>CM031858.1:110871535-111287332 GCA_018697195.1 Certhia americana
CAAACGACCCCCGGAAGAGCGGGACAAGAAGGTGCGGCACCCGGGGAAAGAGCGGCATAGCCCCGAAAAGGCTGGCAGAAACCCCCGGGAAGGCGGCAGACCCCGGAGGGATGCAAGGCCGCCCGGGGAAGGGGGGGCAGACCCCCGGCAGGGAGGCAGCGCCCGGGAAAGAGGCGGCGCCCGGGAGAGAGCAGGGCCCGGGACGGAGGCAGGGCGCTCGCAAGGAGGGCGCGGGCCCGGCACACCCGGCGCCCGCTGGGCCGGGGCCAAGCGGGGGCGGCGCCGGGGGGGGGGGCCGCGCGCCCGACAGCGGGAAGCGCCGGAACGGGCTGGGCGGGGGCGACAGGGGACCCGCGCCCAGGGCGGGGCCCATGCCGGGGACGCCAGGGAAGCCGGCCCAGGGGGGGGGCCCCGGCCGGGAGGCCCGCCCGGGTGGGGGGCCGGCGGCCCGGGCCGGGCCCACCACCCCGGGCGGCTGGCACGAGCCACGCCCTCCCGGCCCCCGCGGCAGCGCGGCTCACCGCGCGGGGCGGCACAGTGAGGGGTGGCACCGGGCGCAAGCACCGGGCCCTCCGCGCCCGCCCCGGGGAGCCGCGGCGGCGCCGCCACCTCCTCCCGCGGAACAGGCCCCCCGCCGCGGAAAGGGGAGGACACAGCCCCTGCCCCCGCTCGCTCCCCGCCCGCCCCCCGCCCGCCCGCCTCTCTCGCAGGGCTGGGGGGCCCGCCCGCCCCCCTGGGGCGGCCGCGCCTGCGGGGGTGGCCGGAAGGGCGCCCGGCCCCGCCGCCGCGGCCTTCGCCCCTGCCCCCCGCCCCACACCATCCCTCCCACCGGCCCCTCGCCGCGCGTACTGGCGGGGAGCCGTCTCCCGAGGGGAGCTCGGCGGGCGCGGCGTCGGGGGGCGCCGGCTTCAGCTAGCGCAGGGCGCCGGCCAGCAGTAACGGCGCCGGCGCGGTGCGGCGGGCGCGGCTGCGCATCGCGCCGGGCGGGCAGCGGGGGCGGCGGGCGCGGGGCACTCCTGCGCTGACACCTGCAGCATGTGCCAGGAGCTGCAGCGGCAGCGGCCGCCTCTGCCTCTGCGCGGCGCGGCCGCCCCGCTCCGGCGCCGTGCGCGGCGGCGGCGGAGCAGGAGCAACTCCCGCTCCTCCCGGCGCGTCCCTCCTCCTGCCTGGCACCGTGTGCCGGCGGCGGGTGCACGGTGACCTTACGGAGCGTGCATTACCTCACAGGTAAATATCAGCTGATCCGCCCCGCCGGCGGCGGGAGCAGGCGGCGGCGGGCGCGCACGGAGCCTTCCCGAGGTAGCGATGCCGGCTGGGGCAGCGGGTGCGAGGTGCCGGGCGGGGGGCGCAGCCGCCTGTTGCCGTGTGCCTGTGCGGGGCGGGGGGCGCCGGGGGTTCCCCGTCGGCACCGTGGTCCGGGGGTGGGGGGCGGCCTCGGGAGGGTGAGCCAGGCGGGGGGACAGCCCCCCTTGTCCCCCACCCTCCCGGGGCCGCCCCCGGTGGGGTCGCACGGCGCTCCCGCCTGTCCCCAGGCGCCGCCGGGGCGCTCCCGGCGTGCGAGTGTGCACAGGCATGCGGCACGGCACTCGCTGCCCGTCGCCCACCCCGCCGCTCCGTGCAGCGGGTCCCGGGGTCCCTGGAGACCACCTGGGGACCCGGTGGGCTGTCCCTGCTCGCCTGCTGTCGCCTCTTGCAGCCGGCTGAGGTAGAAGTGACGAAAGGACGGCGCCCCGCAACGCAGCAGCGACTGCCTTTACCTGTGCCTTCACCGGCTCGGTGGCAAACTTTGGTGTTGGGCGGTGAATACCTCGGTCGTGGCAGCCAAACTGGCTTGTTCTACACTCCCATGCTGGAGACCAGCTACCACCCAAAGTGAAATACTGCTGGCGACCGCTGAATCGGGTACTTAATCACTGGATCCACTTCCCAGCATGGGTGATGTTTTAGGTAGTACTTTAGTAGTACTTTAAAAATGGGTGGGAGGCAGTGTTCGTCTGGTAGCCCTTGATAGTTGCTGGTGATCCAGATGTTAAAAGGAGAGGTTCACCAAGTAATAAGCAGCATCGCAAATTTGGTGCTAATAGGCTTCAAATATATTGCATTGTGTTTGAAGTTTTGTAACTTGCTGTTCAGTTCTGAACACTGTACCTCTCCTTCTCCCCTTGTTCTTTGGAAGTAGAAATATTTTAATAATGGGGGTAAAGGCAGGGATTCTGTGGTTTAACAGTGTCATTAGCTATGGAGCTCTTTTTGTAACTTTACCTGGATACCAGGTTGTGTCTCAACACCTGTGACTGCCACATGATCAGACTAATAAAATTATAGCAAATAAAGAGTAGTAAGTGCTAGGTCTTTAAGTCACCCTGGTTTCTGGTTGTCAGAGAGTAAGTGAACATGAGATAAGAGCCAGTGCCATGTCTATTTTAAGTTCATGTCTTTATATTGCTCCTCAAAAGTGAATGATCCTAGTGACACATTTTTGGGTTTCACCTTCCTGTTGCAGTCAAGGTCTTGTATTAATTCAAAGTCTGTATTCATTGCAGTAGACGATTTTGTGGGGTTTTGTGGATTTTATTTTTTTTTCTTTTTCATAAGACAGAGGTAAAACTCAGAGAACTGAATACCTCAGAATAAATCTTGCCTTCCTGTAGAAAAGCACACATATAATACCATCTCCTGGCTTGACCTCTCAGTGGGATATAAGTGTAGTCAGATGCTATTGTCTTGCAGTGGTGGTAGTAAATACAAAATTACATACATGTGCCCTCTGTGATCACAAGCAAGTGGATAGTTTATGCATGTAATGCTCAGTATGTGCGGCTGCCCAGTGGTGTGTAATCATTTCACAAGCATTTTTCAGTGTGTTACTGGTTGTGTGCGCCAGTGCCCAGCATGGCTGAGCTGTGCAGGATCAACCATCATAGATTCAGCTCTCTCTGCATGGTAGCTCAGGACCCAGTCCTGAAAACAAACCTGTGGCAGTGATCTCTGTGTTCTAGAGTAACCCACTGATTCTGTAGTTAAAAATACAGAAAAAAAGCACAAGGTACATTATGATAAACTGCTGGATACCAATCCCTTAAGGTTTAGAGCAAGGTGAAGGATGAATTGTTTTGTTTGGCTGTTGAAGGTTTATTCTTTTATTAATTATTTCCTTGATTTCTACAGTTGTATGCTGTCAGACTGTAGATTGTTTCCTCTTACACATTTTGCCCAGTATAAATCTATTCAGAATTGCCTATACGGGTCATCACTGATCTAACTTCCATTCCAGGCAAATAATCAGATATAATTGCACTGAAATCAATGAACATACACAGACATGAAGCTGTGAGAAGAAAATGGACTTCATGGTGTTTTATATTTTTATAGCTGAAAGCCAAAAATAGCTGTTGTAAACACAGCATGTCCTTTTGGAAGAAACAGTTAATTCTTACCTTAGAGTTGTTCAAAGTTTCTTATGTTTCAGCAGCCTTGGGTTAGAGAAGTGAAGGCAGCAGTCTTGCAATGAGAACTGTTTCAGAGAAACTTTTTGTTCCAGTGACTAATCTCCTTAATTCCATGTTGTTAATCTTAGTGTGCCCATATCGACACTATTAACATTTGGGAAGGATTGCTTTCTCAAACAGAGTTCCTTGAGTGTGTTGCTAGGTTTAATAGGGTTAATTCCAATGACTATACTTTAAACTGCTGCTCTTAACATTAATTATATATATTCCTATCTCTAGGCTTAGCAGCAAAATGTAAGTGGCATGGAATGTTACATTCCAATTAGTTTTGCAGTGCAAATGGGGAATATAGTTGATGGGTAAGTCTGACATGTACTGCATGACTTGTCATGTTTTTCCTGGAGAGAGGGGAGTCTTGGGTCTGAGTCACCATGGAAGAACATGGAGCCCCGTAGGCATAAAACTGGTGCAGTGGAGTGATGAGTCAGATCTCTTATCTTAAAATTCAGTATTATGTGGTATTCATGCATGGGGTGCATCACATTCATTGTGCACCTAGGCAAGTAACTAACAGGCAGAAAACTCACTTAATCAGACCTCTGACTTGCCTTTTCTTTGCAGAGTTGGTCCTACTTCTGTGGTAATGAAAGGCTGCTGGTTAGGATCATGTAGGAAATCATGGTGTATTATTAACCTGTGGAACAAATCAGCTCTGCCAGGCTATACCCAGTAATTTCTTACATTGTTTAAAGTCCATGTAATATGACCTAATACTTAAATTTTCACTTTTTATGTTTTAGAGCTGAACCAGCTTTTTCAGACTTCTGGAACTGGATAAAGAATAGCAGATTAAGAGCAGTGTTGCATCTACCCCACTATTTGTTAAGCTAAATAACTTTTCATGAGCATTGCTATGGAATGTCAGTATTGTTTTCTTTTTCTAGAGGAAACTGTTGTAACTGCTAAGCTATTCAATTATATAACAAATATAATTGAAATTTCTTAGAAGTGGTAGCCTCAGAAATATGTTAAACAGCAAGAGTGAAGATTTGCCCACGCAGCTGTTTTCAGAAACAAACCAAAGCCTTACATCAGAGGTGTCTTCATTTAGACACTTACTGTGAACTTCCTTGAATAGCAGTCATTAATAACGCTATCTTCTCAAGCTAATGGAGCATGAAGGTTCCTTGATTTATAATCATTTGGGAGCAGATGCTTGAAATTCTGTCCACTTACACAAACAGCACAAGAATGACACTTTTGCTGAAAATCGGGGGGAGGCAGGGGAGAAATTATCAGAATGGCTTGAAGAGTGTAATACAATGTCTCCCTCTCCAGTGTCATTACAAAAGCTACTAGAGAGACTGTGTTTGGAAAAAAATTACATGAGGTTTCTATTTGAAAATCGTAGCAGAACATTATTGATCTGTATATTTTTAATCTCCTCTATGTAGCCAGTTACCATATTGTGATCGCCGCAGATGTTAGAGCTGGTTTTAGGGTAGGGGGTGTGTGTGTGTGTGTGTGTATTTGTGGTCTTGCAAAAAAACCTTCTGTCTTCTCGCATTGCCTTAAATTGGGAAACTGTTACAATGAAGACATATGGATAACCGTACAGGAGAGATGTGCAAATTTAGGTCTAAATTGTACAGATTCCAATTAAAGTGTAAATGTTTCATCTGTTTTTAAGTGGATTGTATTCTTTATCATCTATTGTATTCTTTAGATGTGTTGATATCTAGTATCACTTGTGGAGAAATCAGTGCAGGGATGGTTTAGCAGTCTCAGCAACTGAGATAAAATGCCAAGCTACTTGTGAGAACTTGGAAATTTCAGTGGTCCTTGTGTGCTGGTGTTGACATGACCAAATGTGAAACTAATTGCCCTGATGCTGTTCACTTCAGTAGAGCCAGGTTTTTGGCCTGCTGCTTAAGACAAACAGGTCTGAAATGTGTGGGGCAAAATCCTTCCCTCAATTACGATGACATAAATTCAGTCTTTGTGTATTTTCTCCATCCCAGTGAAGAGAGAAGGAGATCACAGCTGTTTGACTTACCTGTGGCATATCCACAACTGCTGCTAGGGACTATAATTGTTTCATGCAGTGCCTTTACTATAAAATGTGTGATGTCATCTCCTCTTGGAACCACTGCATTTGTACTGATTATGTGAGAAGTACCACTGACAGTTCACATGCCTGTGCATATGCCACAAGGACCCAGAGGGAAATCCTGAGCCAGACCTTTTATTGTACAGAGGCTGCATTTTTATGGGGATGCTCTCTCTGTATAGGCAGAGCAGCCTGTAAAGGGAAATACAGTGATTTCTATAATTGTTCAAAAGACATTACAACTTAACAGAATTCATCCTATAATGTACAAAGTACAAAAATAAAGGCTCTTTTCAGTTAAATCTTTCACCAGATTGATGTCAAGAAGCAATGCAATATCTTGAATGATTTGGTCTTTTTTAATCTTCTTAGCTGGAAGAGATGTCAGAAGAGCCATTCAAAATTGAAGCAGAAGATACATGTGGAATTTCCTCATGTATTGGTCTGGATGTCTGTTTATTTTGCTTAAGAAGAAATTCAGACTTCAGAAGCACACTTGATTTTCTTTTCTCTTGGTGCTGACAAGCTCTGCCTTGGCTTAGTTGTCTAAAGAGGTAACAGCAATTAAAATGTCATGTGATGGCAATGTCTGTAAACTGTTTTGTGATGTAAGTATCATAATGTAAGATTTTTCTGACCTGATTAAAATCAAGAGGGGAGAGAATCTTTCAGTATTATCTCCAGCTTTTCAAAAGTTCAGCTGGGACTTCTTCCTGACCACTGGGGCCTCACACAGCGGGTGTGAGTGGAGGCTCATTTAACTCCTCCATAGTGAAGTTTGACCATGTTGGTTTAAATAAAAGAATGATATAATTTTGCCCTTGGGCCTTCCTGGGGAGCAGAGGAACTGCTGGTTTAGTGCCAGAATTTTGCTTGTCATACTTACGGGTGGATGGACCCATTGAACAGTGAGACCACATTGAACTGTTCATCTTGGCTTGTGCAGGAAGGTGGAGCTAGTTGTGTTTGCATCCCACTTGACACCAGTGATGGTGGGTGAGCTGATTCCATCCGTGGGGAATAGCCACATCTAGAGGTTCTAAAGCAGGCTGCTAAGGGTCAAGTCCACAGGTGCCTGGAGGAAAAGAAAAGTGGACAATAAAGCAACATTTCCTGGCATGTTATTGTCACTGAGAGATTAAAACCCCAGTGCATACCCCAGTGCAACCCCCAATGCACCCAACTCTGTCTTCATGCAGTACAAGAGTAAAAGTAAAAGTCAGCTTTAAACAGAGATGTGAGAGGGAGCAGTATGTGCAAGATGATCCTCCTGGAAAGATTTGAGCTGAACTGAAGTTCTGATGCATGTAGTTCTGATCTTGGCTCCTGGTTCCCAGGCAGCTGGAGTTTCTCAACAAGTCTGCACGCGTGTGGAAGGTGCTGCCTTTGTAGGCCATTGGCCTATGCCTTCTGCCTCACCGAATTGCCCTGTATAGTGGCTTTTTACATCTATTGAGTTATCTCACAATTGCCCTGTTGTACTTGGTTGTTGCCAGAGTCAAAGTTAAATGATGGTTGGCCCCTGCTCAGCCACAAGCAGCATTGTCCACTGTAATCACCTCCACAAAGTAGGGCTGGATGCAGTCTGAAGTACCAGTCAGCTCTCCTCTTTTCTTTCCCCTTTGAAATCTTTGCTTTGGCGTGCGTGCCAATGGTCGTGCTCCCGTGGGTGGTGTGCCACACAAACTCGAGCGGCGCTGGGAGGCTTTCGTCCCTGGAGAAAGGAGGGCTCTTGGCTGCCCACCACAGTCCATCACTGCTTGACAGTTCTGCTTTAGTGAAATGGACCGACCAGCGTCTCGGTGGGCAGAGTGCCAGCCTGGCAGATGGGCCTGAGTGTGGGCAGCCAGCAGAGTACATACATGTGTGTAGATGTAGATAATTGTATGTATGGGCATCACAAATGGGGATCTTTGCAATTTGGAAAAAGGTGCTGAAGCGAAAGGCTGAGTACCAAAGCAACGAGCCTGAAGAGAGACTTCTTTTGGACAGGGGGCATGTTAGAGTGCTCAGAGGACAGATCTGTGCTTTCCTTGTTGCTCTCTGCTTGCAGTTTTGCAGATTATGTAATAAACAAAGGAGGCTATTTAGCCTTTTGAATCTAGGCACTCTTGTAACTACAACTGGGAATGTGGAAAATGACTTTACTGCCCTGAATTTCCTTACAAGCCACTTGGAGCTTGCTATCAGCTCAGATTCTACCAACACAGTTTCTAGTACAGCTTGAGATCAGTGGGAATTTGTGCAGGCCTTATTTTTTGTTTTGAATTGCATTTTCAAGTGTGAAATACTATAGTGAACGAGAGTTGTGTGGAAATCAGTTGTCAGTACAAAACCTACCAAACTTTCTTTGTAGGTCATAGCTTCCAAAATCTCTGTATAGTTAGCTAGACTCCCTAGCTAAGCCCCTTCCATGCGTGGCAATCAGCTAACACATGCATGCAGGCCATATATTATTTGATAGTTAAATATATTTAATTCTTTTGAAGATGCTAACATTAGTTGAATCTCCACAGAAAGGACATAGGAAAGCTAGGTGACTTGAACTTGTCTGCACATGGATTTGGTTGCAGAAACCCATTTCCCTTGAGCCCATTTCCCTAATTTTACAGATGTGATGCTGGAAAATCACCTAGCCTTGCTGTCTCAGGGCACACAGGTTTCTTGCTTGGAGGTCCAGCTCTCACTAGGAGAGGGCATTTGTGGATTACAGGATGAATTTCCAGCTGGAAATTGTCATGGGCTTCTCTTAAAATTCTGGAACATCTGTGGATGAAATATTTTTGAGCTGGTAAGGCCAAGCAAGGATCTCTGATTTTTGGGAAAATCCGTAATGAGCTCTGGATACTCTCAGTATAAAAGCAGAGATTCAGCTTTATCTTTCTAGGATCCTTAAGTTAGATTAGCTGGAATTACTGGGATAAGAAAAATCTTTTCTCAAATCCTGGAAATAAATGACATTTGCCAGATTTAATGTAATCCCTTTATGCTTAACCTGAAGACATGGCAGCTGCCTGTGTGACTCCCAAATCAGGTACTGCTGATTTCTAAGTGCACACAGTCCACAGAGAAATTTTGCAAGCCAGCACACTAAATGTACTGAGGCAGACCTAGGGAGTGTGTTTTGGCTTAAGGAATGGGACCAGGCTTTTGTTGGGGACTGACCTACCTGGTGAGATGTCCAAAATGAGTGTGAAGAAAGCACTATTCTGAAGAAGGGAAATAATGAGGTAATTTCTTAGGGCCTGGATTTAAAAAAGCGATTGAAACTCCTGCAGGTTTCAGAGGCAGGTATTTCCTCCTGTAATGGAAATGATAACACCATTCTTGGTCTGAGTATGATGTATGATATGTATACACACTTTTATTAACTTCTTATTCTTTTTTTTTTAGGCTTCCAGACATGTTTACCATGTGACTCTGCTCATTTTTTCCCTTCTTAAATATTAACCAGAACAAGCAGTTTAATGATGGTGTGCACTAGTTAATGGGAAGTACAGAAATTTAATTCCCCCTGGAATTCTGCAAGTTTTGACTCATTTAATCCCTCTCTCCGTAGCCAACATCTACCGTCTCCCTTTGTGCAGGCTAGTAGGAATACAGCCTTTAAGTCTCAAGGGTTTTTTTATCAGTTTTCTTATCACTTGCATTCAGCTACTTCTGGTGGGACTGTTAGAAAAACACAGGTGTAGTCCTTCAAAGAACTGGGAGAGGACAAAGGGATAGAAAAACAGGATGCAGGAGGAGGAGGACGTGGGTTGTTAAAAGGGGAAAGTGGGATGGAGTTTGTGAAAGGAGAAAAAAAAATCAAAAAGGGAAGGAAAGAAAAAAAAGCCTGAAAACAGCAAAAAGAAAATAAAGAAGGAGAGGAATGGAGGAAAAAAACCCCAACCAGATCATCTGGTGAGAAGGATCTACTGTGTTAATTAAAATCAGTGTATGCTCTAGCTAGGTTCCTTTTCTCTTGACATGACAGAGCACAACTGATTTTGTTAAGGCTTATTTGGCAAAGAGTCTCATTTGCCCTTACAGGACTACTTACAGGAGGAATTCTCTCTAGAAGATGAGTGTTAGCAGTAGCAGGGTCAGTTTGCTGGGTGTTTCAAGCCCACAGACAGGACATTGGAAGCTGAATTGCATCACACCGTGCTCTGTATAACCTTCTGCAGAGAAAGGTGATACATACTGTAAATACTGCAATATTAGAGTGACTGCAAAAGTAGTCCCCATTTCCCCAGAAGATTTTAAAGCAGTCAGTGTTTGTGAACACTACATTTCTGAAAAGGCACTTTGCTAATTTTTCCTTCATGATCCCTGTTTATCTAGTCATATGAAGACTGAAATTATTATGGACAAGTGCATGAAACTTTTTTTGCACAGAAAAGGTACACAGTAGCTATTGTACAAGGTAGCAACTTAAAATCCAGCTACTTAGTAGATATCTCTGTACTAAGCATTAGCCAGTCATCCTTAAGCAGAAAAATAGGTAGAATGCTTTCATGTTTTGGTGAAATGTTTGGTGAAATGCCTTCATGTTTTGGTATGTTTCATTTGTCCCGTTGTAGTGCTCTTCTGTAAGAGGGAATGCTACCTTTCTCATACCCTGGGAGCCCCATATTATCCCTGCAATTTGCATTTACACGTAAGTCTTACCGATCTTAATTTTACAAACAAGTTGGCAGAAAGATAATTATTTCTGCACAATTTGTGTTTTTTCGTTTTTTTTTTTTTTTCAACACATGAAAACACATAGTAGAGTATTTATAAAACTCTCTTGATTTGTTGTAGGCAGTCAGACTTTTGATGGTACACTTGACTATCAGAACAAATGACTTCTTTACCATAAGCTTCATTCCAAATAATGAGTGTAATGTTAGTGGGCTTAGTGAAGCTGTGGGTTATATTACAGTGACTGCAAAGCATGAAAACGTACTGTGTCTTTCTGTCATAAAAAGGCCCTGCCTGTGCTGTAGATCCTGTGAAGAATTTGTAGAGATACTTGAAAGGATAAAACACTGTATAAATTCCAAAAGTTCAAAGAGAAAATACCACTCAGGATAAAAAAGGGAGCTTAGCCCAGCAGCAGCTTAACCATATATGACAGATCTAGTGCTAAGTCCTGCGCCATCAAATGCAAATGCTCCTGGAGTTCACCAAGTACAAATGGAAAAACTAGCAGAAAGGCTTTGAGGATACTGACCTGGGGAGAGGGGCAGAAATAAAAGGCATGTGCTTCCCAATAAATGACTGTTATTCTCTGTGCAGGGTGTGAAAAGGGAAGGTTTAAGATATGCACAGCTAGATTTGTGTTGCATTTCCTGTGAAAATTAAAGGCATTAATATGTGTTTGTCTGTATTTCTGTGCAAGTATTATGCCATTAATAAAATGGGGAACCATTAAAGTTGGGCATCCTGTTAGGACAAGATAGGGAAAGGTTACACCAGGCCTAAACAATGTTTTTGAGTGCTGAAAGTTAGGAAAAAAAATAAAAATCATTAGCTATGCCCTCCTTTGGTTGCCATATAGTGGCATGAACATTTGATTAAACCTGATCACATTTAGGCTGTAAGGGTAATCAAAAATGCAGTAAGAAGGCTGGTTTAGAGGTTGCACTTCTTCTAGATACTTCCCTTTGACCTTCAATTGCCTCTATACATGTCCTGGACCCAGCAGTTTTCCTGTCTTGCCAGCTCCAGACAGAAGCATTCCATAGCACATGCCTCAGGCTGGCCTCCCTCCTTCCCCCTGCAGCTGCTTTTGAGTGCTCTTGTCCCCTACAAGCCCAAGGATCTTCTCCTGTCCTGCCAGTGGCACCTGGATTGAAGCTGCTGTGTCTTAACCACTGCTGCACATTGACTGTGGATGGCCTTGTGAACATGCAAACCATCTCAGTAATTAATTGCACTGGTTGTCACACGGAGAGGCACAAACCCTGATGGCTTTGGCAGCTTGCTGTCACCATAGACATGTGGGGACATCTTGTTGAGTGTACAAGGAAAAGTGTGACACAACAGCATTTTAGCAGCTGTGCTGGTTCCAGGTGCTGTTTCAGACTTTTTACCCAGTGCTCACAGTCATGTTTCAAGTAGCAAGAACCACTGGAAGGTAGGAAATGATGTTGTATCCGGAAGACCTTAATGTTAAATAAAATGAAATGGACACGTTTCATGCTAGGTGCTGTCCTAGGAAAGCAGGTGTGAGGTTTTAGTCCCTGCTGTGAGATGAGCATGCTTGGTGCAGGCCACATTGTGGCTTTCTGGCCCTTGCTGGTGACCACAGGGGTAGACATAGTTCATATTGCTTTTGTGTATTTATAAGAAAAGGAAAAAAGATGGAGCTGCATCTCTGTTCTGAAACTAAACTATAGGCTAAAGGTATTTTTTTTTCCCAAGGATTTTGGTTTTTTTTTTTTTTTTAGGAGACTGCAGCAGTGTATTCTAAGCAGTCACAGGAGCTTTAATGACAGCTGTTTTTGCTTGAAAGCCTGTATCTGTCAGTGTCTGTAACATGGCTTGATGTAATCCTTTGGATTTCCTCATGTTTAAAAAAGCTGCAGAGTCTTCTTTGCCTACCAAAACACATTTAACAGTTGAAATTTTAGCAGTGACTATTTCTGAAACCTGCCATTTTGCACATACTGTGTTTGATGATCCTGTTGTTTATGATTTTTAATAGATCTCTCACCTTAATCTGAACATCCAATTAAGGACATGGCTGAAGAAAATAGAGGATTTTGGAAGAAAAAGAAACAGAAATAAAATAATGCTAGGAGAAATGTTAAGTAGTCCCATATGTCTATGTCATTTGCTGCTCAAAACCAAGGAAAAAGATTTAAAAACAAAGTTGTCATTCCGAGCAGACCTTATGCCTATGAGTCAATGTCATCTTGCTGCTCAGGTGTCGAGAAGGCTTGTCCTTGAAATCCAGATTTCCCTTACATACACTGACATGTGTTTTGCAAGACCTTGAAATTACACAATGGAGGGAGAGCT
Source organism: Certhia americana (assembly GCA_018697195.1). NCBI lineage: Eukaryota > Metazoa > Chordata > Aves > Passeriformes > Certhiidae > Certhia > Certhia americana. The sequence continues at coordinate 110,884,088 of CM031858.1, forward strand.
GCAAGCTGCTGCCAGAGCTACAACTAGTTGTGGTTATCCCATGAACCTTTAATTCCATGACTCTGGTGCTGCAGATGGGAGCCGTGGGGCTGCAGGCAGGTAGCTGGTGCAGCTGGGGGGGCTGTCCCTTTGGCCAGGTGGGGAAGTGCAGGTGTTGCCACGAAGGGCAGGATGCAGATGTTAATTCCTTTGACATTAGCAGTTGGGCTGTGGCTCACCTTCCTTTTTTTTTTTTTTTTTTTTGCCCAAAATGCTGCACCTCTTCTCAAGCAGGCATGGTGGAGAGGTGACAGGATTGGGTGGCGTGGTGGGTCCTGTGGCTGCCTCCTCGCTCAGAATGCAGAGGAAAGTGGGGATATAGGACTTGACCTTAGCATTCCTGAGTTGGCTGTTCAGAAATAGCCATCTCAAGAGTGCTAAAGTAAAGGCTGTTTTTTCCAGGGCATTCTCTATGGGCCTTGCTTAACAGAGACAAAAAGAGATGTCGTACCATTGATATCACAATTTATGTCCCAGTTTGTTGAAACCAACATGCCAAGCTACAAAGAATCTTGTTTCACCAGATTGCGTTACCCAACATTATCAGCATCTAGCTGGATGGCTCTCAAGGGATTTGGAGCAGGGAAAGGGTGTTTGGTTTTTCATGGTGATATTCTTACTTTCCTTGCTTTTCTTTGTTTTAACTTCTTTCTGCTGAAATGACAGCAAAGCTTGCATGTTGTAGTTAGCTGTTCACACATCTATTTCCATTTAAGGAGTGCAAGATACTGGGCCAATCTACATTTTTCTAGTGGTCTTTAAACTCAGTAATGAAGAGCGATGTGTTGCTTTGTTTGCAAAACCTCAAACCAAAAAGTTACTACCTTGTCTCTGACAGCCTCACAGCAGTGGAACTTCATGGACCTCTTGCTGTCAGGTTGAGAATTAAGAATCCCTTCTTAATGTGGGGTTAAAAATTAATTAAGAATATATTTGCTCTTTATGCTTTTCCTCAAATTCTATTATACTTGTGTTTGGAAAGAGTACATCAGCGACTGGAACATAATTTAGGAAAAGTTTTTAAATGGTGTTAGAGTGTTTAAATTGAAGCCCCAGCATACACTCATACACAGTCCTTGAATTATCAAAACATTTGTTAGTGTTTGTTATGTGAGCAGTGTGGCTGAAAGCTCAGACCTTGAAAAGGCCTTTACTGTTTTTTTTCACAGCTTATTTTTCAGAGTTTATTCCTTTTGTTTCCTTTTATTTTTGAAGAAGACGATCCTCCCCTACCTTAAAAGAGCTGAGTGTTTGATTTGACTTTGTTTTGGAAAGTGGTAACACACACTTGCATACTATTTGTGGATTGTCAGTATCATTAGATATTAAGGTGTTTATCTGGATTTTGAAATACAAGGTTCTGCTCTGTGTTGTCTGTGCACCTGTATTAACTGTCTTCTTAACTGTCGTGTTTTTCTAGTTGGCAAATAATCCTAGCAGCAACTCCCACAGCGGTTCCTTCTAAAACTTCATTTTAGAATTTGCAACTGTACTGTTACCATTGGGTTTTTTTAATATTCTATTTTTAAATCTCCCTTTTAAAAACAAAATACATGGAACAGTTATCAAGAAATGTAGCAAAAAAAACTACCCTAGCTCCTAAGCCTTTTCAGCAAAATACAAAGCAGTACAGCTAATCTGTGTCTTCTCATACAAAAGAAGAGTGTAACACAATCTAGGTAGTATATCCTTAGTCCCAAAAATTCATACAGCTCTAGTAAAGTCACTCTTGAGGGAATCTGCTATGACTGTTCCCTGTGTGTTTCCTGTGAAACATCCAGTGCATACACTGGGGCAGGATCAAACTACAGCTGCACCAGAGAAGGGAAATGGGTGCCTGAATACATACAAGCATGCATGTCTACAAAGGTGAGGGGGACAGGATTTCTTAGCATACTGGGGAGAGCTGGTGCGGGAGGAGCCAGTGGTAATGCAAAAAAAAAAAAAAAAAAAAAACCAGAAAAGGTAAGGAATGAACAACAGGCTTTTTGGAATTACTGGTAGAGTGTATCACAAAAACACCACTGCAAAGAGTAAGTCAATGTCCTAAGAATATGGATTGGCAATGGTCAGAGTCCCGTTCAAATGGTGTGGAGTCCATGCCTGCCTTAATCCCAGAGAGACTTGTTGCATTGAGGGGGGGATATCTTGAAGTCCAAGAATTATTAGAATTGTTCTCAGTGACCTGACTGAGGATGAACACATTGCCCATTTGTAACTGGAGTATATTAAGTCAGCTCATCAGTCAGCCGGTGTCTCACTGTGGGGCTTTTAAGTTCCAAAGACATGGGAGTTCATCCATTGTTTTACTTACCAGCCATATAAATTTGTCTTCTTTAGTATTTAACTATTGCATTCCCAGATAACACTGGTCACTGCTTAAAGCAGTGATTTGGTTTTGTCGGATTTTTTTTTTGCAGCACAAGTAGGAAAAAAATGGTCTCATTAAGACTCTGGGGGCTGATATTAGAGCTGACTTTCTGTGGGAATTTCTGTGTGCAGTCCCAGGTGGTTTAGCTTGACTGAGATGCCAAGTTGGCCCCTGGGTGCAGAGGGAAGGCTTCAAGGCTGAATGATAAGAAGTTATGTCCTTCCATGTTTAGTACACTTCCTCTTTTTTTCTTATCTGAGCACTTCAGATGATCAAAAATAACTGGTAAACATTTTTTCTTGTTTGTTTTTAAGTGGTCTTGAACTGACAAGACAAGAAATCCTTAGACCAAAGGACAGTCTTTTTGAGAAGGTTGCAAATGTCTGAAAGAGGAGACGCAGAATATATTTACCTCAGCTGTGATTTTACTGCCATAATAAGATTTTTTTTTGCTTTGCTGCATACACCAGGACTTTAAGATTATGCTAGCTTATGCTGAGCTAAATCCAGATACGGGATTTGGTTGTAAAATGTACAAGGAGAGGTTTGTGTCTGCAAAAAGTGCTTACAATTCCCTTTCCATGAGACAATATTAGCAGGTTGAAAGGAATCCACTGCACAGTTATTCCATGCAGTCCAGACTGATTTAATTGTGACCTTGCTTTTCACACCCCTGCAAGGCTCCCAAGGAGCCAGGGGGTAACTTCATTGGGCAATTCTTCCAGATGGCAGTGTTCTTTCCCTGCGGGTATGTTGGTGTTGCTGAAGCTTGTGTTGAGCAGAAGTATGTGAACATGTCAGTGAGGGATGCTCTCCTCAGGTTTCTGCTTCCCCATGTGCAGGTACTGCAGGAGAGGCACCTCCTGAGCCTGGACAGCCCACACCAAAGGTCACCCACCACCCATACTCTGTGTGCTCCTGAGCAAACCCATGTGCTCCCCCTCAGTAGGAGCATCCACAATGGCTGGAGCTTAACTACTATCATTTGGTGATTCATTTGCAGTGCTTATTTTCTAAAAATTGCATAGCCTGTTCTCAAAAGCAAGGCGAAGAAAAAAGCAGCTGTTATGAAAAGAGAGGAAGAAAAACTCACACATACAAAACACAGAGCTTTAAAGAACCAAACCCACATTGTTAGGGGAGGGGAAAAAAAACACCAAAATCTGCCGTGTCTTATCTTTGAAAAGGATCAGAAATAGATTTTTTGAGGTACTATTCATACTTTAGACAATTAACAGCTATACCAGTGAGTCTGATAACATACAGATTTAAAATCAGTTCTGGCTTATATTTCTTTTGTGGGTTTTCACAGAGAATAAACCAGGAAGTTTTTCCTTCTTGTAAAAAGATGTGATTTAATATTCAGTACTACTGAATTTTAGACATGTGATACTGATACTGAAATAAACACTGCTTTGTAAGTGGCCTAAGAAGCATCAGAACAGACCAGTCCAACTTCTATTCTATCACTGAATACAAAGAGCAACTTCATTGTGTCTCTCTTTATTCTAGCACAGCTTATATAGAATTTGATTAAAAAAGCAGAAAATTGACGTGACTGAAAAAAAGAAAGAAAAAGTTAATCTTCATTGCTATGGAATATTTTGCTAAAAGCTTTTGCTTTCTGCATAAATTGATCAACAAAAAACTGTAGCCAAACCCAAAACTTCCCATTCAGATATTTAAAAATGTTTCATTTAAAAATTCATGATCAAAAGACTTTAATATTGCCATATTCATTGTTTTCTTTACTTCCATCTGAACTTATTTTTTTCCCTTCCTGAGCCACTGCAGCACTTCATCCTTTCTGTCTCCTACTGTGTCAGGTTTCCCAGCCTGAAGATACTTTTTTTTCTTGGCATGTCATCACTATGCAGCTTCTGTGCCCAGTGGGGAGGTTGTATTTTGCTGTCCAAAAGCAGCTCCATAGTCCAGTCTACAAGACACCAAAATTAGAAATCTGCTGAGATCCTCCAGCAGCCCAGAGAGACACAGCTTATCCCAAAACAAAAACACTCAGTCTGTTTTGAAAATGATGCATTTTCTCTGCATGAATTAAACTTGGCTTTTAATGAAGTACTTCATTTGATTTTGCTGATGGAAGATTTCAGTTTTCAGCTCAAGTTAAAGCACTTCCGTGCTAAAATTTCTGCTGTTTGGTTTTGTCCTCTTGACCAAGTCTCTTTCAAGACTCTCTTAGTCTTTGTTTGCATGGGTTATAACTGAGAAATACCCTTGTTGCGAAGGCTTATCTTCTTCTGAGATGCATTCCCTGTTCTTACAAGCAGGGAACTATGGAACCAGTATTCTTTCTCAAAGTGAAAGAAGCATGTCAAGGTCAGATGGTAAATTTCCTTGCAGACTAGTACACAGATTTATGTTGAAGGTCCTGACCAACTTGAAGCCCAGTGGAACAAAAAATTCCTGCCTGTGTGTGTATTTAAGGAATAAGCCACAGATGAGTCATGAATGCAGCATTACTAATGACCCTACCCACACCACAGCTGCTGAACCTTTTTGCAAGGCAGGATGAGCTGCAGACCTCCCCCAGATACCAAGAACACCTCATCAGTACTCTCTGGGTCTGATGGTCTCTGACAGGCTTTCAAAGCTGGCCTTCACCTTCTAGCTGAAGAGATTGTGTAGAATCCCGGAAAAAAAGTGTCCCATGGATGATGTGACCCACCCACATCCTTCCCTTAGCCTCACCTCCTGGGTTATGAAATCTCCCAACCCTCCAGTAATCCTTGTAGCTCTGAATTTACCTTAAAGTCATGAAGCTGCAGCAGAGAGTCACTGAATGAGTGAATGCATGCAAATTCTTGTAAACAGGAGAGAATGTGGTCATTTGTGCAATCTTAATATTCTGCCTACATGTCTATTAGTATTTTCTTTGATGGACTGGCTTTCCTTTGGCATACTTTTTAAAATGACCTCTATAAAGGCATTTCATGAAAGTAAGGTAGGAATAGTTCAGTGTTGTTTTAAAATAGGCTAAAATTCTTTTGTGACTCTTCTCGTTGAACAAGCAATTTTTCTCTCAGGGCAACACAAAATGTGAGTTGAAAGTAGGATGAGAGCAATTAAGATCCAAGAAGAAGTGTGTATAAAGCTAGGATTAAAGAAAGCTGAAAAGCAAAATTTCAGCTGAAGAAGAAAAGACTGATAAATATATTGAAAGCTTCTGATGGCTGCAAAGTATGTAGAAGGGCAGCTCATTTAATTTCAGCTTTTGTTTTAACTGCCAGTTTACTCCAACTGAAGGTTTTCATTCTGAAGAACATTTTGGGGAATGATATTTCTTCTACCCCCGAATGTGATTGGCAAACTAAATTTGAAAGATTTGCCACATGAATGTGTTTTCTCTCTGTTTTCATTAAATCTAGATTTAATAGATACATTTTTTTTAATGAGATCTTTCTGTAATTTTTTTTTTCTCCTTTCTATTTTGCTTTTCTGGCAGGCTACTATTGTGTCTTCTTTCGGGCCATTGCAAACCCTTTTATTAAAAAAAAAAAAATTTTCTTAAGAATTTTGCTGCTTCCTGGTTTGGAAACCTGTACATGAGAGCTGCTGTCTCACAGTGGTGCCAGGAGAAGAGCTTGCTGTTGGATTGCTCCCACTCTCCCCCTGCTAGAAGCTGCTCATCTCTCTGAATGGGAGGCACCTGAAGCTTTCAGAGTTTCTTCTCAATGGTTCTTTAGATGCTTGACCTGATAGGTGCTTCTTAGAGCTGCTCAATCTGCTGCTGAATACTTGGAAAAGTGAGGCTTGGCGCTTTTTTTGAGAGAACTCAATTGTTTGGATGAAATTGTGCCTTGTTGCCTGGCTGCCATGTTAATGAACAGTTTCTGGGAGAGTTTTAGTGATGAATTTGAAGTACGAACTCAAAAACTGAGGGCTTGAGGCTCTTCCTGGCTTCTCCACAAGGGAGATGGAGTTCTGAAGCCGTGTTTCAGGACTAACAACCTTCAGAATGCTGGCATCTTTTTGAGCCAGCACTATGATTTCAGGGTGATTTGTGTTGATATTTGCCATTTTCTTTTGAAAAAAAAAAGTTAGTATTAAAACGTTGTGTTTTTTTAATTTGGAATTAGATCAGGCACCAAACACGCTCATCTGAAACATCTCAGTATTGCTATGCCATAGACCTGTTTGATGTCTAGGGCTTAATAAAGTAATTTTTACCAGTTAGGAGCAGGAGTTTGGATTAGGGTTGCCTATGCAGAAGTATCCCTTAGTCTAAATAATGGATTCTTAAGAAGTGCAGGTCAAGTGCATAAATCTACTTTATTAACAAAAATAATAGATTTTCAGTTGGGGTGCTGGAGATACAAGCTAATTTACATCGGCATATGCTTATTAGTGCTTTTCATACTTTCGTTGAAAATTATTGTGTGATTTTATTCCTTTCTCTTCTAGATTGTGTATCTGAAAATGGGAATCGTGTTGTTTTTCAAGCAGTATTAGTTGTTCACTGAGCATCCAGAATCAAAAAGTAAAAATCATATTACAGAAAATAAGTGAAAAATCACTGCTAGCTCCTCCTTGTGGGTTATGTTGTGAGTGGGATGCATTGCAGGGAGTTACGATGTGTGTTTGAAAATTTTATTTAAGAAAGAAAAGCTGAAAACAGGTTCAGTCAGCTGATGTGCTGGTGTTCATTCTGCCTTTATCTTTTGCTGCAGGAGGAAGTATTTCTGATTAATCATGTTCTTCAATATTTGATGAAATAAAAATCTGTGGTGACTTCCAGACTTTGCTGAGGATGGATTAGGAGTCAAGGAACAAGAAGAGCTGCCGTTCATGGTGGGAGTAGTGTGGAAATGTTTAGTGCAAACTTGACCCATATCTCTACCAATCTATTAGTATTCACAAACATGAATTAAAAAATATAACAGATACACTGACAGGAATCTTAGTAGAGGTTTTCAATTTTCAAAAAAGTTTTTTAAATTCCTTTTGGAGATACTTTTAAGGATTGATAGTTATCATTGTCCTTTCAGCTGTAATTAATTATAATAATTAGAGCTGTGGACATAGATATTCAAGAACAGATGTGAGTAGGACAAGCAGTCTGTGACAGCAATGACTTTATGCAAAGAGCTGTGCTATCCTACACAGTGGAGTTTCTTGCTGAAGACAGTTCAGTGTGTGTGTCTATTCTCACTGGCTCAAATCATGGAATAAAAACCTTGATCTTCTTTTTGGGCAGATAAAGTGGAACTGAGAAATGTTTCCTGAGACCTTTCAGATGAAAATCTAATACTAAATTGTTTCTGCTGCGCTTCATTAGAGGTGCTTGCGACAGGATTGCTATTGATTGCTTTTTGAATGTGATTCTGCATTTTAAAAAGTTGCAAGAGAAAAATGACAGTGATAGATGTGTACCTTAATATCCTTCTGTCAGATGTGAAGGAAGCTGCAGTTCATCAATGACCTGTTAACGGCAGAAAAGCCAATGACTACTCACAACCCGAAGGCTCTGATCCTACAACCACTTGAGAGTTGTGTGTCTTTATTAATGTAAGCTACTGCACTGGACATCTGGGATTACTCACATCGATAAAACAACGTGAGTTTGAGTGATCCTGGAATCAATCAGTACCTGGGAAGCTGTTCATGTAAGGAAAAGCTATGATCAGATAATCAAAGTCAGAAATATAAGAAGGGTATCAGTGCTTCTGACACTTTTTAAAAGAGTTCCCCTGTGCTTTCCAGCTCACAGTGGCAAAATATGCAAGTTAATAATGTAGAAGTAATACACTTTGTGGTGTTAATCACTAGAACTTGCTTTGTCACTTTTGTGACAGCTCATGTCTGAAGGCTGTGTGAGGTCAGTGGGTTATGCCACTGAGGTCAGACTGAGACTTCACTTGTTTTCACCCACTTTGTGCTGCTTCTTTGCTCTGTGCAGGCCTGGCTTTTTTTGGAGAAACACTGTTGATACATGTGATATTTCCTTACCTTCTTTAGCGTAATAATGACATCAGACAATACTAGGAAGTACTGAGGAATCTTCAAGTCCTGCTGTAGCAAAGGAATTAAATATTATTGTATATTTATATAAATATATTGTGGTCTTAGATCTTCTCCCTTCCCAGGTTCTTTAAGCAATGCTGAACTACTCATTTTTGACAGGTACATCCCCATCCAACCAGGTGAAGTTGTCCTGGTGTTCTTGTGTCTACAGCAGAAATCCACAGTTCACCTGAAGGAGGGCCTTTAAGGACTGCAGCAGCTGGTGTGAGAGCTCTGATGATCAGACCTCCTCATCCTCACCTTCCTTTTCACCCATCCTAACCCCACCCTGCTTTTTCCCTCACTTACCCTTCAGGACCACCCTATGGATTTCGTCACCAGCCCAGCATTTCAAGGTCCTGGTTCCCTGTGTTGTAGGAAGACAACAAAGCACTCTCTTCAACAGTTAGTGCCAGTCAGCCATAACTTTCCTTCTGAGATGAAAGTTATTCTGAGGGTTTAGCAGCACTTGGGGTGATAGGACATGAAGAAATGTGTTCTGGGTTTTTTCCAGTTTGTGCCTTTCCAGATTTTTTTCCTTTTTGTTTTGCCTCCTACCTTCCTTTATTTTAGCTTTACCCTGTTTTCAGTCACAGTAGTTAAAAAGAGGAAAAACACAAAGTATGTTTTGAGGCAAATATTTTGAAAAACGGAAAAAATAGAAGCAATGCATACAGCTTTCACTGAAAATAAAAGTATTTTCAGACAGTAATGTTTATAGTTTCATTGAGTGTGCTATGCACACATTAGAAATTGTCCTTCAACTGCCTGTCTTCCAAGACATATAGTTGCATCAAACCTCAATTCTCTATTCCATGGCTTTCTGTTCTAATTAGATGAAGGAACCCAATTGACTCTGGCCAGTGCCCTAAGTGAGAAGTGATTGTCTTCTGGGGCTGAAAGTGTTTGCTTTATAAATCTAGATTGCTGTTTGCACTGCAGTGAATTTCCACCGAAGTCTTATGTGGGTAAATATCTGGTGTACTACTGATTTTCATGTTATTTCAGTTTTCCTGTGCTATAGTGAGAATTCAAGAAGGAAAATACTATTATTTAGTTACTATATGCTGGTATGTGTTTTCCAGTGACAAAGAAAACCAAAATTTTTTATTTTATGCTATATTGCATCCACTGTATTATCACTGCGTCATCTAAGCTGATTCCTGTACCAAACCTGAATGTATCATTTCCTGATCGTGAAGTTGTTTGAACAGTGACACACAAGCATAGCCACTCATGGTGATTGGAAAATAATATTCCAGACAGCTTAGACTCTTTGGAAAGTGACCGCAAAGGCAAAGTAACCTGCTAGCAAAGGAAACAGATTGTTTCCAAAGCGCCACAAAAACAATTGTTGCTCCTCTTATCCTAGTTGTTAAGCTACTTTCCATCCAGACAGAGTGTGTGATAGGCCATCCTCAGCCTGCTCCAATGACAGGATCTTTGAAGAAACGTGGAGGTTGGTTGGTTGTTTTTTTAATGGGCTTTTTTTTTCAAACAAAAATGGTGAAATACAAGATTTAAAAATACTTAAACGTTCTCGTACTCTTTCTAATTCCTAAACAGTTTGTGGAAAATTACTGCCTTTGTTCTCTGATACGTTGTTTGCAAATTTGTATTTGGAGGTGATTATTTTAAAAGCAGAATAGGCATCACAGTAAGTTCCACTTTCTGTGATCCTTGGCAAAAAGTGCTTTCCAGTACCCTTTTTTATGGACAGTCTCACTTTTTACAAAAATTAAGGCACATGATGTTCAGATTTATCCAAGATATATAGTTTAAACTGTTACTTTCCCCCTCTTTTGATTTGCAGACCACTGCTGCAGTGGTGAATGTTTAACCCCCAGTCTATGCTCTGAGCAGCATGTCACTGTCACAGCACAGCTCTTGTAAGGGCTCAGCGTCACGTAGTGCCCACAAAGCACGTGGGTAGAACTGCTTGGCCTGGAAAGATTAGTTCAAATAACACTTGTCTGTCTACAGTACTTGAGAAAATATTGGAAAACAGAAGAATCAAATAAAAAGCCTATGTTTCATTCTTTCCCTAAGCTTCAATCAGGAAATACTGAACTCGTACCCAACAAATCAAATGTTTGTCTTAAACATGCCTTCAAATAATTGAGTTCAATTAATTGAACTCAAGTAAAACATGGTGTGACCTGAGACCAAAAACTCTTACCTCTGGTTGTATGTAAAACACTGAGTTCATAAAGTAGCTCCAGCAGCTTTTAGATAAGGAAGTTCTGTCCCAGTAAAATGAGTGTGCATGCAGTAATGAAACTGGCATGGCTTTTGTTGTTTGGGGGACGGGGTGGTAAGTAAAGCGTGCTGTATGAAGTCTCTGTAGAATTTAGGCAGATAACCTTATAATGTGTATTTATGGTATATGAAGAATTGGATCCTCCAACCATTACCAACAAGTACTATGTGAGAGCTACCAGTTTGCATTACCATCTGGGTATAGGGACTCCAGTTTCTACACAGGGCACCACTGCACTTGTATGATTCATAGCTGTTAGAAAGAAAGACTTATTAGTCACCTACTTCATTCCCCTTCCTGTATGGAATTACTCTTTATTGTGCTGTATGTTTGCAACTTTTTTGTCAGTCTAATTTTAAATTATCGAAGTAATGGAACTCCCACTGCTTGCCTTAGGAAAATGTTCCAGAGCATTAACAGATCCGTTGTTAAGAAAGACACTAATTTCCTGATATTATTTTTTCTTTTATTAACTTCATTTCATTGCTCTAATTACTGTCTTCTGTTCATTTTCCCATGTTCTCACTTTGAAACTTAAGCCTTGCTCCCTGCAAACATCTTGTTTATTTTCAGCTACTATACATTTATATGAACAGGCAAAACTTAACCTATACAGGCCTGTGTTTGGTAGGAGCAGGGCAATAAAACTGCTAAAATTGGTTCATTTTAGAGTAAAACGTCTTTGCAAGAGCTCCAGAAGTAATTACAAACAACAGCTAAAAGCTTCATGTGAGCTGAAAGTTGATTTCCTAGGCCACTTTGTAAAAATAATGGTTGCACTTACCTGAATTAAGTAGACCGAGTTAAAGTAAAACCTCGTGTAGACATCGATTTTGTTTTGAGTTTTCTAGTTTATCTAGAGGATTGGTAGGATACTTTAGGCAGTTGAAGAATTTTCAGTTTCCCAATGGCACTTAACAGTCCCATGTCACATTCCCCAAGCTGTTTCAGCACAAACTTTAAACCAAAGAGAGTTTTGGCTTGTGCTGCCTTGCAGTTCTACCCAGGAACAGATGAAGAGCACTTGCTACTCATCCCAAGCACGTGGTATGAGATGGTGGTTTAAGGTATGCTTTTCTGCTTTCACATGATCATTGTTGCCTCAGGTTAGAGACAACAGCTTAGCTCAAGTTGTATCAGAACTTACTAGACACTCATTCACCTGACTATGAATCTATTTTCAGTGGGTATTAGTTTAATGAAAAAAGTAATTCTTAAGTGGAAATAACCCACAACAGGTTTGCATTGCTGGATTCTGCATTCAGGAATAAAATCTGGCTTAAATGTGCAGCTTTTTAAAAAGTACCTTGCTCTGAGTACACCTACTGAAGTGTCTCTACTCAACAGAATGCTGAGCAAGTCTTGTATCCACACTTCTGCTGGAATTTGCCATCATTAATTTCCTTGCAAACTTCAGATCACATGAATAGCTTTCAGATATCTTGCATGCTTCCAGCACCCATCTCTTTTCACTCTGTCTTGGACTTGGACTGTGTTGCTCTGACCTTTTCCTAACTGCCAGCCCTCTTTCTGCTGAGTTTCTTATAAAATTCCAGTTCACAAAACTCCATCTTCCGCTTGGGACAAAGTTTCAGCCATGATCTCTTAACCTGGATGCTAGCTGGTATAGCAGGTTAGAGAACTTGTTCTAAAATTTTTTGATTGTCAGTTTTATTAAGGATCTGTCAGTTTTTTCCAGGAAGTGTCAATGTTTTATATGATAGTATTTCCCTAGGAAATGCTAACAGTAGAACTCAAGGATTTTGAAAAGGAAATGTTTTCTGAGGCTAAATGAGGGCAAGAGCATAAATAGAACTTGATTTTACAGAACACGTTCTGTAGTCGTGACTGTGGAGAATGAAATAAATACCTACAATGCAGAGAGTAGGATGTCAAACACAGCTCTGCTCTTTGCTCAACAGTATCTCTCACTTCTTGAAATATTTACATCTCAAATGGCCAGCTTATCAGGCCTTTGAAGTCAGTGACAAGACTGCAAATGACATCTCCTTTGGTTTTTTGGTTTATTCAGTGTTCCTGTCTAAATATCCAGGGAAGACGTGAGGGCGACAAGACAAAAGATGATTATACAGATTATACAGTTAATATAAACTGGCCATCCTAACTTCTGTCTTTTCCAGGTTACTTGCAGGAAATAGAAGGGAGGCACTGTGTTCTGAGAGCAAATCCTAGTGTACCTTCTTAGCTCCTTTTCAAGAGCCAGTGTGCCATTTTATTCTGTAAAATGGAGTAAAATGAAAATCAAAACCAAATCAGTCTTTTGAGGTTTGCCCTAATGTTTGCTCAAATTGGCATTGCTGAGGTTACTCTGAACATATTACGAGAACTGCAGCCAAAGTACTGAGTATTTGAACAGGTTTTTCCATAGCTTAGTTGCTCAGGCTGTCTTTACCTAGAATATGATCTTATTGCCACTGAGTGATGAATCTCTTCCTTTTGTTAACTCAAGCTGTTATTTAAAGGTAATTGTTCTTTTTAAATTATAATTGAATCTTCAGGCCTTATCTGATAAAGCTGACTGCAAAATGCATGAACCAGCGTTAGGATTATTTTATGTAGTATAACTGACCATGCATAAAATTCATGTAGTAAATTAAGTACTGACAAATAAGTCTTTTGACCCCTTTATTCTCACTGAAATCTAGGTGAGCAGAACATATGGAAATTCCCTATATTTAGGAGTCATAACAGGATCCATGCTGTAAAGGTAAAAATACTGGACTGAGTGTTTTGGGAGTATTTAGTTCTACCTTACTGTTGTCCCACTCATATCTGCAGATTTCTTGCCAAGAGATAGGTCCAGGTTGAAAATACCTGGTAGAAGTAGCTGCTCTGGATGAAAAGCAAATATTAGTACAGAGAAAGGAAGTTTTCTGACACAGTCTAATGGATAGGTTTGTTGAGATGAACATCACTTTTGGGATTGTATCAGCTGAGGCGAGAAGCAGGAACTGGCTCTGCAAATCAGAATGGAAGCCTTACTGAAAAAGTAGCATAGAAGTGGGTAGCCTGGAATACTGCTCTACTCAGAGTTTACATTCAGTTTCAGTCCTACTATATACTACTATATTTGTAGTATATTGTGTCTTTTGCTATGCAGATTCGATGATCTATAAAAAGCCTTTATATGAATTTGTCTTTGGATGTCTGCTCTAAAATGGTGACTTTACATATTTATATGATGAACTCTACATTTATGTTGACAGATGAATAATTCAGTAGCTCTGAGAAAACAGTAAAAAGTCAACAAAAGCAGAAGAAATGTCTGCAAAACTATAGAGAGCTGAGATTTCTAACCAGGAGATCCAGCTGTCGTGTCATGCCTTAATCCTCAGATAGGTCCTATGGTGAAGTTGGTTAATAAAAATTTGTGACCTCAGAGCAGTAAGAAATTAAGATACAGGACAATGACATCATTGGGGGTATGAGGGAAAGGGTCAGACTGGGAAGGGCCGTTGTGAAGATGTTTATTTACAATCTAAAATAGAAAGTGGTTAAGGAAAAAATTGCTTATAATTTGCTCTCTTAGTGTGCCCATGGAAGATTTCTTCTTAAGATATTGTAGCTCCGTGGAACAATAAAAGCAACTGACAATTGGGCGTATGGAGAAAAACATTTTTTTTTTTACAAAGGAAGAAATTAATTCTGTCACATACTAATAAAGTGTGTATTTTTGGATAGAAAAACCAGTTTCTTCACCTACTCACTTCCTTTCTCTAAACTTCCATGAATTTGAAAAGTGTTCTGAACTCTTACTAGGAAGTTGGCATGCAAGTTCCTGAGAGTTGTGTGGCAATATGTAGACTACAGATGCAGAGTTTGGGAAGCTATTTTAGTTTGACAATTTAGTTATTTTATGTGCAAACAGCCTTTACAGTTAAGTGTATGCTTGTACTTCTGTCATGTCGAAAATACAGTGACCCTCAACAAAAGAGGTTAATGGCTTTCGTGTCCTAATGCTGTTTGTCCAACAGAGGTAAAACAGACCACTAAAGTGTTGAATCTGTAGGTTTTTTTTGGCTTCTTCATGATATTTTTTAAATAAATGGCAGCTGAGAAGATTTTAGGGTATAGGATACAAATAAATCTCTAATTGTCATCTTCATTATCTTTTAAGTGAAAAATACTTGTGTTCTAGTGAAATGGACCTTTTTTAATCATATGAAAAGTATTTTGAGAATAATTTAAGGGTAAGTAAATGATTACTACTGATGCAGAATTGTAGTAAGCCACAGAAAAATTTTATTAAGAAATAATTTTATATTTAATGATTACATTATAAACTTAAACAGCAATAACAGACTTTCAAAATATGGGTCTGTGACTCTCATCACACTATGGTAAAGGCTGTTATACAAGAAGATGTGGAATGGGCTAAAGGGAATGCTCCTGGGACCTGGCAATTAACACATTCTGAGCACACAGCTTACAATAGTGCTTACTCTGCATGTGGCAGAAGCATTAGGAAAACTTGATGGTTTTACAGGGTTTTGTCCTAGTAACAAAACTCAAAGTTATGGAAGTTTATGTATGTATTAGATGGAAAAGCTCTAGGCATTTGTCCATAAAACTAGAAAGCACATTAAATGATTTTCAGAGAGGGTCACCACTCCTGAATGACAAAATGTGTGCAGAATAATACTTGAGCAGATCACCAACCAGGGACTAGAAGAGATTTAACATTTTGGGTTGGCTCTTCCACCGCTCTTTTCATGGTTAGAGTCAAAAGCTGCTGGGAATGCTGTGCTCAGGACCTGTGGACTGCTGGGTCCTGTGATCCAGCCCTTAGCCTGCTTCCAAGTCTTCCTCTGTGACAGTCTCTTTGCAGAGGGCAGGCATCTCCTCCAAGTGCTGCTTGAAAGGCTGCAGAGAAGTGTCTCTGGGTAGCTCCTCTGTCCTTGATACTCCTTCGCATGTTTGTTGTCTTCTGTGAAGCCAAGGGCTTTTGTGCTGGAGTTGTGAACCCAGGGGTAAATCTCAATTCACCTGTAAATCCAGTAGTATTGATGGAAATGGCACGCATACATTCCTTGTAGGACTTAAATGAGTGTTCTGTGGAGAAAATCCTTAAATACCAGGGGCCAAATACATCCTTAAGTACGAAGTGTTAAATTTAAAGAAGCCAAAACAGCAAATTCCTCTACAGGTTGTTTCTATCCCTTATTTTATCCCCAGTAGCCTTCATCTTAGATCTGACTGTTTAAGATATGCAGATAAGTATTTTTGTGCGTTTTCAAAATCCGGCGGTAAGCAATGTCATGTATCCTAGGGAGCAACTGAAGAGCTTTGTTAGCTGAGTATTACTTGCATAACGCAGACGTCTTTAGTCTCTTGGGTTTTTAAAGCTCAGATTATTGTTTGCAGTTTTCCATGGGCCTGATTGACGCCCAGTGGTTTTGAAAAATGTAGTTGCATGAAATGGATGTCAGCAGTACAGGTCATGTCCTGATATTTTGTTAGTCCCTCAGTGTCCTGAAGTGCAGACTTGCAATGTCTTGTAGGATAGGAAAGGAATGGGCAAACTGTGGCTATTGGTACCACTGTGTGCCCCTGGGAAAGTCAAAATTAAAAAGTAGCAACCTGTATTTTGTTTACAGTAAAAAAGGGAAGCTTTCTCAACAAAATGGACCCCCATGCTGCTTGGCTGGCGGGTCTGTCTGGAAGAGCATCACAATGGAAGTGGGCTGCCAGCAAGAAGGAACAGCAGAACGTATCATCAGCTGCTCCCACCAAATGGCCTGAGGGCAAAGAGTACAGGCATGGCTTTTGGCACTTACCCCACAGTGACCTCCCTCTCAACAAACCTTTTCTCAGGGCAAAATCTAATAGAGGGATCTCAAGCAGAGCTTCAACCTCCCTCCCATTACAGGATTTGCTACAGGAGGGAAGGAGCAAGCCTGCAATGGTTATAGTTCTGTTTTACTGCCCTGTTAAAAGTGATGCCATACTGCTATTTTTAATGTAATTCTTTTGTGAGAGTGGAGGCGATAAATTGTTTCTATGCTTCATTCACACACCTAATGGGAGAAGAGTGCAAAGGAGCTGCAAACTGTAATCTGCATGAAGAACAGCAGCAAGAACTTCCACATGCTTGGAGTATGCTGAAAATCTGTCATATGCTAAGGAATCCACTTTTTGTCCCCGTTTCTGGTTGTATCCAGGTGTAATTTTTACAACAGTACCTTGCATCTTGAACCCTTTCAGGTTCATTTGTCCTGTCCTGTGGTTTTCATTGTAAGCTAAGGAACACCTGACTATAAGATGTGTACATACATGACCTTGTAAAAAGCTCTTTGCTGTTTCAGCAGAGGCAGGAGAGACCACAAGTGAGAGCAAAGATCCTTATCAGGGACTAGAAAAAGAGACCAGGGGTTGGGCAAATTGTGCCCACAGCCATCCAGATAGAAAGCTAAAGGATTAAAGAGCCCCACAAGCAGAGAGCCAAAGAGCATGAGTTGCAGGGCCACAGGGAATGATGAACCATGTAAGAGAGATTGACTAAACCACACAGAGGACTGATGGATTTTATTTCCCTCCAGATTCTTGCATTGAGAGTAGAAAGCTGCGAGACTCTGCTCCAAGAAAAGGAGAATGCAAACTACCAAAAGGCATAAAGGGTAGACTGTTGATGAACCTCCTGGTAGGTAGGCAGTGAAAGCAATTACATATGCTTGCTGTGGATGCCTGACACTCCAGATTGTGTGTGAGTGGTATCAGTGAGCCCCTGGGTGCACCCCCTTTGGTGCTTCCTTCATCACACCACTGTTGGTCATGAGGGGAAACTATGGCAAGAGATGGGTGATCTCTTAATGTAACATACCTAAGACGAGATGGGTGATTTCTTAATATAAATACACCTTTCTACATATTATATTGATATTTGTTCAGGTAGCTGCTTCATGATTACTTCTGCCAGCTCTAGGTTTCCATGTGTCTAAGGAAATGACAGTAAATTCTCAAATTTACTTCTCTTTATACTAATTAAATACTAGTAAACCTGTGTACCTGAAGAACAAATGATAAATCATTTTCTTCCTCAGTTCTGTTGGACTTCTCTATATTCCTAACTATTAAGGCTCCTTTAGTTTTCATGTTCTTCTATCTTACAAAGAGTTATGTAAGTTTATAGTCCTGCATCATTTAGTTGGGCACTTCTTGCATTGAACTCAAAGAAAGGAAATAATGACAGATTCTGTAGGAGGAGGATTTCCAGTTATTCAAGGCCTGAAGTGATGAAATTACATGGAGATTTATATTTTCATTAAGCAGAATCATGGTGTCTCCTAAACATCTTCATTGTATACAAGCTGAAGAAATATCATTATTAAAATCATACCTGAATTTCTTTTAAACAATGATGATACACACTTGGAAAATAACATTTAGCACCATAGCACTTAATGAAGGAAAAACCTTTTGCAGTCTTACCATTCCAACTGAGCAGGCAGAGGACTCCTTCCAGGGGCTGCAGGTAAAGAGCTGGTGTTGTGGACAGTGGTCTATTACCTATCTAGTGCAACTGCAAATAGAGTTGTTTTTTCTCCAAGTATATGAATCAATTGAGGGGGGGCTTCTGTGTGGTCTACCATGCCACAGAAAGTCAGGGATAAAGCTAGCAAAGAAAGGAGCTGCAGGCATTGAGATAACAGAGGGTTATGTGCCCACCTACCTTGTACCACTGAGGCTTCCAGCTGTCTCTGGCAAAGTGGTTTTATGCTTAGCAACATGCCTGAAGGTGGAACACAGGGCATGTTTTGTAGGCCTGGCTGTAAGGTAGAACTTTAGCAGTTTTATCTGCTCAGTTACCTCTGAAGCAGTGATGTGGTCATGGAAATTGGGCAGAGGGGACTGTCATGCCAAGTACCGTATGTCATTGTCCTTCATGCTAAGGAGTTGCCAGGCTCTTGGAAGAGAGTTGTTTCTTATCCTGCAAAGGTGTGTGGTTGGTGCTGTAGAAATTAAACATTTGTTACTGCTGCCAGGAAGGGCTTGGCATCATCACCTGTTTGGGTCAGTCACCCCACAGTGCAAGATAAGATGTCCTCTGTGTGGCTTTGAGAGAGAAACATGGTGTTGGTTTTGCCTGGGTTAGGTGAAAGCCCAAAAGTACAAATCAGAATTGTGGGTAAATGTCTTTAAATACAGGGTGCAGTGTAATACCCCATTACATTCACATTTGCCACCTTCATACCTTTGTAGTCTTATTTCAGTCTCTCCCAGTAGCTCAGTTCCATTCCCAGAGGCCTGAAGTGAATAAATCCAAACATGCTCTATTTAGACTTCTGCCCCATGGCCAGTGCACACGATATGGCATTTCAGAGACTGAGGGAAGTGAGCCACATTTGCTCATGGAAAAAAGAAAGAACTGCAGCAATATAGTGACGTAAGGTTTACCCTGCAGGTTCACCTCGGGTTACAACCGGATCTAATTCAGCATGCTCTTGTCAGTACAGCTTAGTTCAGCTAAACCAAGAAAATACAGTTCAATTCTGCATACAGCTAACTCCCACATAAAGCATCAAAACATTTCCAATCTAATTTTTTTTTTTACCAGGTTTTTTTTTGTTTTTTTTTTTTTTCATTTGAAGAGCTGTTGGGCCTGAATAACAATGGTTTATTTGTCTGTTTGGTACCAAATGAGAATAATTGTGTGAGTTTGATTAAAGGGCCATCTCAAGGTAGATGGGAAAATCACATATTGAAAGAAAATGTTTCTGCACATCAGATGCTAATGAGGTCACTGAAGAGAGCGTTGTTGGGGGCATCTACTCATCTCCAGAGTGCATTTTTTCCCTGGGAAAAGGTCCTGCCATGCTGTCTTAATCTAGAGCATGTTTTGAAATGGCTCTTTCAGCTAGTGAAGTGCTAAACTGCTTCTTTGTTTTCATCATAGTAGACTGAGAAAAAAATGGCATAAATTTCACAGCAGTGAGTTTTTTTGTATGTGAAATAACTTTATGGTTTGACTCTTATATCTGTGTAGTTGCAAGTTTAATCAGCCAGAATACCCTGCAACTCCTAGAACTGCAAATGTGCCTGGTGTAGTGGCAGACCCGAAGTCAAGTTTGTGTTGAAAACATCAAGCAGCTCAAAGAAGTGAAATAGTGTATCTTGACCCAGATCTAGACCAAAGTGGTTTTATACACCAAACCAACTAGAGCTGATGCATGATTGCTGCCTTCATCTTCAAGTAGCTTCTAGCTACTGGTTGTCAGAGAAAAAAATGGTTTAGAACACAAAGCTTTATGGTACACTCATAATGCTGTCATCTTTTTCCTTAAACAAGTATTTTAGACAGAAATCTTTTGACTGAACTTCAGTGTTAACCAAACATTGGTATGTTGGATCTGGGCCAGTACATTGTTCCTGACAGTGCTCAGGAACTGGCCAGCTGACAGTTCCGGAATAATGTGACAAGAGGGGGATTTTCTTAATCCTTGGGGATTCCCCTTAAGGGTGATGTCTTAATCTCTGACACTTAATCATTGTTTGTGTCAGGAAGTATAAATGTTTGTCTTCTATTGCTTAAAAAAAAAGCAAGGTTCATTAAGGATTATATTCTTTCTTTTTAAAACAGATGAGTTTCTAATGGGAACATGCAGGTATTCATTAAAAATCTAATGAATATTTTCTTTTATGGTCCTTTCTGGTTCCAATTATATTTTGCTGCAGACAGCTCCACAGGGTAAGCTTGTATTTTAAGTTCCAAAAGGTAGAACAGAATTTTCCTTAATCTCTTTTGAATTTGCCTGTCAGTTTTAAACTCCCTTTTTAAATAGCCTTTCATATCTCTTAATTATTTTACCTTCTGGCTTCAATGTATTCTTTTTGAGAAAATAAAAAAGGATGTTTAATTGATCTTATTTTTTATATTTATAAGTTTTTACACAGCTGTCTTGCATTGCTCTCTCATTTGACTCTTTTCCAAACAGAAATCCGTCTTTCTTCATACAGCTGATTTTCTGAGGTCCAGAATGATTTATGTTTATGGGGTCTGAACCCTTTCTGTGGCTGCTTTTTTTGCAGCACTGGCTGCCTGTAACCTTTCCTCATGCCAGATTTACTGCTTTTTTTTGTTTGCTTGTTTTTTGTTTTTTTGGTTGTGGGTGGGTTTTTTTGTTTTTTGTTTTTTGTTTGCTTAGGTGGAGAGTGTTCCCCCCCCTTGAATTTCGAGTGATTTGCTTGACATTGCCAGTGTCATCAGAAGTGGTATGTGCTGAGTTCAAACAGGTGGTACCGTCGGGCTGCTGTCACAGGGGGTGAGATCATACGTTCATTCTGTCTCCGTGATGGATTTGTCTAACTCTCTCCAACTCGAGCTGACTTTGATCCCATATAATGAAAAGCCTTAAAATAGAAAGTGGAAGGGAACAGAGAGGAGCTTTAATTATTTACTGGCTGGGTCGAATCCATACCTTTTGTAAAGAGACTTCTTGTGTTGTTTTTTGGTCTATTCAATTTTCATTAAGCCAAATTTAAATCTTTATGCTCAGCATTGGTTCAGATTCTGGGGCTGATTAAAGAGGCTTTTGAAGCAAGGTGTATTTTTCTTTCAACTCAGTTATTTTTTTCCATTCACTAAATGGAATAAAAATGTTACTTGAAGAGTTTTCAATATTTAGTCCCAATAGTGGTAGGAGGTCAAAGGTACTCAAAGTTTTAGTTGCTCTGAGCACCTAGAAACATGGCACCCACCTTAAAACTACTTCTGAAGGCTATGCAGACAAAGCAGATGAGAAGTGGGAGAGAGGAAGTAAATGTGTGAATTCCCAAATTGACAAAACAAACCTGTGGCATAGCTGGTCAGGTCTCTACCACTGCTAGCATGGTGTTAAACAACAACTGCCACACTGAGCTCTCAGGTAATGCCTGAGCAGCATGGGCGTGGTGTGCTGGTCTCCTGCCTGCATTTCAGAGTGGTATTGCTGTTACAAATGTGTACCCTGCCACTCTGAGCATTTTGCTAGCGTGTGTGTCTTCGCCCTTCTCTGGAAGCAGCAGAGATGTCCTCTCCCTCATTGCACAGGAGTTTATGCAGGGGATGCTCCTTTGTGAGCATCTTGCCCTGGCAGGTTGTGCCAGAAGAAGCTGGGTGCCATTCCAAACCCATCTCCTTCCCTGGAGGCTGGATGGTGACTCCTGAGGGCATGAGGGCAGAGGAGAGGCTTTAGGTGCTCGACTTCCTTGCATCATTACACTCTGAACTAGCAACAACCTTGCAGTTACCTCTGAAGGCTTAAGCAAAAAGCTTGCTTGATTTATTCTGGAAGCTACTGTCTTCATGGTGTGCATGTCTCTAAAATCTGCATGCTTGAGTTGAGGCTCAAGGAACCCCAGTGCCTATCAATATCACTGCATCCACAGCTCCCTCACAAGAATAGACAGTAATGTGAAAGATAGTGATGCTTCAGAGAAATGTCCTTGCTTTATCCTCACTCTCTCGGTGCCTGTGGATAGGTTAGCAGACAACTGTACATAGGGGAAAACATGCCTTTAATAGTTCTGTCTCAGCTGCTGTTAATTTGATTTCCCTCAGGTAGTCAGTGTTGTCACAAAGTCCTGGAGCAAGACTTTTTGTAGCAAGAAGTACAAATAATTTACACTGGAGTGTCTGAGGCTCTTGGATAAAGCATGTGCTTCTCTGAACAAAGCAAAAAACCCCTATAATTTCTTTTATTTGGGGATAAATACGATGAATTCAGTGAGATGGAAGGAGGTGCTATAAAAAGGAGCAACTTTGTGGCATCTGACAGTGAGGTTATGACCGGACCTGTGCTTGGTCTCTGTGCCTTATACTTGGTGTATTTATGGCTGTTCACCATGAAACTTAACAGGACAGTGTCAAAATAATCTGCAATTATTACTGGCTTACTACAGATGAAATGTTTTTCAGTATCTTAGTTTTTCCTTGGAAGATGTTTAGTTTGTATTTTCATCTCTAGTCCAGCTTCTTCTTGCCATATAACTTAGGCAGTTGGAATTAGGTACATTATGTCAGTCCTAAGGTCAAACTGCATTTGTTTGAATTTATGAAAATCTGGAGTGCTGCCTTTGAAAGGAATAGGCTTCATTCTGCCCCAAATTGCCATGTCCCATTCTTTTGCTGGAGTCATTCATTTAAGGGTACAATTTTTCAGCAGGATTCACTACTGCTGCAGCATTCTAATACTACTGTAGTATTAGACTAATACTACTCTCCAGAGTGCATGGCTCATATAACCTCACAAAAACTAAAATTAAAGAATTTAGAGTAAAATTAGGTCATGAATTTGACCAAGTGCATTTGAAAATGCCATGCTAATTATTCACAACTTTAAAATTACTGAATGGATTTCTTTCAAATTTGCTCTATTTCATAGATTCCATTGACATTTAAATATAATTAATTTTATCACCATGCTATATCATAAAGTCCAGTTTCCGATATTTTCATTAGCTGGTAGATGTTCTGTAATGTAGGAGGAAATAATACTTGGGGCATGGAAAAAAAGGTGGATGCAGTCTCTCTGTTAACATTGCCTTTCTGGAACTCCCTGATTAATTTTTTTTAGTCTTGCATTGCTATTAGAAAGGATTGTTTTGTTTCTTGTACAAAACAAGGCTATGTAAAGTTTCTGAGATTCTCCAGAAGGTTTAAGATGAGTATATGGCTGAATTTTCAAAGCCCTAACCTTGCACTCCAGTCTTTCATCCCCTCTTTTATTATGGAAAGTGTCCACTTTTCCTGAAGGTGCTGATTCTTCTCATCATTTCTCCCTATTCTGATGAGTGTGCACCTTCTCAGGGAAAAAGTGCTTGAGAGACATTTCTTCCTTTGAAATGGTTTCTTCTCTAGCTTGGATTTCCATAAATTAGTGCTAAGAGGAAAGAGTAGAGTAACTGAAATATTGCTATGAAGATTGCAGAAAGCACATTGTAATGTTTGAATGTCTGAGAATATGTATTTTCCTTGGGGTACAAGTTTTCCCTGTGTTCGAATAAATGCTTTCATGGCAGCTGCTAGTATCTTCCATCGGTGGTACCCAGTTCTGCCAAATTCTCAGCCCTCAGAAATAAGGGTACAGGGCAAGATTATTGACTGCAGTTGTGTTCAGGTGGCTTTTGGTTAGAAAAAAACATTCTCTAGAACAATCAGATTGTTAATTGCCACATGATTAATTGGCTTCATTACCATAAGACACTTTTCCCCTTTCCTTTCTGTTTTTGTTTTGGGTTTGTTGGTTTTGTTTGGGGGTTTTTTTGTGGATTTTTTTTTTTTTCTGTGTTCCCTGTTGCTTATATGTGGCATAGCACTGATGTGGCTCAGGGTGGGCTGTTTTCCCCCTTTTGCTGGGGGGTGTTGCTGCTGGCATCCCCTAATGTGGGGCTTGGCTACTGCCCTGCCAAGGGAGCTTCCTGGGCCTTTCTCTGCGACTGATCCGGACACCCATCCGAATCCTAAGATGAGATCATGATCTAAATATGTCCCAAACCGAGGTGATGGTGCCAAGGAGATGCTTTACGCCCCTGCACTGTTCTGGAAGCACAAGTGAAACCCTGTCGGGTGCCGAGCCAAAGAGATGCGCTGGGTTGGAGGCGCTAGGTCGGTGCCATTCCATCTCCGGAGTGCGGTGATGCTTTCTGCCGCATCACCTTCTCCCTTTCCCCAAGCCTGTGCCACTGCACACCGCTCTCAACGCCGCCGTGCCTGATCCCAGCTTTCCGCGCTGACATTTGGGATTTCTCCACAGGATGGGTACAGCAGAGGGAGCAGTAGGACAAGCTTCTCCCAGGCTGTCTCACCCTGCCTGCTCCCGCCCCGCCGCAGCCCCTCAGGGGTCTGATCATTGCTGTACCCCCATCAGCGCCGGGACCCCCTGCCCGAGGGATCCGTGCTGGCCGGGACACGGAGGGAAGGACAGACAGACACCTCCCCCAGCCCTGCAGGCCACTGATGCATTTCAGAGAGCAAGTCAGGCGCTCCTGGCTTTTACATAACTGATCCGGTGGGATTCCTGGTGTTGGCCTATATATTAGTGCTTCAGCTCTCATTAGCACTTTCTGAGACTTCCAGGCCTCCTTCTATGTTCTTGCTGTGCATTTTTTTCTGCATGGAGGGAAACAAAAGTAATTTCCTTTCTTTTCCAAGTTTTTTTATCTGGAGGGTGAAATAAAATTGAGTTTTATTTGAGAGCAGGAGTGCTTTTTCTGGTGGGATGTGGGATGAATGAAAGGGGATTGTTCCTACCTTTAGCTCAACAGAGAGTCTGTTTCATAGATTATCCTCTTCCAGTTCTGAAAAGAAGTGCGTGTGTCACTCCAGCCACAGTCATGTCTGCCTGCATGCACACTTCAGGCAGTGGCTGAATTTCCACAAAAATCTTGGGGCTGTGTGTCCAGGCAAATACAAAGAGAGAACGTTTGTGGCATTTTTGTAAAATTACTTACCAGAAACCATTTTCAGTGCAGAATTTAGCACTGCAATGAAAGCAAGGTGCTGGAGTGAGGCAGGATAATGGAGCCATTTCCATAACAAAAATACCAATATATAATAATTTAAGGAATAAGGACTTTGTTTTCAAGTGAATTCTGTAACAAGTTTTGGTGTTATGATATTTACTTCCATTGCACATTTCACTTTTCCAAGAAAATGCAATGGGCTGCAATGAGCTCTGTTAATTAGCACTGTTCAGTACCTTTTGTATACTTGGTTAGACCAGACATAAAGCCTTTGAAGCAGCAGAGGGTTCTTATCATTGAGAAGACAAAGAGCATCTCCTGCTGGAGCAAAGACTGTGTCATGAATCTTTGTAGCTGGCATGTGGGCTGTTTGTTTATTTTATTTTCAGAGTTGGGCTTTTTAAGGGAACACAATCATGCTATGTTTGTTTGTCTCACACTCCTGGCCACAGCCAGTAGTTTTGAATTCACTAGACACCTTCTGCTAAATTAAACACCTAGGAAGAAATCTCAGCTACACTGATTCTCCTTGACTCTCCTGAAGTGGAATCCAAGATATCAACCCAAAAAAGAATAGGACATGCAACAATAGACATTCTCCTCCTAAAGCAGCTCCTATGTGTGCTGGCTGCTCAGTCTGAGCACACACAGCTCTGAATCAAGCTGCACAACCTGCTTGCTGCTTTTCCCACAGGTAGGGATAAAATACAGAGGGGGAAGTGGAAGGGACTTGAGAATACTGATAACTGATGGCAGTATTCTGAAGAACAGTCATGGAGGCCTGGGGAAATTAAAAGAATTAATTGTGAGGGTGTCAGTGCAGGTTGGCTGCATGAAGCTGGAAACGGTAGGCAGCTCTCCTGTCCTGAGGAGCAGGAGTGGTCGTGAGGATTAGGAGAAAACAGGGATTACTGTTGTTGGAAGCAGTAAATAGCAGAGGATCATAAATCCTGAGGAAGACAATCTTCATTAGATACGCTGCTCACAAACCGACTTAAATGAACCATAGCTATGACTTCAAACCTTGAAAGTTCAGCGTTTTTAGGTAAAGGACAAATAATAGATGATATTAGGAAGTCTGAAAGCAGCCCTTTTATTTATCCAGAAGCACTACCAGAAAGACTTTTCCAGGACTCAGCACTTTCTGGGCTTAGGTTTACCTGTTCGTTTTTTCTTTTTAGAAAAATATTTCTCAGTCTGGTAAAATTATTCATTTACCTACAAAACTTCATTTTAAAAAAGTTGCTCTTCATTTTATTATGTCTCAGATCCTAATTTTGTTGATCAATTTATGCACCTAACAAAAAAAGAAGGGTTTTTCCTTGTATATAGTATAAACATAAATGGAACCAGAATTTTCTAGTTGTCCCCTTAGGTATTTTTCAAGTGAGCTTGAAAACGCATCTGGTAAAGGCAAGGGCACAGAGTTTTTCAAAAGTTGCTTAACATTTCTTAATTAATGTTAAAACTTTGTCCTTGTATACAAAAATAAAGCCAAAATCTTTATATCCTGGCTCCTGTGCATGTGACATGTATTCCTGTACATGCGTATATATGATGATAAATACTGGTTTAAGCCATGAGTTCATATCAGAAACTCTTACCAAAAATATAAATACAAGACATAGCAAAAGGAAAGACATGTTCAAAAGTAAATAATAGATTTTTCCTTTATTCAGTAAAATGGAATGACTGAAAATATGATTTGTTCCTGAAGCTTCAATTTATGACCATGGATGATCTCCCTTCTTTTCCTAAGGCTTGAATCATAGAAACATAGAAATCAAGAACAGAAAAGCCAGTGCAGAAAATCCTCTGTTGCTGCAAAACTAGTCACAGAGTATGTACTAAGTGCATTCCCCATTTACCTTATTAATGTTTACAAAGAATTTTAACAATATGCATGTGTTTTGCAAATAGCAGAGCTAACCCATCTGAACATTTTCAGTGGCTGAGCTGCCTGCCATTACCCAGTGAGCCTTGTGGATACAGTGGGAGTGCTGTGCCCAGAGCAGTCACACTCCACACTGGGAGACCAGGGCAGTGTTTTGCCTTGGGTGAGTCCATGTCCATCCCCTGGGTTTCCTTCCAGGGCAGATGTATCCTTCTCTGTTGGAAGCTGCATGGTGGGGGGGAGCAAGGGAGTGGGTGCTTGGGTGCTGCCACCAAGAGCCCCCTGTCCCCACCTGCTGCAATAGCTGTCCCCCACCTCTTTAAGGAGAAAAAAAAAAAAAAAAAAAAGTGGTAGGCAGGAGAGAAGCAGCACAGGGATCAACACTTGATGAAACCCCTGCTGCTGGAACATTTTGGAGAGGGCTGTTGGTGTAGGTGCATAGCTGAGTAGGCTTGGCTGGAGGTCGGCTGGGGCAGTGAGGGGTGTGCAGGTTGAGTAATAATGAATAAACAATGCTGAATCCATTGTGACAGGCAGGAGCAGCGTGCCTGTCAGTGCAATTACAATCCCTACTCCAGAGCTCCTACTCTTGAACAAACCTGTGCAGAAATTTCTGCAGAGGTTAACAAGACCATTCCAAAGAGGAAGAAACACTCTTTGATTAAGACCTAGAAGGATTGAGCCTGTAGGGTAGAAGATGTTGCTTGTCCCAGTAAGCCCAAATCTTAAGACTGCCAAGACTAATGAATTGAAGACACTGACATACAAGGGGAGACAAAGAGCAAATTCTGTGCACGTTAAAAATAGCTAAACATGAAGGGACAGACCATGCCTCTTAGGCACTTGGCTAAATTGGGAATGGGTAGGAAGTCACATGGCTTCAAACATGTTACCTCTTTACACTTGTCACTGGTACCAAATTACTCTCCCCTCTCTGCCACTCCCTTGTCTGCTCCCATGCCAGCTCCAACTTGAGCTCACACTCCTTCACAAGAACTTACTATTAATATGTTTTTATAGATCTCACATCTAGTGCCACAGAAGTCCCTGATCTGTTACACTTGATGATGGTTATAAGCAACAGACCCTGCTGAGGGAGTAGTATTCCCTGTCACAACAAGGACAATCCCTGGTAAATCTCACAGCTGTACACTTTGTGATGCACATTCGACTCTGGTATTACTGTACAGCTCTTCATCTGAGGAAACTGGACACCTGTCTTCTCCTTTGGCTTATGTGATACAGTTTTTGGACATATGACCTCTGACTGACTCGTTCATGGGATTGGGATCATGCTGTCCATGTCGACATCCAAGGTTTCCCAGTAACTTCCAGCATCATTTTCCAAAGCTCTTCCCCTCCCCATACTCTTAGGTTTTGAAATACAATCTTAGGAGGCACGGGAAGCCAACGGTGGCCTTTTAGAGGATTTAAAGCCAAATCTCTTTTCCCTCTGTATCTACTAAGGAAAACACACAAACAGATAAAAGCGTGGATGTGCTTCCGTGGATTTCCCTGCCATTGTTTTCCCTAACACTTAAGCACTCTCTAGAGGTAGTTTGAAGTCCTATAAACAGCTCCTAATCCTTCCTGTTCATGACTTCATTTCTGAATCACCACATTTGTCCATCGCACCTTCTTCCACGGGGAGCTTCTTTCTTCCTTCCTTGTTGCCCTAATTAGAAAGGAGCCCTCAGCCACAAAGGCACAAAGACTCTCCTTTGTTCTTTTGTCTCTCTGAGCATCTTAAGCACTGTGCTTTTTAAAACCTAATGTTAACAGTTGGTCTCTGCTTCTAGTGATTATCTGCCCTTCAAGGCTGACGGCTTTACAAACAGTTGGGAAAAAGAATTACTTGATGTACATACTTCATTATATGAAGTTGCACCATTTGAACGGGAATTTTCTGGCCCTGATTTTCTGTGCTCTGAGGGAAGCTTTATAAGCCAGAGGTGGCTCTGTCGGAAAGCAGTGCCAGACAAGGCAGCTTTCCTACAGTTCGCTGGAGCTCCTCAACCTGAATAATAGACACATGCCTTGAACTGTTGTATCAGGAATCCTGAGAAAAAGCAGTGAAGTGACTTCATCATCTGGCAGGAAGTCCACGGCATGTTTAGCTGGAAGGCAGGTATTGAACATACTGTGAGGTCTGGCTTTGCTAATAGTAACAAATGTTAGTGGTTCAAAATAAATCTTTTACCTTTTCAGGAGTTGTCAGCTGATTTGTTATTTAATGTTTCTGTGTTGCTGGCAACACTTCCAGCCCCACAAATCTAAGCTCAATCCAGGTTAAGAGCTCTTGCCTTTCAGTGTGTGCTGACTGACCATGAAAATTACTGTGGAGTTAACTGTTTTTCATCAGACTATATATGCAATATGTGTTCTCAAACACACATATTTTATGCACGTTATCAAGCAGGCAAGAGATGTGGAGACTTTCTTAATATGCACTATGGTATGTTGGCTGATTTTTTTACCCCCTCCCCCGAGGTCTTTCCAAGTTTGACCAGTGTCCTTCATTAGCCTGAAGTAAATGCTTGATCACTTCTACTACTGTATCAGTCCAACCTCTCAACGCCAGTGTTCTGAAAAGTGTAATGCCCCATGAAATCGGGCATTGGCAAGACATTTTCCAGCCGTGTTTTTCAGCCAAGGAATTCTGGGCACAGCTTGGCCTTGCCCCCTCCACCCCAGCCTGTGCTCCTGCTTGCTTGGCTGCATCCCTACAACCCCCTCCTGGCAGCAGCTCAGACAAAGGCTGAAGACTCTAAGAAACCAGAGACATTTACCAGGTTATTCTGTTTGAATTGGTGTGACTGGTAATTGGTATTTTCCTGTTGCAACTGAAAGTGTTCAATAATTCATACATTTTACATTTTAAAGTCTTCTGGCTTTTTCCGCTCCCACCCTTGTCTGAGATAAGGCAGACTTGATGGCAAGCTGTATTCAACTGAATATGCATTTGAGCATTAAAATCTGCTGCTTCGAAAGGCTCATCTTAAGAGTCGGGGTTTGTGTCAACACCAGCAGCCTCTGGTAGGGATACTGACTTTCTGAGTTACATGGAAGGAGTTTTTCCCCAATTCAGTCACCTAGAATGCTATCATTAATCTGTAGTCTAGTTACTTCAGAGTCTAAACAACATTAGCATGCATTGTTACTGTAAGGAGCCGTGGACTGAGTGGAAGTTTAGAAGCTTTGTAGTCAAGATCTGGTGAAAACTTTTTTTTATTATATATTTTGGGTGGGTGGTTTTTGGTTTTTTTCGGGGTTTTTTCTTTGGTTTGGGTTTGGTTTGGTTTGTTTTTTTGGTTTTTTGTGGGTTTTTTGTTAGTTGGGGTTTTTTGTTTGGTTGGGTTTTGGTGGGGGTTTTTTTGCTGTTGTTGTTAAAATGCCCTTCCTCCGTAAAGCTCCCTAAAGTTCCCTGTGCAGTAAGTGCTGTAATCTTGCAGATAGGATTCTCTGCCGAACCTTCGTCCAGCAGCGGGTGAATTGCTGCCTTGCCCCAGCCCCTCTGGCTCGTTGTGTGCGGGATCCCCTGCGGAGGATGTGCCCCAGGGATCCCGCTATGGGCCTCAGGGACCCTGCCTGAGTGGGCACAAGCTGTGGGAGTGGGCACAAGCTGTGGTTTCAGGTAGCTGCCCCGACTTCCGAAGGCTCCGTGAGGCGCTGCTGGCCGGGCCGCTGGCCCCGGTGCCCGGCAGCTCGGCGGGCGGCTCCCTCAGACGTGGGCGGGCAGCCGAGGCTGGGAGCCCGTGGAATTCTGCCAGCCACCCCTTCTCTGTGTGTGTCTGTGTGTGTGTGTGTGTGTGTCTGTCTGTGTCTGTGTGTGTGTCTGTGTGTGAGTGAGGAGAGGTGGGGATGGGGCTGATGGGGGTGGAGTGGCAGCTTGGGAGGATGGGAGGGAGGATGGGAAGGGAGGGAGGTGGAGGGATAGAGGAGGAGAGGGGGCCGGGTGCCTGCGATTGGTAAAGCTCCACTAAGGCATCTGCCAGCAGGACTTCAGAGGAATGTGAAACCAAATCATTTAGAAGTTAAAGATAGACGCAGAATACACAGCATCTTGCGCCAGGGTTTAAATTCATCCCTCTCTGCCTGGCTTCTCGCAAAGCTCTGCTTGTCAGCTTGCCTCTGTCTCCTCTACCAGCTGTAAAATTCCCTCAAAAAATAACAACATTCTGGATACTTGGGAATTACTAAAGTGGCAGAAGAGATCATGGTGCATACAGTGGGGTAAGTAGGAAGCTTGCCTGTGCATGCATTTGCTAGGGTGGCTGCTCTGGGTTTCCCTGCTGCCTTCAGAGCACTCTGGCAGTTCCTCTAGGATGAGGTGGATACTTAAGTAATGCTTACCCCGGGCGATTTAGTCTTCCGTTTTCCCCATACAGAGCATTTGAACTTTATTCCTCGGTGAAGTGTTAACTCACAAGGTTACTTTTCTTGGCATACCTAGGGAATCTTGGGCTTTATTTTGCCATTATACTTTGGAGTGCTGTTTTCCTAACAGATGATTTTTGTTACATACCTTTGCTCTTCGTTAGCGGGACATGCTGTTTGAAATGCTGCTTCTATTACAAAGTTGAAAAGCGAGTTGTTTTCCATGTTAGAGAGGATGTAATCAATGTTTGCTTGCGTGTTTGGCTATGGTTTTCACTTACAAACTATTTCCTCATGGGTGAATTTGATCACAGCATAGGGTTAATTAAATTTAACCTTCTTCTTTGTTTGTTCCCAAATAATGCTTTTACTGGGAGTTCGATTTTTTTGTTTGGTTGGGTTTCAAAAAAAAACAAAACCCGAAACCCCGAACATTTTGAGTATCATTTTCTTTTAACAAAGTCCTTCTAGAAGTAATTTAAAAATCTGTGCATGTCCCTGGTAGTTCTCACTCAGATAGTAAATTTGTGAGTAAAGAAAGGAAATTCAGGCTATCATGTTCTTTCTAGAACTTATCAGAAGTAATTTCAGTATCTGACAGATACATGGCCTCATTGATCAATGTCTTTTTTCAGGCATTTCATTTCTGAAACATTTCTGGTGAAGTCATGGTGCTCCTATACCCAAAGGGATTTTAAAATACAGCAACCTATTTGGAAGTTAGATGTAATATTTGTTATACAGCAAGAGCTTGAAGTCTGAGAGTTTCATCTGAATCTGGGCTTTGAGTGTGCGTCATCTAAATGCCAGCATTGTTTTTATCATTTTTTCTGGGCATGTGTGTTTTACACTCATAGTAGAGGAGCTCCTAACTTTGGATCTGGTGTCAGTTCACTGAAACATACTCAGGATTCCTGACATGTTAGTACTGCCCATAATAACCATAGGAAATAGGTGCTGTCTGCAGATAACTGAAACGCCTGACATTTTTGGTTATAGATATCAGTGCTGAAGAGATGCATATAATGGCAGTCTGTGTCATGCAAAAGATGTGAAGGTGTATGAACTAAAATAGAAACAGTTTCTCTGTTTCAAGGAAAGATGGTGTGTCTGGTATGTTTTGGTATCTTTCTGGCATTTGAGTTCATCCCTATTGGTCATCTTGCCTGAATTTTGCAAAACATTAGGGTGTGTTTGGGTGAGCAAATCTGCTGTGAAGTATTTTCTGTGATTAAGTATACAGGATGGAGAAGAAAGAGATAGATAACGTTTAAGGTAAATCTGGAATAAAAGACAGATGCAGGGATGAGAAATTAAATTCAAGCCATTTTTTTTACAGTTTGTAGTAGCTGGGTGTTCTTTAAGTAGCTCACACTAGCTCAGCATTTCAGTCCTGCGCTAAATTTCCAGGCCAACAGTCGCTTACATGAAGGAATTTTTTTACATTACATTAAGGAATTACTGTAATATTTGTTTTGGTATTGAAGTGGAAGACCTTTGAGATAAAAAATGTCAAGACGAGTAAAACTTGCAGTGAGTCTTGCTGAAGTTGTGTTTAGTTTCTGGCTCTTTCACAGGATCCTGTGCAGCTTCAGGCAAATGATGTGAGCTCTCAAAGCCCCTGTAGACCAGAAGGGGTTGGAAGGGGGAGAAAATACCTTTATTGTTTCTCTTCGTTGAGTGTCTATGTAGCAGTTCTTGGGCTAGGCATCGCCTCTGATAGGGTTTAACACAATAGGCTTCTGTTTGCAGATGCATTCTTCCCGTGGCTATGGTCTCCCCAAGGAGGGAGGGAGAGAGAATCCACAGATTTAGATGTAGGGGTTCACTGCACCTTTTATAAGTTTCCTAAACTGAAAAAGAAAAATAGACTGACATTCAGAGGTGAGCAGAAAATAGAATTAATGTTCCATGGGAAATTCCTGAGTCAGTTCAAAATTTAATTGCGTTACCCTACCACAGTGTATTGCTTTTCAGAAGTTATAGTTCAGGAGCATGATGTTCCCATTTCATTTTCTGAGACCCTTCTCCCATAATTAAATGTCCAAGAGGCACTGGAGAGCTTTGTCACAAAGAAACATGCTTTGAATTCTGGGAAGTGAAGCTGCTTGAAAAACCTCACTCCTGGAAGGGAATGAGCATCTGACCCCGGAACAGGATGTTCCCAGGGTTAAAGAACTACACTGTGGTATTAGATTGACTTTAAAAAGTGCTCTGGTCTACCTAATCCACCTGAAATAATATTTTCCAATTGTCCTAGCAATAAATGGATAACGTTCAATAAAGTGATCTTTTCCCACAGAAAATGTTGGTGTATTTGATACAAATTCTAAATTACTGTAATGTTGGCATATTTACTGAAGTGGAAAATCCTTGGCCAGCTGTTAGGGTGAACTTTCTTGGTTAGGGTGAGTGTGATGAATGGTGCTACACAGCAGTGTGATACTAAGGTTTTTGGGTAAGGGTGTGGGACACAACACAAGGACTGGAACCTCTTTCCTCTCCTTGCCCTCCTCTCCCTGCCCCATTGTCCCTCAGTAGCCATGTGCTCCTTAGGCAACTAGGATTTGTTGGGAAATGGGGAGAGAGGAAGGAGAGAGAAGCAGACATCATTTTCTTAAAGGCTTTTGTAACAAAGTATTGCTTGGGATGATGACACCCTCTTCTCGATCTTCTGGACTTCTCTCCTCACTGCAGCTTTCCCTTCCCTTCCTCACATTTCCCAGGACTCCCAATAATCCCACACAGGGGGAAATGGAGAAGTGCTGCTGAGACAAAGGGGATGGGATGGTGAGAGGGAGGCAGGCTATCCCCTGCCCTTGCCTCTTGCTGCTGCAGAGAGAGAAGGAATCATGAAGGTGCTGATCTTCGGGGGGATCCAGCAGGGGTCAGAGCATTGATGAAGCTGGTGCCTCCTGGTTTCGGGTACTGTGTCAGTGGCTGAGGTGCTGCTCTGGTGCTGGTACAATAGCATTACTAGCATATGCCATGCTTTCCTGCTCTGAGGAGCTGGCTGTTGGTGTCTCCTAGGGAGAAGCACTGCTTTGTCATGGCTAGTAGCATGTCTGCTTCTCAGGGAGGCTGGTCGTGCCCCTCCCTTTTTGTACCATTAAGTTGTAAGTGACTTTGTCATGAGAGGTCAAAATCATTGTTCTTTCTGAGGTGAAAATGGGTTTGCAGCATTTTTCTCCTTTAATAGATCCTACACGTTTTTTCTTTGCAAACCATGCTAAAACCAGTAGCAAGGATATGCTTAAGGGTATTAAAACCCCTTCCTTGATAGATTTTACAGATACTGTACATGGTTCCCATTTTTTTTTTTTCCATCATGATCTTTTTCTGGCTTTGAAAAACTTTGCTTCTAGCCTCATTTTCAAGCTTTTTACAGTGGTCATTTTGCCATAAATGAGAAAATGGAAGTGTCATCAGAAACTGGTTGGTAAGGAGTTTAAGGACTGTTTCTCCAAGGTTCCCTGACAATGTGCTGGTGTTTTTCTGAGCTCCAAAGAAGCAGCTTATAGAGATACAATTTCCTTTATTTTCCTTTCCTGATTCTTCTCCATTTGTTTTGGCAGAGTATGACAGTATGGTCTGTAGAAAACCTCAGTTCTGCAATTTTGTAATTCTGTAAAAAAACACAAACCCACCCAACCCCCAAACTAATGCAAGTATTGTGTTCTATGCAGCCATATTATCACCTCTGAGCCCATGAGTTGAAACCCAAGGAAATTGCCTGTCCAAGTGATGTCGATCTCCTGCACTTAGTATTCATTCTGGCTCCTGGTGTATCAGGGAATAAAGAACTTCCCGGCTAATTGTTATGGTATGCAGTGACTTTACCTGGAAACACAGCGATACTTCCCACTAATAGGGTGCTTACAAATGCATCTAATTGCAGCTGTGGTAGTTGAGAGAATGCCTAACACCCAACAGTTTTGAAAAATCATCCTTCCTGGCAGGGGATGTTACAGGAAACTGAGTTCTACTGTCTCTTTCCTGTGTCTGAACCAATTACGTGGCCTCTTGCTATAAAAGTTGATTTGGGAATTATGCACTGAGTAATAAAGAGATAGGAAGGCAGTGGACATCATGAATCTTTCTTTATTAATTAATTTGCTGGTGTGGTGATAGCAGGTTGCTGAACTTAACGTTCCCTGGGGCAGTGGAGGGAACAAGTCAGCTTCTGTGCCTGTGATCTTTGTCAAGCCATGGAGGGGGGAGAGGGTTTGGTGTATCCCATTCTGAGGGCAGTGATGGTGCTACTTGCCTGGTTCTGTGAAGTGCTTCAGGATCAAGGGATGAAAAGTAGTACATGCTGCATCCTTATTTTCTTTTACGTCTGTGGTAAGGATAAGACCAGTCTGGTATGAAATACCTCTTTGTAAATTTGTAAGAAAATTTTCACTAAGTGGAACCTAAAAAGAAAAGGGAGATAAAAATGAAACAGAGACAGCAAGTAGGCTTTCAAAGCAGTTTGATGACAACTTGTGACTAGTTTTTTTAAACTCAATGAAAATAAACGAAGGCAAAGCACAGAGGAACATGCTTGGAGTGAAGCTGTCCTTGAGTACTCTTTACCAAGTAACAGCTGCAGATAGAATTAGTAATCTTGGGCTTTCCTGCTACATTTCAAAAATACCTCTTGTAACGGAAGTATGTGCTTTCTAGTAATTAATACTTTTCAGTGCATGTACATTCTTAATGCAGCATTGTCCTTGGAAGAAGATCAGGGAACACTTTGATTCTTTCCAGATTTATAAAGCAATGATTATTTGGCTATCACAAGTTTCTGTCTTCCTCTTTCTTTCTAATTCACAACTCATTTATATTGAATTAAGAGACCTACTGTATCATTTGCGTGATACAGAAATACAATCCATTCCCTGCTTTTAGATCATTCTTTTTTTCCCTATAAATTGACTTGAGAATGACTATCTTTGCATCTTAAAAAATATGTTAAATTAAAGAGGCAACACATTGCTTTAATAATTTTTTAATTCTGAGCTGATAATTCTGAAATCTTGTAACTTTTTTAACATGGAATCCTAACTGTCTTGTATGAGTGAAAGCTTTCTCACCTACCTGAAAAATTGAAGTTAGTCTAGGAGACCTGGCCAGTCCTTTATCCTGGTATTTGATGTATGTTTTTAATTGCTCTTATAATAACAAATGTTTAACTTTCCTTCGAATATACACCAACAATCTTGTTTCCAAACAGATTGAACGAATTTCCAAACAGATCTAACAAAATGCAAAGTGTTTTATGATTTTATTTTTGTTCTTAAAATTTCGATCAGTTTCCATGTCTCATTAGGAAAAATAAATCACATCAGCTTAAGGCAGCTACAAATTGTGTTATGCTGGTTGGTACAGGAATGCAGGGAGAACCTAACAAAGCTGAGAGTCGTGCTACATTCTCTGCCAGGCTATTCTGTAAACGAGCCATGTTTTTTTCCTTAAAAACCCCACTTCTGATAATGCTATCTATCATGTTACTTCCCATACAACTTACTCTGCATTCTGGCTTCCCATCTTTCTCTGCCACTTTCCAGGCCTCTTCATCCAAAGCTCTGAGTTGCATTTTTCCTGATTCCAGCTGTGGAGTTAGATGACCCATCAAACAGTCACAGCAAGCAGGGCAGGCTGGCAGCACATTCTGAAGTGGTAATTCAGCAGCAGTCCTTACTCCATCTCCTCTGCTTGCCTAGAGAGTCTCAGGGAGGAAATTTCTGGAGGAGACACATTTTCAAATATAAGAGGGTGTTTGTGGTTTGCAAGGAGCCTCCTGAGCACATCTCCCATAGACGCACGTCAGTTCAAAACAGAAGTCATCAGCTAAGGTGCAGACCTTCCTCTGCCAGAGCAGTCACTTGCCCTTGTAAGCTCTAAAGCTCCCTGTGAGCCGTCCTTGGGACTGAAGTGTGACTTCTGTTAATAAATGCAGTGGCTGTTCTCTGATAGCAACAGGAAAGTAACAGTTGTATCTGCCTGCAGAATTTTTGTGTGTGAAACAATGAAGGAATGAAGGCTTCTCAGCCAAAGAATCGTTAAAGATTTCTTTTAGCGCAGGTGAAACTATTTCCTTTCCATAACTTCAGCTTTGAAGCTGGCTGGAAATGTGTAAATAATGCATTCAGCCTCACTCTAATATTTGACATATAAAGTTTCAGGTCAGCCCTAAAATTTAGCAGAGCAACTGAAAAAAGGTTTTATAGTAGGAAGTGGGGGTAAACAGAGGAAATTTGCTAAAATGATAATGGCAAAAAGCAATTATGTGACCCTAGGTGATAGTAAATATGATTTCAGAAATCATACAGTTAAATAAATAAAGGAGGTAGTAGATGGTTGAAGAGAATTCAAACAAATATAAGTTCTTCATCTAAATTAAATTACATTAAGTTCTTCATCTACATTACATCTGCATCTACATTAATCTGGTAATGTATTCCTAAATAGGATTAAAACTGTTAGAGATTAAAGACTTTTTGAAAAATAATAGTTCCAGGCTCATGTGAGCTCTTTGCAGGACAGTACATTTTCATGGAAGGAGGAATAGGTGGTGGTTGAGTGTAATGTGCAGTTACTCACAACTTGGTGGTGACTTGGACTGAATAGGCCTAATCTTTGCTGTTGCATTTTTTAATATTCACTTTTGTTGGAACAGTGTATTCTCTGTGAGAAAGGCATCAACTAAGAAGGTAGACTGATAATTGTTCAGGCCACTGTCATTTTCAGGAAGCAGAAATAAATTCCTTGGGCTCAAAGCCTGAGCTTTTGCTAAGTATTGAAGTACTAAGTAAGTCGTCCATTGTGTTATGTCCAAGAGAAACCAAGCTTTGCCAAAAAGCAACCCCAGCCTAGCCAGGTCTATCCATACCTATTCCACAGGTCATTGGTCCCATCCTTTTTCTGTTGTGCACCAGTGTAGGTGTGTGCTTGGGCTTGACTACCTATACTGAAGGTTCTATACAGAGCAAGGATGTAAAATTGGGTATTTCAGCCTTGGAAGAAATAGTCCTACCTGGTTTTCCACCCTGCTCCTGGTGGATAGAGCAAATAAAAAGTGGGGAAGTTTATGCAAATAGTGGCCCAGTCCTTGATGGATTTCCAGTGTTTTGCACTGTGTGCTGATGAAGAACTACACACAACTTGGTGCCTTTTGTGAAGCAGCATTGCAAGGGCACTTTTGTCTTCTTGGGTGCACAGAGGCTGCAGTGGTGGTTTGTAGTTCCAGAAGGTTCACTGAGCTGTATTCTTTTAGATTTTGATACCAGCACTGGCTGGGGAACAGCCAGTGGAACACGAGCTCTTCGGGAAAGGATAGAGGTTACTGTGGATCTCCAGTTGAACGTGAACTGGCAGTGTTGAGCAGTTGCACAATAGAAAGGAGAAAAAGGAAAGCTGCATGTGGGACCACAGCCTGCAGGGAGCAATCCCTGTATTGGTGAGCACTCAGCCGGAGTTCTGTGTTCTGTTTCGAGCACTGCTCTTGAAGAAAATGCTGACCACTTTGGATGTGGAGAAGAGGGCAGGAAAAGTGACCAGAGATCCACAGGACATACCCCAGGCGACAGCCCTGAAAGGGTTATGTTTTCTGTGCCTATAGACTCAGCCTGCGGAGGAGTGAGCAGGGGAAAGGCAGGTTTCAAGCACAGACAGCACAGTACAGGCTGTTGCAAAGACTGGGCCAGTAATCTCTTTTCTCTGCCATGGACAGAGAGAAATGGATCTAAAATGAAGCGAGGAAGAGGAGGTAAACCCTATGAAAGTTTTATCCACAAAATACCCTGCCAGTGGATCTGGAGTCCTCATCACTGGAAGTGTTAAGAGTGACTTTAATAAACATGAACAAAATATATCTGACTCCATCT
Organism: Certhia americana; assembly: GCA_018697195.1. NCBI lineage: Eukaryota > Metazoa > Chordata > Aves > Passeriformes > Certhiidae > Certhia > Certhia americana. Next base: position 110,923,381 of record CM031858.1, read on the forward strand.
CACGGTGGGAGGTGGATTACGTATCTTTCCTACCATCCATATGATTTGATGGTACTGGTGATAATACTGCTCATGGAATTATTTTGATGACAGACATTCTTTCTAAATTCTGGTTGAAAAGATCTCTGCAGAGTGGAATGTGTTTTGCTGAGGTGGAGGAGGCACTTAATCATCATATAATTTCCTCATTTTGAAATGTTCCTTAGATAAGGCATAAACAGCTGGCTTTGCATTTCATCTCAAATATCATTGTCCTGAAATACTTGGGGACATCACATTGTCAGCTGGCACTTGACAGTCCATCCTAAATCTGAAATATGTAATTGGATTCTTCGGATGAAATCTGAGTTTCCTTTGAAGTCATGGGGTTTCACAGGGTAAAAATTTCGCGCTGAGGACAGAGTGATGTCCACTTGTATGTGCTTAGCTTTACTGTCCTAGGCAAGCCTGTTGTTTTCAGGACAAGGACACGAGTGGGTTGAAAGAGCGTGTAACCTTTGCTATGACAAACATTTGGCTGCAGAAGGGGGCCTTTGGAGTTCTTCTGGGGGTGAGTGAGAGCTTGCAACAGGCATTGCGTGAGGTGAATTAATTTCTTTTTTTTAGATAATGTGAACAAAACTAATTTACACCATCTGTTCTGAAACAGACAGTAGAAAAGCAGCATCCTTTTTTTTTTTTTTTTTTTTTTTGTTTAACAGTTCTTTTGATATTACTTTAGGTACTCTGTATTCTTTTTAGCATAATGTAATTTCTTCCCTTTTTCTCATTGAGGAGAAGGGTGTTCTCCCCAAAAATGTATTTTTATTGCCGGTGGTCTTTAGTTTGAGTTTGCGTTTAGTGTTCAGACAACTATAAGCTTCAAGTTGAATGTTTCTCCAGCTACTGGATAATCCCTCCTGATGAAATGCATGCAGAGACGTCTCCAAGTGCTATGAATTGGAGTAGTTCCATTGGAAATATTCTGGATTTGTTTACGCCAGTGCTAATTCAGAGCAAGTTCACTGGTCACAGATTTAGAGGTGATAGTCAGAATGTCACCCTAAAAAGGAGATCACATTGATGTAGAAGCTCAGTGTCAGTCTCAGAGCGCAAAGTTAAAGTTTTGTGCCTCATAATGCATTGCATTTCACATCCAGATTTCTTTGCAGGCTTTTCTTAACTGTGCCATTATGTGCCATGTGTAGGAATTGCAAGTGTGTACCTAAGGCTGAAATAAGCCCACAAGAAAGCACAGGCCCCAGACTTTAGGACCACCAATACATCAGTTGTTAATAACCTTCCAGTGTTATTATGCTAACACTGGAAACATAATTAAATTGGAATGATTTGAAACTGCCATTAGGGGAAAGAAGACGAAGGAAAACAATTTCATCCTCACAACATCATGTTTCCATTGACCTACTTAGAGTAGGGAAGAAAATTTGTCCCTTCCCATTACAGCAGAATAGGTTTGTTCAGCAATTTTATAATGCAGATGTACAAGAGAAGACTGGATTTCCTTACCACTCCAGGAGACTTTAGAAGGGAGAGTCATGTTATTTCACATACTTACGAGTAAGATGTGTATGTTCCTGTCCAAGGTATAATGTTATTAGTTTAATCAATTTGGCAGAAAGTGCTTATAGTAAAAAATAAAAAATAAATTTACAAAAAAGGGAAAAAAGTAGACTTGTATTCAAAGGTGAGTGGAAAAGGGCAGTGCTTGGGCTGCAGGTGTGCAGAGGGACCTTCTGTGGGCAATTTCCTTTGTCTTCATCTTCCCCATGTCAAAGCCTTTGGGACCACTGGGCTCAAAGCGGAGGAGGCCCAAACATGGGTGCAAGGTCCATCTCTGCACATCCAGTACCCTTGCCCAAGCCACCAAGCAGGGAGCCACAGTTGCAGCTAAAGCACCTCCAGAGAAAATTCCTCTGTGCTCTTCCTCCTCCACATCTGTGCCATGAGCAGGGAGCAAGATGCAGGTGTCTGAGTTACTCCAGCCATGGGCATGGCAGTGCTCACAGGGTTGGGGAGGCAGCCTCCCCCTCTAGACTTGGACATTATTATGGTACTTAATGTTTGCTGCTGTGTGCCTGAGTTAATAAACCATCTTTATCTGAAAATAAACACCTGCGGGTAGTCCTTTCTAGACTGCTCAGGTCACATTCCTCGACAAGGTGTTGTTGGTAATTTAGTATTGTCAGAGGCATTAGTCACTGCCATAGTAGCTTAATAATGCATGGTAGGAGCCAGCTGGTAATTAACAAATTAGAGATATCATCTACATTTTCCTCAAATATTTCAGATGTAGCAAAAATAATTAAAAGGAGAGTGCTTCGGGTGTTTAAAACTGTTACGTATATTTAAAATATCTCGCCATGTTAGGAAATTATTCATTGTTTTAAAGGTCAGCAAGGCCTCATCTTGCTGCTGTCATAGGATTCTGCAATTCACACTGAAGAGTTGTGAAGCAGGGGAAGGGCCAGTCTTTTTCTTTAACACTTTAATTCTACATCATTTAGCAAATTCATGCCAATGCCTGACTTCTGTGCCTGTTTTTAGGAGTGGCATGACTTTGTAGGTCTCAGCTGCTCTCTTTTGCACTTAACTTCCTTTCACATGAGAAGTGTCTTGAATTGGAAGGTTATGTTTATGTGTATATGATGGAAAGATGAAATTGGCTTGTAATTGAAGCTAAGGAGAGAAAAAGTTAGCACAAATTGTATGAAACTGCAACGCTGGGACAGACACCACAGTATGAATGAAGGTGATGATGGGTTTCATTATGTAGTGTAACTAAAATATGCTGGTATGCACAAGCTTGCTTTAACTCACTTGGCATCTCCATATTTTATCACCAGATGGTGACCAGCAGTTTCAAACTGAGATGCTCTCAATTACCTATGTGTGATGATTGAGCAATGGTATACTTTGATACATCTCCCATCCACACTGCTTCAGCCCAGTACTCCTTGGTCCTCCTGCAGCCTGGCTCCGGGATTTGGCTCTGAGTATGGCAAGCCTTTGACTCTGCTTTTTCTCTGGGGCAGGATCTGATCTGGGCACTCTGAGGCAGACGAAGCAGGGAACAGAGCAAGCGATCGGAGGAGCATCATTTCTGCGGGTAGGGTGTGGTTATCTGTCTTCGTGGGGAGTGCTTGGGTACTGGCAGTGGCTTGGAGGAATATGATTTATGTCTGAAAACACTCTTCTTGAAGATAAAAAAGAAGCTTTTGAAAATGTGACTGGGTGCTCTTTGATACTCAGTGCAGAGTTTTTGTCAGACAGTAACAGTTTGCTTTTGAACTCATGGTACAGATGTGAGCAGCTGTACAGTGGAATGAAAAGCAGAGAAGAATCTGCCCTGTAATACCTTTGCTACATTTGGTTGTCTCCACATTGATGGAAGAGCACTGGGAATTTCAAAGCATGTGTTTCTGAAGCTTACAAAAGAAAAGTAATTCGATATGCAATTTCTGTTAAGATTTTTGGCCTCTTAGAGTCAAACTGAGGTGTTCGAATGCTTCCTAATACTTTTTGGTACTAAAGCACAAAAGACAGAGGTAGAAAAAGGGCTGGTAAGTTATTCACACAACGCTGTTAACAGTGTGGCTTGTTTTGTGCACCCTGAGTTCTCTTTTGTTGTTTTGGGTAGCTTTTGCTTGGGGTCTTTCTAGCAGCTTTGTACTGACTGTTGCCTCAGCAGAAAACTTTCCCTGTTTGTGCTGTATAACAGTAGAGCATGGAAGTGCAGGCGACAGTGAGTCACACAGCATGCAGATGTGGGGAGAGAGTGATGCTGCTGGCTGAAGCCAGGCTGGATGAGGGCTGACACTCTAGAGGGCAGGCAGAAACACAGCAGCATGCCAGCCTTTACCTGTGATCCCACAGCGGGTGGGGAATCACATGTCCCTGCCTGGTGCCAGCAGCACAGCCAGCACATTCTGCACATTTCCTGCTCCTTCCACTGTCCCCACCAAGGAGCCTGTTGAATGCACCACTTTTCTGGTTTTCTTGGTATTCCTGGATTTCCATCAGTGCAGCACAAGGGCAGGGTGTAGGGATGGTCCTGCCTGGTTCTGTCCCAGGCTGTGGGGTGGCAGCTTGGCACGCACACAGGCCTGACAGGGCTTCTGGCATCCATAGCCATGGATCCATGGCTGGGCAGTCTCACCTGCATATCTATCCCAGTTACAGAACAGCATTTCTTAGTGCAGGAGCTGTTCCTGCAGGCAGAGCCTTGCAGTTCATCCAGGGATTACAAGGCACATCAAATTTTACTACAGTTTTCATCCCCCTGAAACCCTTCATATACACAAACAATTACACAGGCTTCATAATGATTATGGCCTGTTAAACTGCTGTATAAATATTGGTACTTCATTTTTTGAATTATTTTTTTGCCCTTTGTGTTTATTCAGTTCATGACCTTCACACTTCAGGTTTTAAAATGCCACTGCATTCCATAGAAGAATAGATTGCTTTTAAGGGGAATGAAAATAACTGCCATAGCAAGGGAAAAAAAGTTTTGTTCCTTCAATCTGATACAGTTCATATAATCATGGAAGGAAGGTGATGTCTTTAATACCTGTCACTCCTTTGTACTGATGCTTTCAAAATATTTGGACACAAGTCATGGAGCTTTCTGTTCACCTGGGAATGAAGAAAGGCATTCAGTTAGAATGTCCTTAGTTGCTGCTTTTTTCACATTACGTTTTGGGTTAGTATTTCTGCAAAGAGGCTCTACAGAAATCCCAAAGCAATTTGAGCCTCTAAGATTTCTCCATTTTGCAGTTTATTTTGACAAAATAATAGCCATATAGCTCTGTATTACTGGATTATTGTGATACTTGGATATTGCATTCAAAACACTGCAGTTCAGTACAGTTGCTCAAAACCAAACTTTATATAGGTAAAATATATTATTTGCTGCATTCCTTTTATTCTGAACAAATTTTTAACATCTAACTATGTAATCTTCTGGAAAAAAGATATTTTGACAATATTTTGACACATATTGTTCTGTGCTCTTTTTCTCCACTGTTTAAGTCAGAATTAGGCTGTCCTCTTTGTATTTTATTTTTATTTGACATTTGGGAAGCAATAAGCTAACCTGTGTGTTCTCTGTTCAGTCTGGATGAGTGACTAGTTCCACAAAGACTGCTGCTCACTGACTGATCACTTGCACTTGCAATTTACTTTTACTGGCAGAAATGCTGAAGCCCTGCAGCCATGCATTTTGGTTCCAAATGCAGATGGTTAAGCTGAAACCCCTTTATTTTCCTAGCTTTTGGGACTGATAAGGGAGATTCAGGAGTCCCCAGCAGGGTTGTATTGGAAGTACTAGAAGTTCTGGAGAAGCTGTGAGGAATTTGGTTGAATTTGGGCTGAACTGCTGTTAAGAGTTGTTCAATGCTGTACTTTAGTCTGTGCTTACAGAAAATACTTACTTTTATTTCTGACAGCAAAGAAAAATTTCATTCCCAGCCACTGCCTCAGTGTCTTCCCTCACTAAAACAAAGCAACAGGTGACTAGATGTTGAAGTGTCCTATCTGACAGTATATTTGGCAGTTGTTTTCTGCTTCTTGATAATGCTGGGATATGAACTTGAGGTCATCTCAGCTGCCCTGGCCACCTCTCTGCTCACTGAAATAAAGACTGCTTGGTTTAGTCATTGCTGTTTGCTGAGGCTGCTTTTACACATGCATTTACTCTGCTCAGAGGATCCCAGACTCTGCATGTAAAGGTCTGCGTTGGCATCTTGTGGTGAGAGTTTCCCTGCCCATGGGAACCCAGGCTTGTGTATGTGTGTTTTAGAAGCAAATGGTTGTGGTGATACATGCAGGCTTATCTGCTCAGCCTTTTCATCTGAATAGAGCCTTCCACGATGAATTGACAGGATGAAAAATTCAGTCCATCCTGTTTAGAATTACATGTGTTTATTCAGTCCTTTGTTAAAGCTGGTGCTGTTATTCATGCACGACTTTTGCTTCCATGTAAGTTTTATTATAGTTTGATCTCCTGTAGCACCCAACAAACTTTTTGAAACCACTTACCCAGAAACTATTGTTTCACTGCAATTATAAAAGAACTGCAATGAATCACAAATGAGAATATTACCCAACAAGGTATTCCTAGAAAGAGGAGAGCACTTACGTGCAATACAATACATTAATCATTTATAAGGAGTCAGTTATTGAATTATTTTTTTTTTAATACTCTGGATGTGAGGATGTGAAAAGCCTGTTCACTGAGGATATTTGTGGGCTTTTGAAACTTTCTGAAGTTTCCATCCTCACATTCTTGTCACAGATCTAAAAAGCAAAAGCTGAAATATGGTAGTTTGGGTGACTCCAGGTTAAGACTATGAGTATATATACACATAACAAATACATATATATATATATATATATATATATATATATATATATACACACATATATACACATATGTAGATATATATGTGCAGATAAATTCAACAAACTTTTATATTTAAGAAAAATCCACAGTGTGCTTGGAGCTTCTTTATTTCTACAGAACTGCTCATGATCAAAGACTTTATCTGCTGAGACACTTTCACAGTCAGGATCTGTGGTCATTGTAAGCAGATCTCTCAAATGAGAGGAAGTCTGATAAATCTTGCTGAGCTATCATTTCTTCTCAATGGGAGAGGAGAGGGGAGGAGAGGAGAGGAGAGTTAGAGGAGAGGGGAGAAGAGGGAGAGGGAGAGGGAGCTCAAGAAATCTTGTTTTGAATTGCCTGTGTGAAGGTCTGATGTCCCCACTCCCCATTCAGACACAGGACATGTGTCAGCAAACAGCAACATGAGCTCCCCTCTCTCCCTTCCCTGGGCTGGTGGGATGTGCTCCAATGCCAGTCACGAGCTGCAGAGCTCACTAAGCACCACACTGTGCCCAGTGATGATGCACAGCATTTTAGCAACTGCTGAAGCTGAAACCAACTCAGAGCTGCTTTGCACCTGCACAGCTCAGGGAGGAAGCAGAGAAATTTGGGTTTGTCAATCATGGGCCATGGAGACGTTCCTGGGATGGTGCACATTTGTGGTGAAACCTGTAGAGTGGGAGACCTTTTCAGCACAGGGTCTGGTCTAACTCCTGCTTTTGGAGCAGAAATATTATCATTCAGAATTCTGTCACCACTGAGCAGAGGTGCAGAGCACTCTTCCCTGGGCATCTCTGCTCCCCTGCTTTGGAGCAGTAACAGAGCAGGGGAAAGGACTAGCTGCAGACTGTAATTGTTTTGAAGCAGCTTTCCACTCCATTACCAGAATGAAGGTACAGTCTGGGTCACTTAATTTCCCATGTTGATGTAGGCAACACATCAGATAGATGTGATGGGGAATTATTCACCATGTCTGATAACTCAGCTTTTAAATAAAGAGCAGGAAGTGGCAAAAGCAGCAGGAGATAACAGATTAAACATTTCTAAACTGTCTTCTTTTTTAAGTGCTAAAGTTTGGGCAAAAGAAACTGCCATTTTTCTAGAAAGAAAACTTTGTACAACAAGTAAGTTGGTTCCAACCTAAATCCGTTCTACTTGTCATGCTGGAAAATGCAGCAGTTGTGATTCCTGTAGCAGTATTTAAAATGACAAGCATATTTAAATGAGTTTGTCTAGTGGAACTTGGCTAAAACTATCACAGGAGTGGGATGATACCATGAGAACTTTACAATTTAAACCAAATTTCTTTTGGCTGTGATGCCATCCTCAGCCCCATTGTGGTGAATACGCCACGTGGTTCATGCTCTGTGCTTTCAGATCATTCTGTAGTGATTCTTCTGTTTCTCCCATTTTCATGACCCCTCTGTAGGCCAGAGTGCTGTATGTATGTGCCGTTCACAGACCCCCTGCTTGAGGACTGATGAGAGAAAGGCATTCCCTCTTGTTTTTACCTGGTCAGCTGCATTCTTGAATAAACTGGATAGTGGGGTTGTGGGGCAGGGATGGGAGATGGTCTTCGGCAAAGACCAAAATGAAGGTATTCCAAGATGGCTTTGTGGTTTAGCTCTCCTCATGGGATCAAATCCCAAAAGAGATCAGACTGTCTGAGTGTTAGAAGTGCCCCTTCTGGTGGCAGCTATTGCCCTCTGCCCTAATGGCTTTTTGTAAAGCACATCCTTTCATTCATAAATGCATTCCTTTTTCACTTGTTAATAACTGTTTATGCTCTAGCAGTATTGGTGGTAGGAGACAGTGCATTACATACATAAACTTTCCATGGCTTTAAATGCAATATTACACTTTGTGTCTTTTTTCAGAGATGTTGAGCATCTCTAACTCTGAAGGCCATGGAACGTCTACATGGCAGTCACACACATTCTTTACCAGGTATCTCCCATTCTGTTTTCAATGCCAGATCTTAGTACTCACAATTCAACTGTTTACTGAAGGTAAATTCCTAATCTTCTATCTCTTATTTATCAAATTTTGTACTTGTAATTTATCCTTGGATTATGCTGTTGTATGCATGATCCAGAACAACAGTTCATTTGACCTTATAAAAAAATTGCTGGGTAGAGAGGCTAAAAATTAATCTGCACTGGAAATCTTATTAGAAGTAAAATTCAACTAGTTATAGCAAAATTGACAGTCTGATTCATTCACCTGTTCAGGGCAGAATGGAAGGTCAACTAAAATTTAAGCCCTTGGTAAGGAAGTGTCACTTCATATTAGTGTAACAGGCACTTCAAAGATAGGATCACACATTACTGAAGGTAAGAGGTGCAAAAACCCACTCACAGACGTAAAAGCAACATCCTGTACAAGTGTGGTTATTGAGAAGAACATTGGTATTATAATCTCTGAAATGACAGCTTTATCTGACTGTAATTCATCATGAAGTAGAGTTTCTGGTGTGTCGGGATGCAAGAACTTTACAGCTTACCTTTATGACCTCAGGAAATTAAATAGGGTATTGTAATCCTAAAACTAGTCTTTCCCAGCCTAAAGATACTAATTCCTGTAATACCCACTACTTACTACACAATGGCAACTTAAAAATCCTAAAACTTTTGTCTTTTTGTCATAGCTCACATGGACAATAGCACTGAGGTGTTAACATATTGCAGCTTTCTTGTTTGTTGGTGTTTATTTTTGAGTTAGCAGCAAATTAAGTCAAGCTCTTAAGTCTTCACCAGTTTTCACTTCATTGGACTTGTTCTGAGAACTGTAAACAGTATATTCAGAAATTTGTTCCTAGGTAGCATTTTTTTTGGCCTGTGTGTGTCACAGCAGAAACATTTTAGGTCTGTCCAGTGAATTAGGAAAGGAGGCTTCAGTGCCAAGTGCTCTTTGTAGTCACAGGGATAGATCTGAGGTATGGTCCTGACCACACTGTCATCACATGGCTGGGAAAACACTCGTTTACTGCCTCAGAAGAAGGAACTGTTTTGTTCCTCTTTCTCCAGAGGCTGGTTTGTGTGAAACCTGCTCAAGTTTTCTTTCCTTACAGCATGCTGATAGGATTGCCTGTTGCTCGTCCAGGGATCCTATTTCTTGCAGCTAATCTGAACATGCATCTCGGGTTTCTTTTCAATCTGCTGAAATACGACTGTGATAATTTTATCTCAACAGCCTGTGCGGCTCCACTCATATTCAAGCGTCAGTCTGACTGACTGTGGGTTTCAGGCACATGACCTTGGGAGGGGTACAGACTATTCATATTGTGAAAGCCTTCTCTGTCAGGGCGATGTGTGTGTGCATGTGTCTGGTATAGCTTTGTAATGCCATGGCAGACACAAGAAACTGCCCTTTGGTGTCTCTCACAGGCCAGGCTTGCCACAGAACAGTTTTATTAGGCTTGTCTAGGTTCAGCTGGCAGCTCTGCCTGCTCTCCGCTTCTCTCCTGGTTTTGTTTCACTGCCTGTTTTCAGCTCAGTAGAGGGTAGTTGATAGCATAGCCTGTGATAAATAAAACAGGTAAGTTCCTGACTGTGTAATAGGTTGGTAGTACCATCAATTAGGAAAGTTGCCCAGCAGTTTACATTATAGTACCTTATAGTTTTTCAGAGTATTTGTAAAACTTTTTATGTCTGAACTGAAATTTTTCTAGCCAGCCGTTTTCCTTGGCCTGAGTATTTTTGGAGTATTTCAGCAAAAGTGATTCAGTAAGACTGAGAACAAGACTGGCATAAAATAAGTTGGATTTCTTCACATTTAAAGAAAACCTTGGGTTATTTTCTCTGGTATGCATTAGTGTTCTTGTACACTGGAACAAGGATGTAAACTTCAGTAGAACACATGATCCTTGCATGAGTAGTACGTCTCTTATTTGTCCCTGTGGAAATCTGCTCGGTTGGCCTATACAGTAGCCCTCAGGGAAAAATAAATCCAGAGCAGCTTATCCATGTTAAGAACCGGCTGCAGATGAAGATCCTTGATGGAACCAGTCTCTCTACAGGTGCCAGGGAGTCTCCAAGTGTGCTCATGGCACCTGAGTTGTTCCTTGGTCCTTGAGTAGTTCTCAGGATTTCTGCTGTATTTCTCTTCACATGGATTTGGGTGCACAGGTGTGTACCGAGAAGTCAAAGGTTGTACCCTTGCACACACTGAGGACAAAGCTGCAGCTTCACAGGCAGCCTGAACTTCGACATCTCCAGTCTCTTAAACACTGAGGCTGCTAAAGCAATCGAACACATAGCATTCTTGTTCTTGAATTCCTCAGGAATAATTCTGCATATAGTGCTGTATTGTCCTTGTTTTGTGGAGTAAAGGGGACAGAACCAACAGTTTCTTTGTAGTAATTACACTGCTTAGCGTTCAAAACAACCTTGGTTGAGGATCCTAAAGCAAGATGGGCTTTCCCATCTTTCTCACATGAAGTATACATGACATCTATGCTTCTGGTAGGACAGAAGGGGGTGGGAGAGGAGCTCTCCTTCTTGGACAGCTCTGTCTCAGGGGAAAGAAAGTGGCTTACATTCTATGCTCATTTCCATTTTAGTTTGTGAAGCATCGCTTTTCAAAACTCCTGGGTTTTACTGTACTTCCAGCCCTTCACTGAACAGATGTCAGAAAAAGACAAACAGAAGGAAGATAAATATGTGAACATTTCAACACTTTTGTTATGGCGCATTGGCCAGTGCTGAGTAGAAAATAATCCTGCTGTCATTAGTGTTTTTGATGTTAGGATTACACTTCTGTTCAGCTCTGCATTTTTTTGTTGTTACTGTTCTGTTTTGGCAATCTCCCTTTTCTTCAGAAAGAGCCTTTTGATTTGTTCAGTGTCAGAGTCTGTTTTATTCAGTGTGGTCAGATGAATGTTATTTCCTACTTAGTAAATACCGCATGCTTACTATAGTTTATTCACAGGAGTAGATTTGCTTGAGATCAATGTGAGTGTTGCATGGTGGAGTTGCAAAGAGTTAATATTTTTTTACCACGCTGCATAATACTTCTGGATACATTTCTCTATTGATCCCCCAATCCTCTTAGGTCTGCCTAAATAAGTTCTTTATGACGGAAAATAACTTTGCAATTTTTAATGCTCTGAGATCACTTTCCCCTCAAAAGATCATCTTTATATGGTCCCTCTTGCTTTCAGACTCACTGCTCCTGCTCCAGTTTCCTCTCTGGTAGTAATGGTTTAAGGATAAATAATAGGCAAAGTTTGCAGGAAATTGTGTTTTTTACAAACTCAACTTGTACCTAATGAAAACAGGAACAAAATTCTGGCAAGTGGGAGTCTAAGCATCTTAAAGAGAAGCATAAATCAACAGGTCCTTGCCCCAGTTATCGGTAATAACAAGACTTTGGAATTTTTTTTTTCTGATCTTCTTCATAAGATTTTGTCTTTGCTTATCATGCATTTCACTTCACTGGACCCCATGTTTCTTGACTGCTTGATGAGAAATGTCCTGACCAAGGCATAAAGAGCATAGAGAGAGGGTATGAGTACATCTCAGTGACACCACTCTAGAAACAGTTTACAAAGTTACAGAATAATTCATCAACTGGACAGCTAAAAATGCCATAGTTGAGTAGTTCATTGAAGAGTCTTTTATTAATGTGAGGCAGATTTTCCCACTACAGAGGAAGACATGTTTGGAAACAAGGGAAAAGAAGACATCCTACATTCCAGCAATTTATTCCAGACAAAGGTTGCCTTCCTGATGTCTTCAGGGAAACTGTCAGTTTTACATACTCTAATTTGTGTCGTGACCCACAGGCCTTGGGATAGCAATGTATTAAGGGGTTCAGAAAGCTGTGCTGAACTCAGTTCATTCTTTCAGTTTAAATCCTACCTGAATAAATGGATTACCAGCTGCTTATACAAAAATATTTCAATTAAGACAGGAGAGTAACTGGTAAATTCCATGGATAAGCATATTTCCCACATAATAACACAGGAAAATTGTTAACTTCATGTTACAAAAAGGGATGGTACTGAACAGCATGAGCTGATGTGCAGATATGAGCAACTGTGAATTTATATTGCTGTTGCAAGTGGTTTCGAGTGTACAGAAATAACTGCTGTGCAGGCCAGGCTGGGTGCCAGAGTCATATTCTCTGCTTGTATGGTGCTGAGGTTGCCAGCACTTACCCTAAAACTGACGTAGCTGTTGGCATAAGGGAAACTCGCAATGTTCGCTTTGATGTCTGAAATACAATGCAGTGTGCAGGCGACTCCTTTACAAAGGAAGCAGCAGAGATACAAATCTTCATGTTTGTGATGAGAATTAGCAGCTGGGGTTTGCTGGAAGCTGGGGAAAGGAGTGGGAGAGCAGAGCCCAAGCAGGATTTTTCTGTTGGTGTCCTGTCGCTTCTCAGGTGCCCTGACCAGAGCCTCACCACAGTGTTTTGTTGGGGCTAGTCCAGAGGAGGGCCACAAACTTGGTGAGGGGCCTGCAGCACCTCCCATGTGAAGACAGGCTGACAAAGTTGGAATTGTTCAGCCTGGGGAAGGGAAGGCTGCGTGGAGACCTCACAGCAGCGTTCCAGTAACTGAAGGGGACCTGCAGGGAAACTGGAGGACTCTTCATGAGGAATTGTAGTGACAGAATGAGGAGCATTGAGTACAAACTGAAAGAGGGCCAATTTAAGTTAGATACATAGAAGAAATATATAGGTGGTGAAGCACTGGGATGGGTTGTCCAGAGGGGTTGTGAATCCCATCCCTGGAAGTGTTCAAGGTCAGATTGGATGGGGTTCTGAGCAACCTAGTGTTGTGGAAGGTGTCCCTGCCTTTGGCAGGGGAGTTGGAACTAGATGGTCTTTAATGTCCCTTCCAACCCAAACCATTCTATGATTCTGTGATTTTGTTAGCAAACAGAATTCAGGTTTCTGTCTACAAATGGGTTCAAAGAAAAAGACTTAAAAGAAAGAGAAAAAAAAAAGTCTTAGGTCCAAAAAGATTTAATATCTTGGCTGTGCAACTGAAAGTAAAACTCTGTGACAGTTACTCTCCAATCATATTAATCAAGTGGCCTTTAAACAACAAAACCATTCAGATTATCAGCTGGGAAGTGGAGTTGGGATGTCAGCTCAAGTAGACTCACTTTACTGACAGTAAACATAACTTTGGAGATGAAACTTTGCCTCTGGCTGTATGATAAAGGAAATAAAACTCCTGCTCTCTGATATAGTTCTCAGGATATGTGATACCATGAGATGTAGTCATCATTTCAGGAATTTGCACCTTATGCAGCAGAACAGAAAAAACAATACAGGCACTTCATGAAGAAATGAGATACAGCTTACTCATAAAAAGTGCCATGGCATATGTCATCAGTTAATAGGAAGCACAGTGTATACCAGAAGTACTTTGAAAACTACTTTGTTGTTTGAGGTTTTTCTTTCTAGCTAAAAGCTACTTTCAGTCCTACACTCAGGAGCAGAAGCTAGTATTTTTAGAGCATATTTGTTTCCATACTCTCCTAGGATATGTCCTACCTTATTACCACCTCTTTTCATTTGATAACCCCTGTTTGGAATTAAGGATACTCAAATGTAAAATACTGATTCTTAGAGAAGCTATTAAAGCTGAAAATTACCTTTTATGAGGCAAAGCAGCCTACATGAGTTCTGTTTATGCATTGCTTTGACTTGCCAAACAGTTTTGTTTATATATATACCAGAGCATGGCAATTTCGTGGGCTGGGGTGTTTTCTCTCTTTGTTTCTTACTCCAGGTATATTGTCAGTGCTAGAGAAGAACCAGAGTTTGTCCTAATTGGGTCAGATTCTGACTTCTGAGAACACCTCAAGTGTTCAGCTCATTAAAAAAAAAATAGCACAGAAACAGTGAGTACAAAGGATGTAATCTCTGTAAAAGTAGTTTTAGATCTGAGCAACCAGTCAGTATTCTCACTTATGGGTATGGAGGACATGTATTAAAGGCTGCAAGGAAGACTGGAATTCTTTCAGATAAATCAGCTGATCTGATTACCATTATTATTAGTACTTTAGAGGGAAAAAGCTGATTTGGATACAAGCTTTTTAAAGCAACGTGTCATTTTTACAACATTTTGGAAAGAGCTGGCGTCCAGATTCATATATATCTAGCTGAAGAGGTGGAGACCTCAACATAATAACTCACTGACACTACTCTAGTAAACACACCAGAGGTTTGCCTCTGGCAGCAGGACAAACTGGGATGGCACAGCACGTGTTCATACCACTGAACTCAGTCTCTGGGCTGCGTGGCCACAAACAAACAGCCTGCTGGAAAAGCCTCTGAACTCTGCAAACTCCCAAACTCTGCCCAGGAGCCTTCTGGAGGATGGAGGACTTTTTAGGCCCAACACTGTACTAGGGATGCTGTGGGTATTGTAGCAGTGCAGCTCCAGCTCTCAGGAGCACGTCCTTGCTAATGTGTCACTTACTAATATAGACATACACTTATCAGGGAGATGGGACCAAATAAAGAAGCCATGGTTTGGTTGCTGTCACTCTCCACTGTGTTGCAAGATGTGGTTATGAACCCTGTTGAACGTTGTAATAGGTTATTGAATAACTCCTGGCAGCTAACAGCTCCAGAGTTAAGTTGGAACAAATCTACCCTGGGAAAAGCCAGAGAGCCCAGCTTGACTGTTTTCTTCTGCTGGGCAGGGTCTTGCTGTCAGTGGGGTTTTTCAAGACACATTATACATTGTCTTTCAAAAGCCATGGAAATGTGGCGAAATCTTGACATTGGATACCAAAAAGTTTGTCTCCTGGGCCCAGCACTGTTCTTGGTGTGCTGCAGTAAATCACTGAAGCCCTAATTTCTGGCATTTTTTTTTTCCAAATTCCTTTATATTTGGCATTCTGTTTTCTCTGTTTACAAAGAAGTATTCTTCTTGGTACCTTTTAGTGGTACCTCAATGTACATAACGTGGTGATATTATTGTGGATTGGGTAACAACATGTAGCTCTGTTGTCCCAGAGTTGCCAGATAATACCAATCCATGTATGCAAATACCTAAACAATCCAAATGGGAAAAAAATTGATTTTGGAAGGGGACTGAACTTCCAGGACTTAACAGCATGGATTCTAGTAGATCCAAATTGTGTCAGGATGTGCTTGTATGTGGATGTGACAGAAATCACCATCAGGAGGTGAACTGAAGGGCTGGCACTACACAGGTTTTGTTCCTTTTCAGAGGAGTTTTCCTGAGTCATGGCTGTGAAAGAAATGTTCATATTCATGATACTAAGCAGACAACTCATTCCAAACAGATTGTTAAAATTAAGTGTCCAAAGTTTATATCCATTTCTGACTGTAATGTGAAGATCTGTTTTCTGCTTACCCAAATTGTTGTTTTTCAAATACCATAATAGTGGGCGTTGTGGGAAAGTTTAAATGTAGTAGAACTGCCTGTCGTGTTTCCACCTGTTTCACTGATGATCACAGGGATGGAGCACCTGTCATATGAAGACAGGCTGAGAGAGTTGGTGTTGTTCAGCCCAGAGAAGACTCCAGGGAGAGCTTGGAGCTGCCTTCTGGTACCTAAACCTAAACCTGAAAGCGAGCTGGAGAGAGTGAGACTTTTTAAAGGGCATGTAGGCATAGGACATGGGGGAATGGCTTAAAATTGAAAGAGTGTAGGTTTAGATTAGATATTGGGAAGAAATTCTTTACTGTAAGGGCGGTGAGACACTGGAACAGGTTTCCCAGAGAAGTTGTGGGTGCCCCATCCCTGGTAGTGTTAATGTCCAGCATTCCAACACAAACTATTCTATTCTGTTACCCACGGTATCCAAAGGCTTAAGGAAAGAAAAATTCACTGCTGCATAGGCCAGCTAAAACTGCTGAGCACTCTGCAGTTTAATCATAACAATAAACATAGTGACATTTTTAGGAAGGTAGATTTATTTCTTTTCTTAGAAATAAATTCTGTGCTGAGTAAGCAGGCTACCTCTGTAGTTTCCTTGGCATAAATCAAAAACTTGATTTGACATATATATGAGATGCATGCTTTGGGGTGAAGTTTCAAATTTAATTTGAAAATATTTTCATTTTCCTTGGGCACAAGAATCCTTCTGCTCATCCTCCTTCAGTCTGGTGATTCTGGTGGGAGCTTTGGTTTCCATTTTAGTGTTCATAGTTTCATGTTTCTATAATTAACACGCCCATAGTGTGAGCAAATAAGTTTTTGGCTAATGGTGATTCTGCATGTAATATGCCATCATTGGGTTTTTAAAGTCTCAGGCAGAGCAGAACTGTTGTATCCAGCTCAGGACTTGATCCACAGCCTAATATGGATGTAGAATGTCTCTGGCCTCAGCCTCTCTGAGCATGTTCAGAGCCTGCCAGGATCTCACTTTGAACTGTTTGCATGATGAATTCATCCTAAGCAGTAAACAAAATGTCGTTAATGCTCTAAATAGACTGCCCTGTTTCCTGGGTTCTCTGTGGTTCAGCTGTTATTTAACTTCAACAACACGTTTTTTTTCAAATCAGAAAATTAGCATTTCAGCTTTTTGTTGCGTCTGTGCAGGGACATTTAACTGAACTGTGGCACTGTGAAGCATCTGTTTTGCTTAAAAACTAAACTTTGAAGAGCATTTTAGTTCTTTAATGTTGCAATTGTTCCATCATTTGCAAATTCCCTGCTTTTAAAATTTATCCTGAGGATGATGTTGTAAGTGTACTACTATCATGCTAGAAAGAACTGAGGAGTTCCTGGGTAGTCCTGGGTAAGCTCTGAGTGGCCCTGTTCGAGCAGGGGGTGGGAGCAGAGGTCCCTCCCAACCCTAGCCACTCTGCAGGTCTGTGACACAGTTTGGTTGCTGCCTCCACAGGACAGCTCCTTTTCCTGTGAGAGCAGCCACCTGAATATGGATGTTAACCACCTACTTAATTTTGCCCTTGTTTATAGTTGTCAGAAAGAAGATTAACACTCAAAATATCTCTCTGGTGGCATTGTCTCTGAAGAAAACCTTGGATCTGCATTCTCTGACCAAGGTGTGTGGCCATATGGGTCAGCTGGTATTATAATTATTATAAATTATTATGTGGGGGATCTGGGCATTGCACAACCGCCTCAGTGGTTCTGAAAAGTAATAGTGTCTGTAAGAAAAGTCCTGTGGGGTCCTAGGATGTAAACCAGTGTGTTCCAATTTCTATAAAAAATATAGTCAAAAAAGAAGAAAAAAGGCATTCCCTCTGGAATGTTATTTCTGGCCCTTGTTTGTTTGTGTTAAATGGGAGGTCTAGAGGGAAGAGACTTGTTTCTCCATTTTACCCAATGCCCTTGAATGGGAGGGATTATCTTGCTGAGTTTTGTCTCTGCCAACTACAGCTGGTAATCAGTTCACCAGGTCTCCCCACTTGTGCTCCAGTGTATTCAACCTGAGAGTCATCAAAGAATTAGACAAGCTGCTTGTTTTTTGGAGGTCTGAATTACCTTCAGGGAATTGCTGGACCTTCCCAAATAGTAAGAAACTCTTTCGTAATTTCATGTGGCTGATCTCTGACCACTGTTAATCATGTGCTTTAAGTGTTGTAGTTGCTTTCCTTGCTATGGGATTAGTGACTACCAAGCCCTATTGATGTCTTGAGCATTTCATTTGTAATGGCTTTAGTCATTACCCAGTCTACTTTATTGCTATTATTGCCAAATGCAAGGAGGAGATACCCTAACCACCACCACTACTTAGAGTGAGAGTTCAGACTGGAAGAATCTATGTATTTTGTTATGATTAAGATGGAAATTTTGTTGTTTCTGCTGCTGTCCCCACCAAATTTATTCAAGTAACTGTTTAGAAGATGGGTAATATAAAGGGGCGGGGGGGGGAGGGGGGGGAAATGTATGAAGTTCCATCTTCTTTAGAAAAAAGTTAATCAACTCTTGAAGACTAAATTATTTGGTACTGCATTTGGTTTTCAGGTTTTTTTGAAACGTAATGGATCTCACATAGATTTAACTAAATCTTAGACTATTTCTCCCATCATTTCATTCTTTCCTGGTGAGCCTCTAGCCCCAGACTATGCACCACTGAACATACAACATTGCTAGCAGATAAATATTTTGGAGGGAGACCTAGTTTACTGTGAAGACTGTGAGACACCCCTGAAAACTAGCAGAAAAAAAAAAAATTCAAAAAAAAAGTATTAAAAAAAGTGTTAAAATGTGTTTGTAGTCGTTAAAATTGGCAAAGTAGTTCTTGATTTTATCCAACTATTACTGAATTCTTCTGTAGCACTAGGGGTACCCATGGTGTTGTAGGTATTTTTCTTTTGTTCTCACCAGTGATCTTCTAAACACACAGGTATGTGCTTTACTCTCTTCAGGTAATTAACTGTTAGTAAAGAAGTGCTCAAATGCCCTTCCTAAATGTCATGTTTTGTCCTCAGTTTCCTTGAATTGGAAGATATTTATTTAGCGCCCTTATTCACTAATCAATTGGAAACGAAAATAAATTATTTTCTAATTTCTAACATCAACTTAAAGTTGTTAAAGGGTTTTTTTCATAGGCTGGGATTTGGGGCTCCAGCACAGCCTTGTATATGCTTGAATGGTCTTACAGATTAAATGGACCAGGTCAGTTGAATATTCAGTGTGCAAAGCTAAATTTACCAGTCCCTTAAGAAATATGACATCTTTGAAAAACGCAGATAAGGTGTTTTTGTAATTCAGCCTTTTCTCTTGACAGCATACTTTTAAAAGGACAAAATAAATAGGCGATTAAGGAAAATCGTTTCTGACCGATGTTCAGCCTTGGAAAGCTTCTAACTACCCTGCCTATGAATCAGGAGGGTACCAGGGTTTATCTGCTTGGAGCACACACATGGACCTCCGCCTCCTCATAAATCTGCTGCTGGGTAGGCTGGCTCCCTGGGAGCTGGATCTGTCCTTGTGGAGCTGTGTGGTGGCCTGGCTGTTTCTCTCTGTGCTCTGGGGTTGGTGTGCCACAGCTCCTACCTTGCCTTGACCTCCTCCTCCCTCCCGCCGTGCACAGAGGAGATCTCCTAACTGGGATTTCGGAACGCTTTGGTCCAGGCTGCATCTTGCTGACTTGGCAGCAGTAAGCCAGGGCAGACCCACATCTGGCTCCAGCTCTCCTCACCATCCCAGGCTCTGCAGGCAGGCAGGCAGATGCTCCTCGAATCGATGCAGGCAATCAGGAGACTCCCCTGCAGTATTTCAGCACAAAGAATCCACACTCAGCTGCACTGGCTTGCTGGAAAGACTTCATACTACCATTTTGCATATAAATAAGATTTTACTGGGGGGGAGAGACATACCTGCTGTGGGCTAAGGGGCTGGAGCACAGGGCAGTGTCCAGCTCTGGACACTGAAATGCCCCCTGCCTTTTTGGATGAGGGATGTGTCAAATCAGGTACCAACTCCCATGCTGGATGTGTGTGGAGAGCAGAGTGGGTGTGGTGAGGAGGGAGGGGAGCCTTGCTTGTGTTAGATGCTGGGGCACTGGCAAAGTGTGTGCCTGTGGTAGGGAACTGAATGTGTTTACTGCATCCACTGATACAAGCACAGCAAGAGTTATCTGTTGGGTTGAGAGGGGCAGTATTTTCCATAGGTGGCCAATACCCACACCAGTCATTTTTTGGACTTTCTGTACAAATTGTCAAGGACTGACTGAACATAAATTGAAGCTAAGGATGAGTTGTAGCACAAACCAGTGAAACACTGTTTCAAGTAACTGTTTGAAGGCTTGTTTTAGAATCTTGAAAGGAAGCAGGAATTCACGTGTTTTATTTTTAGCTTGCAAGGGAAGAGTTATTTAATGTTCCTTTATATCTCATCTCTGAAAATGTTCTCTCTGAGGCAGGATCTGAAGTCCTGAAGCTGGTTAACCCAAGACTTGCCTACCAGTGGAAATTTATTTTTACAAAGGGGAATTACTGAAATTGTTTTTCCCCTATAAAATTTTAAGTAGAGCTGGGTCCAAACTCCAAAACCAGTAGCGTTGAAATACTTTCTGCTTCTGGCAGTGATTTGTGATTCACAGTATATAATCGTGTGTGTTTGCTTTCAGGATCTATAAGCATTTTCAGATTCTTATTGCGGAGTTGCTTTTGTTGCTGTTTGCTTTGATTTTGGCTCCCATTAGATTATGGGAGTCCTAATTTTTCTAAAGGAATATTTTTATCCGAGATTTTAATAGTATTGCTGTGTCTGGACCTTAAATCTCTAAGCAGAGATGGGATGAGCTACTCACAGCTAGTGCTGAAAAAACCTCTCCTGCATTTCCCTCTCCCCTCCTCCCAGGTCCCTGAATGTCAGTACCATGGCTCATACTTTAGGTTCCTGAAAATCAATGAAATATTTATTATACTTGGTTTTCCAGCAGCTGGGTAATGAATGGGCTTGCAAGATGTTGCTGATACTCTTGTGCAGTACTCCTGGGTCAACAAACATGCATCTTAACTGCCTTGTGAGACTGCTCTTATTTTCCTTGATTTTCTTTCCTATGAGGCAGCAGAACAGTGTCAGCAGCAATGAAATCAGAGCTATCATTTCCTCGAATGGGTAAGACAATCTGCAAAGCATGTATTAAAAATAAAACAGGAAGTCAGTGATTATCAATTTTTAGCAAACACGTTTCTGCTGATCTTCAGACTGATTCCTAACGGTAACAAAAGGAGAAGCTCTGCATCTGGGCCATGTAATTTGTAGTTACTTGTGGTATTTTTCCCCTCATTAGACATGGTTAGCTTTTATTTTAAGGCCCAAGACCTATAAGAATAATAACAGAGGCCTAATGTTGCTTGTAAACAGCATGTGTTAAACAGCATGTCTGGGATAAATAGGTATCGGGTTTAAAAAAAAAGAGGAGAGTCCTTTTTTTTGTGCATTTACAGTTTTCTGAAGTAAAAGGCAGCATATGGCACCCCTAGCAAGGAAGAAATCCCTCCTTTCAGAGACTCTCCCCCAGCTCAAGGAGTTAGAGTTTGCTTCCCACCCTGATAAAGGAGTATTACTGGCATCCATGTGCGTGTGGGTGACAGGAAATGAGGTTTCCTCCAGACCTAGCCACCTGCTTGTGGAGCAGCGATGGTGGTGGGAGGGGAATCCACCTGCCAGCAGGCTGTGAGCCTTGACTGATGTCTGTTCTCACTGCCTGCATGGGCACCTTCTCCTTATTGCATCTCTTTTCCCCTTGACAAGAGTCAAAAGTGTTCATTTGCACCCCGCTGCAGAGGAGAGGGAACAACCTGCACACCTGCCAGGAAAGGGAATCCTACACAACTGCTCCTGCTCAGAAAAGATTGGGAGCAGGGCCAAACATTTCATACGTGGGTGATTAAAATTAGACTCCTGCATCCATATGTACGTTCTCATTTTGAAAACACTGCCTGGCTTACTTTTCTCTCCTGCCTTTTATGCATTCCCCCAATGGGAGAGTGCTTCCACCGTGCCCGTGGCTTTGACAGTGGCCCTTGCACTCACTGAGAGTACATTTATCTTTTCTGTCTGTAATCATACCTGATCACAGGCACAGGAACACAGCTCTGTCTTTCCATTTTCCACTAATACTCCCTTGACAAGTATCTTCTTGAAAGAGAAAAAAAAAGTGATAATCTCTCATTTGGAAAAACAGCCAAGTTTTGCAGTGGACTTGGCTTTCTGCCTGTCTTCCCATGCTGCTTCAGCCTGAGCAAACTGAGACCTTCCTGCAACCCACACTGGCTGATCCAGAGAAGTCCAGGTCTTGCTGGAAAGGCATCCTGAGAAGGAAGGGGAGAAGGTATGCTGACTGGCACAGCCTTCAGCTGTGGTGTGCTTGTCTGCAGCCTGTTCTGTTCACAAGCACCAAAACCACCAAAGGATAAAGATGCAATAGGGCAGTGAGTGCATGGTTGCATGACCTCTGATTATGAAGGATGAAGATATGCACATACTAAAGCTGGTGCAGGAGGACTTCGTGCAACATTCCAGCTTTCAGTGTCAAGTGCATAATATCACAAAGATGCATATCATCGTTAGACAGTGACTTGTTCCTGAGAGTTCTGAACTATTCCAAGACCCCAGTACTTCCAAAAAGAAATCCTTATGTTTCTAAACACTTTTGATTATTTTTTTAATGTTCTTTTCATCATGGCTCTCCGTAGGAAAATGAGGATGCTTCCTGGAATTAGCAACTGCTAGGAAAACCCTATTAATGGTGGTGTTTTATACGCAGACAGATGTCTGCATTCTCCTGCTTCACACTGTGTACCCAGTGCAGTCTAAGGGCTACCAGTAGGGAGAGAGCATTGGGAATCCACATTGCCCTGGAGGTTGTTTAGTTGGGTCATGTCATGCTTCAAAGATAGAATTCTTCCTTGGATAAACTCCTCTGAGCAAGGAAAGAACACAGCCTCCAGTGTGCCATGTATGCATGGGAGGTGTAGACTTGCCCATCACCCCAGTAATTGTGGCACTGTCCTGGTCCTGGCCCTTGCATGTGGACATGCACTCCCATACAATTCTGCAGCAGTCCCCATAACCTTTCCTGGGCAAAAACCTGCTCCACAGAAATGCCGAAATGTTTTCCATATTGGAGCACATCTTGGATGGTAAATCAAGGCTTGAATCCTCCTCACATGGTCCCAGCTGGGGCTTGGTGAGGGTGCGTGGGATCTCCCTGTGCTGGGTTTCTTTTCCTTTCCTCTGGAACAGCTACAAGCTGCTGGGTGCAGGCCAAGGCAAAGGCAGAGGAGGCAGCTGATGCACACCCCATTCTTGCCCTAACATGGAGTGAGGACAAGGCTACAGGGCACACATAGACACAAAAGCTTTTTTTTCGATATTTAGCCTAAGAACAAAGCACCTTGTATAGCAAAGTGAATTTTATGGCTTTTTCCATCCTGGAAAAAGGCTTTTCCGAGCAGATAGTGCTGGCAATGTCTCCTAACAAGTCTACAGACTTTACTTGATGTAGTTTATCTCAAGCTGTTTTTTCATTCCTGCAGATGTTGAATTGTCCTCCCAGACCCAGAAAATTAAACAAAAGCAGTGACTTTAAAACAAAATATCCCAATAAAAAAGCCCAAGTGAAATTTTTACATTTTTACTGAGCAGCTTCCAAAAGCCTGCCCATAATTGTAGTTTTAAGAGGACTTGCAATTTCTGCACAGCCTCTAAACATCTCCCTTCCTCAGTAAGTTTTCTAGTGCCCTGTGGAGTACAGGAGTATGGCAGTGCTAACACTCGAGACACAAGTATTCATTGTGTACAAGCAAGAGGGCAAGGTATGTATAAAATACTTACAGAATCACACAGAAACTATCACTGCCATAAAAATGTTGGTACCTGAGCACAGGGGAAAAGCCAAAATATGTTCCCCAGAAGCAAAAGTGCAGCAGGACTGAGGTGTTAGATGTTGGCTCTGGGAACTGAACCATCCTCATGTGTGTGGCCCCTGTGCATGCTGTCTCTTGCCTGGGAAGGCTGTTGCAACCTGTCCCCTCACAAAGGTGCAAAACCCCTTGCATTAATGAGAGGGGAAGATGGAAATTATCTACAGAGGAAGGAAGTCTTTTGAGAGTCACATTTCACTGTTTCAACTGCTTAAGGAAATGCTTGTTTATAATAGTATCCTGTCAATAGGAGGTGTCTGTGTAGGTGGATGTATATATGCACAGAATATATGTGTATGAGGAAAAAGAGATTTCACTGTGGTCTGTCAGCCTTAAGCACATGGCTTCTATTTTTCCTTAAACCCTGCAACTTTGTTTAAAAAAAAAAAAAAAAAGGGAAAAAAAAGACGTTAAGAAACTCCCAAGGTAGAGTGCATGTGAGTGTGTGTGTGCGAGGGAGTATGAGTAACTTATCTTCACATTTAGCTGGAGCCTCAGTATTGTCAAAGCAGCTGAATCACTGCCTGAGAGCTGCCATCTTTGCCATGGTGATAATTTGTCAGAGTGCCAACACTGCTGCCTACTGTCTCTGAAGAGCTGACCTTGTAACAACATCAACACTCTTTCTTTGGCTTTTGCTGACATACTCTAGGCTCTGGAAACTGTTTTCAAAACAAATATATAATCAAGTGTTGTGCTTGTAAAAGCAATTGTGTTTCTGTCCATCAGATTATTTCAGGGTGTCTCGCCTGCCAAAGGGCAAAGCAAAGGAACAGACAGGGAGGACACAACTCCACGTAAAAAGTGAGGGGCTTTCCGTACACAGGAATGATGGGAATCAAAATTAACTGTCACAAAATCAGAAGTTAATGGTAATGGGGCAGCTTATGACTCATTGTGCTGTTCCATGGTAAATTTTTGTTTCTCAAAGCAAGGACAAGTGAGCAGAGCTCTACAGACAACAGGAAGAACACATAAGGGCCAAAAGCAAGGAAAGCTCTTGATTTAGTGCATGCTTTATACTGTCTTCCTTCATGCAGGCAGGAGAAAATTGCCATCTAAAGTACTGATGGATGCTTTGCATCTAGACATTTGATGTGGAGACATGAGAGGGGTTTAGCTTAGCAAGTTGGGTATAAGGATTGTCAGTACATGAAAATATCAGTATTCTTGGCCCTAGGTTTACACTCCTCTTTACCAGGTAACCTGACAAGTTCAGGCACTCCCCTGAAGTGTGGGGGGCTGAGCACTTTGTATTCCCACTGTTTGTGTATATGTACCAAACCTCACATGTTCTCTGCATGTCCAGTGTATTTGCCAGGGCACAGCTGCAAAGGAAGCAGAACAAGCCAGACACACAATTCACCCCACACTTGCTGTAGCTTTGATTGTGAGGGCTAGTGGTAGTGAAATGCTGTTACTGATTTCTTTTCTTCTTGCTGCCTTTGCCAAACTAATACAGCACTCTCTAATGTCCTAAATGACATTTCATGGAAAGGTTTTGTGATATTGGAGACCATGTAGTGAATGCATGATAGGCTTTCCTTTAAGTGTCATGCAATACACAAAACCCATACATATGTTTAGGTAAGAGCAGTTTAACTTTAGGTATGGGATTGGATAAAACAGTTAGATTAAACCTAGTACTCTGTAGGTTAAGATCAGAATGAAAGGTGTAGCTAACCAAAGTTTGGGGGCAACATCTTCATGAGACAGCCCAGTTTTCACTCCGTCTCAGAGATCTATTTTCAGGTGTTGCCAGAAAGGAGAACACTATAATTTATACCAACATTTTCCCCTAGAACCTTCTGAAAGTGCAGTCCTTTGGATTTGTTGAAGTCGGGTGAATATTTTATATAGGTGAAGTTTCACTTCTGCATGTAGAAATAAAATTTACTCTTGATTTTGCATTACAGAGGATAAAAATTGTATTGTTTTTCCACTTTCTGACTTGCTTGAAAAACCTCTGAATTCAGCTTCTTCTGACACTTAAAAGAGCTTTGAGATTTGTGGGATTTGGCTCACATGTGTCAGTGTATTGCTCTGTCTTTATGTGTGTATGTGTGTGTATATGTATATATGTGTGTATATATATGTATATGTGTGTATATATATATGTGTGTGTATATATATGTATGTATGGCCAGAAAAAATGCAGGAAATTGTATTTGAGAGAAACAAGAAATTATATCTGACTTTGCATTGTTTTCCAGCTTGCTTTTTTGGCAGTTTAACACTGGATTTTAACCTGCAAGTTTTCTTCTTGGGCTTCATTTTCTTTTCACGTTTCTTCCTGTGTAGCACTTGAATCAGTAGGCCAAAGAAACAAACTAACAGTCAGGAAAGGACTGAAAGCAGGATTTTCAATGATGTGGAAATAACTTGCCATGGGAATTATTTTCAAACCTGTTGGCCCTTTTCAAGGCAGAGGGCTAATCTGTTACTCCTGGACATTGGAATGATACAGCATCTCAAATTGCAAAGAGTGTTTGCTGTAAGTTGCTGGGCCTGTTGTATGCTGTCCAAATAGGATGTGCAAGTTTAGCTTTGAAAGGAGCGTTTGTGCCTGGAAAAAAAAAAAAGAAAGAAAAAAAGGTTTTGTTGCCCTAACTAGAGGCATAACTAGGAATGGAAATCTGAATGGTCTCCAAGCTAAGGTGGACAGGCAATGACTAAATCTTTTTAAACATGGCCACCCATATGCATTCAGATTTGGGAAGGCTTAGGAGCTTGTTGGGTGGTCTATGTCTAAAATTTTTGCCTGAACCAAGCTTATAATATAAATATGGTGCAAATCAGCCTCCTGAGATACTCCTGAAAGTTCAGCTGTCTTTGCAATGGAAACATGTATTTTTTCTGATAGCAAGAAAATTTAGTTGTTTAACTGATCTAGGAATCAGCTCACAAGACACATGGGTTATAATTCATTAAACTTTATATTAAAAGCAGACACTAAGTTTAGTGCACTATTTTCAAGCTAAATGTCAATCCTCTTTACAGCAAAAGCCTGCTTCATGCAGGTTTAGTTTCTTCAGGATGGATGGCAAGAAGGACTTTCAGAATGACTTTCCAGGGGACTGTGTGCTCTTACTGGCAGTGCATGATTTTAGTTAATGGATTTATTAGCTTATGCTGGTTTTTCCCTTCCTGTGTGAGTGGGATCACACAGCAGAGACCCTCCCAGCATGCAGCCCTTAATAGTAGGTAAGGAAGATTTTTCTATCAAAGGATAAATGAGAAATTGCTCCTTGTGAGAAAGCTAATTTGAGACTGTCTGAAGCAGACTTACTAGGATTTCTACCAAACAGTGCCTAAAAAATGCAAATTGCTTTTAAAAAATGAATACTTACTGAATGTTTGCTTCTGAAACCAAGGGAGCTGTGCATTAACTGCTCAGTGAGCAGAGTATCAAACTGGACCATAGAAGAAGAGGAAAATACCATGGAAAATAGGCTCGTAGGCTGAGCCAGATTTTTTTCCTGGTTTTGTGCATAAAAAGGTCTTGTTACAGCCATATCCTTTAAGCCCTGTGGAGTCAAGATGCATTGCCAAGAAAGGCTTTTGCATCTCTGATTGCATGCTGCCTCCTCCATCAGCCGGTATTTTTCTAAAAATAATCCTGATTTCATACCTTAGCTGATAGACCTTCTAGCAGCCACAATAGATGCAGCCTCCCTGGAAAACACTCAGTAATATGTAAAAGCATTGGATCCACTCTTTGAGGGAGGCTGTACAGGGCTTTTGAAGAGGCATCCTTTGTATTTTGAGCTGTGCTGAAAAGTAGCAAGCTTATCCCAAGCCCTTTCTGCTTCCTTGGAACAAACAAGTCACTGCTGAATACCAGGTATCTTATTCAG
The DNA here is from genome assembly GCA_018697195.1 of Certhia americana. Taxonomy (NCBI): domain Eukaryota; kingdom Metazoa; phylum Chordata; class Aves; order Passeriformes; family Certhiidae; genus Certhia; species Certhia americana. The sequence goes on from CM031858.1 coordinate 110,950,969, forward strand.
CAGAAGAACAAGAATTCCTTTTTTTTCTGTAAAACAAACAAAGTCACTTGGCAGGGGGCAAAGAAAGGATTTGTTTTCCTATCCATGTCAGGCAGAACAGGCTGAAACGTCTGCTCGGGGTATGTGACAGTCACTAGCACTCGAGGGAGCGTCCCAAGACAGGTGTCATATTCTCCGTTTGATAAGCAGGGAGAAAAGCTGCCCTGCACTTGGCAGCACAGCTTTTGTGGGCTCTGGGTCCATGTTGCTGCACTGTCAGTGGGGGATAGATCTCTTCTTCCACACACTCTGCTCAGCCCTCTTCAAGCCACCATCCTCACAGCTGTGTCAGCTTCTTTTATCCATTAGGCTCCTGGGAAGCTGCTATGCCAGATCTGCTGCTGGAGCAGCAGTAATATACAGCTGTGCATATTGTGGATGTAAGAGCTTGCAGGCAGCCCTGAGGTGTCATACATGTATTCATCAGGGTGTCAGAGGTAGGGAAAATATGCTGACGGTCATTCAAAATATTTTCTTAGCTCAGAGATGACTGTGGCTTGGTGACTCCCTGAGCCAGAGGTGAGGTCTCCTCATTTTACAGCATTAGAATATGATGACATGGTGCATGTCCCCAGCCTTCATTCTCTGGGCCAGGCTTGACTATCTCTGTTCTAAGTGGTGATTTTCCTCTCCATTTTTCTCCACAGCAAAATACAAAGAAACTGGTGAAGTTTGATATGGACCTTGTAGTCATGCTGTACTCAGGACTGCCTAGGCCTGACCGAGCAAAGCTGAACCTTAAAATTCACTGTGAATGTAGCTGTATCCGTAAGGTTTCCCAGGCTATAGCCAGATGGCACCAGAGCAAACCATGCAAACTTTGATATAGGAGGGAACACTTCCACCTGGTAGATTGACCCTGGACTGACTCCAGGTGCCGACCAAAGCTTCGCTGTCAATTTCCTCCTCAGCTGGGCAGGGAAAAGGAAACACTATGAAAGGCTCATGGGTCAAGATAAGAATAGAAGAAGATCTATTGTCATGGAACACTTGGGGAAGTCAGTTGAAGTCATTATCCAGCCAAATCAAAGGAGGATAATGAGAAATAAAGCCAAATTTAAAAGCACTTTCTCCTTCACTTTTTCCCAAGCTTAACTTCATTTCCAATTTTTCTGTGCTTTGTCCCACCCAGTAGCACAAGGGGGATGGGGAATGGCAGCCGCAGTCAATTCAACCCTGTCTCTGCTGATTCTTCCTCCTCAGGGGAAGGACTTCTCATATTCTTCCTCTGCTCCAGTGTGGAGTCCCTGCCATGGGAGACAGTTCTTCATGAACTTCTCCAATATTTGTTCTTCCCTCTGTGTTCAGTTCTTCATGAACTGCTCCAGCATGGCTCTCCCAATAGGTTCACAAGTCCTGCCAGCAATCTGGCTCCTGCATGGGCTTCTTTTTCCATGGGGCCACAAGTCCTGCTCCAGCATGTGCTTCCCATAGTGTCACATCCTCCTTTGAGCATCCCCTTTCCTCTGGTGTGGGATTCTCCACAAGCTGTATGTGGATATCTCCTCCACCTTGGACCTCAGTGGGCTTCAGGGGGGTCTCCTCTCTCACTGGAGCACCTTCTCTTGCTCCTTCTTCACTGACCTGGGAGTCTGCAGATCTGTTTTTCTCACATATTCTCATTCCTTTCTCCATCTGCAATCATTTTTTATGCTGCCACGTTTGCTGGTGGGCTCAGACTTGGCCAACATATTGGAGCCGGATAACATAGACTCCATTGGATATGAGGGAAAAGCTTCTAGCATCTTCTTCTAGAAGCCAGCCTTGTAGCCTACCCTCTACCAAAGCCTGTCCACACAAACACAGTACACAGCATCATAGAGAGGTATCCTCTGCCATTTCAAGGGATTGAGAAATGATTAACAGAAATGCCTCAGTTTCTGTTACCCAGGAACATTGACCTGTTACTGGATCAAGAGTGAAAATCAAAAAGCTGTAGTGCATTAAAGAAGGCAAGCAGCATCGATGGCATCCTTGTGCAGGTGTTGGCCAGCTTATCCCTGACTGTTGTTTGACAGTACAGCACATCAGGCTTTTGGCTCCTAAAAACAGCTTCAGGGTATCTAACACCTAGCACTGGGAGAGGAGGTGGCAAGACACTGATCCCTGGTTTGCAGGCTCAGAGTCACTCAGAAATCAGGATGATCTCCTCTGTGCAGTGTCAAGCCAACATAAGCTGTGCCTTGTCTGGTGAGGCAGTTTTGACACCAGTGTGTGTGACAGTCTCCCATGCAGATCAGGTTTGTGCTGAAGTGACCTGTCAGCCACACACTGCTTCAGTGGCCATAGAGTCCCAGCATCAGCACGAGTGTGGAGCAAGCAGGTTGAGCACTTTGTGTACACACAGGAGGAGGATCAAGTGGGCTTCGTGGAAGAAAAAAAACCACACAAAATTAAAAGCTTCCCCTTCATCTTGTCCTGGTTTTTATCACCAGCACAGAAATGTGTGAACTGCATTTAAACATTTTTTTTCTCTGATATAAGAACCCTCCTCTTCAGTATTATGCCTAATTCAGTCTCAGTGTTGATGCTACACAATTTTACAGTGTAAATTCTCATTGCTCACTCACCATCCTACATTATAAGGGGTTTCCCCTAAAATGTTAATTTCCCAGTCTAATAAACATAGACGTTTCTACTCTGACTTACGTACTTCTCCTTTAGAAAACACTCTGGAAGTTAGCAGCCGTTTGGTTTAGTTGTGCTGGACCAGCAACATCCACAGCAAAATCGGTACCATCACCATGCTGTGAATAAGGAGCCTTTGGACAAGCATTGGCACAGTAGGTCCTGCAGCCAAATGCCCTTTGAGATTTAGAGAAGAATCATAGTTTTGCTTTCAGTCTGTGGCCAGGGTTAAGTGTAATTTTAAGGCCTTAGTGGAAATAGCAAGAACATAATAATATGCGTGTGAACAGTATTTGAAACTGGGGGTTGAGGCAAGGGGAAACCTGGTCTGTAAAAACACTGGCAAGTACTATTTTGCCCTACATTTTAAGTACTGATGTGCTCAGTAGTTAGTGAAACATACAGCATTCACAAACAAATAAAACTATTGAGAGTAATCAAAGGTTCTCCCAAGGGCATTTTCAGCTGCTCAGTTTAGAAATTTAATCTGAAGGTCTCTGCTCAGTGAAATGGGCTTTCGATTTGTGTCTCACCATTTTGTTTCTGAGGTGATTGGATTGGAAGTTGTGGTGAGATACTGGAAATTACTACAAAATCCCGTACCATTTAGAGGTGCTCTACCACCAGAGGTCTGCAGAAGCCTGTACTCTTTTAGAAGGGCCATACAACAATGCCAGAGTTGTATTTATTGTTTTAGCAAATAAATTTGTCAAGCTGTCAAAACAAACAAAAAAGAGATTTCTCAAAGACACAGGCATTGTATTTGGTCATAGCACATACCTGGGTGAATTCCTTGGGGGATCCTTTCCTTCCTCAGAAGATGGTGGCTTTCATGTCACTTGGGTAAGGATTAAGCTCTGTTAGGCAGAAGGATGAAAACTGGTGCAGTTGGTTTAGTGAGACAGTGGGATATTTAGACTTTTGGCTCACTTGATTTATTGCTCAATTATTAGACTGTGCCCTGACACTGATGTGTGAGAGACAGGGAGAGCTATACATTTCTGCCTGATTTCTATTAACAGCCTCCTGAATAACAGCCTGTGTTAACAGCTGCTTTATCCTTTTCATGTTGAGGGAAGAAATGTCTGAAAGCTTTTATTCTGTCCAAGTGAGTTAGGGAGAGAAAGAAGGAGCCCTCATCTCCATCTCAACCTTTATGTGCAGTCCATTTATTTTTTCACAAAGAGCAATGACATCCAAGGTGTGTTTTAATCTCATTGCTATTTTCTTGTCTCCTTATTTATGCAACAGTTTAGAGAGAGGCTAACAGGTATGTAACTGATGAACTGTTAAGGGCGGAGTGTTCAGGACATACGGTTATCATGTGAGTGATGAGTGAAAATCAACTGATCAATCAGTTTCCCTCATGCTCTTCACAGCTAATCTTTATGCTGATCCTGGTGGAGGGACTGATGTCTTTAGTTAAGAAGGAATGGTATTTTACTCTGTGCAACTACGCTGCAAGGAGACTGTGTGTGTGTGTGTTATGTGAGATAATTTAACTGCGCTTCTGTGTTTGCACATGGAGTGAGAAATGCGAAGTCCTCAGGCTGCTTGGAGATGACACTGCTGGTTTTGTTACTAGAGACAAGGAACACAGGAACTGAAAATTCTGATAAAAGCTTTATTAATCTCCAGTCCATCTTCTAAATTGACTCCAGGCTGGGTTTACTGAACAGCTCCAGAGACTAATGATATGTTCATATGAGCATGAATTAATGATTGTTAATAGTAGTTATTATTCATAGGTGAGGGATTTGTGCCTTGAAAGTTTCCTTTATAGCTGTTACACCTTCCCCTCTCTATTTTCACCATCATTTGCCTCTGCTGTGTCCCTTCTCTCCTGCTCTGACCCTTTCATCATGTCTTTACCTGTTACTCAGCTCACTTCTTCCTTTCTCCTCCCCAAAGTCTTCTGGTGTCCCAGGCCACTCTCCTGCCCAGCAACTCCCCTTTCTCCCAACTGTCTCTGTCTGGTCTGGCTTGCTTGCACTTCCCTCTGCTGTTACTAACACTGACCTGGGGCTCAAAGGAACAAGGTAGTCCTTGTATTCATATCCGGCTGGTGCTGAGCCTGTTGAGTTATTGTCCAGACAGTGCTAGCAGAAATAGTCTGTCTTGGGTATTTCTAAGCTTCTTGTCTATGTGATCTTATTATCACACCAGGCTCATAAATGTCTGCGTCCTCAGAAAAATGCTGTGAGATAAGATGTGCTATTAATCCTGTTTTATAGACAGGGGACTGGAAATCAGAACAAACAGGGAATTAAGCCAGAATCCTCCTGAATGACAAATTAGGAGCATAATGCAATGTTTATGAATATGCTCTTTGTTTCAATTTGCCTGGATAGTTTTTTAAGTATGATTGCAAAAGAATGTGGTTATGTGGGAGATGGAGAAGCTACTTTTTTCGGTTCAGTTTTACCAGCAAGTGCTTCCACCACACCACCCAAGTCACAAAAGGTTAAGGCAAGGACTGGGAGAATGAAGAACCACTGTAGGAGAAAATCAAGATTTCAACCATCAGAGAAACCTGAAGGTGTAGAAGTCCATGTGACCTGATGAGGTGCACCCGTGAGTCCTGAGGGAGCTGGCAAATGATGTGGCTAAGCCACTATCCGTCGTATTTGAGAGGTGACAGTCGGATGAAGTTCCCACTGACTGGAAAAGGGGAGGCATAACCCCATTTTTAAAAAGGGAAAACAGAATGGATTTTATTGATGGACCACTCAGTGGATAAGTGGATTGGCTGGATGGTCACACTCAAAGAGCTGCAGTCAGTGGCTCGATGTCCAAGCAGAGAGCCGTGACTTGTGGCATTCAGGGGTTGGTACCAGCACTGTTGAACGTTTTTGCTGGTGATGTGGAGAGTGGGATCAAGTGCACCCTCACCAAGTTTGCAGATGACAGACTTGTATGGTACAGTCAGTACGCTGGAGGGACATGGAGAGGCTTGAGGGTTGGGCCTGTGCAAACTTTATGAAGCTCAGCAAGACCAAATGCAAAGTGCTACACTTGGGTCGAGGCAATCCCAACTACAAATATGGGCTGAGTGGAGAATGGATTGAGAGCCCACAGGAGAAGGACTTGGGGGTGCTGGTGGACGAGAGGCTGGACATGACCCAGCACTGTGCTCTTGCAGTCCAGAAAGCCAGTTGTGTCCTGCACAACATCCAAAGCTGCATGGCCAGCAGGGTGAGAGAGGGAATTCTGCCCCAGTGTCCAGCTCAGAGGTCCTCAGGGGTTCCCAACACAGAAGCAGCATAGACCTGCTGGAGCAAGTTCAAAGATGATTAGAAAGCTGGAGCACCTCTCCACTGAACATAAGTCGAGTTGAGACTGTTGAGCTTTGAGAAAAGAAGGCTCCAGGGTGTCCTTATTGCAGCCTGTCCATATCTAAAGGCAGTCTAAGAGGAAGCTTAAGAAGGGCTGATAGTGAAAGGACAAGGGGCAATGGCTTTAAACTGACATTAGGTTGGATGTAAGGAAGAAATTTTTTATTATAAAGGTGTTGAGGCACTGGAACAGGTTGCCCAGAGATGTGGATGTTCCATCCCTGAAAGTGTTCAGTGCCAGGCTGAATGAGGTTTTAAGCATCCTGGTCCAGTAAAAGATGTCTCTGCCCATGGCAGGGGTTGGAACTACATGATCTTGGAAGTCCCTTCCAGCCCATGAATCTATATTGGGAAAAGTCACAGCCAACCTGGCTTACACAGTACATTGTAAGAGAAGGTCTCATATTTCAGGTGCAAGGTTTGAACTCTCTGAGCAATGTTTGCTGCAGTGTCTGAGCAGATAAGCTGATTTCAATTATCTTTTGTTTGATTGCTTTCTATTTGTTTTCAGCACTGTCACTAAAAAAAAAAACAAAAGAAAGAAAGAAAGAAAGAAAGAAAGAAAGAAAGAAAGAAAGAAAGAAAGAAAGAAAACCCCCAACATTTATTTAATGGTACCAGTACTGAATTTAGCTCTAGCAAAAGTTAAGTGAAGTTAATCGCTTCTGGGGAGAATGGAGTTTTAAACTGACCTCACAGGAGAATAAATCAGGAACTGAACAAAGATTTTGAGGTGCCCTCAAGGGAAACAGAGGTTGCAGGACTGAGCTGCAAATAGTGCTAAATGTGGGCTGACTACACAAAGGAGAGAGTCCTGATTGCCCTTCTCTCAGTTGGTTCATTCTCCTTCCTGCCAACTGTACTAAGAAAGAAAAATGGACCAAACAGAAGAACTCCTAGGCAAGCTTCCCATTTGGAAAATCAGAGCTGTGTGGGCGCTCTGCAGACAAGGTGAGGTACCCAGGTGCCTGGCATATTCTCAAAAACTGGTCCTTTGTGTCTGTGTGGTGAGGAGCAGGATGCTGGAAACAAGTCCTAGGTATACCTCCCCACTCATTCCTCCAGGCTCAAGAGAATCTGAGCCCAGGATCCCCTGTTATGCCACCTCAGATAAAGAATGGCAGCAAAACTGGGAAGTTCCCTCTACACTCATCTACTAGTTTTAAGTATTTATTGCAAATACTTGAGTACAAGTGATTTCTAACATGAGTGTCCCTTTGTAATTTTTTTTCTAAAACCAATTTCCTTGTGTAAACCAAAAATAGTACACTGAGTTATGAATGATGTTGCTTTTACTGTATTCCTTAAGACTTCACAACTTGCCCCACATCCCTTGCTGGAACAATTCTTAAAATACAATGTTAGCAAAATATAAATTATAATTTGCTATAATTTCAAAGCTAGATTTCATTTTGAAGTGTTTTTGCAAAGTGTATGTTTTACTATTAAAATAATTTCTATGTGGAGAGCAACCTCGTTGCTACTGAACTGGAGAGAAACAACTGAACTGGAGAGAAATAGAAGTTTTGGTGTCAGGAGGGGCAAGTTCAAGAACAGAATTTCAAAGGAAAAAATAAAAATAGAAATCCGCAATTTTCCCTGAACATCACTAGATTTGATATTTAAGTAACTGGTATGGTATTTTCAAGTAAATGTAGACAAATCCTTTAAAAAACACTTTTTAATTGCAGTTTCTCTGCAAAGTTTGTCACAGTTAGTCATAATATGACCCCATCGACAGCAAAGCAAACAGGTCTGGTGGACTAATGCTACCAGAGGACAGTCAGAATGGTTGTAGAGTCACATTGCTTAAGCTGTGGGGTATATTTGTCCCTTCTACAGGATAAAGAGTTAAAAATGTTGCTCTGTGTGGTTTGCATTTTGGGCCTTGCTTCCCCCTCTCCAGAAAGCTTTCATTTTCCAGTGCAGGAGTCCATATCCATTTCATTATGCATTTTTTTATCGCAGTTGAGTGACCTGTCATGCTCATGTTGGCTGTGGTTGCTCTGTGATCTGCAGACATTTCAGCAGTTTCTGTGGTGGCTGCTGCCCTGGCTGCCCAGGCCAGATGCCCAGGACACACAAACACTTTATTTGCATTCTTGCTCCCAAGTGCAGACTGGTTCGGTACTAATTAATTAAAACTGGTTTAATCATCTGCAGCTGTATTCAACTTGTATTCTTCACATACAAATTCCTAGCTATCTTCCCCCAGCATTTATCTGTAGATATATTAATAACATCTGTAAAGACAGATAAGGATAATGTCAAGATTATCTATATTTACAAAAGTGCTCCATTTGGAGGTCCACAGTGTGATGCACCGGTCATTCCCAAGCGCTTGAATTCCAGGAGGGCAGTCACCTCCATTTCCTGGACCAGACTTAACTCTTCAGATCTTAAGGGGTTTTAACTCTTTGGGTCATAGAGGGTTTTCTCCTGCAGTGCTTGATGTGGAGAGTCATTGCTGAGAATGGTCACACCTGTTAGTCACCTGACAGGCTCTGCTCTTTCTGCTTGCAAGTGACAATATGACAGGATTCGTGTTTGTCATGGACATCCTCTTGCCCTTATACAAACATCCAGTGAGTCAGGTTTCCTTTTGTCCAAAATCACTGAAGAGGTGCTTTAGAAAGAAAAACAAGTTTAGTTTGGGATGCAAACAGGCATTGGTTTTAACATGTTGAAAGCTGGCTAAGGAGAAATGGATCCCACAAAATTCAGGATAAGTACAGGATTTAGAGGGTCCTTTATGGGTACTTTACAGCTTCCATCACACATAAATATTAGCTGAGAGAAATCTTTCCTGTCTTATAAATGTGTTTTGTTGATTTACATCTGGAATAAAGGCAAGATCAGGGGTTCTTGCATGAGCCTGGGAAGAAATGTCACTATACCTTGTACATCCATGTACCAGGAAAACGAGTAAAGTTGCAAGCATGGCACTAGCCTGGAGACCAGAAATTGCTGTCTTCAGAAAGGGCTGGATCTGGAAGGGAATAGGTCTGTGTATCCTTTAGCTCCCGTACACAGTCAGGGACTTCCAGCATCCCTCAGGTGTGAGGAAGTGAGTATGGGAGTCCTGGGCTCTCTTCCCACCTGCCAGGTCAATGTGAAATAAAAGATGGTTTCACGGAGCAGAGGCAGAAGGAGAGAAGTTTAATCAAGTTCGGTGGTGCATTCACACTGGCATGTATCTTTTTAGTAGAACTGGAGTGGGAAATTTGAGGCTGCAGGCGAAGTGAGTGATTAGATATAGCTCATTGATCAGGCAACTGACAGTGAAAGAAGATAGTAGCACACAGTGCTAAGTTTTAGGACAGCTATAGGTGAAACATGTCATGGCACTGGGAGATCTGGATTCCCAAATGTCTCTGCTGTTCTTTCATATGCAATCAAATCAAACCCCTCTGTATTTTATAATTTTTTGCCCTCTCTCGTCTTTTGTGCTATGGATGGCAGTCCTATATATTCTTCTCAGTGAAAAATTCAAAGACTTAGGGATCATGCTTCTATTTAAATGCTGAGGTTTAGTGTGGTCAGGGGACCAGATGAAAAGGCAAGGGAGAACTTAACTTTTGTACTTTATCCATAACTTTAGCCAGAAATTAATTTTAATTTATTTTGTTTTCAGGGAAAAGTATGGGCCTGAGTATTGCAATAATATGTGGCATTTTAGAAATTGTCAAACATTGTTTCTAAAACTGTTTTGATAGCACTCAGTTCTGTTGGGTTCACAGTTACAGATACCTTCTTGCTATGGTGATTGTCTGATACAAATACCCAAATGTTGCTAATGAAAGAGAAACAGCTGTAGTTAAATTTAGGTAAAAATGAAGGAACTAAAATGTTGCCAAAACAAAGATGATAAACCGGGACTACTTCACTTTTCAGCTGATACTAAAACTAGAGTTTAAATTAACAACGGTGAAATTGTTGAAATATATATGACCACATTCCTCAAAATAAGATTAAGAAATTTCTGTGTTCAGTGAAAATTAGTTAAAACTACTGTTTTATTTAATATGAATTTGTTTGGGTTCGTGCTCTATTTTTAAATGATCAGGAACCCAATCCTGAGAGTCACTTTTCCAATAAGAACCTCTAGGCTGTTTTAGTGTGGTGTTTTAAGATTTGTGTAGGTCCCCTCAGAAAGGCAGGAACTGTTTTGCCTTTTCTTTTAATCAACATCATTCCTTCACTTTCCCACATTGGCCTCTCTAGAGCAAAAGGCTGCTTATCTACTCAAATGGAATGGGAACTTCTTTTTGGAAAAGCACAGGGAGAAGATTTTCATATGAATGTAAGTAGGAAATTAATCCAGCCTGCCAGAGCTGGAAACCAAACGTATTAACTCTTTACAGACTTTTCTGCCAGAATGCTTTATGCCAAACCTCTGTGTGGAATGTTTTCAAGGGAAAGCAGTTGGGTAAATGTCAGGAGAAGGCAAACCAGACAGCTGGCTTCAGCAGTGCTTGTGCTACCCACAGCCTTGACTCTGTCCAACATCCCAGATGGATTCCCCAGCAACCCAGCTCAGGGGTGATACCTCTCCTGGCTACTTCAGTTCCTGCTCTCTCTCACCTTCTTGTCTGTCTATTTTCAAGCTGCTGTTGTCTGTGGTTGAGTGTTTCCACACACTGTTAAGGGGTAGCTGCCCACAGCTTCTCCAAGCCTTTCTGGAGACACCTTCTCCTGCAGACCTATGCACAGGGAAAAAGAGGGTGGACACAGGAAAGGGTCTTTCAGGTGAGCCTACCAGATGTGGGTGGAAACCACCGCCGGGGTTGAGGCTCGGAAGTAGGGTTGTTACAGTAATTGTGAAGGTTGTTTAGGGTTTCATGGCTGAAGATTGCAACAAACTGGTTGCTGCTGAAGCCGGAACCCTGTTCAGCCACCTGAGTTGATGGCAGGCATCCTTCCTAATTTTAGCCAGAATGGTCTTCAGTTTCCTGCACATTTCGCACGTAAATGAGTCAAAGTGAAAGTCAGTGTGGATGTTAGGAATGACGTCCCAACTTGCGCTTACAGCCCTTTGGACACTGGCATGTGTATTTTATTGCCAGATGAAAACAGCGAGATGTCCCATGGCAGTGCCCTCAGCTGGACACTGGAGAGTGTTTCATGTACTGCACAATGACAAAGTTCACTGAAACATGATGGTCAAGTTTATTTTATTCTGTCTTCCTGCACCTTTCTTTTTGTTCCCCATATAACTGTACTTCAGCATACTCCCAGCAGGAAAGTCAGACTTGCCTTGGTAAAAGTCATGTAAAAAGCTGCACTGTGGTTTACCTACTGCTTATAATCACATTTTCCTTGAAGATTTCTCTAGGAAGCCTTTTACATTCATCACAGTTCTGTTCCTTACTTTCCATGCTGATAGCAGATAGACACACTTATACCTACATATTATTGTAATTGTTGATGGTGCCCTATTTAGTTCACACCATTTCTTTCTGTGTAGTAATAGATTTCCTGAATCTGTCCATTTTTGCTTTTGCTAAATTAAAAAGAAGACACATTAACATGCTTTCAAAGAGATTTAGGGAGAGGGAAACCACTACATCCCAGCGCATGAATTAAAAAAAATGCTAATAGGTCCATAAATGAAAATCAAGAGCTGTTTTTATTTCAAACAGCTGCATCTCTGTCAATGCAAGATTTATTGGTTTCCAGTTCTCCCAAGACTTAGGAACGTGCTTGGTTTGACTCATTGAATTCAAAAGCAGAGTTGCTTCCATGCAGCAGAGCAGGGGTGCAGGACCAGCTAAGTTTCAGCAGATCCTGTGAGCCTCACTTGTGCTTTGGCTGTGTGGGAGCACAGTGACCTCCAGCAGTGAGTCTGTTCAGAAAGACTAGCTCTGTTAGATGTACCACAGGGCCTTCAAAGAGCCAGTTTACGACTGATTTCCCTGCTTGAAGTCAACCAGGTGATGGAGATGTGTTCTGCAAAATATGATGGATAAAATGTCAGAGGATTTAGGCTTGTACACACAGTCTTACCTTGTGCTTGTGGTGCGGGTGGAGGCTGCCTTGGGCCAGCAGAAACAGCAAGGTGGTGGACCAGGTAAGGCAATGTTGAGTCTGCATTTCTCTAAAGTCCGTGCATGAGTGTGGTTTTGGATCCTCCCCAGGATTCTGGGGCTCTTCTCGCTCATAGGGAAACGTGCGCCCAGTTAAGAGCAGTGAGGAGGTGGAAGTATCTCAGGCACGTTGCTGCTTCCTGCTGATATCCCAGACTTAGGCAAGTTGCTGAAGAGGACAAAAGACAGCTATTGGCAAAGCATTATAAGTAAAAACATGATGGGTAAGATAATAAAGCAATATGTAAAATTCCTACTTTTTGCCTTCCTTCAAAAATGTAGATGAGGGCCATGAAGTGTAATCAAATATTAAAGTAAGAGTTAAAAATACTTTTAGCTTAATGCATTTCCCTTAATCTCTTTTCCGTGTTACTTTTATTCTGTTACTACTCTCCTCTGCCTTTATATTAAAAAGCTGCACAAATAGAAGTACAAAGTGCTGTTCAAACTATGAAGCAAACAAAAGAAAACAAAAATTATACTTATTTATAGAATTTTTTTATTTGAAGTCATTTTACATACTGTGTAATAGTAGCATATTTGAAAGTTGAAGATGTGATTATTTTAAAAAAAAAGTTGATTATATCTTTTAAGGACTGTTCATGTTAAATACTATGGTTCTTTTTTTAGTGAGAAGCCTTGTGAAACAAAATTGTGTTCGGGTTTCTGTTGCTTGAGGGCAAAATAACCTTCATAGCATTGAGGGAGGCATGCTGTTGCAGCCCCACGGCAAGAATGCTCATGCTGCCTGGCAGCACAGGAACACGGCAGCAAGCTTGAGAAGACATGTATGAAAGCAAATAGCTAGGAATTTGTTCTCGTTGCCATGGTGTTGGACACTGTTTACTTCACCTATCAGCTGAGTCTGGTTCTTCTTCTGTCTTCTGGAAACCTGCAGACCTGACCTGTAGCCAGGTTCAGCTTCTGAGAAGCAGTGAGTTTTGCAGTAGCATGTGGATGAGAAATGTATGGATTTTTTCTTTTCTTTGAAATAAGGTTTCTGGCATTTGTGGCTGAGGAGGGAAGCTCCAGATGGTGAAGTGTGCATTGTCTGTTCAGTGGTGTTTCAGGTAGCCTAAACCCCTCCTAAGCACGGAGTCAACTGGCCCTGGATTAGCAGCAGGAGGCCCACAGAGGTGGGTGCTCTTGCTTCTGTCCCTAGAGCCTGGGACTGGCAGTCTAGATCAGGGCTCATCCTGAGGTCTTGTTTAGCTGGTGGCCTCTTTTCTCCAGTCCCACTCTACCTGCCAGACTGCAGGATTGCTCTCAAATAGGGATGCTTAGCTGTTCTGAAATTTGTGGAAGTTTAATGTTTATCACAGATGAGGAACCAGATGAGTGCTTCACATCAGTTTCCCTCCTAGTATGTGCCAAGCTGTAAATATAAAATGCCAGGTTGTGGTTATAAAAGCAGTCTGTCTGATATATATGGCACACTTCCCTTGATACCCTTAAACTAGGTAAAACAAAACAGGCCAGACATGCAAATCCATTTTAGCTTTTCAACTCCTAATGTCATGGTGCTATTCTCAGTGACTTTGGTTTTATCATGGTGCTATATCTGCCAGTGAACTAGTGTACTTAAAAGGTTGTTGGCATATCCCTTGTAATTTTGAAAATAAAATATCCTTGTCTCACTCTGGCTGAGTGGTTAAATCACACTACAGTGGCCCTACTTGATAATTTTGTCATGGAAGGCTCAAATCCTAGGGTTAATTAAAGCACGGAATAAGTATCTAGGGAGGCATATGTAAATGCTAACAGGATTCCTACCACATATCTACAGAGACAAACATCACCATGTAAAGTTTATGCTAAGCTGAAAAAAGGAAATCCTTAGATCTCTTACAAGGCAGAATTTTTTAATTTTGTGACAGATGTAGGCAAAAAAAAACCCCAAACCTCGAACTTAACAAAATCCCACAGAATTTGATAATGACAGTATGTAAATATATCCCTAATAATCATAGGGATTAAATGTTCTGGGAGACTGTATAAAGCTTTGTATTTTTAGGAGTCTTAATACCCATTCCTATCAGAGGAACCTGGATCTAGGATCAGAAAGCAGGGAAGACTGCTGTGTCTGACTGAAACTGCTGAGGAAACTTTAGCAATCAAAATTATCTACTGATAATACAATCTGGCCAGTACTGCAGAGCAGAATATTATGGAGAAGAACTGCATGACTCATAATGATAGGTGAACAGAAATATTGCTCAGTTCCTTGTCTAAAAGCCCTGGTTCTGAGAACATCCATTGACACTCACCATCCACCCCTGGCACAAGCACCAACTCAGAGGGAAGGGTGGCACTTCCTGACTTCCACCCACCTCCTTGGCTGGCCTCCATTTTGCCCACAAGGTTTGTTTTTCTGTAGTGGGTTGACCTTCAGTTTGTGCTGATTGGATGAGGTGAAGGCAAATAAATGGATGCAGTGACCTAGAGCTTCAGGCAGAAGCCCTCATCGCTATTCTCTCAGCAGCTATAACCATTCTGGCACAAGGGGATTCTACAAAACGTCCCTACAGCCCTGGATCACCTGGATTTTAGTCTGCACTCATGTAATTTATTTTGTTCATTTTAAAAGAGGTTAAGGTTTGTCTGCTTAGGGCAGAACCTTAGGAGATGTACTGATACCATCTGCTTTAAGCATCCAACTTGGAGGCATTTCAATTGACAACATTAGGAGTAGCAATTCCCAGTAACTTCATCATAGAGAGGCAGGTGTCTCTACATGGGCAATTCAGGTCATTCATGTTAGGTGCTTAAAATAGAATATATGCAAATTCAGACTGTCTGCTGCCTTCACCTCATCCATTGCTTATATCTGTTTACGTCTTAAAGAGTGTTTTATCATAAAACTGCTGAAAGAGACCTTGCATGCTTTTAAAATTATCTGCCCAGTGTCAAAAAAAGGGCATCTGTGTTGGGCCCTGACTGCACGCCAGTTACAGCATGTGTGCCCCAGCACACGATTCACACCTAAGCTGCTTGGGAGTGGGCCTGAGGTGCTGATGGGTGGGCAGTGGTGGGGGACAAGAGAACAGGAGGTCTGGGTGGGACCAGCAGCAGCCCCATTGCTTTTGGGTGAGTGGCCAGAGGCCAGTGGCTTGGCTGAATTTAGCCCTGATGGTTTTTGAGGCAGTTTGAGCTATTGCCTTCGCAGAAATATGTTAAAATATACATGAAGAAATGTGTTTCATACAAAACCATCTCTGCAGGAGTGCAGAAGCAACTGTGGTGGCAGGGAACCTAATTGCCAGTTTATTTGTGGGTGGTTTTTTAAATGTATTCTTTTGAGATCCATTAGAAAAGGGCTGTTTTATCAAACTGCTCCCTGGTCCCTTGTGTTACCATGTTTGCTATGTTGCTTTGGAAGTGCTCGAGCTGTCACTTTGCTGTAGAGTTGTAGTCCAGTCTTCAAACATTTGTTCCCCTCAATGTTACAGTGCTGTTTCATATGGCATCCCTGGCTTTGTATTCAGAGCCATAGTAACTGTTCTCTGGAAGGGCAGAAGGATAAGGAACATGTCAAGCCCCTAAAAGTGAGAGAAGAAGTGCATAGCCTGACTTGACAATGTCTTGATATGGATAGCAAATATTTGACAATGTTTTGTGGTGGCTAGTGAGTTCTCCCCAGGAAGAAGAAATCCAGAAACAATTCAGAATAGTGAGCAAAAATTCCATGTGGCCCAGCAGTAGTTAACAAGGGGATTGTACAGACTAGTCCTGTGTTGGAAAGAATGTGCTGCTTGTAGCAGCATGGGGAACACAGGTCAAATCCTCCAGTTCCTAGGCTGTTCACAGGCACTCTTGGGGAAAGGTAAAAATGATGAAAAATAGGCTGGAAATTATGTATATCCTCCTTGCTTGCTTGCTTTCTTCCTCTCTTTTTCTCTTCCCTTGCCCATGTATTTGGATTTTTCTCAGTTGTTCAGCAATCCTGTAGGAGCCAGCTGAGAAGCTGGCAGGCTTCTTGCAGGCATCCATGGAGGTGTGTGCAGGCAAGGTCGCTGCACTTGCTCTCTGCCAAGGTAGGGTTCTTTGTTTGGCTTGGTGTGGCAGTGTACCTGAGTGGCACACCTGTCCTCCCAGCCACCCCAGGGGTCTATCACAGGTAGGCAAAAAAGCAAGGCTGAGCCCAGGCTTCAAAGAGTTTGTGTTCATTCTGACCTATTTTGCTACAAATGCTTTATTTCTCATTCAGAGTTTAATCTCAACCAGAGGCACACACAGTGTGTGAGAAATCCCACTCATCAAATAATCAAATCAATTTTTTGGGACACTGTGAGTTCTTGCACCATAGGGCTTGAGTGTTTGTTTGGCTGCCAGTGGCATGCACCGCCAGTTACCAGATAGTTGGATCCTCAGGGAGGAGGGAATAGGGGGAAGGAGGAGCTGTAAAGACTTTAGTTGTCACAACCTTTTTTCAGCTATTAGGAGATAAGGGTGCAGTTTCATAACACAAACTCTGCCTGCCTTCAATGAAAGGTCTCTCTCATTCCAGTCTGGGGCTGCTCTCTCCTGTCTCTTCTCTCTGCCTTCCCAGCAGTGCTGGAACTGGAACAAAATATTTGCAGTGTTGTAAAGCGGCTCAGCCACAGGGAGGATTCTGTGTTTTATTTCCACCACTGTGGCCTGAGGCATTTTAATTTGAGAGGGCATTTGGGTCAGCTTGAGCCCAGATGGGCTTGTTAGGGCTGGTGCAGCCACAGCCGTGCCCTCTCACTGGCTCTGCCCTCCTGTGCAGTGGCTTGCATATGGCTTGGAGGCTCTGCAAAGCCATGCTGGATCCATGCTGTTGGGGCTTGCAGAACCCAGATCCCTTAGGAGCACCTGGTGGTGATGTCCAAGTGACTGCAAGATTTGCCTGGGTCCAGCATGGCAGGCTGTGAGCCAGAGCTGGCACAGCATCTTGTTGACATGCCTCTGGAGCCAACTGGGTGCCCTTGCACTGTGCCCAGCAGCTCTGCTGAGACACAGAGGCTGGCTCAGCCAGGATGCATCGTGGATCGATGGGACTTAATGGTTCTGGCTCCTTGTGAAAGCAGTTAAATGAGGAAAGAAGACTGGGTGCTGGTCTCTGTATAGAGGAAACCTAAAACTCTGATCGTCTTTGGCTCAGAAATCTGGCAGCAAACAGACCCAACCACAGGTTGTTTGCTTTTAGTATCTCACCTTCTCCTGGGTCTGCAGCCTAACCTTCAGCCCTTTGGGCAGCACTAAAGAGGCTTTTCTGCCTGTTGACCCAAGCAGCAGCCTGGTGCCTGGGCAGGGGTGCTGTGAAGGAAGTCATCTGTCTGTCAGGCAAGTGGGGCAGTGAGATGTGATTCCCTGTGCCATTTCCTGTTTGGCTTTGGAAGTGCTGGAGCAGTGCTGTTACTCCATCCCTTGTGCTCACACTGCCTTTTAAAGGGAAAGTCAAATCTTGGCAGCTGCAGCAGGCTGAGTTCATCCAGAGGGACTCAGCACTCACAGGAGCCAGGCTTTACCTTTATTTTGTACTGCTCGAGTATTATGGGAAAGGATCAGTTATCTTATGGCAGTACGAACAGACCCCTCCAGAAGCTTTGGTAGCATTTCTTACGAGAAAATACTTCTATGGGAAAATAGCCATTCATCTTAGAAGCACACTTGTACTTCATGCCATCTGTGTCAGGCAGCCCCTGGCCAACAGGTGTTTAAAGAAAGGCAGAGTAACCTTTCTCTGAGTACATTTGACATTGGCTCCTTCTCCTGTTGCATTTCCCAGGTAGTTATTAACTGACTCTGTTCCAGAACAGTAAGCACGCGATGATGCTTCAAGCCATGCCCAGACCTTTCCCTACAAAAGTAACTGTTAGCTGAAAGCTGGTTTCCAGCTTTCTTAGCACATTCCAGGTGCCTACCTGTGTTAAAAAAAAAAAAAAAAAACAACAAACAAAAAACAAACAAACTGAAAAGTTCATGGCTGTCTTCAATACTGACAGGCACAATTTCTAAAACTCTCTGGATTTTCCTGCAGGTCTCCTGAAGATTTTTCAAATCCATGGTATGATGGAAAACTGGGTTTGGGGGGAACACAGCAGGAAAGATAAAGTCTGTGAAAGCGTGAAATCATGAGTGACACAGGAGGCTGCTTTTGGCCTTGGGACATCAGAGCAGACATGAATTATTGAAATCATGGCTCTGTTAATCTATGTGTTGTCAGCCCTTCTATAAACAGTGAGCAGGTGCTGTACGACTGCAAGTCCTGTTGAGCGGGAAAGCCCTCTGGTCATGGGGTGGGGGGGACTTCTGCTGGGGCTCCAGTCTGCAGCTTCAGCTGCCTGACCTGGATCTTTTGTTGCTTCAAAGTGAGGGATATTGTTCTTCAAAAGCCTGTGTTCAGTTTTTTTTCTTCTAACAGGTGATGTTGTTTAATAGTCCATTAGAATCTCTCAGTAGGTTTTCTTTTTTACTTTTTTTACTCCATACAGAATGTACTGTTAGTGAAGCCACTCACAGTACTCAAGACAGACTGTAAAATTAAGAGATGTGCATAGAAGGTTTGCTTGCCTTTCAGCTTTTGGGGCTTTTTTTGCAATTGTTTGTGGGTGAAATACTTAACACAGAGTTGCAAACAACTGTTAGCAATTGAAACTCAGATACATTATACAACTTCAGGATGTGCTTTATGGCCTATCTGTTCTGATTGTCAGCATCAGGGGAAGAAAATTCACTGTGAATTAAAAAGAAGATGGTATTGAGTAACTGTAGAAATTACTGTGAGAAGAATCCACTTGCACCATGTGTTTTGACCCTGTATCTGTAACGCCAGACAGAATTTTAAATGTGAATCAATAGGTAGCTACCTATTTCAAGGCAAAGTAAGGTGACTCTTCCAGGAGCCTGCATTGCTGTTTTCCATCTTCAGAGGTCTCTTAGAACAGGTGCTACTTTGAGCATCTTCAAAACTGTAGATCTGTGAACTCCAAAGTCAGCTTTTGCTGACAGATAGAGCAAGATGCAGAGACCACAAACAGCTTTGGTAAGTCTTGTATGAAAGCAGGGTAAAAATACTATGAATTAGCTTGGATAGAGTTTGACTCTACTTATAAAGCAGTAAAAGAGAATTAATTAATAATTAGGACTTTATTTTTATTTTGTACTCACTAATGGAGTGGGTTGAGGTCCATAATAGATAGCAGTATAGTAGTGTTCTTTCTACATCTTCCATTACATTCAGACAAATGAAGAACTAAATAGAAAAGCTGACTTTTTGATGATGTAGTCACTGGACTACTTTCTGGAGTAATAATATCTTTCACATCTCAAACAAGCTTTAAATCCTGAGAATGAGAATCAGTTAATCCTAGTCAAAATGCTTAGCACGTTTTGGGGAAGGCAGTTTCCTGGGAAAACCTCATTAGGACCACTTCAGAAAAGCAAGGCCCAGTTCACATGGCAGGTATCAGGTTGCTGCCACTTCAGTCCCAGCTCTTGCAGAACCTTTCTGCCAGTGAAAGGCTTGGTGGCTACATTACATGTTCTATATGTTTCTCTGCTGAAACTGCTGGAGGAAGAATATGGCCCTGCTTTGCAGGAAAAAATTGTTCAAGATTCAGTTACAAGACTGGAACTTCAGCGTGGTAATTCATGTGTTCTAGTACACTTCCCAAGGCAAACTTTGAATGGTATTACTAAGATGTCTCAGCAGTGCAAGAATACATTTGAAGCTGTAAAGCATCAATGTTTAACTCAAAAGGCTCTGCTGTGATTAGTCCTCATGTTTAATCTAGTAGGGCAGCATTAAAAATGGCTATTTAGCGTTTCCCAGATAAATTAATTTCTGTTCCACAAGCAAAAAATTTTGCAGAAGTTTTTTTTCCAGACCACAATGGTGAAAGTGCATGGTTTCCTGAAGGTGTTAATCTGGTGTTTGTCACCTGTGCTGGCTCTGTATATGTGCCTGTATTACCAGTGAATTTCTGACTGCTGAGCATGATTTTGTGATTGCAATTCCTATGGAGATAAGGACCTAAATTTTGAAACCAGTGAATGGCAGGAGCAGAAAAATAATGATTATCTGCTTAAGGGGTGTTGATTTCACACTACTGACTCATTTGTTTTCTTAAAAATAAACCCCAAGTTGTCCCCCAAAGCAAAACCTATTGTTTAATTGTGGCTCTCTTTTTAGACTTTGCCATTACTTAGCTCTCACAGGTGACATGAGCTTATCTGGGTTAGATTTGCTGCACAAGAAAACAACCCTGACTTTTACCGGGTGGGTGGACAGGGAAAAAACCCAACTTTTTTGTCAGTCTTTTGTGTTGCAGCAGCTGGATTCATTGCTGCTATAGCAACACACCACATGATGAGGTGTATTAGATTGCTCTGCGCAGAACACGAGGGGGAAAAGGAACACAGCTCCTTGCTGAAGGTAAAGGTTGCACTGGAGTTTCTGCTGGAGAGCTGGGGAAGGTCAAATGCTCCAGATCCCAGCACATGTTGTGCACAGAGGAAGGTAGAGGCGTGTGGAGGTGTTAAACTGCAGACCCAGGTAAGGCATAGCTGCATCGATTAACCTGAGATCTTAACCCTCCTCTGTGTGGCAGCTCAACTTCCCAGAGAGTTTTCCCTTTTTAGCTTTTCCAGGTGTTTTTTTGTTTGTTTTTTTTTTTTAAAGTTGCCTTGCTAATGTGACAATGTGGACACAATGCTAATGTCCAAACATTGGCAATGGTTGGAACTGTCTTCCACTGCAGAAAGACTAGTGTTACAGATTAGGAGGTGATTTTCCTCAAATCAATGCAAAAAGTACATGTAGGGTTTTTTTTGTTGTTGTTGTTTCAGCTCATTTCAAGGTGTTGAACAAGTTTTGGTTTTGTTGCTATCTGCACAGTGGTTCAGAACATCTCTGTTGCAGTCAGAATTCAGGGCATTATCTACTTAGTGATTTTTATTATCAGTACTTTTTAATGATCTGCTCTCTTCAGCATTTATTAACATTTCTTCCTCTCCCTCCCAATCTGCTTCATCAGGTTGCCTGAGTCTTCTTGGAAATTAATTTTCATGTCATTTACTCCTTCAGGTTTTATGCTGCCTCCTTAAGTCTAGCAGTGTTGTTAATGCAGTTAACTAAACTTCAGTGCACCTGTAAAGACATGAAAGTGGAAACAGTGCCACAGGTTATTGTGGTTTTTTACCCTGTTAACCATTCATCCACAGAGGTAAAGAGAAATAATTAATGTTGGCCTTGAACTTAAATGTTTATTCTGACCCATGTCAAAATCAAAAACCTACTTACTCCCCCATGTTCCTTATGCAGCTTTTTTCCTTGCTTTTACCCATCACTAGGTTAAATGTGACAGGCTTTCAAGTGGCATCCATTAGGTGGAGGAAGACAATAGTACTTCAGAAGGGGAAAACTGAGGGAACAGAATGGTAGCAGAGAAGATGGAGAGCCTTCCTGAAATTCAAGTTAGATGGTTTAATACTTTTCCTGCTTCCCATGAAGGGTTTCCAACATTTTGAATGCTTTCTATTATCTACAACTTGGAACTTATTTCTTTCTTAGGACTTACCACTGCTTTAATATTGGGCAGCCTATCAAAAGTGTTGAAATGTGCAGGCTTTCTCCACTAAGTAAAAGATTTCAAGCAACCTTTCTGTTTCTCTACATACATTTATACCCCTGGTGGCCCAGTGTTCAAAGGGCTCATGGCCACTGTCGGCAGACTGGAAGCATTCCTCTGGAAGCTGAGGGATGGTGTGAAGGCCAAGCCTTCCCCTCACTGACCCCTTTTAGTGGCAAGAAGGGACAGTCTGAGTTAGGGTTTAACTGAGCCGAGGCTGAGTGGTGGGCAGCTTTCCCACAGCACAGAGCGAGTGTGCTTTGTGCGGCGCTGCAGGGACTGCACGGTCACTGCTCAGGTTTGAGCAAGGCTCTCCTGGCTGTAATGAGGTGCCTTCAACGCCACCAAAGAAGGAAGCAGCCACTCTACTCTGCCTGTCAGCTCACGGGAGAGAATTTGTGAGATAAATAACCATATGAATGTGCAGCCCATCAATGATTCCTGATCCCGGAACGAGACAGGTTTGCAAGAAGTTGAGTTGGGATTCTTGAAAATGAGGATTCAGAAATGGTTGAAGTCTTTGAATGGGAAGATTAGCTGTACAAGGGAAAACTCAAGTGAAGTAGGGCAGTTATTTAGCTCTGATTCCACCACTTCGAGCAGAGCAAGGGAGTTCAGATCAAATTATTTAAGCAATCAAAGGAGCTTAATCTGCCTACATTTAGGTACCTTGTTTGATTGGGTGGCTGAACAACCCAATTCAAAAACCCAAGAGCTCTTTCACTAACAGCCCATCCACTGTGGCCCAAAGTATAAGGCACCAGGGATGTCAGTGATTCATACTATAGTGCCACTAACACATTATCTAACTGACTGTCACAGAGATGCACTCAGAGTGAGTTTTTCCAGGGAATTAAAAAACTAAGTAATCTAGATAAAAGGAAACAGAGCACAGTACTGAGTACTACTCTCTCTGTTTGTGTTTAGAATCATAAATGTAATAGTTTAACACATGGAAGGGGAAGAGGAAGTGAGAGTCTTAGTTAAAACCTTCATTATTAAGCAAAACCAGCAAAACAACATTGAAAAGTGTCCACCTAATCATCTTTTCTAGACTAGCAAAGAGGTAAGAGATTATGGAAATATGGCTATGAAAAATCAGATTCTCAGTGAAGCCTCATGAACAGAAGGAATATAAGAACTCTCAGTAAAAGGTAATTTCCTTCACTGAATAGCATTCTGTTGCATGTTTGGGGTTTTTTTTGGACCATGTTAGACTATACAAATGTTCTTACAGATTTTAAACCTGGTCATGATTTGGTTAAGAGTAGTGTGTTTTCAAATACCACATTTTAGTCTTTTGCAGGACCTGTGAGTACATATGAACATTCCCCCTTGGACTTTTGTTCCTCTTACTTTCTACTGTCTCATTAACCCCACTGAATCTTTCCTAAAACCTTCAAAACAAATAATACTCGCTGCTAGCTGAAACCTCTGAAAAGTGCAATAAAAAAAACAATAATTCTTTAGTTTATTGGTGCCTCTTGTACGTGAACTGGCTGAGAAAGTCATGGAAGACTGCTAAAATGCACTACTGTGCCATGAGAATAAATTTACTGCACAGTTTTGCAATTCAGATTTTATTCAGCATTAAAACTGTAACTCGTTAATAATGTCAACAGATTTGCAAGGGAGATCTCATCTGCCCACTCCTACAGATTAAATCACGCAATTTATTGATATGATAATCTTCTTACTAGATTTGGATTTGTGGAAAACAGCAGAAATACCTAACTGACTTTACTGCTAAGAAAAAAATTCATCCATTGAACTGACATGACTGTGTGTCAGCCTCTGAGAAGAAAGAAATCTGGACTCTTGATTAGTAGGAATCAAAACAGACACAAAATTGTAAGGCTACGGGATATGATGTGTATATGCCTTGTATGCAAATAGTAATGTAGGCAAAATTCCAATATGGAACAACTTGCAGTGACTAATTGATATAGGAATATGTGCACCAGTAGGAGCAGGCCAGTCCCTCACTCAGCCATCAGATGGCTGAGATATTTTTCTAGGGATAAATATGTACATGGATGATTACAGTAGCAGATGCTAACTCTAGGAGCTTGGGCTCCATATCCAAATGTTCATCTGGCTCAATCAAAATGAACAAAAGCATTTGCAAAGGGAGGACTAACATCTCCAGGGCCAAGTGGGCATTGGCAGCAGTCCAGAGTGTCTTCTTCATGTGCAGGAACTGTGCTCTCAGGAACAGTTATTTCCAAAGGTCCAGCCACTTAAAGTATACAACATGGAAAATTAAAGTAAACTCTTCTCTTTGGAATAATGCTTGCTATGAAATCATCCTGGGAGAAGTTGTTTCAGTTCCTCATAGAGCACAAGAGCTTGTGGCATCAGGATGTTCATCTCAGCTGTCTGTAGGGCTGGCTTCAACACTCATTTCAGCTTTAAGTGTGTGCTGAAACAGGTCAAACACATTCAACAACTTGTGAAAAATGAGGCTCTGGTCCAGGACTTCTGTAGCCACTGAGCAAGGAAAGGAGGCTTTTATATTATTGCCTCAAGGACAGATGCAAGCTGCCATTTGGCTACATTTGTCTGTGGTCAGATGTCCTGTAATTTTTCCTCTGAGGAGCTTGCTTTCAATACTTCCAATTCCCAAGTGCTCACAGATCACGAGTCTATGCTACACAACAGTCATGAGATGCTAGAGCTCCCCTGCTTTCATGCTTGCTGCGTGTTGTTTTCTGCAGCTGTGAACCATGGAGAACTTCTTTGTTCTTTTGCAGAGCAATAAGTCAGTCCAGCCTCCTGTTTCCAGTTGAAGGGCCTCCTAAGGAAAAAATGTCAAATGCTGTGACACCCTGAGAAGAAAATTCTCTTATCCTGATGAAGTGGTATAGGTACAACCAAAAGGAAATTCCTTTAAGGTGGGCATATTGTGCAGAGACCCTGAAACTTGAAATGCATTTGGGAATATGTGCAAATTATTATTTTCAGTAATGAATTAACTTCCTATGAAAGAAGAAAATCAGGTCCTTTAGCTAGAAGCTCAGGGCCTCAGGTGGCTCTTAGAGATATTAGGTCTTTGAGCTGAAAGGGAGCACAGCTTCTTCCAACAGATCTGTCACCCAATAAACCTGTGCTGGTATAGTCTGTAGCTCTGAACATCAAAGACTAAAGCTCCTATCCAGGATGCTGAGCTAAGGAAAAGCTCTTCTCTGTGATTCTGCCACCTCCTCTATCAACTTCAGGCTATACTAATTAATTAATTATGACAAAACACCTCCCTCCCTGCCTGCCTGTCCCATATAGCCCAGGTGTCGTATACTTGCTTTTGTGTGTGTGAACGTGCACAAATGCGCACACAGACACACCTAAAGTAATTCATGTCTGTCATTAGAGAGGAATTATTGGGTTGAATTACTTTATTTCCAGAAAGAAAAATGACTAATGAAAATATGAAATGTCATGAGATCTTCTATTAAAGATAAATGACCTAAGAAGTGCTGTCAGGTTGAGTGAAGGAGAGTAAAACAAGTGCTAACTGCAAGTCTCCCCTTCCTTTTGCTGGGCAGGTAGACTGTTAATGGTGTCAAATTGTGTGCTCTTCTTATGAGATGCTGAAGCAGCTCGGGTTGCTTCTGAGGCCAGCCACCCCACTTCACTGAGAGCTGCAGCTGAGCACTGGACTGAAAGCAGCTGGATTTGCAGGGCTGAGAGGCACTTTGCCACCCACCCACCTACTAACTGTAATTGGGAATGTTCCTTCGCACACATTTATGTCACGAGGTGAGGACTAAAAGCCTGTTAGCTGTCTCTAGTTAGGGGTATTTTTGTGTGGAGTGCTTCTTAGAATGGAAAGAGGCAGATTAGACTTTCAAGCACCCTTTGACAACAGCACTGAAGCTGAGGGTGCACTGAGGAATGCTAATACGGGAAAACTAGGAACATCTTGACTGTTAATTCTGCTGAAGTTAGCAGAGCAAAGCAAAAAAAAAGGAGTTGTTTTTTTTTTTTTCATTTTCATAACCCCTAGGCTTCATAAATACATCACCCTTCTTTATTGTCAATTTGCTCGGAAAATCATTGCTGACATCTCACCTAAGGATTT
This sequence comes from Certhia americana, assembly GCA_018697195.1. NCBI lineage: Eukaryota > Metazoa > Chordata > Aves > Passeriformes > Certhiidae > Certhia > Certhia americana. Next base: position 110,976,731 of record CM031858.1, read on the forward strand.
ATTATCATTCTAGTCAGGCTATCTTTCACTTATATTGAAGATTTCTTGGATTTTTACCAGCCTTAAATTATATTGAAAGTAGGCAGATGAACATTTAAATTAAAAGGTTAATTGAAACGGAAATATTGCACTGGCACAGTTAATTTGTTTCAGTTTAAATGTTTATTAGCTTAATTGAGTATTTACAGAACCGAAACAAAAAAAGTTGTGCATCATTTCCACAGACACAAAAGTAAATGTACTTGTATTCAAAAGGTGGATACCCACTAATAACCCTTAAAAACAGTAGTTTTTAAGGAGCATATTTCCAAAATGAGGAATGTTTTTCTGTAACTAAACACCAATTACTTTATCAGTCATATCAGACTGATATTATCTTATCAGTCACCAGTTTCTTTTACAGTTCTTTAGGATTTATGAGCACAGTGAAGTGCTCAAAGGCATCAAGAAAAAGAGCTTATGAAGTGTACAAATGCTTGGGGCAGGAAGCACTGGTAAGATCTTCTGCCTGACAGGAGGTAACCATATGATTCTCTTGTCTTCTTTGTGGACCGTTTGAGAATGATCATCAAGATCCTCATGAGGAAGAGTTGTTAGAGAAATCTCTCTGCTTTTTCTTTTCTCTGGTTGGAGGAGGGGTCAGGAACTGCAGAAAAGGGAAAATGTGATGCTTTCCGGATTTCCTGGAATAAATCGTATTTCAGTTAGTTGGCTTTCCTAGGGTACCTAATTCAGTAGCACGGTCAAACTGTATTCCTAACCTAGGGGGCAAATTCAACACAAATGGTCACACCAGAACTTAACTGATCAGACTTCATCTTTATGAATACAAATGTGGGTTTTAGATAGAACAAGTGCATACAAGTGCAATAATTTCCAAAATAAGGACGAACACATGTTATTTTGATTATGTTTAAACATGGAAAAGTGCTTTAATTAGATTATTTTGGAGAAGTTTATGTTTGAAAACATCTAAGCTTAATAAAAATGGTATTGTGTGATTCCCTACTCAAAGAAATGTTATGGCCCTAAATAGCAACACAAATTGATTTCTCCCCCCCTCCCCCTTCCCCTGTAACTAATAGACAGACTATTTTATATTCTACTTCATCCCCTGTATTAGTTTCCTGAGAGGATTTCCATCATCAGACTTTAGGGAATACACTTAAGCACTGAGGTCTTGAAACTATGGTAATTTTTAATCTTTAGCAAGTATCCAGTTAGACTCCTGGCTTTATGGCATTCAGACTTCTCTTCACATCTTAGTAGGTAATTTTCTCCTTATAGCATCTGTCCTAGTTACACAGGTGAATGTACTGTGACAGCATTATACCAAAAACACCAGTTTGTGACACATGGGAAAGGTGCTTTCATCTCAGTACATGATTCTGTGAGTTTGTACAACTACCCTGTAACTAACTGTATCAGTCCTGAGCTTCTTAAATGTGCTGCTTCCTGTGGCTTGAGAAACAAAGCCTAGCCCTTGGGCCTCTAAGCAAAAGAGTTATTGATTGATGATGATCATTTCCTGCCAGCCATTCATTGTTTCCTGAGTCAGCAGCCATCCAGCAGGTGCCCAGATGCTTCTCTGGTGCTTCAAGCTGATGCATTGTTCATCAGTAGGCTGACCAAAAATACCTGTTGTTCTTGTTTTATTCTATAAGCCCACGGTTTGTTCCCAGTTAGAAATGTAACTGTTTACCTCTGAAAACTCTGTATGCAAAGGTACAATTCACTGTCTTCCATGAGCTTTGAAAATACTTGCAATATCTTAATGTGAAGGGCACTGATAGGAACCCCGTAGCTTCCAGGCTGCATCCTGTATTCCCTTCTCCTGTGTTCCCTTCTGCTGTATTCCCTTCCTGCTTCCCCCTGTATTTCTCTTCTCCTCTGGTATCCTCACTGCCTTCCCTTGTCTGCATTGTCACTCCCTTCTCTCCCATCTTATTTCTGAAGTACCCGTAAGTGCTTTTGTACTGGAGACTGGGAAATCCCTTCCCCAAGTGCCAAGATAGTGTGTTACAGGGGAGCAGTGGCGGTCTCTGCACCTTGAACATTTCACAATGATCTTTGGAAAGGAGAATCTGTGGATGCAGGATGGAAGGGGATGATGGGGGGATTGTGAGCACAGGGACAGGGCACTGCCTGATTGTGAAAGAGGAAACCTTGTCTTACAGCTGGACCATGTGTAAGAAGCTCCTGCCATGCCTTCTTTCTTGTCTTGATGCTGCACCTGAGTGCTCAGTCTCCTCTACAGAGTGAATGTATTAAATGTGGGAAAATGGAGTAATCCTGAGCCATGATGAGAATCTAAAGAAGGAGTATGTTTTAAGCTGTCCATTAGAAGGGGTATTTTTCCTCCGAGTTGGTAATATAAAAGTCTGTGAATCACATAAATAACCTAAAAGACTAAAAGCAGAATTAAATAATTATTCATTTTGGGTCAGGTTTTGGGTTTGAAGAGCCTAAGTGTAATTATTCTGGCACAGGGGACCTTCTAATGGTTTTAAAGCAAACAGAGCTGGCTGCAACAGGAAACCTTGTGCCATCAAACCATCAAGCATGCCCAGTTGGGAGAAGCAGTGAGGCAGATTCCTGTGAGCTGGAGTGTCCCCAGCTTAGGCTTGCAGTGGAGGTTTCAGGGCTGGGGGATATTATTCCTTGTAGCAGAGATTATAATTTATTCCTTGTAGTAGAGATTATAACTCCACACATATGGACTGTGTATGGCTAACAGTGAAGCATTTTCTTTGCAGGGCTTCTTTTCCAGCCTGCTCTCTGCTTTCTCTCAGTTAAACAAAGACTCATCTCAGCACATTTAACTGAGCTGCATGGAGAGAGAGATGTGATTTTAAACTACTGAAATTGTATGAGTCCCTTTTTTGTAAGGCAGAGAATATATCAGGTAGGTGCAGAAATAGCTCTTGCAGTTCAGAAATATATTTTGAATAGCAGAACATCCCAGGCCCTTAAGTTTTGGGTGAAGTTCAAAGAACTCCTTCCAGAGAGCAAATTCAGAATGTAGCCAGGCCATTCTGTTCCCATTTGTCTTTCTAAAGCCTAGGAAATAAAAAGTTTTTTCAGCAGTCCACCTGTGCAATTAGTTTAGAAAATTTTCTTTGGTTTGAGGTTTGACTTGGCAATGTAGAGAACAGCTACATATCTGAAAATAGTGAGACAAGGAGCAAAAAGTGGGTTTTCTCCCTTTTACCAAGTTCACATAACTATATTTTGAATTCTGACCACAACCAGGATAATAAAAGGTTGTAAATAGCATAAGGACAACGTTGCAATGATCTCACCAGTTTGTTAAAAAAAAAAAGGTATTACATACTCTGTTTAGCTGAAATGCCCTCCCATTGTCCATAAACCTAAACTTTGAAGTGTAAATTGTAACTTCTAACAAAAATAAAATACTCTATATGGTTTATTTTAAATTGAGTGCTACCACATGAGAGAATATGCCTTCATAATGATGTTTCTGATCTTGAACTAACTGTCAAGCATGTGCATTTATATTGTTCAATTGTGCCTACTGGAATGGGGTAGTAAACATCTGAAGCCCCATTCTGGTTTCTGAAACTGATCTTTTAGAGAAGTAATATCAGGGGCTTAAGTACATTCTGCCTGGGAAAATGTTGATCCATCTTCCCTTTCACTACGGCTGGTCAGATGCAAAAGAAAGGTCCCACTGATGTGCTGGAGGCAGAACAGACCATGACTGGCCCCTAAATACACCTGCAGGCCAAGAAGAAGAGTTTTAGTTGTTGTGCCCATATTTTGAAGTAACTTGCCCCTCCCTTCTTTGATTTATTGCATAAGGATAAAGAATATTTTAAACCTTTATCTTCTGAGAATGTCCCATATAAACTCTATGTCTTTTTCTCCTCTTTTTTTCTGTATTCACTGTTTTCTGGTTACACTTTTCATGTCAAAATTCTGGACAGCTAAGGGATAGGATACTGTCATTGGAATCAGTGACTGAAATTACCTCAAGGTCATTAGTTTACTTCCCTGTCTTTGTAAAAAAAACATATTATTTTAAATCCAAAGTTATTAAAGTGGATAAAGGTGTGGAGAAGAAATGAACTGATTAAATGGTCTATATAGTCTCCATTAGTGACTGCTTTACATCTGCCACTCCAGGATGAACCAGATCCTGTGTTTTGTGACAAATGCCATTTTTTTCATTGAGAGCCTCACACTGACTAAAGAGCAGAAGTGATTGTTGATCCCCACATTGTCGTCATTAGTCTCTTATCCGTTGTTATTTCTGATGTCACTGTTCTTTTGTCTTGGCTCCCCCTTGATTTTGAATGTGAGCACATTACAATTTAACCTTGCAGCATTCTAATTTTAACACTGCAACACTACAAAATAAACAAACATAGAGATGAGACTGTTTCCAAAGGATGATGTTTATTTTCATTGCCCAGCTTGATCTTTTGGGACAGAATGAGAACTCTTCTTCTGTGAAAGTGGACATCTAATGGACATCTTACAATATATCCAGAAATAGAGGTATCCTAAATCATAGGTTACTTTTGAAAACACAAGATGTTATGGCTAAAATTAAACATAGGTAAAATCCTGGCAAAATTGACTTCATTGTCATTGAAGTAATTGCAAGCCTTTTCATTGATGTAAGTGGAACTGAGATTAAACTCTGTATTTCAAGAGAAGATTTTTTTTTCTCTTGCAGACACATGCACCCTTTCTATTTCCTTATTTTTTTTTCTCTAAATGTACTGTGCTGGAGAAGAGCCACTCCAAAGTTCACAACCTGTAGGAAAGCTGGCATTCCAGCAGCGCAAATCATCAGTCAGTGCAGGCCAAGCATGGCTGCAGACATCAGCTGGTGCCTTTTGTCCACAAACGAGAGGGTATTTCACTTGACAGGGCTGCAACAAAAAACTCCAGGTAGATTTCAACAGGCTTCAGTGCCCACTGTTACGGGGAGAGATTTTATACACGTTTACTGGGGCTTTGAGTTCTGCACAAGACATTTTCCAACAAGATGTTGTGCAGGCTGCATTTGTGAAAGGATATTATCATAGCAGCTTGTGTTGGATATCAGCTCAAGGGAGTAAGTCTACAGCAAACTTAGTGATAGCAATACTCAGAGTAAATGGCTTCTGACTTTTAGAAGTGTTTGTTTCTATGGAGAGATGTTAATTTTGCCCTTTGTCTCTGTGGCAGAAATTAGAGGAGCAGTGTCAGTCTGCCTTGTCCCAGGTATTGATGCTGACGGAAATTACCTGGAGACCTGCAAGGAATAGAGCAAGTACTATTGCATTTTACAGTGGACATCTTCAAGGGGGAAGCAGGATACCATGTTTTCAAAATAAAATTCACAGTGTTTGTTCCAGACAAGAGAAATTAACCAAAATATTTTGCTCCAGGACTCATGGTAAGTCTAGCTAGAAGCCATCAAATGCAAATTGAAGTGCCTGCTCTTCCATCATTAAGGCAGCTTCAGCTTCTGAAGAAATCTAAACTCTTTCTTTTAAAAGAACTAACATTTACTTTCCCATATAATTACCTACCTGGAATATAAGAGGATTGTTTACAGAGGAAAAAAGACAATACAAGGAAAAAAAGACGTTTTTCCTTTTTAAAGTCACCCTGTAAAATGCTGAGATGTATACCTTATGGTTCCTTTCTTTCCAAATCTGTACTTTCCCCCCATAAATATCAACATAAATCGATGCATGTACTGGAGTTTGTGTTTTATGTTGTGACATCAGGAACAAGTAAAATACCTTTGTACCAGGTCAGAGATGGTCCAGATGCTGCATTTTGCCTGGAAGAACAGAAAATGTTTATAGAATTTTTTTCCATGCATAGAAGTAGAGAAGAAAATATTATTCTGTGTAGGTGTTGCCTGTGGGAAGCTTAAAAAGTTTAATCATAAAAGGTTTTCTATCCCATAAACATTCAGGTGTTAACCTGTTTTGCAGTCAGTGTTTGTAGCACTAGAGAAACAAATATAAAATGAACACTTTCTTTATCCTGATGTAACAAAATGTGTGCAGATGTGACCACTACACTGTTTCATGTGCATGAGGAGAATGGGAACATCTTTCCCTTAGATGTTGGAGAGAGTACCGTGTTCATTGTTTTTCTAATCCTTTGCCATGTCAAGGACTGAGCAGTCAGGACTAAGATTATGTGATCTGTCATTTTTATCCTAGCAAATACAATATTCAAGTTGGATACAGTGCTGATTTTTTAAAAATGTTTGTACCTGACTTTTCTGTTGAGATTTCAGAGGTGAACAGAAGGCATTCAGATGTGAAGCATTGGATTCAGTGCTCAATATTCTCCCTCTTCAGAGTAGCTCACCTAAAACTGTTCCAGTACCTGATTTTTTGTTAGTGTTCAAGAATTCAGCTGATGTCACAAACTGTTGCTGACAGATTCAGCCACTTTTAGGGCCTTAAAAATGTTGATTCTCCAGCTCTTTCTTTTTCAAGTACATTAGTTTATAAATTTTATGTGTATGCATTTTTATAGTTTTATAAATATATAGTCTTAAAAACTTGCAATATTTTTGATGTTTTCTAATGTCCCTTTCAAAAGAGTGATGCTATTTCAGTCAGAACAGTTTCAGCAGAACACTCTGAAATGATCTGATGAATTTTGGTTATTTGTTTCTCAACCTTGAGTATGTTTCTTACGTACCTAACATGATTACAAAAAAAGCAAGGTAATAGATGAAACTAAAGGGTGAATGGATCCTGTTATTGTTTCTTTTCCCTCTCATTATTTTGACCTTATTAATGCTGCCAGGTTATTTCTAGCTACATTACTGCTGTGCTAAAACCTTTGCAGGCTGACTGACTCTGTCAGAAACTGCATTTTTAAAAGAATTCCAGAGTTTCTGCTATGTAGAGTAGGATTGGCATCCTGGCTTCTCATGGACACTTTGGGGCTTCTGCTCTGAGAAGCCCTGCTGGTATAGTCAGCTCATAGGACTGGCTACAAATACTACCTACAGAAGTGCTGCCCTGTAATGCTTTTCTATCTCTCCCAAATATCTGTCATGCTGAGCATTAGAGGCTACAGCCTTAAATAGTGAGGATAATAGTGAGGAATGACTGGCACTTGATGTAAACAAACCTCCTGATGGAGATTGCCATTGGAAATCCTTTCAGTTGTTCTCAACTGCAGAATAAAGACATGTATGCAAGGGACTTTACCAAAAGGCCTTTGCCAAATATTTCAACACTCTGCAGCAGAAGTGTTTGTGCTCTCTAGATGCTCTGAAAGTAGGATTGAGCGGTAAAACGATAAATTAAAAAAAAAAATTTATTTCCCAGCAACTTCCCACAGCAACTAGGAAAAATTTGCCTCTCTGACTCTTTCGAGTCCCCTGTTTCATTCATTTGTGTTGAAAAACACAATTTCACAGGATTGCTTAAAACCAAGCCTGCAGCTAAATATTTACCCAATGGATTTTGTTAAATCTGTTTTAGTGCCTCTGGAAATGAATTCACACCTAAGTACCCTTTGCCTCTGGGCATCTGTAGTGAAATGCAGGTATTAGAAGAGCTGAAATCAGTTGAGATAACTGATAACCTGAGTCAATAAGCAATGGATTGAGAAGACAGAATGATCTTTTGTCTCTTTGGGGTTTGGAAATGGAAATTTTTGAGCTGAAAAGTGGTTTTTCAGATAATGCTTGAAAAGTATTTTCCAAGCCTGTTGTCAGCCTTCCTGCATCAGTTAAGTACCAGCTAATTTAGTCCAAAAATATTGCCCACCAGCAGCACTTCTTCTAGTAGCAGGTGAAGAACACCTGAGGAGGCACTTGTGCCAAAAGACTTTGCCAGCCCTCTTTTTTCAGGGAGGGGCAGCTTCCTAACAACTCTAACATTGCTCACAGTCAGCTTGTGTCTTTAATGCATTTCACTGTTGGTTAGGGTGTTACTGTCACCTCAGTCACAGGTGATAGGGGAACTTGCCAATTCTTCTGTATTTTTCATGTGTCAGCCTTTGGCATCTCTTTAACACGAGGGAGATCTGAACCCGGTGCCCAAAATGCAGCTGCATGGTTTGCTCCCTTCCTTTGCTCTCTGTTTAATACTCACAGGACTAAGACAAGATATGAAGTGGGTAAGCTGTCACTGTGCACTCTGCTGCTGAGCATCACAACCCTGCAATCTAGCACAGGGGAAGTCTGAGAAATCACAAGTCAGTAGAGGCAAATGGATGGTTTGGGAAGGAAGGGACGAAACAAAGGTAATAGTGAAGGCAGAAAGAGCAATGGGGGAGTGGGATGTGGCTGCTGAAATAGTCTATTTTGAACATTCTATGTTTAAGAAACTAAATTATGAAATATATAGGAGGAAAAAAACATATCCACAGGTGAGGAATGCAAGATAAGTCTCTTCCGATAAAACTCTACTACATGTTATGTTATACAACTGAGATTCTCATCCAGAAATACGTCTGGAGTCTCCATTTCACCTCACTGAAAATAGCATTGGGCCTGCAATACATGTTTCAAAAGAATTATTTGGATAGTTTTAAAAGCCACAGACTGTAGGGCATCCACCATATCTCTTGAGAGACTGTCTACAGCCTCATACATCTTTCACTTCAGAGTTCTCCTGTTGAGATCAGACGTTTTCTGTGTTTAAATATTATTCTTGTTATTCCTAATTAAACCCTGTATATCGCACCTTATAATTCTCTCCCCAACATGAACAGCAGATAGCTGTTTCATTCGCAGCTCATCAGCATTTAACACAACTCTATAGATTTGATGTTACTCTCTTCCCAGAAATCAGACTCTCTGGTTTCAGTCCTCTGAGTGTTTTCCCATCTCCCCGCCTCTCTCCTTACACTCTGTCAATGGCTTCCAGACAACTTGGTGCCTAAACTAGAATGTAATAGTTGAGTGTGGTTGAACCAGTGCCAAACAAGAGGAGGAGGTCTCTTGCTTCCTACTCTGATGTGATGCATTTGATAAGGCAGACCAAAAATACACTGCTGCTTTCTTGCCAGAATACCCAGAAGAATATTAGACATGGTCTCAGAATTAAGCAAATGACACCTGAGGTGCGAATGTACTTATTCTTGTTTGCAAATATCATTAAGCAGCTTAGCTCAAATCTCCTTATTACCAACTCAAAACACCTCCAATTTAGATGCCTCTGGGCCAATTTAAGGATTGTCTCCACTTATCAGCAGGGTCAAATTGGACATGGTTTTTGTCCAGGCACTTGTAGCTCACACGGATTTCTCCCTAGAGCCAGTTTCTGTTGCTCTGTGGAGTGGGCTGGTGGCCGCTCCGACAGCAGTGGTTTGGCGTGTGGCTGGAGCATTGCTCGGGAGAGCTGGCTGCTGGCTCAGAGAATAATGGGTGGTTGTACACAGGGCATCTGGGGTGGAGGGGGCCAGAATTGCCCAGGAAAATTGTCACTATGGCAGTGAATTCAAGTCCATTTTTCTTGTCAAAATCCAGGCATGTTGACATTACTGCTGTCTGCCAGGATTCATGGAATGCTCTCGCTTTCATGGCCTAATTGAAGTGCCCCTGCAGCAGCCACAAATCCCTGGCCATTGGGCTGCTGTGGTACATGGCTGTGTGTGGTCAGTGCTTCATACTGAAAGCCTCTGTAAAGTGTTTTATCTGCTCAGAACCAGCACATTTCACATAAAAATTTGCTTATAACGGTTTGCATTGGCATTCTTTGTCCAAGGATATGTTGTGTCTTGCAAGCTACTGGAGGCCTTAGAGCCCTGTGCTTTTCTGGAGGATGTCTCTGTGCCATCACATTGACCACCCCTTCCTCTTCAGCTAGCTGTGAGGCCTTCTCACAGTGGATGGCTGTTGGGTTTTGCTGGCTGGTCTTGGTGAAATAACACTTTAAGTGTGGTGGATCTTGGGAATGGCACCTTTTACAGCTCATACTTCAGTAATGGAGTTTCTCCCTGGAGTGGTTTTTGAGGTGGTTCTCCTAGAACTGTTGTGCTGTATTAGAAGGAAAATGAGATCTTTTCAAAGGAAGGAGGTGTTGAAAAATTAGTTTGAGGACATTTTGTCCTTGGGGAAACGTGACATACAGACATAATGAAGTGCTGTGTGACAGTGTCTTGCCTGTTTTGGCACCTCTTGTTGTTAATGATACAAATGTCACCTTTCCACAAAAGTTGATGCATTGTGTATATCGTAGAGCAATGCTTGTGTAGGAGTGTGTCTTCTGTCTTACTTCCCTTCAATGAGTGTTTCTAAGAAGTGATTTTCTTCATTTTACATGAAGAAAAATCTTTAAACAACCATTTGGGGACTTCAAAGCACATCAGGAATCTTTGCAGCCATAAGTGTCAGCCTGCTTAGATATGCTGCTTCTGGGCTTTTGTGTGTTCCCTTTGGCTTTCTTCATATTCCCTTCTTGCCATGGAAGAGGTAAATTCAGGGCACTGAAATTTCTCTGGACGAGAGTCTGCTTACAAACCCATTTCTGGTAGCTGAAATGTTTATGTGGCGTTGGAGGGATTTTTATAATCTGAATGTTGTTTTGCAATAAAATTAATACTGTTTTATTAAAAATATTCCTCCTCAAGCATATACAGCACTAACTTGAGTTTAGCAGGGTCCAGCCAGTGTTAGAGGTAATGTGCATTATCTGAGAGGAGAGACACAGAAGAGTAAATGACATGTAGCAGTCTGTTTCTGTTGTGTCCATTTACAAGCATCACCAGCCTTTATCTTTGAATTCAATATTTCAAGCATTAGCTTTCTGTTCTGGCTAAATATATGAGACTATTTGCTACATAATTATATTGTATTTCATTTTCTTCTGTATGCTATTGTAATAATGATATTGCCTAATAAAATAATGTCAGATTTTAATTAGGTTAAAAGTAATTTGTTATATTAGGTTTTTTATTTGAGAAAATAAACTAGCTGATAGTGCACATCAAGCTGTCCATTTTTTTTTCTTTGCATTTGCTTTCATTTCCTGTTATCCTTTACCTGTTGTGAAATAAGGGTGGGTTTTTTCCTTTGATTGTTTTAAGTTATTACAGCCCTCCGTAGCCTTAAATCTAACATATTGATATTCTAGTGAGGATATAAGATGCCTAGCTGTCTATTTATTAAAAGGATAGTTTTGCAAAAATTTATGTTCCTAGTTGAGATCTGCACCTTTTTAATCACTGAAATAAATTATCTAGACTAATGTGAAAGGGTGTGATAATACTGTATGAGAGTACTCCAGCAAAGGGAGGCTTAAATTCGCTGGGAAGCAAAGACAGTTTTAGAAAAGAAAATCTTATACTAGCTTTTGTTGTGGGATACTTTAGAAATAACCATTGAGGTAGCAACTGGCATAAAGTGTAGTTCTCTTCGTAATTTACTTTTATAAGAGTGTCCTGAATAGGATCTCAACATACATCCAAATAATGAAGAGAAGGATGAAGGGGGGAAAGATTCTTCTGCTTCCTAACACCTTTCTTTTTAGTTCTTTAATTCCTTTTGCTTTCAAAGTGACCTTAGTACTCTGTAAACTTCCACATCACATGCAGAGGAGCTGTGTTCTCTGTTAGGTGACTAAAGCTTATCTTTATTGGGAGATACCGACTCCTCCTTGAAGTGCCATTTCCAAGTATATTCTCTTTTATGTAACCTACTGGTTTTAGGCTGCCCTTTTCTATTAGACATTTATTAAGAACTAAAAAAACACTTGAGCTCAGTTCAGCAGCCCATTCCTGTTTGGCTAAGTATGGTAATCACAGTGGAATTCAAGCATATGCTTTGGGTTCAGTGTATATGTAAAGGTTTTGTAGGATAAGGACAGGTTAAAGAAAGCTTTTGTTGAACTGCAGCCCATCTTGGCTTTTCTATGTACTCATCATTAGAAGACTCAGAAATTCTTTTATTGACTTGTAATTTCTTGACACTTAAGTTTTATACAAATTTAGACATCTCATTGCTGCTTTTTTCTGCTGATTCTTCTGTTATCACATGGTACTGCCAGCCTACCTGTTCTGTTTCTGCTGTGTATAATGACTGTACTGCTGTATTGCTTGTGTGGTTATTCATGGGTATGCAGGCCGGCAGTAATGGGACAAGAATATACAGACCCTGATTTCAGTCATTATGACTGTGGGAGAGTTAGTATCTTAACTGAGTGTCTTGAGGGTTGAACTTTATTATAACTAAGGCTGCCTAGTGAAATAATTCTAACAATGCATGTGAAATTTCTTTTTTCACCACAAAATTAGGGACGTAGGGGTGTGACCTTCAATGAGATCTGATACTTGATAACAGGATTAAAGTTAACAAGTTGTTATCTGTTTTCAAAGCATCATCATTCGAATGCAGCCACCAAAACAGTCAAGTTGTATCCCTCTTACCCAGGGGCCACTCAATGAAGGGATATGGCCAGGTAAAAAAGATAAAATCTCACATTTCCTTGTGCCCTTAAAGCAGCTCATTGCTAAAAATGCCTTCTTCAGATATTAATTAGATCAGCCTGGAGACTGCTCCTACTTGCATTAAGGATATGATTTCTCTCTGTGTGAGATTCATACAGACTCAGTAATCAGAGCTTTCTTTGTCTCAGAAGATATATACTTAACCCAAATATGCTCCTAAATGCCTTAATTCCCATCCTAGTACCATTCTTCTGTCCTTTCATGCCTGCTCTCACTGAGCTTCAAGACAAATTAACAGCTACCACTATGAAAGAGTAGATGTGAACAATTTCATCAGTGCCTCATCATTCTTTAATTTTTAATTTATTTTCTACCTTTCTGGCAAATAGATCTGGAGAGACCTGGAATTCCATGGGATTGTTTTTAAAGATTATTTTTTCAGCTATGTTGTTTAGATATAGTACAGACTTTCTTTTCTATAAATCTGTGTGTTGTAACATTTCAGAAAATTGAGAAGTGAGAAAAAACCAAACGCATCTGTTATAGGCATAAAGATAAAAGAACTTAAATACTTCTTGGTTATCAGTTGTATAAAGGAAAACCTTTTGTAGCTGATAAGATTTTTTTTCAGCTTCTCTGGATCAGTGGCTATTGCATTAATTGTTTGGGTGCAAAAACTTTTCATCAGGTAGGGTTGCAAAAGGCAGTAGCTGTTCTATTAACTAATTTGTTTGAATACTCACAGTACTTAATATTAGTGTGATTTTCCCAGCCCATGCAAAAGATCTCAATAATTTCAACTGCCTAGGAATGTATTTTCTCCTGCAGCTACCATTTGGTTTATTCAGTTGATTTTGTAATTCTGAGGACATGAAAGTACCTACCGTCCTACAGCAAATCATCATCAAATCTGTATTTACAAAAACTGACAACTTGTATTATTAAAATTGGCAGAAGCCAAGAAATGCTTCCTAACACAATTGTATCACTGACAGCTTACTCTCAAATGAATTTGGGTTTAATTATGGCGGCGCAGAAAAACTGAAAGATCCTTTTGGCTAAGTAGGAGTTTAGTTATATTTGAAATACTGCAACCTTCTTTTTGCCTCTACAATGGCAAATAAAAAAGAAAGAGGACCAGACTACTGAAGTATCAGAGTATCAATTAAATGCTTCCTGTGATAAAGTCCTTATAATTTTTTATCCTTTGAGTTTCATTACAGTTTTCTGTATGAATTGTGCCTTCTCTAACCAACTGAAAGAAGCAGAACTGCATATTTGAGTGTTCAAAGGTCAGCAGTTCTTTACTGATGATGGCTTTTAGAAAAATAGTTTTAAAAAAATCATATTTTGAAGGAAAAGCTACAATGTCAGTGGAGTGGAATGCAGCTCCAAAATGAGTTTATGGGAAAACTCCATAAAAATATTCACACATCAGACAAATCAGATCTGGTATTGTATATCATCAGCTTTTATGTGTTTTGATTATAACAAAAAAGAGAGTGTTAGTGGACATTATTTCTAACTTGCCTCTTTGTTGAACTAAGGTTCTGAAAGGTCATGTATAAAGGAAATTGTCATCTTCTTTATTGTTTTTTAAATATTTAATAAAATTTAGATGAAATACAACTTTTTATTCACGTTTGAATAGAACTTTGAAAGGACGTATTTAAATCTGTAGCAGTTAGCTGGAATCAACCCCTAGTGTTTATCAGAAGTGATGGCTGTGAAGCCCTGAGGAGAAGATTTTTGGAGGTGACCAAAATTATTTTACTGGATAATCTTACGCTGTTAAAAGATGAAAACATATTTGAAGCACTGAACATTAGTTTTCTTACCATATTTCATCCAGTAGAGTAGTTTCTTGTAGCTTTAAGAAGGCTGACTCAAAAAGAGCATGGCTAGAAAAATTTATCTAAGCAATGCCTGTAAGACAACTTTTAAAGTTCCACATGTATATTTTAAGTGTCAAGTAGTCATTTTCTTAAATGTCTTTCATGTCTGGAGTAGTAAGATTCTTTAAGAGAAGTTCTTCTTCATGTTACAGAGGAAAGCTGGAAATTATATTGTACAAGTACCCATGAAAAGAACGAAAAAGGGATTTTGGTATATATTTAGGCCTAGTTAGAAAGATTTTGAATTCCTAAACTTGATAATGCCTAGTGTACATGGAAAACAACTGATGTTTCCTTTGTCATGGCATCCTCTAGTAAAATGCTGATTCCATACAGTATTAAATATGAAATTAGTCTATTTTGACTCTCACATTTTCTGTCTCAAAATTACACCTTTTTTTTTCTTTTTTTAATTCAATCCCTTCACACTTGTTTTTTGGGCCTGAGAGATAAGATTTGCATAGCATTCAAACTTCCTTGAAGACTGTGCGTTATGGAAATGAGTTGCAGTGGGTGCCTTATTAGGCAGTTTTGGCAGTTTCCTGCTAAAGATCCGAAACTCCCAAAAGGGAAGCTGATGAAAAGTATGTTGAAAATTTTTTTCTTAAAAACAAAAACACATTTCACTAAAGGAATAAATCAAGACAGAATTTCAATTTTTTTTGGTGGTATTAAAATTGAAAAATGCGACAAAAATGAGAAGAGTCAGACTTGCTGAGACTCATTTTGGAGATGAACTTAGCAACAGCTTTTGTTTTCTTTCTTCACTGTAAAAATCTCATCTAGATAAAATGCAAGTTCACTTTGTAAGTAAAATGCAATTATAGCTAGCCTCAGGAAAGAGCATTGACCAATTTTATTACACTGCCAAAGATTAGTCCTGGAATGTAAAGCTGAGAGAGGCCTATTAGGGACTTGCTTCATTAGAACATGTGGAACAAGACATTCATAAGGCACCAATAAATCCATTAAGGGGAAGAGGGCTCTGAAATGGCCTTTCAAGATTTTTATTATTAACTACAAGGATTGCTGAGGTTGGTGATGTCAGAAATATGGTTTTAGCCAGCGCTCATTGTCCCTTTTAACTCACTGTTCTCCAGTCCAAATTCACTTTGAAATGAGCAGCCATACCTGTTCTAGTTAGCAGAGCAGAACCTGCCTAACATGGCTGAATTTGGAGAAAATAGGAGAAAATTGAAGATCAGTGGAAAATCTCAGCTCTCACATTGCCACGAATCCTGCATGAACAGAATTGTAGATGTTGACTACAGCGTTTAATTCCCTCATAAATTCACTGTTAGATAAACCCTAGAAGGCTCTTACATTTTCATAAATCTAAATTTCTGATGGTGGTAAATTCTGAAAAGAAACAGGAATTTGTTATGTACGGAGGGCATTTTGATAAAACTTTCCAGAGCAATGGCAGACAAGAAGCCTGTGCTGCTGAAAAATGGTACTGCTGTCTGCTCGAAACTAGGTTTAAATATTGACCAGTTGCATAGAAAATAGCATCAGATTTGTCAACAGCATAAAAAATAGCCACTAAGAAACCAAAACATTTCTCTGCATCCTAATGCTTCAAATTCCCAGAGATACCGAAGCTTCCATCATTTCATGGAAGAAAAAATAACTTCTATATCAGGAGCTTGAGATTTCCTCACTAGGGAAATATGGACTGCTCAGATAAAAGATGCTTGATCCTGGTTGATATTTTGAAGAGTTGGAGAGTATCAAATGGGGGTACTCTTTCCAAAAGTGATTTCGAGATACTCAGTGTAGGGTTTACCAATCTTGTGATGAAAAACTTCTAGCTAGTTGGGTCCCAAAATGCTCCCAAGAGTTTCAGAGCCCCAACACACTCATCTAGACAAGACTGGGGCAGAGAGAGGTGTTTGTTCCCTATGCCTGTTTCTACAGAAAAGCAACTTTTATCCAGCCTGAAAGACTGTCAGAAGTGTCACTGGCCAGGATTCAGAGCCTCTTTTTTCAAACGCCCGGCTGCATCACAACCATCACATGGGACTTGATAAATTTTTCATGCCAGAATTAATCAATTTCAGTGGGCAGTTTTCCTCACTGGCATATATCCTGCCTCCCTGGGGCACTTCATCTGTCACAGACAAACGGGATGGGGATTTGTGGAAGTGCTAGTGGGGTGACTCTTCTCAGATCCATCAAACTGCATGTGCACATGTTAGGTCAGGAATTTTTGGGTCTCCTGGGACATGTGTGGGGCTTTCCAGAGGGGAGTGCCTTCTCCAGGCATATAGGCAGCTGCTTCTTTTGATGGTGTGCTGGTTTATCCCCAGCTGTAAACTTAATTCACATGCAACTGCTCACTTATTCCACCACCAGCCCCACCCCCAGTGCTAGGAAGAATCAGGGGGGAAAAAAAATGAAACTCATGGATTGAGATGCAAACAATAATTGAAACAAAGCAAAAAATAATAATAATAGAGACAGAGAGAGGTAATAATAATGAGACAGAGTGAGAGATACAACCCACAATAAGTAAGTGGTACCCAATACAACGGATCACCACCTACTGACAGAAGCCCAGCCCATTGCTGAGCAGCAATCGGCATCTCCCAGCCAATTGTCTCCAGTTTATATAGTGGGCAGGATGCTCTGTGGTATGAAGTATCTCTTTGGCCAGTTTGGGTCAGCTGTCCTGGCCATGCTCCCTTCCAGTCATTTGTGCACCTGTTGGCTGGCAGAGCCTGGGAAACTGAAAAGTCCTTGACTTAGGGTAAGCACTTCTTAGCAACAACCAAAACATCAGTGTGTTATCAACATATTCTCAGACTGAATCCAAAACACAGCACTGTACCAGCTGCTGGGAATAAAACCAACTCTATTCCAGCCTAAACCAGGACAGATCATTTTTTTGGAGCTAATGATTTAAATGTAGCATGCATTCCTTTTATCATGCACAGACATAGCTCAAGAAATGGAAATGTAATGGAAATATAATATTTATGAAAAGGATGACATATTGTAGGGGTTAATAAAATATATTATTTGCCCTATAAATACTGAAACAAGAAAAACACTTATTTTTGAGAGAGATTATTGCAGTGCTCATAATCTAACCAGCACAACAGGAAAGAAAAGATAAATGAGGCATTTAGTTCCCACTTTATGCATATTATATGATATTCCCACCCACATTTTATAAACCAGAAAAATATATTAAAAGATAGACCAGTTGTGCTTCTGATACATGATAAGCATGAAGATGAAATTGTAATCAAAATAGTTGCAATCAAACTATATTCTTCATTTATTTGTTCTTTTCTTTCTAGCACTACTAATGTCATAAAAGTTTTCAGCTTGAAACATGGGTAAAAATTAAACATTCACAGTATCTTTTTCAGAGGCTGGAAACCTCATGCTTGGAATGATTTCTGCTTTGGAATGTCTGTAATATTTTGCAGCCGCAATACCATTCTAATTAGTACCTTACTAATTAGCTAGTGACTAGAATTTTAATTAGGTGCACAATAGGTGTTCTCCTTACCTGCAGTGAAGGAGCTATTTCCTGGGAAGAAAAGTGAAGAGAAAAAGATAGTGAAAGGAACCCATAGAAGACAACTATAATCTAATCCCTACTATGAGAAATGTATACATCAATTAATATTTTTCAAAATTATGTATCTGGAAATGTATTCTGTTTTGTAAAGCACATTAAAGTTTGCTTTGTGATTTGCTTTTCTCCCGTGTAGAAAAAACCATACTTTTCATTTTCTGTGATGTGATGTGTGCTGTGAGCAAACTGAGAAATACTGGAACACGACTGTAGGTAATTAGCTCAGGGCCAGCCCCAGGGACTGAGGTGAGCACATCAGGGGCTCAAAGCAGGAGTCTGTAATCTGAGTTGAAGAGTAGACCTGTGAGCTGGGTCACAGGGAACAAGGCTGAAAAGGGAGATGCCCAGCACCTTGACAATGGCATTACTTGAGCCTGTGCTGTAGCACATTCTGGAGGTAAAAATGCATGTGAAAAGCTTGGAAGACACAGCTGAGTGAATTCCTGTCAATGGCGACTAAGAAGTATCAATACTCTGGTAGATGAGCATCATCTATCACTTTTCCTCTATCAGGAAAAGGTAGGAAAGAGTGATAGAGTGTATCTGTCTGAAAATACTGCCACCACCAGTGTTCTCATTAGCTTAATGGCACATACCCTGTTACAGAGAACTTCAGGATTGTCATTTTGGGTGAAGGCTGGTTTAAAATCTGCAAAATATCTAGCGCAAGAAGAGTCTTAAAAACATAAATATGAAGTTCCTTCCTTCTCCAAGGAAGCCTGAGTTGTGTGTTTATAAATACAAAGTTATTTGTCAGGCCTGGTAATCCCCATAAGCCCCAGCAGTGAAAAGGGTGATTCAATTTCAGAAGATAATAGGACATTCTAAAAAATGACGATCAGGTCCAGGGAACATTTTATATGAAGAGATATAAACAGTAAAAGTAAAGGGAGGATGAATTGCAGAAAACAGAAAACCAGTTTAAAGAATTATTGGGTTTCCCCCTCTAGAGGGACACAGGCTTTCTGAAGGAAGTGGAAAACATACTGTACAATTTGCATGATTTAAAAAACACTTTTTGTTGCTTAATTTTGACTGAAAAAATTCTTCCGCATGGTGAATAGGTCACAGGTGAGCCACATTCCATGCTCTGCAAGATACTTAAAAGCAATAGCTAAGGAATATTTTTCTCCGGGTGGCAATGTGAGGCAAGTAGGAATAAAGTTGCACCCCTTTATGTCTTCGATAAATTTTGTAGCAAGCACTCTGAGATTAGTAATTACTTCACAAATGTTTGAGAACTTTGGTGGAATGAAAACAGCAAATTATTAACTGGAGAAATATCTGTAAGATTTAAGCGTCAGTTGTGTCAAGAAGTGGAAGATGATGTCATCCTTGTGCCAATATCAAATAAACCCAGTCTCAGTCAAATAACACAAGTAATATGTGGTCTGAAAACAAGTTGCACATTGTTTGTGGAGTAATGCTAAATATAGAAGTCAGAGAAAATTATGATGTCCTATAACCAACTCTACAAGCAATAAATATTAATCAAATGTTGTGTTTGCTCTGAAGTATTTACTCAACTGCCCTGCCTAGTAAAATACATTGTCTTTTCAAAGGGCTTTATTAATCCACCTGTCATAAGAGATCTGGTCCTTTCCCATGGCAAATTTGTCTCCTACTATGAGTTTTATTAGGAACAGAAAGGAGTGGGGAACTCCAGCCATGGTTATCGGAATGATACTGCTTTTAGTCTCTTATGGGCAGAGATTTAGGCTGATTCATGTAAAAAAGATATTACTTCTTGCTGTCTAGTTATGATGCTGGTTGGGCCTGGCATACCTTGAGGTATCTCATTTTGTAGGGAGGTTTGAGTCTTCCCTGACATCTCCAAGCTAGCAAGACACCAGCTACCTCAGATCAGAGACTAACCACTTCTGTGGTGCACTGTCCTGAGAGCTGTTGTCTCTGCAGAAAGGGAGGATATATTAGCTCAGACTTAATGCCATGCTACACACATCCCTACCACTCCTGGACAAGTAAGAGTGGACTTGAATATGAGGTGAACTTGAATATCCCTGCAAAGAGGCTGCATCCATACCCTTTGTCCACTTCCTAGTGGGACTGCTGCTCACATCACAAAATTTCCACCACAGACAGCACTTTAGCAGAGTCTTTATCAGTACTCTGAGAATTGAATAGGCTATTTGAAAAAAGCAATTATAATGTACCACCACTTCATTTGAACAGTGCATTTTGAAAGGGAAAAAAAAAAACACACAAAAAAACACCTCTTATGTTATTGTCTTTCTGTCTTTGGAAAATAAAAGGAAACTGGTTTTCTATCTTGAGTTCTTTGGTGATAGGGGGCTTCAGCATCCGGTACTTTTATCCTTCTTGTTGTATACATATGGAGATTTGTTATGGGATACAGTGCAATATTTTTGATTGCAGGCTTCTGTAGAACATCTCCTTTATAACCTAGGTAGTCTGATGTTATTTTACGCAGTCTAGTTGACATGAGGATATAGATTAAAATGCAGGTCAGAAGTTCTAACCAGACTTGGCACGCAGGAAAGGATACTGGTTCGACAGGGTAATTACCCATAGGAAGTGGTGATGCTGACACTAGTTTTAATTTTTTGAGTGCTGCTAAAGATGTTTATCTTCACTCTGAAAGCTTTAATCTTTTATGGTTTGAATGCTGGCTGTGAGAGAAGCTGTCACTTTTCTCTCTGCACTATCCAGCAGTAGTGCTCTTCAAAATAGTCGAAAGATTTTTTTTCATCTGAAAACAGAAGGAAAATGTATTCTTACTTCTGAGCCTTTTTGTGAAATTCATTTAATCAGAGATATACTGTCCTGAATTTGAATGAATATTGGGAGAGTGTTTCCTTGGGTAAATAACTTGTATTATGTTATGGAGTAGAGATTTAATTGCTGTTCTTTGTTATTTTTTTTTTTTGTCTCCTCTACATAGAATTGGCTAGAACTTAGTTTTTGAGACTATAAAATAATAACCAAATCTTTTAAGATTTCCTCTCTCTTACATAATTTAAACTGAGGATTCCTTATTTAAGAAAACCTAAAATGAATTTCAGAGCTTGTGTTATGTAAGCCAGTTAGTTACATCAAGCAGAAAAACTGAACACTGCCTTTGGGAGAGAGGGGCGGGGGGGGCACAAATGCTTGAAAGCAGAGTCCAGAGAATGGAGGACAGTTTGGGGACCAGGTTCTCCACAAACCATGCCACAGAGAGGCTGGCAAAAGGCATTGGATACACGTGGAGCACCAGTCAGCCTCAAAGGTTCTTTGGGATCAATTCTGAATGCTTATGTACGTATGTTGCGTCTGGGAGTAATACTTAATGTTTTCACATGATTTTTGTCTTCCAGAATGATTGAAGATTGTGGGAAAAGAGGAAATACCATGGCAGAAAGAAGGCAGCTGTTTGCAGAAATGCGTAAGTACTTCCTGGAAATGTTTTGCTGTGATAGACCAAGTCAGTTGCTATGCAATGTCAGTAAAATTTATGCAAGCTTTCCACCTCAAATCTCCATTGCACAAATGAATATCATGAGACCAAAACTGCATGAAAATGGGCTGATTTGACCAAAGCAGGAAAGAGGGGGTTTCTGCATCAGACTTTTTGATTGAATTATTTTAATCGGTAGTTTCTTAAAACGTAGATGATGGAATACACATGTTGCAATGAAGAAGGATAAAGGTCTCCAAAATGTACATCTTTTTTTTGGAGGTATCTGTAGTGGGTTGACCCCAGCCAGCTGCCAAACTCAGACACACTTTCTTAATCCCTAACCAGCCACCAGCAGAATGGGAGAGAATATAGGGAGAGCAAAAGCAAGCAAACTCATTGCTTGAGATAAAGACCTGATTAGGTGACAGAAAGAGAGGGAAAAAATTACAACAGAAAGGAAGAAGCAGTGATGCAAAGGTGCTATTCCCAAAAAGCAGACTGATGCCCAGACAGTTGTTGGACAGTGTCTGCCTTGGAATACAAAACTCCCCACCCCCTTCTTTCCCTACCCCAGTTTTTTTGCTGACGATGACATTTTATGGTGTGGACTAACCTTTTGGCCAGTTGGGGCCATCTGTCCTTGCTGTGTCTTCTCCCAGCCTCTTGCACATCCCCAGACTACCCTGGGAGGGGACAGAATAGGAAACAAAAAAGCCTGGGTGCTGTTCAAGTGCTCTTCAGCAACAGCTGAAACAGTGGTGTGTTATCAACAGTTTTTTAGCCACAGATCTAAACCATAGCACCATGCAGACTGCTATAAAGAAAGTTAACTGCATCTCAGCCAGAAACAGTACAGGGACTCATGTACTTCATGCCCCATTTCAGTGTAATTTTTTATAGTTCCTAATGAAGTCTGTGCTCCCTTCACAATAGTGTGTCAGGGAGGAACAATGTTCCTGCACTTCTGGCAGTCATCTCTAATTTCTCGTATAAGCAATCCACTGTTTCTCCAGGAAATTCTGTTACATGTCAAGTTAGAGACTGTCACCCTGTAACTAGATTTACCTGAGTTTTGTGTGTAATTACTAAGCTTCCTGTTGTTTGTCCCCTGCCACACAGTAAACAATGACAGAGCATCTCCCTGATCTTTGGTGGGAGACTAAATTGGGCATTACTGGGGTTGGATTTATTATGCATAATGAAAGGCCAGGGGTGTGCTGATGAATTCAATGTGCTCAGGACTGTTCCCTGGGAGTGAGCCCTACATCTGAGCTCTCCAAATTAAAGACTTTCCACTGAGATGGCTTACCAAGAACTGTTTTGGGCCATTCCACAGTGTCCACTAGCTCTGTTGTGCTCTGTAATTGTTTTAGTATCACACAGCGCTTGCTGTTGTAATTAATGAATATTTCTCACTGATATTTTCTCTTTGGTAACCAGTGACAGGACCTGAGAAAATGGAATGAAGCTGTGTCATGAGAGGTCTAGGCTGGATATTAGAAAAAGGTTCTTCACCCATAGAGTGGCTGGGCACTAGAACAGGCTTCCCAGGGAAGTGGTCACAGAGTTCACAAAGCCTTTGGACAATACTGTCTGACACATGGTGTGATTTTGGGGAGTATCCTGTGCAGAGCTAAGAGGTGGACTCAATGATTCTTATGGATCCCTTCCAGCTCTGTGATTCAGTTGTCTCTTGTGTACAGCCTCTTGGGCCCTAGGAGGTAGGTGGTGTACTTTGGCCAGAATCAAAAAATGTATTTGTCCATTATCAGAACATACTGTAGTTTTAATTAGAATTACAGAGGGGCCTCGATGTTTTATCAGCTAAGTTAGTGGCATAGGTACCATTAATTCCAATTAGTCTGAAATACTCCTAAAATATTTAGGGCTTTGCTGTGAGGATTTACGGTTTGTTCCCACCATTTTGAAGGCTATGTTGTTGTTGGATTGTTTTGGAGGAGTTAAGGAGGTGTTGGGAAAATCAGCAGTTGGAGGCAGAGGAGGGACTATTTTCCTGTATTGTACACCAGTAGTTATAGTCTGCTATTTTCTTCTTTCACATTTTAGTGTTTTGGCATATTCACTTCAGTCTGGTTTATCTCACATGTGCTTCCCTTTTCTGTTTGCCTGCCTCTGTTCCTCCACCTACTGCATATGCACACAGAGAACTGAACGTTCCAACCAGGTAAAAGGAAGGGAAAATACGAAGTCTTTGTGGAAAGACTAAATGTATTTTAGCCCTATTCATAACACACTGAATTTGGCATTCTGAGAGCCCCTCAGATACCTCTGTGTATGGAGGATGTG
Organism: Certhia americana; assembly: GCA_018697195.1. Lineage (NCBI taxonomy): Eukaryota > Metazoa > Chordata > Aves > Passeriformes > Certhiidae > Certhia > Certhia americana. The sequence continues at coordinate 111,000,333 of CM031858.1, forward strand.
CTTCACTGAAACCAAAGTTCATCCTGGCGTGGCATTCAGCTGCCCCTGGCTGTGTGCAAGCCCACACATTTAACATGTTTAACAAAAACTGTGTGCTCCTGATGCCCTACATAGTGTGGGCCGTGTGAAGTTTCCTAGCATTCTGATAGGCATAAGCCTATCGTAATAGGTAAACTCCACTACCTGCCAATATCAGAGGAAGAAAATTAGTAATACAAAGGCTTTTGCCAGTGGTTTCATTCCTTGGGACCTACATCTGCAAGTCTGTGATTAAAACCCCACAGTAGTTTTACAAAGTGGGTAATGTTCCAGACTACACAAGATAGATAAGAGGAAAAAAAACTTTTAAAAAAAAAAAAAAAAAAAAAAAAAATCCAACTTTTCAAACCTTTTTAAGTGGGAAGTTTGTCCTGAACAAGGAATAGAAGGATTTGATTTAAATTTGGACCACTGTGATTTTGCCTGTATTTTGAGAGGTCCAGTTTGACCTTTTTTTGTTTCCTTTCCTTCGAAGAGGCATCCTTCTAGTTCCAAATTACAAACTTTTGTGAATTAATATCATAATCATTGCCGTCTTCTGTAGAGTTCCGTGGTTAAAGCTTATCCTGTAACTCAAAATGCTTTACTGGACATCAAGCCTTACCTTAGTCTGACCTGACATGCCCAGGTATTCACACTGAGGAAGAGCTCAAAGTGTACATCACTGTTGGTGTATATTATCCAGCAAGAAAACAACAGCCAAAGTTGCAGTGCAATTTTTGTACACTGCAAGCAGTGTAACGTGACTTGAGCATATTCAAAAGAAACAGTGAGGCACTGCCAGCAGGCAGAAGGAAGGGGAGGCCTCTGGAAGTCCTGTAGGGAAGTTACAAATTCTCTGTCTCTTTTGCCATGCTCAGTCCTGCACACCTTTTTACTTGTTTTTCAGGACTCTCTATCATGCAAGTGGCACTTTTCTACAGAAGTTACCTGACAAATAGATCTCTAACTGTGGCAAATTGTGAATCATGACAAAATTAAATTGTCTGTTCCAGGGTCTTATCACCTACTCCCCAAATAATATCAAAATATTATCATCCACTGTGTGTGCAAATAGTAAAAAAGAAAAAAAAAAAAAAAACAACAACAAAACATGGCCTACAAATTTGTTTATTTAGGATTATTACTGCAACCTCAGAAGCTCAATGAACCAGAGCGTCATTTTGCTTTCACTCTTTAAATCTCGTAAAAACGCTGAAGTTTTATAAAGAATCACTGGAAGTTTATTGGTAGCTTTCACTAGAGTTAAGAGGGGAAAAGTTATGTTCATTTTACTCATTTTCCTAATAAAAAGGAAAAGCTTAGTGTTGCAAGCTTTATCCTCCCTTTTACCTGTAAAGAAACCCTCCAAAAGCTGTCAGTGAGGTAACAATGGAGAAGGAAAACACCTGTATGATTTTAACAATAGAGGATAGGATGCAAAAAACTACAAAAATACTTGCCATACCTGATGTTAAGTAGTCAAAGGTAATTTCTCCCAGGAAGCAGATGGTGTAACTGGCAAAAGAAAGTAGTTGAGAGCCCTGGGAAGACAGTGTGGGAGAATTTGGTCAGACAAAGAGCAGAATCTGGAGAGAATACAGAGTATCATTCTCATTTCTTTTCATCTAGTAGGCCAGAGCACATTTGAAAGATTTGAGTCCAAAAGATGACCTTGTTTAAGAAAGTGTGGGTGAACAATGCTGCCACAGGCAGACTGGAAGCTTCAGGCAAAATTTATCAGGGAAGGAAGCCCTCCAACAGAGTCACAAGGTGCAGAAAGGACCCCCCTCACTCTGGAAACTCTTTCTCAGAGAGTAGTCTGAGTAGAGCTCCATTCAGTCCTAGTCCCAGACTTGGTCAAGAGTTTATTTCCTAAGGATCATATAGATGTAAGTGATACTTTATATGACTTCATCATGCAAGATTAAGGATAGCAAACTAAATATATTTATAGGAATAAAATAAACATTTATTTAAATTGATGATAATGATAACAATTAAAATATTTTAATCAAAATCATTTACCAGATAGTATAGATATTTGTGACTAATTGTATTGCGCACGATTTATTCAATAAATTATTTCAAAAGTAGCTTAATAATTATTAAGTAGAGATTGGTGTTACTCACCCATATCAGCACTGTGGGCAAATCTCTTCCACTTGGCCTCAAGGAATAACCCTGAGGGGCATCCTCACTCAAGGGGGGAATTGCCACATACATATCCAGAAGGAGTGTGTTAGGAGCAATGTCCCTGCCATTAAAGAATGGATCTGAGCCTTTATAGTATTATGATTGACTCTCAGTCAGATGTCTCTAGGCTACCTATGCCAGCTCAGCAGCTTTAGATAAGTTATCAGTACTATCACTTGTTGCTTCCTTTTTGTCAGGAATTTTGTGTGCCACATCCTCACCAGTGCTGATTTCTGTCAGGCAACTGTTTTTCATGTCCCCAGAAGGTTTAGCTTTGGGATTGTGGAGTCAGGCTGGTCTCAACTTCCTGAACACCTAAAGCAGCATGATCCACCTTCTCCATCCATCACTGATAATTTATGCAAATAGGAAAAAAATTTGAGCTGTTTTACCCCCACTTAGACAGAGTATCCTCCTAGAGATGCTGACGTAGCCACATGTTCAGCAGTTCAGCGGAGAAATCTTAAAGCATTTAGGAAGCTTGTGTGAAAGCAGGGCTGTATTCCACTCCTCTTACATCCTGACTGTACATTGTTTGGATGAATTTGTTGGACACTGTGCCAGTTTCTGCTCCCCTAATGGCCCCTGTGTGCTGTCCTTGTTTGTGAGGTAGCTGCCACTTAGTTTGTTCCCATCTCTTGGACAGCTGCTTTGGAAATGTTACTGAATCTTCACGTTGCAGCAGCCAGGGCCAGGCTTTGTGTGGAGCAGAGAGCTGACCCTCAGAGGTCTTCATTGCAGAGAACATACATCCACAAAATGGAGAAATGCCTCACACCCCTTGACATTGCCCCCTTCTGCAGATTGCCATAAGTCTTTATGCTACAGCACAGGATGTTTTCTGACTTAGTTTGCTGGCAATACCTTGCCCTGGTGTGGCATGTCAGCTAAAGATATTTGTTATGAGCTTTTTTTGCTAAATATTAAAATTCTACTGATGTTTTTTCCCTGCTGTTGGAGCCTGGCCAGTGTGTCTTTTAGCCTGCAGCTTGACCAGATTGTTCTTCAAAGTGACAGATACAGTGGACTGACTATTTGTTGCCTTCCTTTATGAATTTCTTTTAACACTGTAGCTCCTGACATTCCCCTCATTACTCCTCACTACTCTCTCTGCAAAGGAGAGAGCCTTGAAAATTGTTAAGCAGAGGCAGCTCGTGTGTCCTCTTTGTTCTCTGGCTTCCCTGCTAGCAACGATACGCACAGGTCATATTCCATACAAATGTCACCGTTATTCTCTTCCACTAGGGGCTCAGGATCTGGATCGCATCCGTTTGTCCACCTACCGAACAGCATGCAAGCTTAGATTTGTTCAGAAGAAATGCAACTGTAAGTATGCCAGCACCTCTTTCACCTACCATTGTCACAAGCTTCTCACTGCACTGCCTGGTCTGTCCTTTGCACCACTGACAAACCAGGACTGGGTGATCTGGCATTGCAAAGGACACTAATCAGAGTGACTGGGCAGACTTCAAATATTAACCTGTTTATATAAGGAACTTATATACCTCAAATATGCCAGTGATTCAGTCATAGAAGGGTGGGTCAGGATACAGGCCACAGCTTTAATTAATAAATATGTTAACTGCATTCTCCAATGTTCTTGTGAAATAGCATTTGTGAGTTTCAGCAGGGCCCTGCAAATTAAATGCTTTTGTAGAAGCTCTGTGCGAAAAAATGCTGCTTATCGTCCTCTTCTATTTAGGGTAAGTGCAATGTTGGTCAGACCCCTCCATTTCCAGAAGGCCAGCTAGACACAGCTCTTCTGGGAGAGTGAACCTGCTTGTAATCTCCATATATCTGTCTTACTCCCTCTAGGTTTTATTGGGAAATTTCCCCCTTGATTAGTGACTTTTTTTAACTTCTCTTCTGAGATTCAATCTTTTTCCCTTTACAGCTGCATTTTCTATTAGCACAGTCATGTGCTGTGAGCTTTAAAGGGGAAATACATATAAAATCTGTAATGGAGTGTATCCTTTCTTCTCCATCCAAAATAGTGTGCAAATGCTTAGAAGGGCAGGTTTGAGTATATGTGCTTTGTTGGACCTTTCCACACTAACTTAAAAAAAATACCCTAACCAGGGGCACTCTTGTCAGCAGTAGCAGTAGGGAGAGGACCAACACAGAGAAAACAATTGGGTTTTAGTCCTCACATATAGACTAGAATGACAGCCTGGCTATGCTTACAGTGGTAAGTATGTTAAAAAATGCTCACTGTAGATAGAAATTTAGTGCCCTGTTAAGTTCCTAGTTTTGGGGTTGCATCTGTCTGTGTTACAAAAACGTTTAGCTTATTCTGTCCAAACATACTGGAGAGGCCAAGCTGTGATGGAAAATATTTGGAGAGTATTTACTGTGTTATTAGCCATGGAGCTGATGGTTTAGTCACTTTTGTAGCACACTTCTTGTGTTTTTAATATGTCCTTAGCTAAATACGAATTGAAGGTTTGGTACTGCATTATAAGCAGTCTGCCAGACACAAAACCCAGGGGGATTTACTACCTGCCCAACAGCTGCCTTCTCCCATTCAGGAGCAAATGCATTAAAAGATGCCATTATGTTGCATTCAGTTGGATATTTTTTAAAATCTTATGTTTAGGAGGATGACATTTTCACTTCATTTTCATGCTAACAGAATACAATAGTCTAAGGTGACAAAAGTATCCAGTTTAAATGGATGGTGATAGCAAAGTATGTATGCAACTCTATGCAAAAGCAAATTAAAAAAAACCAAGGGCTAACAATGTCCTCATTGCTGGGAGTGTCTGTCTGGCTGAAAATACACTGGTTGTTAATTTCAGTTTTTTGCCTCTTATTTATCAACTGCAATCTGCTTTTGTGGAACTATTGGTTCTCTTCGTAGAGAATTAGCACAGATGTCCTGCATTTTGCCAGCTTGTGCCAAGTCGCTCATGGACAGGACTTAGCTTCTGGTCTCCATTGATAACCTAGGAGGAGTAATTTGCTGATCTTGTTTAAAGATTGTACTGTATCAATTTCTTCTTAAGGGAAAAGAAAAAAAAAAAAGAAAAATCTTAAAATGTCATCCTAAGTATTAGGTTCTGTGCAACTGAAGGAATAGTGCCTGCTGCTCTAGGACAGACTGGGTTGTGTGTGTCTTTTCACCATCAAGTGCAGTTTTCTTCTTCTTGTTTGGAGTAGAGGGCTCTTCTCCCAGGCTTCTCTTATCAATGGGAAAAGAAGTCATTCATTCCCCTGACAGGTATTCAAGCAGTGGCTGTCCAAGAAAGAGCTGCTAAACATCAAGCCACCAAATTGAGCATTGGCCTTGAAATGGTTAATATCAGTCTCTGACTCATGTCAGCTACTGTTTCGGGGTTTTTTTTCCCCCTACAGAAATTGTCCTTATGCACCACCCAACAGTAATGAGGGAAAAAGAAAAAGGGGTCATGAGGAGAAAAAAAACCTTTCTGCTGCATCTGAGCTGCTTCATTTAGGGTAGAATATAGCAAGAAAAAGCACCAAGACAGTTCTTCTCTACTCCCGGTGCATAGCATCTCCTGTCACTAGAGCCATCCTTGTCTTCTTTCAGCTGTGCTTTCCTGCCCTGCCCTGGCACACTAGCCCAGACTTACTAGGGAAAAATTGCTTGGAAAGACTGTATTTGAGGGGTTCTTTTAAAGAGCTAATTTAATAAATTGCAGAGACCTGCTCTTGGCTACAGGCTGAAGGTGTATGAGGATGGAAGCAGAGAGCTGCTTTGAGTGCCAGAAGTGTTTGTTCCAAGGAAAGCAGAGCAGAGGCTTTATTAGCAGCATCTTTTTTACCCGGAGGTGTCCATTAGCATAGGCAGTCATGGGATATCATTTAACAGGCAGCTACACTGATCATACACAGTGCACTGTTTGCTTCTGCTGCCTTTAATGCAGACACAGGTTCATCTCCTGGCCTCCCTTTGTGAATTCATCTCTCAGTACAAAAACAGATTTTTGCTGAGACCTTCAGCAGCAGGCTGGGTTTTACTGGCAAAGTAGACAGTGTGCAGTGGGCAAAAATCATATTCTGAGAGCCATTCTCTCTTCCAGGGTTTCTCCTGAAACTAGTTAAATTATCTGGGCAAAAATTACAAACATGATAGTTTACCACCTTTTACCAGAATATTGCTACATATGTTGCACCTTGAGTACTACAATTGTTCATCAAATAATTTGCTTTGTGAAATTATTTCATTTTCATAAGAAGAAAACTTCTTTGCAGATATTTATCCAACAGTCCTCAAAATTGCAAATATATGTCTTTCTGATAATTCTATAAAACTTTGGGAAAATAGTCTCTGTGTGGAAAGTATTTCTTTTGTCTCTGACCATTTTAAAGTGATAGTTTAAATACATTCATCAGAGTGTGAAAAATCATTATCATTCATTGCCATTATTTGTCAAACAGGATGGAATTTAATCCGGTCCAGCCTTGTTCTTCATAAAAGCAATATATTCTTCCTAAGGACTCATAAAAAAGTAGATAAATTTGAAAAATCTTTGATGTTATCTTTCAAAGAAAAATTCCTGCAAATTTAAGCATTCCTCTTTACCTAAGTTAACACTGCAAATAAATAATAATAACATTTACAAATTTTTGTTGCCACACCTCTGAATTTGCTAAGTGCCCAAATGTGGGATGCAATATGTGACAAAAATCCCAAAAGCAGGAGAAATGGAAAATTCTGAATGCAGAAATCCTAAAACCTGGGATACCTTGATAATTCACCGTGAATATAAACTAATTTTATGCTTCTTATTTCTGCTGACAATTTCTAAAACTGGAAATAATAAAAAGAGAAAGTCTGTAGGTAATTTACTTTTGAGGATGTAGTGGGTATAGAAAGAGATAATTGCAGACTACTTGCTGATTGCTTTGCAGAATTCCTGTAACAATAGACCTGTTGCAATAGCAATAGTCTTCCCTTAGTTATAAATACCAGCACAGGCCATAGATGCCTTTTCTGGAGAAAAAAAGAGAAAAGAATCAAATAAATACTAAAGTCATGAGAAGATACTGAGATTTGGGCATGAATAATTCCAAATGAATGCAAAGAGTTGTGGACAGATGGACCTTAGAGAACACACTGCTGGTGATTTTGTCATCTTGAAATCCCAGAATGTAAAGCCAGGAGTGTGTGAGCTGACTGTGGCCATTTTACTGGTGGATGGTGTTGGATATACTGTTGGAAATATCAACATCCTAATCATTTGAGGTCAAATTTCATTACTTGGGATAATAAAAGCAGCTAGGAAACTGCCTCAGAAACCTGGTTGAACATGCTATGTGTTTATTCCAGTCTGTACAGTACAAAATATACCAAATGGGAATAGCTGACTTTATCATATGGATTTTTTAAATGTGCTTTAAAGGTCATCCTAGATAGTGCACACTGCAAGAATCAAGGTGGGAGATGGTAAAACTACAGGTGAGTATGGTGAGGTCTGAAACAGTCACAGCACTTGAAAACCCTATGAACCAGTGTTGATCTCACCAAGTCAAACAGGAGAGTATTGTCCTTCACTGCACTGCCAGTGCATTGAAGCAGCTTCTGGAGCACCTGAGTACATTCTCAGCAAACATAACTCCTGCTCATCACCCCTTACTGCCGGGAAAATGCCATCCTGACAAGGCCGATTTGCTGCTGTTTATCCATGGCATCCAAGCACAGAAGCATCTTAGGCTTTCCTAAACGAAGGATGAAGGACCAGTGGCAGCAGTTAGACCTATCTCGCGACGTTCACCAGTATCCAGAACCACCAAACCTCACAGTTTATAATTCTCCCCAGTGATCATTGTGCCATTGATTTATTTTAATACTTCTTTCTCAGTGAATTTATTAATATGCTGAGATGAAGCACCGTGTTCATGTGCAAATTCCCTCTGGGATATGGTGACATCCAGGAGTAGGACATAACAGCATATACTAATCAAAACCATTATACCATTAAATATCACTCATTAATACAGAACTGTATGGCTGGAAAACTACTGCTGTCCTTGATGAACTATCCTAAATGTGTTGTGAGATCATTCTGTGACTGTGACTGCACAAGCAGACTTTGCTGATTTCCCTAGATCAGGATAAGTTACTGACAGTTGAAAGTGTGAATCAAAACCAGTGCTGGTAACATGTGGCTTAATTAATGCAGCCAAAAATGGAGCTTGTTTTTCTGGCAGTTTAATCTCAACACCTTAGGGTATTGGTGTCTTTGGTTCTCCCTTTAATATTGTTCAGTGTGAGTGATTTTTAAAATTTTTTAAAAATTCTTTTAGCCTATCCATGTTGTAGCACAGCAGTTTCTACACAGGGAGCACAGCTGCCATGACTGTGATGGAAACCTTATATATGTCCAAGGTAGTCTACTCCACCTTCACCTACTCTTTGTTCTACTTCCTCTGGTCTTGTGTAGTCGCAGCTGAGGCATATAGGCGTGTCAGGTTAATCTCCATACGTGCTTTTGAGTGCTTGCCTCATCTAGTCTGCTTTTTTACATTTGTTTTAAGTTAGGATAATTTCTCCTCTCCTGAAATGTAATAATTTCCTAGTGAAAATGAATGACAGTTATTGTAAATACATTATTTTTAGATGCTTTTCTTAAAGCTCTTTTCTGTCTGTACTCTTAGACCTCCTGTAATGCTACAGCAAGCTGCTGAAAATGAGTTTGTCCTAGAAACTGACAGTCTGGGTATGAAATGGTGAGATCAGCTTGTATGAGCTACTGGCCCCCGTCATCACAGCAAGCAGTTTTTTAAAAATTATTTAATTTAACATAAATACAATTGCAAGGGGTTGGGATTTAAATGTATTTTTTCAGTGCTGGGCTGACACTTAATGATAAAATGATGTATCATTTTATCCCATCCCATTCAACGTGCCATTCACCACAAAATGAAAAGTCACAATATCTGGTACTAGGGGTAAAAGGAAAGGATAAGAAAGTCTTGATTCCATACTGGAAATAATATTGTGACCTTTGTGTTATCCAGTGGCTGAGGAAGTTAACAGAACATCCAGGTTCAACTTTCTACTTCTGCTTGAGAAAATCTGCAGTGATCTTACACATCCAAAAGAGTTTCCTAAACGCAAAGCTAGAGGACACTCACAAGTGTTCCAGTCTGTCCTGTTGATGTTTGACTGCCAGATCTTTCATCTTTCCATATTGGTTGATGTAGGACCATGTAACTGCTTCTCTTTACTCAGACGAGTAAAGTGTATTATAAAGACATTTCTCCTTTGCCTCAGTGAGTATTGATTTTCTGAAATGTGAAATAGAGTGCACAGCAAATGTGCAAAGGTGCAAGAATCCCATGAAGATCCCTGCCATGGCAGGAGATATTCACTGTCACTATCCTGCCTTTTACATCCTAAGAACTGTATAGCCCATGCAATTTTGTACTTGCCCTTCTTTTTCTTTTACTCAGGAAACTGACCATCAGAAACAGAGCTACCAAATTATGGTGATTACAGAATTATTTAGATTAAATAATTTAATCCTTCATCACTGTAGTTTCCATGGTTAGTGCTCTCTTTTCATTGTTGGGTTTTATCCTGTTTTTCATTTCATCTTGGAAGCAATAAAGCACAAGATAGTTTCAGGCTGGGTCACGGAGCAATCAAACTGAATGACAAGCAGTGTTGCCTACTTGAGAAGTGCAAAAGGTCTGCTTGGCTGCAATTTGAAGCAATCTGCCTCTTGAATTTGTGATCATGGGATTCTCATATTCTTTCAAACCCTGAGTGATCAGTCTTCATGAGATTTGCTTAAAATCCTATAATTTGGAAAGAAAAATCACCATTTTGCATTCTTATTTTTGTTCTGCGTTGTTGACCACCTTGGATATTCTATGATCTGCTTCTAACTATTACATAAAGGTAGAGGCTGGAAATATTACTTGTGTTCTTTGTTTTCTATTTTAATGAAAGCAGAGTCTTACAAGTTCCCTTACATTGAGTGACATTATTCACATGGCTCCAAGAGATACAGCTTTAAAAAAAAGCCACTCTGTATTACAAGAGTCATGGTACCATTGGGTAAGTTACTAATTCTGGTATCCTGCAGTATTTGAAGAATGGAAAGAGAGATGAGTTAATGATTTTAAAAACTTTTTTGTTCCTTTGTCTTCACCAACGACTTAGAGACTAAATGCTTCTGGAATTGCTAGTACTGTTCCATATGGGTTTCCAGGCAACTATGGAAAAAGGATGCATATATTATACATTCTGCATTATGCATCAATTATTTAATCAAAAGTTCAAAAGGGCTTGATTTAGCATATTCCCTGCAGACAAATCCTTAGTCTGTAAGTGTTTGCTCAGAGCACAATATCCTGAAAATAGGCTCAGATTTTCTTTTCCTTTCAACTGTAAAAGTTTATTAATATGCTTGACAATCATAATAGCTGTTAGAGAGCTGGCATATAACCTGTATAGTTGGCATGTTCATTGAGGGACCGCTATTCAGCCTTTTCTTCAGTGTTAGCATGAAGTGTACTCTTGTTATATAAGAGGGTTGTGTTATCTCTGATGTCCCTGAGTATTTGCTCATAAAGGCTGCCACTGCAAGTCTGTCTCATCCAAGAATGAGACAAGAACTATTAGTGGATATTTGGAATTAATTTTCATGTCAAATGGAGAGAAACAAGGATATCTACCTTAAAACTCTTATATTTTCCGTTGCTTAGAGATTGATTTTTCAAATATACCCCTGATCCGAAGCAGCTCCTGTTGAAAACAGAAGTTGCAGAAGATTGTCAGCTAATATTATTTTGTCCTTTAAAGAGGAAAATGACTGATTTGGCTTTCTTTAAGTCAGAAGTTGACAGAAACGTGGCCTAGGTCACGTCACAAATACACCTACATGCTGCCCTCTGCTACACAGGTGGCACAGCTCTGCCTCAATGCAGACAGCTTTTGTAATTGGATCATAGCTGAAAATCTCTTCTTACTGACTTCCTGAACTCTGTGAAGACTGCCATTCACTGTGCTATTTCTGATGGCTTTCCTGATGAACGTGTGAGGTTGGACAGTCTGTTCTGTTCCCTGCTCATGTCTCTGAACATCTGCTGCTGGTAATAGGCATCACTCACCTTTGTCTGGCAACCTTTGGCTTAGTTTCCCCAAGCCAGAAAGTTTTTGGTATCCTATTTCACATTGCTCCTCTTAATAAATACTTCAAACAAAAGAAAATTATTATTATTGTTATTATTGTTGTTATTATTGTTGTTGTTGTTATCTTGGTAATCTTGTAGACAGTCTAAAAATTGTGAAATGAGTGTAGACATACTGTTTAATGGAAACAAACCAATACCTTGGTGATCACAGAATCACTGTATCATCTGATTCTGAGATCTTTTTCTTCTTTCACCCTCATGTTTTTCCCCTCAATCTATAGCTGTGTTTTTAAGTCTCCTTCTCTATTTTTCTGTCCCTTCTTCAGCTTTATGTCATTATCTGTGGCATTTGCTTTATCTCTGATTTCTCTGCAACCCTCATTTCCTTGTCTGCTCTCTCTTTTCCTGTTATTCTCTTGGTTTCAAAACCCTTTTTTCAGGCAAACTCTCACTTATACTTGAGCCTTCATTCCTTTTCCTTGGGCTGTTCTGATCTGTCCTGTTTGGGTCTTTTGCTGGGTCTTTCCTGGTGTCACATGAGCACCTCCATAATGTGTTAGAGTGCATTAAGCAGTGTGACTTAATGCCTGTCACATAGGGGTCATTCTCTAAGGGGTTTTTCTTTATGACATCCTGTTTATGTGGCAAGGGGAAAAGAAGTAACAGGTCATCTTTGGAGAAGTTTTTAGTGAGTTTGGTGATCGTGGTCCTTTGTTCCTAAGAACCTTCATCTTGAAGCCCTGTGTCTCCATTCTGGACTTGAAGCAATTATTCTTGAGGAGTCATACATGAGCTCAGTCCATACATACATGTTTTCTGTAGAGACTAAAGGACAGTTTTTATGTACTTGCAGATTCCTGACAGGATAAGCTGGGCTATTTTGCCCAATATGTATGTTGTAGCATTGCATTCACAGAATCACAGAATTATTTAGGTTGGAAAAGACCTCCAAGGTCATCAAGTTCAACCTTTTACCCATCACCATCTTGTCAGCTAGACCAAAGTACTTAGTACCACATCCAGGTATTTCTTGAACACCCCCAGGGGTGGTGACTCTACCAACTAACTCCCTGGCAGCCTGTTCCAATGCTTAACAACCCTTCCAGTAAATAAATTCTTCCTCATGTTTTGAACTCCCTCCCCACTGCATCTGCCAAGTTGGGAATTTTTACCCTGCTCTGGTTTTTAAGCCATCAGTCAGCTCAGGAGAATGAGTATGCGCTACACAGCTTTCCTCCACTTTAACCACGCAATCTGCAGCATCTTCCTGCCTAAGCAGTGGTCTCCATCACAACCTGACACAGAAAGTCTGATATGTCTCCAGCCAGTCCTCATGCCTGTCTCCAGTAACTTTTACAAATAAGCCCACAGTGGAGCAAGCCCACAGTGGAGCCAGCCCGCTGTGGAGCCAGCCACAGTTAGTGGTGAAAGTTCTCAGGGATTTTGGGATTCTTCAGGGTGAGGACAGCAAACAGTCCCCAGAAGGAAAGTCAGAATGTGGGTCCTGATGTAATGTTTATTATAATTCTCTCCTCCTGTAATTCTCAAAGTGTGGTTTTTTTGCATGCTCATTTGTTTTCAGTTACATCAAAAGTTTGTGAAACTAGTAATATAGATCAACTTCATAACACCCAGAATATTCAGAGAAAAGCATTATATCATATTTTACTGCATCTAATTTTATTTTCAGTAAGTCTTAGTGGAAGATTTCATGCAGCAAGTATCTGGTATGCTAGGGCAAATTGTGAAAACAGAAGATGTTGGCTATAAAAGTAATTTCCTGCTTTCATAAGCGTGAAGAGACTGCACAGTATAATGTCCTCAGTGGGTATTGTTATTAATACAATTCTGGGTCTCTATACAATGAACATTCAGCTTCCTGGCATTAATGTTTGTGATATACAATGGCTTTACAGAGGCCATTTTCCTTGTGCTGAATCAAGGCATTCCTAGGCTGAATTCAGACTGAGTTGTATTTGTGATACTATTTTTGTCTGCAGAGGTTTTCTAGCAGGGTGTTTGGCCCTTTAACCGAGAAAGTGTAAGCTAATTCCACAGAAGTTCTCTGTCTGCTCAGCCTTTTCTTTGGTCCATGTGGATGGATAGATGGATGTCTCCTTTCCTGACAGGGAGTAAATTGAAAGTAACTCCTTTGAACTCATTGACATCACTATGGCACAAAGGAAAGAATGAATCAGTCTCTCAGTGTGTCTTGTTTGAGGAGGTTGAACTCAATTTCTGATAAATGAAGTTGACACTAGTATCATACTGCATCTCTTGTAAAGGTCCTGATCTTCCCCAAGTTTAATTTTCCACAGTTCATTCATCTCTATTTTGCCTTGAAACTCTTTATTTTGTCTTGGATTTGCAGGATATCTTTAAGGACTACGTGTGTAAAATAAAGGATGACAGATAAGTGGCCATGTACATCGAGACTCTTACTCCATCTAGGGGCCCTGACAACATCATTAAAGAGCTTCTGTCACACACGGGGGAAGGATGGATGTGCAAAACTTCACCTAAATCTCATTTATCTGCCATTTCACATTCTGCAGTCTCATTGCCTTTCTCAGTGTTGCTGATTGTTGAGCTATGTTTGTAGCAACTGGAGCTTTTCTCCTTGGCCTAGTCCTTATTTCCTCAAGAGATGTAAAATTTTAGAGCATGGTATTTTAAGGGAAGATGTTGCAGCCTTCTGGTTTGTGAGTCCTGGTTACTGAGGGAATCAGCTGGGGAAGTGGAGCACTGACCCACTCTGGCAGAAGACATTGCTTTGAATGTGAGTAATGTCAGGAGAGAAAATCTGGAAAGATTGTTTGAACACAAAGACAGAGTTTAATCTAATATTCTGGATCGTTTATCTGAATAAGAGGCTGCCTATTCAAACGAAATTGATACCTCAAAAATGGTTATTCGAGATACCAGGATCCATCTTTCCTTCTTTTCCAAGCTGATTGTAGCTCATGTTCCAGAAGATGTTTGGGCAAATAAATTGCACTGTTTTCAAATGTAATGCATGATTAAATACCTATGAAAGTTGGAACCTGTGACACTAATTAGCAGCTTGATTACCAATCTCATGAAAAAGTTAAATAAGATCAGTCTGATCTGTCCTTATGATTTCAGCCATAAGATGCTTTTTCACCAAAGTCCTGTATGTCACATGAATGTCTTGCTTCATAGCAATGTTCTTGCTCTCAACAGCTGAAGTTGGTACTGGGATTTTGTCCCAGGAACCCTCTGGATTGAATCAAACTCTTCAGTAGAGAGAAGCATATGCTAATAGTCTTTAGTATGTCTCTTCTGCTCTGGGGATGAAAAACGCAGTTGTGGTATCAGACTGTTTACCCAAGCATTAAGTTCAGTGTAAGAATTTCTCTAATTATTTTTAATAGATGAAAATGTTATGGGTCAAATTCAGTCTACATTACATAAGAAAATATTTATATTAATAGAATGAGGATCAGGTTAAGAATTTGCATATATGTAAAATATCACATCTTTTATATTCAAGAAAGTGCACGATTCATCTTGCATTAGTATTCTGTACCTTGTGTTGCTGTTTACAGTCTGGCCTACCCTAAATGATTAAAAAAATAATACTACAGAAAACAAAGGATCACATTCTGAAAAACAGGATATATGCCAAAGAGGACTTTTGTTTTCATGCAGTTCTAAATGTACAATAGATGCTCATTCTTTTTCATTGACCTTTGTGATATGACTGAACCTTAAAGGTTGATAATGTAATCTCAACTTGTTTTCTATAGCTATTAGGTAAGAAATTGTTTTAAAGAACCGTTAAATTGCATTTTCCCTTATCATCACAAGTTATTTTTTAAAGGAAACAGCAGTTAATACGAGATTTGGGATAACACCCTGTATCCTTAAGTTGGTAATGTGTACTGCTTCAAAATCAATGAAAAACGTAAATAACCCAATTTGTTAACATTTGCATTCACTCTGTGGTTGCTTTTGGCTGGTAACAGTGCCAAGCAAGCTGTAGTCCTCCTGTGGCATGGGGAGTGTGTTAGGCGGCGGATGGATGGAGCTGGCAGCGGTTGTATCAGAGGGAAAAAGGAAATTATTGATGAAAGAAAGATGTGGTGTAAGTCAGACTTGGCATTTGAAGAAACATACTGCTGGAGAAGATGTTATCACTGGAATAAGGGCATCCAGCATGAAGACAATCTGCCTTTTGCACCGCACGGGTTTGGCACTGTTTGCCTGTCACACGTGTCCGCCCGTACAGGACATCCACGCAGCCGAACCTCCACGCACGTAGGGCTGGATTCGACTAAGCACGGAGACAGGGCCATTTTCGGGAGACGGCGGTGGGGATGCTTCGCCTCTGATGCGCTCGCCTGCTGACACCGTGCCAGGAGAGAGTTAAGATGCTGGAGCGAGTGTGGCTGCATTTAAAATACACCCAGGAGTGCCATCCTGTGGCGAGGACCGCCAGGAGCGTGTGCGGCGTGTCCCGGCGGCTGGCGCAGATCTCAGCCGGCTTGTCCTGCCTTCTTGCACCATCTGAGCTGCGCCAGCCTCGCACACTGGGGCTCCCTCCTCCTATGTTCACGCTTTTCCGAGACTCCACTTCAATCTCCGAAGCAGGAGGGCTCACACGTGGCTTCTGATTCTCCTTTGGAAACATTTTAAAAAGTCTCCATGATTTTGGTTGCTATATTCACTGTCAGGTTCACCAGATCTATATTTTCCAAACTGACCTGAGAACTCAAATGTAAGGCAAGCTGACCTTTTTTAGGAGAAGTGAGAAAGCTGTTGTGGTATCTTTATCCATTGACCAGGTCTTGTTATCTTACGAGTTCTTTGGCTATTTGAAAGCTGACACTTGCAAAACCCTTTTGTAGGAACTAATAAGCCTGATCACACAGTGCCCCAAATAATGCCTTTCTCATTAAAATAGTTCTGTAGGTTGGGATCACAAGAATAATAGAGACACAAAGTCTAGAAATGCCATTGTCTTGGAGTGGTTAGAAAGTTTCTGACTATGGAATACATGTAGCAATAGGTCTGCTATTTGAACATTGGTCTTTAATTCATAAATACATTTAATTCTTAAAATAAGAAAATTATGTGTAATCAATGGATGTAAGCCATTGTTGTTGACTTCTTAGCAACAGGACAGAGTTTTAATTCTTTCCTAGTTGTCATCAAAATACTAAGAAGCTTAGAGTTAGATTTTGTATTATTCCATTTTATATATGTTGTACTTAGTTCATCATTTCAAATAAATTATTTCAAAGCACCTTTTAAAAAAAAGGAAACACTTTACCAGAATCTGGGTGACAAGTAGAGAAGAACAGTTTTGAAGCCCAGTACTCAGGGTGGATCACCCACTGTTCCCTTTTGCAGAACTGACTGTCATTAGTGCTGCTCCTTGGCGAGACTGATGGCTTCTGCCACCCACAGATAGCCCTTCAGTCTTAGGTTAAATATAGGTAAGAGAAGATGGTCAGGAATTGACAGGAGAAGAAGGAACTTCTATTGTAAATTAAGTTACTTCTTAAAAGAAAAATTCTACTGGAGATCTTTACGCACTCATATACCTTGGTGGATTTGTCAGATACTATATTAAAAGTGAAAAGACCACATTTCAGTGTATTGTTAGCCTAACGATTATTCCACAGTTGATCCAAGTTCTGCAGTGATCAGAATGCCAGGAGGTTTTAGAATAGGTCATTTTACCTTCTGGGCACAACATAGGTAGAGTATAGAATGCCAGCCCAAGTATGCAGACCGGGGAACCTTTGAAACTTTCCCTAAATTTTCAGTGCCTCAGTTGCACACATTGTGTCCTGCAGCTTTCCAAACAACCAGCAGCCAGGTTTGGGACCCACTCAGGAATGTCTTCTGTGCATGCAGTGTGCAGCTGGCTGGCATATGCACAGAAAGCCCAGCTCCTGAAGGATGGGACATCATTTGTCCCATGACATCTGTGGTACAGGTGATCTGCGTGAATCCAGTGAGTCCCAAATACATTGCTCTGCATGCACACTGGTTCAGGAAAAAGCTGCTTCTGTTGGCTAGTCTAAATGTTTGGTTCCTAACCTGGGCACTCCTCACCACTGGGATGGGCAGGTAGACGTGGATAGCCTTATTCCAGCTTCCTGCTCAGCCAGTGCATACCACACATCTGTGCAGTCTCACAGCACAGGCACAAAGGTGAGGAGGAGGAATGTATGCAGCTTACAGGGGATTCGATGGAACTATGGCCTCCCTCTGAATTGCCTCTGCCTTCAAGGGAAAGCTAAAGGGAATACCTGAGTATACACAGTGCTGTGAAGGCCCGCAGTACACCTCACACAAAACATTTTGAGGATGTGGAGGAGGACTCAAACATTCAAGAGGCCTCAGGGTATGTTCTGTGGGGTTTTATTTATTTCATATGTTAGAGAAGGGCCTTGGAGCATAGCTTACTTGATTTTAGAGAAAAGTCAGTGAGGCACCACTGACTCCTTTCCAGTAAGAGTTACTGTGGTTTTGCAGTATAGGTTCATGATCAAACAAGGACACATTACAGTATCAATGAAGTTGGCAGAGACTTCTGTAGAGAACAGGGTCAACTACAGCAGATTGCTTAGGGTTTTGTCCTGTTCAGGTTTGATTGTTTTCAAGGATGGAAACTCCACAGCCTTTGTTGGCAATATCACACAGTTCAAAAATCCTCACAGGGAAAATCTTTTTCTTACATTTAAATGCTTTCCTGTATTTTAATTTGTGCCTATTTCCTTCAGTCCTTTCACTGTCCTATCCCTGAGAAGAGTGTGGGTCCATGTTCTACTTTCTTGCATTGGATCATAGAATCATAAAATCATAAAATGTCTTGGGTTGAAAGGGACCTTAAAGATCATCTAGTTCTAACCCCCTTCTATGGACGGAGATGCCTTCCTCTCAGTCAGATTTCTCAAATTCCCATCCATGGGGATTTGACACATCCCCGTCCTGGCTGTGAACACTTCCAGGGATGGGTCATCCACAACTTCTCCAGGCAAAGTGTTCCAGTGCTTCCCCACTCTCACAATGAGGAGTTTCTTCTTAATATCAGATATTTGTGCCATGAGTAGTCTGGGTGTGCCAGACTGCGTAGAGTGACAGCTGACACCAGATGTACCCTACCAAAGGTAGGGTACCTTATTTTAGTCCTGAGCAGAAGCAACACCCTGGTGCATTTTCTTCTTCATGTAATGTGATATCCAGAGAGAGTAAAAAACTGCAAGCCTTCATTGCTGGCAGTTTGATCTGCATAGTAGTGGGATGTGCAGGTAAAGCTTTCAATGGTCAAACTACAGCTGACTGATTTGTGGGGCAGCTTGGCCACCAGCAGATGTAGTTTAGAGGAAAAACATGCTTCAGTCAGTCCTCTGTTACCTGCTTGGCAGCAGGAGAGAGGGTTGCAAACAGAAAATATGAATAATTTCCCAGGACTTCTTAACACTGACGATGACAAATGGATCCAATACCCTAATTTGTGATGGGTTCAGAGATTCTAATGAAAAAAAAAAAAAAAATCATCTAACATATTATATAATACTTTTAGGATTGTTAGACAAGGAAGCATAAATCTTTCCCTTTTAATGAAATCCACCTGAAATACCTGACATACAGTCAAGTGCCATTGATTTCAAATGACAGTACAAGTATGCTTAAACTCAAACATGTGTGTAAGTGCTTTGCTGGACTAAAATCTTCATGAAATGTACAGTAAAATTCTTGAAATAATTTGAACTCATATTTCTTTATAAGTTTCTTCTTGTGTTCACCAACAAAGGGAAATATATCAAGGAGAATATTGGTCCTAGCTATCTCTTGGACATGTTTAACTTATATTTACTTAGACCTACTATATGTTAAATAAATTTGAAGTGATTGTTAAAGCCCTGATTTAGTCACTTCCTGTATTTGATTCAATGTAATCTCCTCTTCCATGTTCATTTAGTAATAAATGGAGAGATAACTTTGTAAAGTTCATGGTTAGGGTGCAATAAAAAAAACATGAAACAGAGCAGATGAGGATTTTTGTATTAGTAGATCCATTTAATGGTAAGAAAGCTTAAGCACAAAGCTTAAACACACAGACTTTTTAAAAATTTTTAATTTTTTTGTTTACTACTTAGAAGATAAACTTTGCTACAGTTTTCACTTTTTTATGTTTGCTTAGGGCAACATAATTTCTTGACAGTTGATGTTTGAAGTAATCTGCCTCCTTTGAGATTAGTGATATATCCAAGATTATCTATATCTCAGAGCCTTTCCATAATTATAAATTGCATGATGGAGAGAAAAATTCATTTTTCACTGCATAAGTAAATATTAATTTCTTTGCTTTGAGTTGAAAAAAAGGATTGTTGTCCATCTCTTCTCTCTCATTTGGCCTACTAAAATACTGTATCTACCAAACAGAAAATTACTTACTGCAAATAAATTAAAGCTACTAGTTAAAGTTGCAATTAATTAAAAATAATTGGCTTTTTGAAAATGGAGAATGAAGAGCCTAGAAAATGCCTGATAAAAAGAGGGAGGATCAAAATCAGTAAAACTGACATATGTGTGTATAATAAATAACATTAGATTAAATTGTGTTTTCTCTAAATGTATCCAGAGTACATCTCTTCCACAAATTCACCTGTTGACAGAGTAAGTGATGGAATTTTGCACTGTAACTACTAATTCCTCACTTTCATTATAAAAGTAGTAAAAAGCAAAAGAAAAAGATATTCTGAACACAGGTAAAGGCAGAAGACCAGGATATAAAACTTGAAGGAATCTGAAAACTTTTTAGTTTGAGGAAAATACAAAACTCCTTTCGAACTGAGTCAGCCATCTTCATCCTCCTTGCATCCTGCAGGGAGAGACTGATCAGTTCTGTCTCAGTGCACTGGCAACAGGCACTCTCCAAATGCTGCTTTAACAGCTGAAGGAGTCCACTGAAGGAAATAACATTTGCAATTTGGAGTGTATTTTCATGCCTTAATCTTAATTCTCTGCAGTTCAGTCTGGGTCTCCTCAAAGAGTGCATTTTTTGGTAATGCTTGCTGTGGAATGAATGGCAGCCATCTGGAATGCTCCTCATCTGCGATGTCCCACTTCTATTCGGACACTGAACTTTATTTACATTCACTAATCACTGATCAGTCTGTTACTGAGCATGCTCAAATATAAAACCTTCTCTGATTCTGTTTAAATATTACATAATGTCATAGAAGTTAAATTGGCAGACAGTGTTCACCATAGAAGATGTAATAACGCAGAGCTTTAGCTTAGCTGTGACTTCAGGGATCACTTAACAGAAAATCTAAAGGGAAACATAATTCAGCAATTGCTTATTGAGATTGTCTACATTTTTTTCAGGCATCAGGCAAATGAGTGAGGTCGACACCTGGGTAGCTGTGCTGTTTCACAGAGTGTGAGGCCTTTCTGAAGGGTCCATGAATGTTTGTCTGGGCTTCATGATTTTTGATAACCTTTTACCACACAGGCACTAGATATAAGCAGCTTTTACTCCTACTGCATAGTAATCATCTGCTGGCACTGAAGGAACAACTGAGAGATTTCTCTGTTTTTCCAAATCTGTTTCCAAAGGGGCATCTTTCATGCTGAGGCATGACTCACTTTTCGGTGGGAAACGTGGGCAAGGCAACAAAAGCAATTAGAAGTTAAAAACAAACTTTTGGAGTTTTAGTCTTTTGAGAGAATCAAAGGCAGATTTTAGAGGAGAGAAAGCTCTCCTGCATTTATCTGCTGCTTTGTTACTCTGCAAACTCTTCCTGTTAGCATCATGTAGCATGTAGAAATCAGACTTGGGGTTTATTGCACTATGTGTTGTGCAAACAAAGTAACAAGAAATGCCTTCTTCAGTGAGACTAAAACAGTCTCAAGAATGGATAAATACATAAATGAGCATAGCAAGTATTACGGAAAATGGGTAGAAGAGAAGATGAGCAGTGTAAGATTATCCAAAGTTTGCAAGGTTGACATTCTGTAATTACATTGAACAGAATACAGATACCACATTAGCTATAGGCATCAGTTTCTATTAGTACAAATGAGTGGAGCTTGCAGAGTCCTGTGTTTTACTTCCCTTTTGCCAATATTGACAGTTTGACTTGGCAGCATGATATAATATGTGAAAGTTTGCTTACTGTGTGAGTAACCTTTAAAAATAATAGAATTTGAGGTGATCAGTAGGGCACTACACCTGAATGTAATCTGCACCAGGTCAAGTGATGCAATGTAAAAGGTAGTGACTATGACAGGATCTGGTAGCTGTTCATACAGATTGAAGTATTTATTATTCATATTTTATATAAAACCTGGATTATTCCAGGTCATGTAGCAGTCAGACTAGAAAAGACATCTTTTCTTAATGTTTGAGGAGGAAGGTGTGGGATTCAACTCAGTTAACTTTACCAGCATCGAGGTTACATGTCTCATGTAAACATGTTGCTTTAGACTTGGAAGAAATGAAGAAATATGGGCAGATTCAAAGCACTGTTCATCCCACCTGTCTCCCAACAGATGCTTTAAGGTGCTTTTTTCCTTCACTGACATGAGAGGGAGCCTTGGTCACTGGTCAACAGTAGACACTTAGTTTTTTGCATTTAATTTAGCTGCATGATTCTTGTCCATAACAACTGACTTGAGTAAAGGTCAGAGACTTCAGTCATCTGTGCAGCAGCCTAACAACATGTCCTTGTGATTTTGAGTTAGACATTTGAGCAGGTATTTTGAAAATCAGTAGTTCTTGTTAAATGTCTGGCTCACATCCATCTTCCATCTCCTCCTCCAAGAAATATTACTTTCCAGCCTCTTAGATATATGTAAAATTAATGAATAAAATGCAGAATAAAATAGTGCAGCAGGATTGTTGTTTATTCAGCTTCAAGTGGAACCAAAGTGTTTCTGAAGGAAAAGAAAAACCCAAGTAAAATTATTTATAGCACAAATAGACAGCAGTTCCTTGAGACTAATATTTCATGGTGGGTAGGGAACTCTTACAGCTGTGTAATTTCCAGTAAGTCATTTTCTTAGTCTTGTGCCCTACCTTTCTGGCATACCAATGAACATCAGGAGAACTTAAGAGGCTTTTACGTTAGAGTTAACAGTAAAACGAGCAATTTTCTCTCAGATGTGTTTAGTATACTGATGTTATTAGTCCCATGTCTGCTAGCCTCTGGACATTTTCTTTCCCAAGACCATCATCAAACTAACTCTGGATATGGCTGTTACGAGAAATATAATATCAGCAGAAAACAAAACAACAAAAAACTCCACATTAAAATATGACAGCCGGATAGTATCAGTAGTAAATCACGTGAAGAATAAAGACACCAATCCCTGTTTCAATCTTATTCATAGTGCCAGCTCTTTTCCTCCACATTCAAGAGTTTTCCACTACTAGGCTACAGCAATTAAAGTTTAATTACAGCATGAAATTCTCACTGTTAGAGGGTCTGGGTGTCCGGTTCTTCCTCCCTGGGTAACCTTTTATCAAGGTAAGGGGAAACCATCACAGTTCCCAATGACTGCAGAAGTTAACTTGTATGGTCAAAATAATTCCTGCACAGGCTGCTTGAAAGGTACCCCAGCGCTTCTGATGACATGATTTGTTACCCTTCAAATTGCCCTTTTCCACTCTCATGCTTTTTTCTGCTACCACACTCATGCACTCCCAGATAAGCAGCCTGTCCCTGCTTATTCTTTTCTCACCAGCTCTAATGTTGCTGATTTTACATCCTTATTTAGTATTTATGATAAGAGTGTCCATTAATTTTTGCCTTGGTTGGTAGTGCTGGTACCTCTGTTTGTCCTGTTTCTTGGATTGCTCTCTTGTTAGTGTAGCCTCAAGTCAAGGTGACCCATCTGCCTATGGCATTACTCTTTTCTTTGCAATTTGCTATGCCATGTAATTTCTCACATTGTTATCTTTCTGTAGTTCAGGTTTGATGATTTGCACGCATAACCAGAAGCCAACTTGATGAAACTGCTGGTGGAAGCACCTTCTTCATCTGCTTGGTCTGAATGACCAGAGACAGCCCCCATGGCCAGCAACAGCCTGCATGGCCTTGAGGGAAACATCTCGGTTCACCTTTTGCTTTCTGCCTGTCCTTCCCTCTTAATACTGCCACAAAATACATGCACGTGGTCCAGCCATGCATGTTCCTGCATCTTCTGGCATGTTGCTCTATATTTCTGGTACTTTCCTTGGCTGTCTTGTGTGGTGGAATTCTCCTTAACCCTTCTCTCCTGGACCAGACAATGCCTGCTTTCTGGTGACTTCCTCCATTCTCTCGCCTCTGAGCCATGTGGAGAAGCTGCCCAGGAAGGGTCAGTTATTACGTGCCAGCTGTCTTCCTGGAGGTCGTTCATCTTCCATTTATCCAGATTACCTCTGTGACAGTGAAAACTGATTGAGTGGGAATGGGAATGACTGCGTTAAGAGGATCTGAGACCTATGCCAGATTTTTTATGGGGAAGTTGCTCTTCCACCAGCCAGAAAACAAACAGAAGAGTTCAGAGGTTGTGTACTCCACCCACCCAGCTGTAGTGGGTTGACTCTGGTTGGATGCCAGACACCCACCAAAGCATCACTATCACTCCTCTCTGCAGCTGGTCAAGCAGGAGAAGATACAACAAAGGGTTGAGATAAGGACAGAGAGAGATCACTCTCCAAATAACATCACAGACAAAACAGATGCTAATTAGAGACAGGAATTGAATGTATTGCTAACAAAATCAGAGCAGGATAATGAGAAGTAAAATAAGACCTTAAAAACATCTTTCCCCCCATCCTCCCTCCTTCATAAGCTCTTCCTCCTCCACCTCAGTGGCACAGGGAGACAGAGAAGGGGGATTATGGACAGTTCATTAGGGGCTGTTTCTGTTGCTGCTCAGGGAGAGGAGTCCCTCCCCTGCTCCAGCCTGGGGTTTCTCCCATGGAGACAGTTCTCCATGAACTTCTCCATGCTATCGACAATATTTCTCCACAAACTGGTGCAGCACAGGTCACTCTTTCACAGGATGCAGTCCTTCAAGGACAGGCTGCTCCAGAATGGGTCCCTCCCCAGAGTCACAAGTCCTATGAAGACACTGCTCCATCGTGGGTTCCTCTCTCCATAGGTTTGCAGATCCCTGCCAGGACTCTTCTCCAGCAGATGCACAGCTTCCTCTCAGGCATCCACCTGCTCTGGTGCGGTCTCCTGCAGAGGCTGGAGGTGGATCTCTGCATCCCCATAGACATCCATGGGATGCAGGGGCACAGCTGCCTCACCATGGTGTGAACCACGGGCTGTAGGGGAATTTCAGCTCTGGTGCCTGGAGTCCCTCCTTCTCCACTGACCTTGGTGTGTACAGGGCTGTTCCTCTCACATATTCTCACCCTACTATTCTTTGGCAGTAATTAAAACCGTGCAAAGCCCTTTTTTTTTAGTTCTTCCTAAATATGTTATTCCAGAGGCATTGCCACCCTTTCTGCATAGTGCAGACTTGGCTAGCTGTGTGTCCATTCTGGAGCCATCTGACACTGACTCTGACAGACATGGGGAAACTTCTGTCAGCTTCTCAAAGAAGCCATCCCTGTGGCCCCCACTACTAAAACCTGGCCATGCAAACATCAGCTTAATTCAGGATAACATTTTGAAAGCAACATGCCAGGATACGAGTTTGCCTATGGAAGTTTCCTTTTAATACAAAAATAAAATAAATACTTCTGCGTCACAATGGAACTGTATTTTGTAGGTTTTCACAGTTATTTGCTAGGGAGCAGCAAGAAGAACTGGAAAAGTGCTGTGTCTAGTCTCTAAAGCAGTTGATGCTACTTGTGTATGGCGTATCTTCCTCTTTGGGCTTACACATGTGCTAGCAGGGTGTTGGAGGCTATTTATTCCTGAGGCAAAAGAAGGAAAACCCAATGACAGGACAAAATTCTAGACTAAGTAAAATGACTGTATCTTGTTTCATCATCCATCTACTATGAGCTTACATTTCCCTGCCATCAGACCATCACGTCACATTGCAGTCTGAGACAGCACCTGCAAACCAATCAAGTAACAATACAACAAGGAGGATTATAATTAAGTTTCTCTATCTGCAAAAGCAAGGATCTCCTTCCACATACAGGTGGCTTTTGACACAACATAAGACATATCAACATGCTGTGTTATGAGAACTGTGCAGTACTTTCTGCGGTGAAAAAAAAGAGAATTTGCACCCTGAGCTTCCTGATTTGTTTTTTATTGACACTTTAGTAGGACAGAAGGTAATATTTAAGATAAAGGCATGAACCTTTGAGTTCAGGTTTGAACTAAATCCAGTTTTTAAATTACTGTAGGGGTTTCTTTATTTTTGACACAGTGCACCTCTTCTGGAGACGGTAATCCATGGCAAGCCAGTCATACTGCCACAATAACAGTGCTCTACAAACAAGATTTGTGTTTGGGTACATTAAGAGGGGTGAGCAGAAATTGTCCTTTAAGCTGTCCTTGTAGGTAAAAACAGGCCCCACCAAATTCAGCTTAGACCAGGACTTCATCAAAGAGAGAGATTTAATAAATCATTCAGCAAATATATTTAGAAGCCATAAAATATGACTTTTGGATCACTTCATTATGTGTTATTTGTTTAAATGTACCCCAATTCAATTACAATTCTGTTTCTGTAAAATATTTTGCTTTCCATACAAATTGCTGAAAAGAATTTTCAAAATATCAGTATGTGATAAGCACTTAGTATTCGTAGGATCTTCTGAAAAGCCCATCTGCTATGCAAATTAATATCTAAGAGTAATTTCTGAATGGGGATTCATAAAGGCATGGTTCAGAAAAACAATTAGCATATGTTTACCTTTCAGTGATTCCTGTAAAATACAGACTTTTATTTGAATACTTTATACAATGAGGAATGATTTCCTAAGCTGAGGTTGTACTCATTACAACTAGTAATATCAATACATTGTTTGCTTATTAACAGATTTGAATTTTATTTGCTCATTCCTCCACCAGATTCAATATTCGGTGGTGGAAAACACATTCATTCCTTTAATTATTCACGAAGCATGTTGTATGTGGCTGTGGGAGGAGGTGACTCTTTTTCTCAGTTGCTTTCAGGAGCACATTTTCCCAGCTGAGTCTTTCTGTCCCATCCCCTAGTGCACCTGGTGGACATCTGGAATGTGATAGAAGCCTTGCGGGAGAACGCCCTGAACAACCTGGACCCCAGCATCGAACTGAACGTGGCTCGCCTGGAAGCTGTGATTTCCACCATCTTCTACCAGCTCAACAAACGGATGCCAACGACCCATCAGATCAACGTGGAGCAGTCCATCAGCTTGCTGCTCAACTTCCTGCTAGCGGCCTTTGATCCGTAAGCCTGCCCTTCTTCCCTCCTCTCCCAGCTGCTTGAAAGGATTTTACTTCCTCCAGAAATATCTCTTGTAATCAATTGAACAGGCTCAATTCTGTCCCAAATAATGAGCATGTGAACAGTGCTAACTAGGGAGATAACCTAAATTAAGGGCCTCTGCTTTCCTTTCTTTCGAGCCAAATTCAGCACAACTGTGTTTTCATCCAGCTACTCAGACTTGTTCCAGTTTATATCAAAGAAGAATTATCTACAGAAACAAATCCACATGCGCTTCTAATTTGGCTTGTTGTTTATTGACACACCAGTGGCTGACACCACTGCAATGCCTCTGCAGCAGTGCCATGGGTTAATAGCTCATTATTTTGAAAGAGCTCATTTCCCTGCAAGTTCTTGCAGCTGTAAGCAATTTTTTTTTCTGGCTCATGCCAGTGCAGCATGATTTTGAGACCATGACAGAAATAGGATTAAAGACCTGGAGGTGATGAAATTCGTGTTGTTTATTACTGCATGGGACTCCTATTACAAAAGGAACAAGTTTGAGATAGAGCAAACCACTTACATTAATGAGTATTCTGTGTATACCTATTACAGTTTCTAAATACGTAGTTGGCATCTTGTACTGCAATATTTGCAGTCCTCAGAACTGAGTTATTGGAGAACAGTGGTTAAGTCTGACAGATGCAGATGTTGTCACTTTATGGCTTATTTTTTGAAAATTCAGCAGCAGAAAACACTGGTCATTAAACATTAAAATAAGGATGCTTCCCCTCTCTCTTCCAAGTCCTCTCTTCCTGCCCTGGTACTGGGTGTCACTGAGCACCTCTCGATGCCAGAACAGCCAGTGGCTCAGTCACCATGACAACAGGGAGAAAAAGTAGGTGTTCCACATGAGAAGGCTGCGCTCAACCTCTCCTCCTGCCCCTCTGAGAGGAAGAAAAGCCAATCTATTGTGAAATCATAGCCTTCAGGAATATTTTCCTCCCCTCAAGGGCAATAAAGGAAGGAACGGGCATTTTAATTCATACCGTCGTGGCTGTGACAAGCACAATAAAGGATGCTGGAAATGACCAGATGCATTTATTGCTGCATGACACAAGTAAACTGTTTCCTGGCTGGTAAACACAGGGAAAGACCCTGGACCATGGAATCAAGGACGATGTGATAATGTGCTTTTTTTCTAACTCATTGTAAAGGGGTAAAGATCTCAACTACACAACACTTTGCAGCAAATGTGGAGTAGAGGAATTTAGTCCCCTGGAGGGAATCAGAGAATGTTTTTAAGAGGGTAAGGTTTTGCTTTCCTTGAAAAAGTCCCATGTGCTGTGGTTCATGATCTATTTCTGGGCTCTCATCAGGCCCCACCCAGGGTGAGGAAGCTCCCTCACTCCTTTTGTCAAGCTGCTCATGTGTAGTGTAGTGCATGGGATGCACTTCCCAGAAGGGCACTGACACCCAAGGAATCCCTAGGAAGAGGATCTCAGCTCTGAGGTCAGAAATAGGGCCAACCTGCCTATCACCCCATATTAAATACACCAAGCATTTGAGATGAGGTTCAGGTGCAATCTGAGATACCTAAGTTCAGGTTTCATGGAAGTATGTGTCAGCTAGGTCTCTCTGTACTGTAATGGAAGTCTAGAGACCTGTCCCAAACAAAGACATAGCAGTTTAGCATCTGATTCTCCAAATGTGCCCTACACTTTAGTATGACCCCTATCATTGAGGTTTTGTGTTGGATATTGGTTTAACAACTGCCGTTGGTTGAGGTTCCCTGGTTTCTGGGGAACGGAGGGAGGGAGGTGGCTCTACATGCTACAGGGACAGCATGAGAGCTGCTGGGGTCTAACCAGAACTGCTGTCTCTGCTTCCCATGCTGCTCCTTTCCCTCCCCTCCAGTGCAGCAGAAAGGTCATTCTCTGCTGAAAGCTAGAAGGTGGTGGAAGGAGGAGCAAGGTCTTTTCTTGTGGTCGCATTTCAAAGAGAAACAATGCTTTGCATGCCATCCAGAGGAACTCAGCAGGAGAAGTTCTCAGGCTGGAGAAGTGGGCCCATGGGAATCTCCCCAAGAGGTTTTGCAAGGCCAAGTGCAAGGTGCTGCAGGTGCAGAGAAGGTGGTGCAGTTTTTCTTGTCCCATTTGGACACTAAAGAAAGTGGAGAAATGGAGTTTGTGACTTAACATATATGAAAAGACCCCAAGGCACAAGTTATTTCATGGATTAAAATCTATTAAGCCTGCCACTGTCTCATTTATTTTGTGCTAGTTAATATATATGTTGCTCTTTGTGTACTGTACTGGCTGAAGACCTTCCAAACTTTAAACAGAGCCTCTTCCTTCTTTTATAGCCTGCTGAAAACCTGGCAGGTTTCTCTGCCCTCTGGCAAGGAGTATTTCCTTAGGCCAGAAATACAGATGTCTTCTCAGGAGCTAAAAACTTGTCTAGCAAAACACAAAGGGAACCACAGTGTACTGCCATGGCTTGTGGGCCAACTTGTCCACTGCCAGTGCTGAGCTTACAACACAGTTTTTTTATGGGTTTTTTATGGCCTTGGGGATTCATTAGGCCCACAGTTAATTATATTTCTCTGCTGCTCAACCCTGAAAGGAGAAAAAGTGGGGAAAAATTGTAGTGTGAGTCTCACATGAGACTCAATGAGATGTTCCTTTATGCTGCTGAAGGTAAACTACAGTAGAGCCTTATAAAACTGCAAACAGCAAATTCAAAATTCACAAACAGAAGTACTTCTCCAATTAATTTATCATTAGTGTGTGGAAGTCAGCATCATGTGGTAGATGACCCTGACAGACCAAAACCAGTGAGCAAAATGAGGTGGTCAGACTTTAAAACAATCTAGACAGAAACATGCCTCTTTTACCTTTTTAACCACACATTGAAATTGGGAAATAGCGTTTGCTTCAAGGCCTAAGGTGATTACCTGGCTTTATGAAACAATAGCACACTTCCTTCACTGGCACACCAAGTACTATGTAAAAAGTTGACAAGTACAAACCTCTCTGAAAAATTCCTCTCAGGCTCGTGTCAAAGCCTAGGGAGCAAGGTTGAATGTCATTCAGTCGAGTTGTTCTCCAAAAAACTCCATTTAACAGAGTATGAAATATTCTGTGCCAGATCATCTCCAGCTATTCCTGCTGCAAGGTTTAACTGATAAGTAAATAGCTGAATTTTCTCTGTTCCTTGACATACACTGTCCTATGAATGGAGCTGTGGGCCCTGGGCTATGGAACGGACCCTGCCTAGCTGGGGTGGGGGGACCTTGACTTCTACAGAGAGAAGAGGAAATATGCAGGTATTCGTTCAATCAAATGAACATTTGATTAGTACTAATTTCAGTGCATAAAGATGATCAATATCTACTTTGGAAATACAACTTCTTGCTCATTCATCTATTCAGAGCAGTGAAGCGTTTAATTCCCTCTCCACCTTTGCTACTCATTGAAAGCCACAGAGGCATTTACAAAGGAAGTTCATCAAAAGAAATGCATTTCAGAAATGTGGACATTATGCATTTTGCTCTCCTACATGACAGAATCTTGCTGAATGTCAATAAAATTTCATTTCTAACACCTCATTGTGAAGATGGGAATTTGTAATTACAGCCTCTGACATTTCAGAATTGACTGCCTTGATTACAATGGGTAGTAAGCAATAACTGCAGAACTTTTGTTTCTTTTGCAAAAGATACCTGAAAGTATTGGGGGACCACCGCTTAAGCCTCTTTAGTGAGAAAAAAGATATTTTCTCAATGTCCTTCTCATGGGACACATTTGCTGTTTTTAAAGATGTGATTCTATTGCTTGATAGCTTTCCCCACCATATGGCTATCTCAGGATGGGTGTTACTAGAGATCCTGACAAATGACAGTGTCATCTATTTGGTACCACTCTCCTTGGTGACCCAATAGGCAAAATCAAATGGAGCTGGACTCCGCCTTGTACGGTCTGTGGATTTTGTCAGACCGTCTGTGGGATTTCCTTGCTCTGGGGACAGGCTGTCTCTCTTTGCAACTATGCAGTAGAATACGAAACTTTCTACTCTGCTCTAGTGTCTAAAAGCATGTGTAATTTTTTTCCCTTTTTTCCTCAAGCAGTGGGAGATAACCTTCAACCCTGGCCATCACTCCCTTTCCTAAGTACTCCGTCCTGTATTGTTAAGTGCACATCAGCTTCAGGGTTTGCTTTTGACATCATTTATCCTTCTTGCTGAAGAGTAACCTCAGTAAGAGAGGTGCAATATAAAATCAAAATATCCGCTGTCCTCTCCTATTTCCACTAGTAAAATTTATTTATCTTTGCATTAGCCAGCCCAAAGCTGCTTTTGGGGAGCTCCAGCTTCTACCGAGATCTTCCTGCAGCTGTGAGCCCCTGCTTCAGCATTTGCTTTTGCACAGCAAACACTGTGAGGCCCCAGTGCTGCCAGTCAAGGGCATCTGTAGTGCTTAGACATAGCTCAGGGCACTTCTGGATCCAAGTGATATTGGCAAGTCTTAGTCCCCATTACCCTGTCTGTTCATCAGTCATGTGTGTTCAAATATGCATGTGTGTATATGCACACACACAATCTCTCACACACACACGCACACACACACACACACACACACACACACAGAGATGTATATATTTGGAGGGCAAATTGGGTTTGTACTGGCTCTTGTGATGCTTTGGGGAATACAAATGACCGGTATGAGATACAGTGTCAAAACCAATCAACCCGAACAGAGAGATTGAAGAGATAAATGATATCTTTTCTTTTTCTGTTCCTCTTTTCCCTAACCGTTTGAGTATGGGAAGAGCCAATGGCTCTAGGGTGGAAAGCTGAAGCCAAGTTGATATGTGTCTGCCATGCAAAAATATAATCCTATTAGTAAATGTAACTAAACCTCCTGGGAAAAATCATCTAAATCTGAAGCACTTCCACATGGGCTTTTTTTTAATCTCTAAATCTTCTATTCTTAATAATGCCACTGCTTCTACTTAGCTTTTTTTTTTTTTTTAAATAATATAGCTACTCTTTTAAAGACAGATGGAAACCTCATGATGAAACAGTGCAGAAAAATTCTTAAAGGTCTAAAGGGCAGCATGCACAAAAAGAATACAAAAGGACCGCATTCTCAGCCATAACAGTGCTAAGTCTGGTTTACACAAATCAGAATCCAATCAACAAAGGATGGAAATACAAAAGTCTGGAAATTCCTATGCTGTGATTTTAATCTTATGAAGTCAGTCAAAGGAAACTCGTGTAATGAAAAAGTGTGAACAAAAGTCAGCATTAAAAGAACACAGTAAATATTTCTTTCTTAAATACTGAAATAGTGAATGTATTACTTTTTGCCTGTATTTCTAGTTGATTTTCTGGCAAAAAGAAGAATTAAATGAGTGGAAAGGATAATTAGTATTGCTATTTAGAATTACGGGTTACACTGACATAGAACTAAATCTAATTCAATGAATTTTAACGATTATTAGCTAGTCAAGCTTAGGGAACTGACTCATTTTCTAAAGTCTGAGTGACTTTATGAACATAGCAGTGAAACTTGTAGCATGCATCAATGTACAGATGTGAGTATACCATTCATGTCTGCCTTACATGTATATGTTACCAAATTAGTCTGGTTTGGGATTAGCAGAGAAAGAGGCACAGTCACAAGCTCTGTGTCTTTCCTGAATCAGTTCATCTTTTAGTTCAGATCAGATGCAATTTTATTCCTTAAAATTATGAGTGACAGTGAACAGAGTAATTTTAGAAATAGTGATGAAGTGCTAAATTTCTGTATACTACTATTGCCAGTGCAGTTAGGCCATCTTACATAGGACATGATTGTATACATGAAACAGGAAATCCCGTATAAACATTGTGTTTCTGGTAGAGTAGACTGAAGATGACAGAAACTCCATTCCAAAAACTTACACAAAACTTCATTATCTAGCCCTGTCATTAGCCCTGTTAGTAGAATTTAGAAGGAAACATGGCTGCCACTTTGCTAAGCTCACAAATACTGGTCGTCTCTGTTTTAAAACATGATGGCATAATCTCACTGATGTCATTAATTAATATCATTAATTCACGTGGGAAGCTGTGAAGTAATGCCAAGGAGTTTGGATGATGGATAGAAGTGGCTCCAGTGCAACTCTGGACTCCTACTGCCTTACAGTAAGGTTCATAAACTTCCAAGAAAAAACACATTTCACCATTTGGATGTCAAGAAATGAACATTAAGAAGCATATGAACTTAGGAGAGCATGTTCATTCTCATCTTTGGAAAGAGGCTGAACACTAAACTGGGGCTGATGGGTGTTTTAGGGCCTAAGAGGGCTATGCAGTGTGTGAAGTCATGTTTTACTCATGCAACTCAAATAAACCAGTGTTTCTGTGATGGCAGGTGATCATTGGGGACCATCATAGCTGTAAAAGGAGAATGAGGATAGTGAGTGGAATAATAAAGTTAAGCCATTGCATGCCTCAAGACAGCTGCAGGAGAAGTTGGCAATGTACCTTTTTGCCCAAGACAAACTTCGGGGTAAATTTGGGGTTTATTATTATATTATTATTATTTATATATATATATATATATAAAAAAAAATTATTTATGCATTGTAACTTGAAAGTAGAGAGCCAGGTACAGCCTCCTCTTGAACAAACCAGAGATAAAACTCTTCTCCATATCCCTTTGCTCACTCTGGATGCAGGCTTATTCCCCATTTTCCAGCAAAGTCCTTCTCAAGGTTCCTGGGGGTAAGGTGTGTCGTATAAAAGGCAATTGTCAGGATTTACTGACAGGCACAGATGAAGTCTGTACAGTGATGTGAGCCCTGTGTGCTTTTTCACTTTTGTTCCCAGTGCTGATTTTTTCATTTACTTGCAATCCTTTTGGTCCAAAAAATTCCCAAAGAACTTAGAATAGGGAAACCATGAGTGTGATAGGTGTCTCCTAGTGCTACTGCATCACAAATAGCAGTAATAATTATCACTGTAGTATATAATGAGATGAACAGTTTAATACTGATTAATATACATAATAAATCTGCTCTGAGATCTTTACAGAGCAGTGTACTGATGTGTGTTCCCACAAAACTAACATTCTTTTTAAGGGGCTTATTTCTCTGTATGTCAATTCACATATATTGTGCATTACAGTAAGTAATGTCAGAAATATGCATTTTAATCAAACAGATTCTCATAAAATTGACATATAAAGTATATCTACTTTCTACTTTTGAACAGGGAAGGACATGGTAAAATTTCCGTTTTTGCTGTCAAAATGGCCTTGGCAACTCTTTGTGGAGGAAAAATCATGGACAAATTAAGATGTAAGTGGTATTTTTTACCTGTTAAAAATTGTTATTGTTGGAGAAATAACAGTACAAATAGAAAAAAAGAAATTAGGATAAGCTATAGTTTCTTGGCTGGGTTTGAGAGTTGCTCTATGTGTATCTCCAAGAAAATCCCACTAAATGCTTGGTTGAACTTGGGTTTTTAAGTATAAATTGCATACATTGAGGTTCTTATCGGTGGATTTTTATTTTTTTTCCGTTGGGGTTATTAAATTAGGAATACAAATAAGTGCCTCAACATCATGAAGCATCATTTAACAATTTCTTCTGATTATTTTTAATAACATCTATGTCTTTTCGCACGTAGAAGAACAGTATATTTATGTGCTATTTATATTTTCTTCCATAGGGCATTCTTATGCCATGTATTTTGGTGAAGAGATTATCATTTCATAGGATTTATTCCCAGTTTCCCAATAGCAAAGGCATAGTTTACTTGTAGCAGCAATGGAAGACTTTCTGTTTAGTGATATGATGTCTGTAGCTCAAATCCAGAACACCATTTTCTAGACTTTTTGACCGAAAAGCCTTGAGTTTCTGCTGAGCCTTCTACCTCAGCCCAGGAAAACTGAGTTTACAAATTGCTGTTGATTAGAGTAGACAAGTAGAAATCCCAGGTGCTGATTTAGTCTTCCAGACTTGGTGCCATTTTTTGATACATTATTTCTATGTAGAAATTCAAATACAGACTGAACTAAAGTTATAAATTATAAACTGAACGCCATTTGTTTCCTAAGCTGCTTTAAGAATAGGAACTGGGTCCATCCAGTGGAAGGCTGAAGTACAGTGATGATTTTTTGGGTCAGCAGTCCTGGAGTCCTGTTGTCAGAATTTCCCTTCCAGGTTCCTGGAAATGAAGCAGCTGACATGACAGCCTGAAAAACAATAAATGTTCCATAGTCAGAGATCTCCTGTTAAGCAGAGGATAATTTTAAACAAGCAGAGCAGAAAGGGCTGACAAACTGACATCACTGCAATAATAAAAGTGTGATATTTTTATACATAAAAAAGGGAGAAGAGTAAAAAGTAATGCATTGGCAGGACCTTCATTGCTTTGTGTGTCCAAGACAATAATAACTGACTTAATGAACCCATTGTCAAGATTTTGATTTGACATGGTAAGCTGGCAGTAGGCAAAAAGCTGATGGAGTGTATCTTGTCAAATCAGAGCCTTCTTATCTGATTAAATTACTGCCTCATGCCATGCATCAGACTTTGCTTAGAAATGACCAACACACAAAGAAAAACAAATCAGTAATATTTTAGTGTTAAAATCGGCTACTTTATAATATGCAAATAATTCTTCTTTTTTTCTATTGAAAGAGGTCAGAATTAAAGATGCGGTAATAATGGAGGTTTCCGTAAGCCAAACATGTTAAGTATTTCTTTTTCAAATCAGATGGTGTTGAACTCATAGCAAATCTGTAGCTGACATTGAACCTGCTGTTCTTTCCTTGTCTTTTCCCTTCTCAGATATTTTCTCTATGATTTCTGACTCCAGTGGGGTGATGGTTTATGGCAGGTATGACATGTTTCTGCGCGAGGTTCTCAAGCTGCCCACCGCTGTCTTCGAGGGGCCTTCATTTGGTTACACTGAGCAGTCGGCAAAATCCTGTTTCTCACAACAGGTAAATGAAGAGATATGGGATCTCAGTCACCCCTCTGAGCAGGCCAAGACTCTTCCTGTCTTACACATAGGTGCATATTTACCCAGGAAGCAAAAGGCTGAGGATGAGGGGAAGTTCCACTCCGCTGATATCTGGTGTGTCGGTTTGGTGCCTTCAGCAGGAAGCTGGTCTCTATAGGTTCCCCATTTAACCATGAAGTGAGAGGTTTAGTAAAAAAGTGATTCAGCGCAGGATCTTGACTTACATGTTCCTAAATTAGGGAACTTCCTAATTTAAGCAGCAGTTACATATATACCTTTAGGTGTTATATATATTTATACCCTAAGACATGCAGTCCTCCACTCCACTTAGCTGGTGTTGGTATAAGCATACAGAAGACTACTGCATACAAAGCTGAAGTTCCACTAAAGAAAATCAAACTGGGTTTTCCCAGTGATAGACACACAAGTTTAAAAGTGAGAAGAAAATCGCCTGAAAACCTTCCGGTAAATGGGTATCAGTATATGTATTAGAAAATCCTTAGCCTCTTACCAATAACAGCAGTGAGATAGGG
Source organism: Certhia americana (assembly GCA_018697195.1). Lineage (NCBI taxonomy): Eukaryota > Metazoa > Chordata > Aves > Passeriformes > Certhiidae > Certhia > Certhia americana. Next base: position 111,036,563 of record CM031858.1, read on the forward strand.
TCAGGAAAACAGTTAATTTATCCTGAAGACAATACAAGATTTTTCTGCAACTCAACAGACTTCATAAGTACACTGAGTACAGCACACTGTCTTCAGCCAATACATAGCACTTCAGAAGATTCCATAATTGTGGCTGATTGTACACTTCTCCAGTGGAGAAAGAGAGAATTCCTCTAGCTCTTGCCGCACATCACACAGTATAATTCCATAAATATGAAGTAAGGGAATGCTGAACTTGGCACAGTGTTAGAAATAAAGTTTGTATTTCCTTCTCTTTATCCTTTCATTTGCTAACTGAATACTGTTGGACAAGTAAGTTCAATGGAGCAGGAATAATGCCATTTTCATGCAAAATAGAGTCTCATTTTTTTGTATTCTCTGTTTCATCACTAATCAATAGGCACTCCAGTCAACCAAAAGAAGATGTTGAAATTCATTTATTAAGTCTTCTCCCAGTTCATTTTAAATGGTAATGTTTGCATATGTGAAACTAGTTTTGTTTCACAGAGGGAGACTTAAAACAGCACTTCATCTTATGTTGACAAATTTACATGGTAAAGTGAGTTCTGGTAGTTTTGTGATAAAATAATGAAAGCGTGCTCTTGCATGGCAACAGGGCATTCAAGCTTTGCATGTTGGATTTTCTGTTATTATAGATGAAAAAAGGAATTTCTTTTCCTGAAAAAATGTAATTCAGGCCTCGTTTTTAATCTTGGTAGCCATCAGAAATGGCACTTTGAGATGGCATCCAGCTGAGCGGACCAGATGCATTAAGGTACTTTAACAACATTTTCAAGCAGGCATTAAATGGTTTTGTTTACAAGCTGTACTTAGAGCTAACAAGAGTTAAGTCTCTGACTGATGTAGGTACACAGCAGGTTTACAAAGTCGCTGTTCTGCATCTGGAGGAAAGTACACTTGTTAATCTAGTCTGATATTTCACTTAAATTGACTTTATGTAGTTCTCATTACATCCTCACAAGGGATGAACCAGAGTTTTGAAATGATATTCAGATCTTTATGACACCATGATAAATGGTATTTACAGTCTTAGTCACACACAAGTCATTCTTTCTCTCTCTTACATTGCATGTAGCATAATCAGAAGTTGATAGCTTGGAATAAGTTTGGCACTCTCACTTGTTCTCACAATGGGTCGCTTTTGCTTTTAACCCCCTCATATATAGACTCTTCAATTTCAGGGCAACAAAAAGTTCTGGGAATTATCTGGTTTTGGTGTGAAATCCATTCAGTTTACATCTGAAAGGATTTTTCCTTTTGCAAAAATGTTGTATTATTCCCAGTTCTACTCATTTACGTGATCCAACCATGTATTCTCCTCTGTCTGTGAACGACTGCTAGATTAAATGGCTGTTCAAAGTAGAAACAACAGTGTTTCCTAATCAGCGAATTTGTGGGACAAAAATGCCGGAGCAAGTGACTTAATGTTTCAGAATACAAATCTGTGGCTCAAAAAAGAGTTTTATCATCACCACTTTCCCCCATAGATAGGATTGATGTGAGGTTATACTGTATTTGTATTAAACAGTATTGTTATTACTGTAAAAAGCACTTTAAAAAAAAATTATCCCAAACTAAAAAGATAGACACTAACTTCATTTTCTTAGCACTTGTCTAAGTGTTATTCCACAAACCTAGACTCCATCTGTGTGTAGTGTATATTTAGAAAACAGCTTTCAGTTTAAACTTTCCCAGCAGCTAAAAGAAAATTGCAGGAGGAAAATGTATGGAAATTGCTCTGATTGTGTCCTTTTAAGGGACACTGATTTTTTCTCTAATCCATAAAATCAGTGATCACCAGAGCAGTTTGGCCATGAAGCTGTCATTGAAGCTAAGTTGCCTTATTGGGTGCCAATCAGATTTTAAAGTTATCACTGCTTTCAAAAGCCCACTGCATTGTGGAAGAGCTGTTCTTGTCTCTTCATCTGTTTGCTTGTTAGGCTGGTTGTGTTGTGTGTATCCCTTCAAGAGCAGAGGGAAGATCTAAGGCTACTCAGCTCTGCAGTATGGAGCGCTGGAGGTCCCTTCTTCTGCCTTTTTTTCCCCTGTGCTCTCAAGTTCTGCTGCAGACAACACAGACATTTGCTGGCTGCATTGGTCAGCAGAGTCGTGCCAAGCATCCACAGCAGAAAAAGAAATCCTCATCTCCAAAAGAAAGATCCTCTTCTCTTGAGCTGATGCTTGTAGCATAGGATGCCTATTTGTAAAGTGGTTATCCACTCTCCGTGGCTGGGAAGATAATTCATGCAGCAAGCAGGTGGTAGTGTTTGACTGGACTTTCACACTGTTGTTATTGCGGGGAAAGGTAATATTCCAGTGAGATTTAGAGTTCATATTCTGGCTATTTCTGTTCATTAAAGAATCAAGCCCATTTTCACAGTAGCCTGAGGTATTTTCTTCTAGGGACAAACATCTTTATACCTTTCCAATTATCTTGCAGTATTTCATCCCTGAGATTGTTGCAGTGTGAGAAGTTTTCCATTGATCACTCAGTATATAAGAGAAATACTGTTTTTATTTACATCTGGGGGTAATTGTGTATAAATGGAGCACAGATATTCCATCTGGAAATTTCAGCTCTTAAAAGAATTCCACAACATGTAGAGATGTTACATGTCACTGCACAACTGCTGCTTAACTTCCTCATGGGGTAACCACAGTTCTTTAGCAAGTTAAAGCAGCAGCTTATGCAATCAGATATGAAAATTTAGCCATCCCTTTGGATATGGGAATACTACTTAAATATGTATGTCTATAAAATATATTTACATATATTCTCAGCAGGGCTCAATATTTTTGCATCTGAAATTTTATTTAAGGAAGGCTCAGTTCCTGATTGAAAAAACAAATTAACTAAGATTTGTGATTACTTTTTCTAGACACTTAAGAAATTTAAGGCCTTAGATTGTGTTTTTAAAATCAACAGGGATATCTTAGAGTTTGTATCTCTTTGAAATTTTAAAGGGACATAGATCTCTGAGTGCTTGAAGGCATAAAGAGTTTAGGAACAGTTGCAGTTCCTGAGCATATGAAGTCTTGACACTCACAATCAGAGCTCACCCATAACTAGTTGCCATTGCTCCTCAGACAGGCAGTTTCTTAAATTACAGTAACAAATTGCCTGTGCTGGTCTCTCCTTATTCTATATTTCTTTCGAATTTGTACTCCCTTGCCAATATTTTCTCTCATTTTCTTTTTTGGAGTACGATCACCAGTGATTTTTCATTTCATAATTGGTTATACACAGTGATATCCTACATGCACTTGTACTTGTCTCACAGTACTCAAAACAGATGAGAACATGCAGAGTTGAATACCACCCTTAACCACAAAGCATCTTCAGGCAGTGACTCTAGAAAAGAGTCTGGAAGTGAGTGGGAGCTAAGTGTCTCCAACCCAGCCTTGTGAGAATGTTTTCTAGTCATCAGTTGTATCATTGTACTGACTAAAAATAGTCTGGAAAAGCTTTGCTAGTATCACTTGTTCTTTTTAGTAAATCAGGGCTACAGGCAAACAGTGTTTGAAACTTATTCCCAAGTGTTTCTGTAGAGACAAAGTAAAATAATTTTTAGATGTCTAATTACTGATTTTTTTTTTGTGCATGTTTGTTTGCTTGTTTGAGCAGAAAAAAGTCACGTTAAACACTTTCTTGGATACTCTCATGTCTGATCCCCCGCCACAGTGTCTAGTGTGGTTACCACTTCTGCATCGACTGGCAAATGTTGAAAATGGTAAGTAAAGAGACACTGCCAAAACACAGTTACAAGAATAAACTTCGGTGTGATGATTTTCACACTCTGTAGATGGTTTTGTAACAGCTACTGTACTGGGTTCATTGACTCCATGTGCTATTTTTACAGTGACTGGTAAAATGTTTGAAGGAGTCTGTTGGTCATTCAGCCAGGAATATGGGTTAAATTTTGCTGTGCTCAGGAAGTTAAACTGATCATGTGCTCTGGATAAGCGAAGAGCAATAGCACTTCATCCATTCACACACTTATATTTGATAGACTGTCAAGACCACAACTTTTATTAGCTATGACATATGACAGCAGAGAGGGAACAGATTGGCAGTTTCCGTTCGTGCAGTACTCCTGGCAGGAGATGTCCAGTGCAGTGCAAAACACCAGCCAAAAGGTCCTTAGGAAGGATCTACTCCTAAGTCTACACTGCCAGACCATATCCTCTGAAAAGGAAGTTCCCTGTGGATGATGTGCATCTTTTTTTGGTGATAAAAAAGAAGAGGAGAAAAAGTTGTATGTTTTCCTATGCCAAACAAATCCCTCTTCCAATGAAAGGTGATGTTCCCAAGTCCTTTTTGTCTACAGAGCAATCTATCTATCCCAACTTCCTCAAGTTCTTGTCATCCATCCTTGTCCCTTCACAGTATTTCCTAGCCTAGAGCAGAAACCCTTCCTGATGCAGAATTCTGGCAAGGAATTAAACCCCTGACACATTCAGCATTGATCCAAATTTTCCTAGATTGAACCTTATGACAGAAAGGCAGAGGGTGCCTGGGAACAAGGGGATGTTCAGTACCCTGTCGTAAATTGAGTACATGCTATAGCGAGGAAAGAGGAATAGAAATAGCACTATTGCCCAAAAGGTGCTTCAGAATATCTCAGTTGGTGCTTTAGCATCCTCAGTGACTTGCCTCATTGTCACTGTCTGCTTCCAAACAGAGAATAGCTCCAGAGGCCAGCTTTCCAAATCTGGGCATCCAAAAGCTAGGTGCTCAACTCTATATATAGGTACCTAAATGACACCACTTGTACAGATGAGACAGTGTAATTAAGAGACAGCAACATGTCTAAGTACACTTTCATCCTTTCAGTAGCCATACAGGTGAGTTTGACTTTTCGTCTAAGGTGCCTTGCTTCAGCTCCTTAAAGCACAACAAAGCATTCAGCTTCTCCCAGTGATGAAGCTGCAGTGGATTTTCCGACATACAAATTTCCTCTATTGTAGAATAGTTTGGTTGAAAGGAACCTTAAAGATCATGCAATTCCAGCTCCCCGGCAGGGACACCAACTTCCACTAGACCAAATCCCCATCCAACCTGGCCTTGAACACTTGCAGGGATGGGTCATCCACAACTTCTTCAGGCAATGCAATCCGGTGCTTCACCATCCTCACAGTAAAGATTTTCTTGCTAATACCTAATCTAAACCTACCTTCTTTCAGTGAACCCATTTCCCAATGTCCTATCCCTACATGCCCTTGAAAAAGTCCCCTCTCCAGCTTTCTTATAGCCCCTTTAGGTATTGGAAGTCTGCTCTAAGGAGCTTTTTTTTTGCTCCACGCTGAAAAACTGTCTCAGCCTGTCGTCATAGGAGAGCCCTCATCGTTGTGGCCCTCCTCTGTACTCTGTCATTTATTCTGTCAAACACTGAACACACATTTTTTTTTGCTGCTGTGAGCAGGAGGTACAGATATCAGCTCAGAAGTGAAGAAGGGTTTGGTGCCCAGTATAGGAAGTATTACCCATGGCTTAGCACAGGTTGCTGTATTTTCATGGGTCAGAGCTGTTGGCAGCATCCAACACTGCAGATTGCTTTAAACAAAGAAGGGAACCACCCTTCAGTTTGTCCATGAACTTTTTCTGGGTGTTTCTTTGTTTTGGTTTTTGGCTCACCATTTCTTTCTCCCGCACAGTCTTCCACCCCGTCGAGTGTTCCTACTGCCACAGCGAGAGCATGATGGGGTTTCGCTACCGCTGCCAGCAGTGTCACAATTACCAGCTCTGTCAGGACTGCTTCTGGAGGGGCCATGCCAGCGGTTCCCACAGCAACCAGCACCAAATGAAAGAGTACACGTCATGGGTAAGGGAAGGCTCCTGCCTCGCTGCAGACTGCTTTGCCCTCCAGCCATCAGAGAAGCCCCCAGCCACCTCTCTGTGCAGCTGTCTGGCTCAGGGGAGCTGGGAGCCGGGCTGGCACTTTGGATTAGTGACCCTGTCTGGGAGGCTCTGGCCTTGGGAGCCATCGGGAGAGCGTGGAGGTGGGAATGGTCTTTTCTGGGTGAGGATCTGGGGCGCCTGTGACGGCGTGTGCCGCGGTGAGGGCAGCGCAGGAGGGGCTGGCAGCAGGGCACCAGGCTCATGGCAGCTTCTCCCGTTCCCACAGGACTCACGGTAAAAATCGTCATTGGCTTGCTCTATTTGGCTACGTGTAAATGAAATGATGAATACTTAATGCTCATTCATCAATATTTTCAGTTGAGTGGCTGCAGCATATGCATAGCATTTGGGATGATCCTGGCACTGTAGATTTGAGCGTGGTCACAGGCTTAGATCCACAGTAGTGTTTACTACAGAGAAAAGCTCACTTCAGTCTTTTTGTTGTTAATCAAAATACTGCAGCGTTTTTTCTAGGCTAAAAGAGAAGTATCAATAGCTACTGGAACCTTAATGTTTACTAAAGGGCATGAGAGCTGAGGACTCAGCTTTCCATGGATTGGTGCAAAGCCCCCAGAGAGCCCCTTGGTTACAGAACATCAAAACCTTCCGGGGTTCAAATCCAGAGAAATCAGAAAATACCTAATTTATCTCAAACATTTCAAAAGTATATAGTTTTAAAAAAAGGAAAATTATGCATACAGCAGAAGCTTCCATTTGTACAGTGCCTTGTGTTTATTTTTTAACAAAGTTCTGAAGTTTAATACTTCCACTTTTTTAATACTTTTTTAATACTTTTGGTCTTCTGTTGATGGAACAGGCAAGGGTTAAATGCAGCATGGTTTGCTCTGTATGCCAGTCATACAGCCCTGCACTGTATCCCAGCAGACCTGGGTCTGTAATTGTTTTTGTGGGTCCTAATTGCTGCTTTTTGCATAGACACAAATGGCCAGAGTTTAGTATCTGAATAGGAAAAGTGCCCACTATGTAGCTCAGACTCCACTCTTAACATCAATTTGTGCTATAAAATCCATTTTATGCTGCAGCCAGGGAGCTCTAATTATAGGTAGGAAGTAATTGGAAAACTTAAGATTTCTGCTCAGCAGAAGACAAAAATATGACCACATGCCTAGTGCTTTCAAATGTCTCCTTGCCAGAAACAAATGTTTTGCTTCAAGTTTGAAGTTGCCTTTCTGTAGCATTCATTAGCATTTGTTCAAACCTGGTTAGCATTCTCCATAATGCATCAGTATTGAGCTCCACATGCAGACTGGAAGCGTTCATGGGTGCAGTGGAAATCAACTGTTCTCAATTCAGAGTGAAATTGCATTTGTAATTACCAAGAAAGAGCTTGAACTTTACATATTTAGGTTGGATTTCTCTAATAGAAATATTTCATTGTGGGCTTGGTGACAATCATAAGTCGATGCAGGATGTACATGCACAAATACAAAACCTTTCTGTTGAATTCCAGAAAGATGATTTTCATTTTCAACCTCTAGAGATGTGTGTTGGGGAGAGGAGACAGTTTAAGGATCACTAACCCTCTTTTACTGGCAGAGAAATGCATCACAGAGAGCTGAGCTGAATTCCCTGAGAATCACTCATACAGCCTAAAAGACACCCTAAATCTCAAAACTCCCTTAGAAGCGAAGTTTACTCCTCACTGCATAGTCTCCAAACAAAACAGAAAGCAGAAAATACTGATTTATATTTTTTTTGACACACTGATGAAAATTATGCATCTTGCACAGACCCTCCCCATCTCTGGGGACAGTGAGAGTAAGTAAGTCTCTTTTGAAGTGGTGTTGCCACAGTGGGGCAATTCCTGGTAAGCCCAAACTTCCTTTCTCCAGTGGTCAATGGACCACAGGAGGTGGAAGAGAAGCTTTGTAATAGCAACTAAACAGTAGAGGGTACTGGAGGTGAGGAGGGAAATACTAGTGTGGGGGAAGAACAAAGAACAAAGCAGCCTAGTGCCAGGCCCACATCTAGGAGGCAAATGGTGTCCCATACAGTGTATCTATAGGGACAAGCTTACTGAAATCCATTCTCCTTGCACTGCCAAGCTGGTGAGGTACAAGCCAGCACCAGTCCAGGTGACACAAACTGTGCTGTTCTTTGTTCAACACTGCCTGAGTGCAGCATTGCAAAAAAGCCATGGCAACTGTCCCTATAGATACACCCCCAGCCTGCTGTAAAGGCTGCTGAAGAAAACAGTAATCCTTCCCCAGACAGAGCACTCCTTCCTTACCAGACTCGGTGTGGGAGGGGGGCAAGGGGGATGTCAGTCCACAGGTACTGAGCTGTTAGAGCTTCCTGTTGTTTTGTGCTTCCTGTAGCAGAAACAATATGCACCTTACTTGTCCAGATTACCTCTACCTTCCTTGTTCCTCCCAGAAATCACCTGCTAAGAAGCTAACTAATGCACTTAGCAAGTCTTTAAGCTGTGCTTCCAGCCGTGAACCTTTGCACCCAATGTTCCCTGACCAGCCTGAAAAACCTCTAAACCTGGCTCATATTGTGTAAGTATCTGTGTGCTGTAGACAAAGTAAGCTTTGTTGTAGGAGTTGCTTGCATCAAGTGTAGATTCTACAGCTCTGAACAAAGCAGGAGGCAGGTGTGGCTTGTCCAGCTCAATGCATCACAAGTGCAAATTTGCTGGTAGGTATATTTAGTGTAAACATATTCTTCTGGTGTGACTTCAGTTGAAAAATCAATGGGATATATATACATACCATCAAGTACTGGGACACAACATTGGAATGTCCCCATTCTCCTCAAGAGATGTCCATGCAATTTTATGGAGTTTCAGCACTTTGGGATGTATTGATGCTGAGAACATCAGTTCTGTCATCTAGAGACTCTTAACTTCAGTGTATCATGGGTATGTCTTGACACAAGCACCAGAAAATAGGGAAATGGGACCTAATTTTGTAAAAAAGGTGTCAAGAATTCTCACTGACTTTAATGGAGCTGTGGCTTCACCCCACTTTGAAGAATTCTGTTAGTCTGCATAAAAAGTGTGCCTTCAACTGCCAAGTCACTTGAAAAGAGTCTATTATGTTTTGATATGCTGAGAAAGCAAGATTTTTTTTTGGTTTAGTAGCATGTCACTAATTTTTTTCTTCAGGAGTCAAGAAACCCAAAGCAGAAAGAAAATGTATTTGTGCAGGGTGGGGAAAACACCACTTTGGAATGGGTTTTTTCCTAAAGCACGTCCACTACCCATAGTGGCAGACAATCAGATTTTCTCATTTATCAACTCAGCTTACCTTTGCTGCCTGGGTCCTTAAAAAAATAAAAGGGAGAAAAACATTACATTTCCCATAAAAAATAAGGAAAAATTAAGACATTGGTTGGAAGAAAGGTACAAAGAAATTAAGCTAGAAAAAATATTCAAAAAATACTGTCTTTAAAGTATTTATCTTATTGTGGTATATTTCTTAACAAAATATCTTTCTTAACCATGTTCCCAGGGCTCCTGACTGAAGCATTTTAGGCAGCAGCTATTAGAATTGTATTTACATGCTGCATATCCGTGTTACTGGAACTGCTCTAGTCTATAATTATTATACATATTTACCTTTGTCCATCTTGAATGTTTGTATGTAGCATCTTTAAGGACAAGTACACACCAGCCATTGTGGGCTGTGTAACACCTGGAAAGTTCACCCAACCTGCCTGACATTTTAAGGATGAATTATGCTGTGATAGTCTTCCTTACGTGGTTATAGCAGAACTTCTTCAAGGTGTAAGAGAGTGCTCTGGTCTTCAGAGGCAAGGTGCCTCTGACAGATACATAGTGCCAAATCCCTGTCATCCTTAATTATCAGTTAAAACCCCTGCACCTCTTTATGAAAGAGTACTGGGGGGATGTTGTTCCTTGGCAGAAATGATCCGGAGCTGGATCTGCTGAGCTCCCTCACCGCTGTGCCTGGCCCTGCTGGCAAGTCAGTGATAATTTCACAGGGCAGATTTTGGCCATCCGTAAGGGAAATTGAGAGAGACAGAGAGCTTGAAACTGAAAGAGAAGCCTCTGTTCCCTGTTGGCTGGGGGATCTTGAAGGCCTGGGGATATGTCAGAATATAAATGGTAGTGAAAACTGGGCTACTGTGAATGGATTAAATGCATTAGGCAAGGCAAGGGGAAGGTACCATAATTAAGTAGGAACTGATCCAAATTTTTGCTGTGAAATTAACACCTTCCCTTATTCCTAAATATACAGACAATTTAGAGTGATGGGATGTGAGAACAAACCACCATCTATCTATCCTTTTTTATGACAGTTTCTCTTTATTCATAGATTGATGGTAATATAACTTGGCAATATATATTGGCTATAACGATGCATGAGTGAGAAACCTGTAAGTTGTGGAGGTATCTAGATCTACAGCATAATTGGCACAAATTAACTGAGGGGAGAGGTGTGCTACAGAACCTTGTCAAGAATATCTTCTCACTGATACAATTTTTATTTTTAAACATAATGGAAGTTGAGAGAAACAGCTCTGGGCAGGAATCCAGGCAAAAAGAGAGTTTATATTTGCATTAGATGGAAGAATTTTGGCAACCAAACAGCATCCTTTTCTTAGCTTCTAGCTTAAATGGGAATAAGTGCTCCCTGCAATACTACAGAGACTTTCCTTTTGTTTGTTCTTCAACCTTTGACTGGCACCAGACAAAAAGACTGCATGGGTTTTTTTGTTTTACTGGTCCCACACAAAATTTTGAATTAAGCAAGAAATACATCTAAAGCCTCGTCTAGAGAAGTAGTTATCAAGGTGTCATAAACCTGATGGTAGAACTCCTCCCACTGATGGAAGGGTCATTATTCCTCTCAGTACATAAGAATAGGAACATGAAGGAAAGTCCAGACTGCAGAGATGACAAATGGCATGGCCATGGAGGTATTTTTCAAATCCATTCTGCACTGGCCTGACTTCATTTCCATCTTAAGCCTGTGGGAGCATTATTTTTGACATCAGTGTAAACAGGTTAGAGCAGCCTGGAGCACTTTGGAAAATGCCTCCTATTTAATTTGGTTTATTACTGTGTATATATGTTATGCTATAGCAGGCTTTTATTACATAGCATATTTCAATAGTATTAAGTGTTTGCTGTCTCCTTGAGGACAGTTAATTCAGTATCAATAGCTCACTTTTATCAGAAAGCTTAATCATTCACTTTCAGGAGTTTAAAAATAACCTCGGAAAGATATAATAGCTGAGTTTGCCTTTGCTTTGCAATAAAATCTGTTGTTCTTGTCTTACCACATCACACAACTCTATGTGTTTGAATATCCATTTGACATTCAAGTGGAACCTGAGGACTGTGACAGTGAGCATCAGCCTTTAAGATACTTGCCTTGGGAAAGCTCCAGATTATGCCATTTTTTTCATTATAAGAATTGTCAAAGTAATGCTAATCAGGAAGCCTTAGCAAAGTCTAGGAATTTAAAAACAATTGTACACAAGAGTAACTTTGCTTTTGTAAACAGATTAATCACCTTTTATGCATAGAGACTCGCATGCTTTTTGCAGAATTATGGTCATAAAAATGGAGTATGTCCAATGTATTACTTAGATCATATATATATTAAACTGACAATTTAATTAATTATCTCTTTTCCATTTTATTCTGCCTGCAAAAGAGATACTTGGTGAGTATTTTTCTTCCTTAGTACACTTGTTGGAGGAAAAGCTTGGAAAAATTGTGATAATCTTGATATTACAAAAAAAAAAATTAACACTTCTCTATAAGTACATTGAAGACAAAGGACTACTTCTCAGATTCATGACTGATCAGAACTGGAAGTTTTCATGTGGTTCTGCAGATGCAGGGTTAGGTTAAAACTGTATTTTCATATAAGTAAATAACACTTCATGTCCTACCTCTTTCTTTTCACAGTTTTAAACTTCTTAAAGTCACTGTTGTATTATCATGCTGAGAAATTAAATTAATTTGACTTTTCAAATACCATATTTTTTGTCTGCTCTATAACAAGTTACAGGACAAAATACATGGTAATAGTTCAGTTCTGTGTAGAACTGGCTTTCTTGGAAATGCTTTGGTTGACGAGTTATCTTGCACAGTTGTTGCCCAGTGAATATTTTGCAGATGGCTACCATATTTTGATTTGCACATCTGCAGAATTCAAAAGGCAAGATAGGTGTTCCACAAAGCCTAAAGGGAATATTAACCAAATTGAGGTATGAATTATATGTGGCTTCAGATTTTGCTCATATCTGATTGCAAGCCCCGTGATTTTAATAACATACATTTTAGTTGTTCCTGAGCAGATAGGTCTTTAGCCCAATATTCCATAAGAAGTCTGCTAAGAAGGGGAAATTTCTTCTTAATGGATACAGAAGAAGAAAATTAGACACTTTTTTTTTTTTTTTTTAAGAGTAGACAGTAAAAGAAAGCAGAGGAAAATTCCTTCCTGTTTCATTTTTTGTAAAAGCAGGAAATAAAGAATGTAATGATAAAATCATCATTCCTAACGGGTCCTCTTGAACTAAATACTTAATATAAATTTTGACTTGGAGGGGGTTGAAATACTGGTTAAAAAGCTTTGCCATCAAACCAGTTTAAAATTCTGTGTATATTTTATGGGATGCTGAGGGCTTGGGTACACTGTGTTCACTCTGTGGATGTGGCAGCATGGAGCTTAGCACCAGGAATAACTTCATGAAGACATGTGTCATTTATTGGCAGTTCCATTTGCAGACCTCCATGCTGCCACAGAAAACTGACTGCCAGTGCTCATCCTGGCTGGTTGAAGGCAGGGACTGCACCCTGGACTGTTACCTCTGGAAAGGAGCAATGGCATCGTGGCTATTCTACTGAAGTTGGGGGGGGGGGGGGGGGGAAAAATCAAGCAAGTTGCTTAAAACTCACCCCAGAACACACAAAGGCATTATTTTCCTCCAGGCCTAAGTACCAGTGTATTTTTATCAACTTAAAACCACAGTATCTGTAATTTGAAACTATTTCTGTTTAAAGCAGAAGATGCCAGTTGCAGTGTTAATTTGAACAAGCTCATTCTGTTCTACATAAATAGTATTGCTGATGGAGGGGGGTTTGGTGCAAAATTAATGCAGCTAGATATTTTGCCTTTCAGGCCCCCCCGACCTGTAACCAGCATGAACGACACACTCTTCTCCCATTCTGTTCCCTCAGGAAGTCCTTTTGCAAACAGAAGGTGAGTTCTTATCCTTATTTATAACAAACCATTATATGATAGTGGTGGAAGTTTCAATTTTCAGTTTCCTCACAGGGGTAAAAAGACCCCAAACCCCCTCACACAGTAAAATCAATAGACATGAGCAGAGAAATGCCTTGGTTAATGTGAACTGATACCCAGACATCTGAATGGAGAGCTGGAGTTAAGGCTCCCCAGAGCAGAGCACTGAATTTCAGCTCTCATTTGAACCATTCTGACCCACTAAAATGTGCTCACATGCAACCTCAGGCTTCCTCCCAAATGGACCCAAAAAGGGCTACTGGTGAGAAGCCATTTTGTAACAGCTCTATGGGAATAGGAACTGGGACATGCCATTGCCTCCTGGGAATGCCATCATACTGCAAGATATGGGTGAACAAAGAGAAGATGTCTTCCTACTTCCAAGATATAGCAAGACATCCTTTCTCCTGTTAAACCATTCTGATTTTCATTAACATCAACAAGGGAGAAGGAGTAGTCTTGGAATATAGTGACTGACCCTTCAGTAAACGAGTCAGGGAAGTCTCATCAGAAACATAAATCCCAAAGAAGAGGTGCTTGCAGCTGACTGTGTACATTTTGACTCAATATTTTGGCTCAAGTCAAAATATGTGTGTAGCATTTGCTAGCTGTCTGACCCCATCTGTGTAAGCCTACAAAATGTACATAGGTAAGAAGATGGCAGAAGAATAACTTCCTGCTGTCTTAGGGAGGATAAGCAATGTGTCTTCTTTGGGTGCATTTTATTGCTTGATTACTGCTCTGTGTGTCAGTGCTTCAGTGCTCCCAAATGACTAAACACAATCTCTGGGTATGCACAGCTATGTATTTTAACAACAAAACCGAAACTAAACCTGCAGTGTACTCTGCAAAGTCAGAGTAAAGATGGTTTACTACTTCTTTAAATTATGAATTTTGTTATCACGAGATGTAAACTGTAAATTCTCAGTGTTATCTCAGTGTGAGTGGGTGTGACTCACACTGAGATAAGATGCTTTTTGAAAGCCAGCCCCAAAGCAGCCCCCAAGGCCAGATCTGCTGCCTATACAGAGACCGCAAATGCAGATTCATTTCTGTTGCTAGGATATATGGGGGTTTATGTGCAAGGCAGGGTAATGTATTTGTTACCTCTCCAGGAGAGGTCACTAAGAGCAGCACTCTTCAGAAGTGTTGCTGATGCTGCCGTGTATTGTCAAGATGTCCCTGTGCTCGAACAACAAAAGTACACTTTGCTGCTTAAGCCAGGAACCTGCAGTAACACTCACAGCACTGTCTACTGTGCTGCTTGTCTTTCTTTGCCTGTAAAACATACCTGATTATTTTATTTTTTGTCTTTTTAGTAACATTTAGTACGTTTAAACCTTTAACTATCAGGTTTAAACATACATGCTTCCTGAGCTGTTAGAATTCCTTTTTTTTTTTGGGGAAATATTCCTTGATGAGATTCCCCTGAAGGCAGGTGATAGTACCATCCCCCTCAATCATAGGTACCCAGACTTCCTTATGAGTGAATAGTGTGACATCCCTGTACAATTCTTTTGCTGCAGCTCATGTTCAGGGGGTTTCCATCATTTGTACAGTTAAAAGTTTCCATGATGCAGCAATTATTCTGGCTCTATTAGCATTAACTGTACCCTGATGTAAGGTAATGATATTGATTGTATATTAGAAGTTTTGTAACTTTTGTTTCATTGACGTAGCAGAATTTTAAGAGTTTGACAGCTTATTCCCAGTTTTATTTTATTTTCCCCTTTTACAAAATTAATTTGCATCTTTTTATTGGAAAGAAAAAGCACCCTACAAACAGCCAAATCAGTATTCTTTCTAAATAAATTGGATTTATTGTTTCGAACCCTCTCTGAACACTCTGCTCTCTGTGTATTCTTTTTGAGGTATTAACAAGGTTTCATTGTTTGAATCATTCAGGTTACTTGGGGGTATAAATGCAGCCAGTCCTGTGGCTGATGAGCATTCTCTTATAAAGCTGTATGTAAATCAGCTTCACAACAATTCACGGTCAGTATGAGAGCACTAACCTACTAATCGCAGTAGTTCCGTAGTTCATGCACTAAATCATTAGCAATTCTGCTAAACTACTCAAAATATTCTTTAAGGAAGGCTCTGATGGACTAGAGGGTTTCTGTGGCTCTAATTATTCTTTTGAATAGATTTCCTGCTGGCTGTGGGCTTTGCCAACTTCTCTTGCTTCTGCACGGCACAAGTCTTGCATTTTACCCTTTCATGTAGGATTAATATTAATGTGTCCAGTGGAAGTTGGAAACATTGCTTTTGAAAACTGAGAAAGCTACACCTTTATGGTTCCATCATGAGTATATGACTTGCCTATTGTGTTCTTGACCAAGGAATGAAAGAGGCTTGCACAAAAGCCTGGAAATGACTCCAGGTCTCACAGCCAGCCTCCTCTGCCTCAGCTCTCGCTGTGGGTGGCTGCTGTTCTGCCCTAAGTGCTGCTTGCCAATAACCCTTCCCAGACCCCTCAGCTTTGCTTTTCAAAATGACCACAGGAAAGGCGGATCTAAGTCCTACTGAAGCTAATGAGCACTTGCCATTTACATAGTGAGCAATGGATTTGGACCTATGCCTCTCATTGCTGCACCGTTTTTCCAGCATTCTCTCACATCTCAGTGACCTAAAGGAAGATCCTGTTTCATTCTGCACAAAAGAAATATGCAATTGCTGAAGAACAGTTTCCCCATCTTTTTTTTATGTGGAGTGTAATATCCTTTCCTTTTTTTTTTTTTTTTTTTTTTTTTTCTTATTAATCCATGAGCATTAACTATAATTCAGTAAGAATTATCAATATGAAGGTACATTTCTGTCAAATGCCAAGATCTTCAGTCTGGGTTAGACTAATAACTGTATCTTCTTTCATTCCTTTAATTTTTACTGTTACTATTGCCTTGGGAAAATCAGGCCTCATTAGTGGAAGCTCACCCTCTTGAACATCAGAGAAAGCTCTGTTTGATGGCTCTTTTTGCAATTGTGCTGATTTTATATTAAATACTCCATGATTCATATTCTAATAAGAAGAGTACAAACTCAGAGTAAAATTTCTAGCTGGATGTAATCAACACTAGAGGCTCTGCTAGCTGTGTTTTCACTGCATATAACTTACGGTTACTTTAATTTGTGTTGCAGTCTAGTCCAGAGGTTTCAGATAGCTTTAAGTGAAGTTTTTTATGTAATTTGAATGTTTATTCAAAGGAGAATTGGCAGAGAATGTCATTCATAGCATTCCCATGGTATTTATTTCAGCTACTTGTGTTCACTTAAGAACACAGCCATTCTAACCAGTTTCCCCCTGTAGCAGCAAATGCTAAATTCAGCACACCAGCTCATTCTGCTGCTGGAAACGGATAGCAGCTCCTAAGTTCAGCACACTACCATTTTTATTTCTGGATACATGGGTGAAAACTGGGAAGGTGGAGAATCTTGTTAGAGGAAAAATCTTTGATAATTGGTAAATACAGTGACAAATTGTGGGCAACAGCTGAAAGCAGCTGGAACATTATATACTGTTTACACTTTAATTACGTCTGAAGGATGGATTTCAGGTGGGTACACAATTACTCCAAAGCTCAAAGGAAGTTCAATTCAGGCTTCCCTGAAGATGTTTTTTAATTTCTTCAAACTGCTTTAGAATTTAAGTCCACTTAAAATTTCTGTGCTTGTTTGCTTAGTTTGAGCCAGCAAGTCCATAGGAGGGCTTTAAGGAGGAGGTGGACTAAGCAATTACAAGCACCTTTCTTCTAAATGTACACAGTGCGGAAATTGGTAACAGCAATATGCTCTGTACAGCTCAAGAACAGCTTTAAAGAACTTGTGTTAGAAAAGAAGAAAACAAAAAAGTCTGTGATCTTCCCCCAAATACCAAATCATGGTCATTTGCTGTGTTGACAGCTAACATGATTAAAACCACAAGGTCTGTAATTCTCTTGCTGCAGCTAATATTCAGGGGGTTTCTATCATTTGTTTTTGCAACTTCCGATGGCCTAGAGGGCAGCAGAAAAAGGAATGTTACTGCAGAGTAGGTAATGCCCTTGCAAACCACATGATTTGGATATGTTACATCAAAACAAGCAAACTTATCATTATAGAAACTTTTGTCCAGTCAAGAGAAATAACTCTATACACTGAATTAATGGGGTTTTTCCCTTTTTTGAATAATTTTGTTACCCAGCTGCAGTCTGTCATGCTGACTTAAAGTGCATAGCTGCCGTAGTAATGGGTACAATCTCCTGCTCTTTCTTTATAAATGCTTTTTTTAAGCTATTGAATTATTGAGTTTAGGTAGGATAAGATGAAACAATGTTTTTACTTGCATTTTTCTCAGCCCCCCCTTTCACAGCTAATGCATTTAGTTCTTCTAAGGAAGTAATAAACTGGAATAAATGGTGTGATGCAACACATTCTGGTGAACTTGAAATGACTTTGCAATTGTGTGATAGATAGAAAGAATGCACTGTGATATCAGATATCCATAGCCAAGGAGAAACTGAGTCTTATTTAATGCTGAGTCAGAATGGCTGGTGCCTTTTTTGAACTCCACATAAAAGTTAAAAGAATTGGGTATTCTACCTGAGCATAACAAGAGATTAGGCCAGATTTATAGTCAACAACTAACTTGGAAGAAAACCTTCTGGTTGCTCCATGTTCATGTCTCTGAGGAGCATGGTAGACTTCAACTGCATGTTGTCTTTGCCTGTTGTTTTCAGAACAAGATAAGAAGCCTTATTTCAGCAGAGTATCAGCAATATACTACCTGCCTAAAGGAAAGGTTTATATGTTTGGTTGTTTAGTTGCCAGGTAGACACTAATGAGGGCATAACTTTTACAGTAATATTATTAGGTCTATATCTTTATAGACATCTGCTCATAGCTGGGAGGTTTGTCTCTACATTTGGATGGAGAAGCATTATTTGGCATCTTACAAGATGTTCCATTTTAGCAGGAATATATCTTTAAAATATCTGTTTCATTTGGAAACTCACTGTGGCCAGAATGATCTCTGAAGTATTAGTTGAATATGTGGAGGATGTAGGAAGATATGGAAGAACAAGAAGGACAAATGTCAGTTCTTCCAAATGAAAGAGGGTTGAAGCTGGAATCAGGGACAAAGGTGAAAGGAATTATAAAGGAGGCAGCCTAACCTTGGTATCCAAAGATACTGAAATTATAAAAGAGTTAGCAGGCATCTGGAGGATAATAAACAAGAAAGAACCATGATATATTTGTCAGGAACAAATTATATCAACCAAACTAATTTATTTCATTGACAGGATGACTGATCCAGTGGGTAAAAAAAGAAGCAGCAGATACAATATAGGTTGACCTTAAAACGTAGTCCCAGATGACACAGAAGTACCCAAAGGAAATACAGACGTAGGGAAATTAGTAAAAGAGCAACAATGAAAATGAGTAATGACATTTTCAGAAGTTTGCTTTAGGAGAAGGACATCTGCTGGGATTCTTGAAAGCTGTCCTAAATCAGACACTATGTGCTATTTCTCATAGTGACTTAATGGAAACAATAGAGTGAATATATCCAATTTGCAGGTGGTACAAAGGTTGAAATAGTTATGGAAAGGAGTGCTTGGAGAGCAGTTTCTAAATAAAAAAAAAAAAAGTAGTTCAGTAGCAATGGTAGTAATTGATGTCCAAATGACCTAAAATCAATTACAGGAAATTCAGTAATTATGAGTGAAAAGTGCTGTAGCAAGGAAGCAAATAGTCAAATAAAAGATGGGAGCATAATTGGATGGATAGAAATATTTTAACAAAGGACCTAGCAGTTTCAGTGGACCACAAACTAATTGAAGTCAGCAACACAATTGTTAGGTTGCATTTGACCCTGGAACATCTTCTGGAAAGCCATTAAAACTCATTCCCCAGAGGAGGTGACATCTGCCTAGAGGTTTGCATGCAGTTTAGGGCAACAGCACAGGGGTAGATATGGTAACCAGCATATCTGGAGTCCAGAGGAGACATCTAAATATCAGAAAAACAGAGAAAACTCATGAGAAAAGGTTGGATGATTAAAATTTGCTTAATCAACTAAAAAAGAAAAGGATATGGATAGATATCAGTTGCTCAGTGAGTAATCCTTGCTTGCCTGCCTCTCCACACTAACTGTGTGGCTTCTGGAGCATAGGAGAGAGAACTTGTGGTTGGTAGACGGCACACTGTTAGAAAGCAAGGCACAAAATCTGCCCTGGGGGCTTCAGTCTCCCACTGTGGCAACATATTTATCTGCACTTTTAGAACTGAAAGGTGCATTTTTGGCTGAAATGGCACACCCTGTACCCCATGAATGCGTTTTCCTTCTGTAACTGGGAAGAAAGCGTATGGAAAACGCATCGCTCTAGATGGCATGGAGCATGTTTATCTGCATGAATATTGCCCTAGTGGAAGTGCAATACACATTAGTAGCATGCTGATGGGCAGAGAAAAGTGAAACAGGCATTTTTTCTTGCTGTGCAGTACAGCATTTCATTCAGCTATCTTACAAATTTATTATAAATCCATAAGCTGGAGCTCTTAGAACAACCTTTGGTCCCATCCTCTTCAGAACTCCACTGCCAAGCCCGCCCTCCCAAAAAGAGAGGAATTACACGATTACCATGCACCATATTTGTGCAATATTATCTGCCTACACGCACACAGACCCATACACCCCTGGATGCACAGGTGCATCCATGCTCATACACCCATGAGGTGCCAAACCAAAAAAAAAAAAAAGGTGAATAATTTTTAAAGAGAAAAAAAGTAAAATGCAATTTAGTTTTGCTTTGTTGTTTCTTAAACCAGAAAATGCTGCAGGATAAAAAAAAAAAAAAGAACATTCTTAATGTTTCCTATTTTTAGCCAGTGGTAGCTTGTTAATATGGATATTTAAGTGTTGGGAAAGATGCAGTTACTGCAATCCACTAAATAATGTAATTAGGAAAAAAAAGTGTGTTTGGTGAACTATATATTATTTTAAACGAACAGAAGAACAGTACTTCTGAAAATTAAACTGCTGTATCCCATCACTGCATCCAAATAAATGCCTTTCCGTAGATTATTGAAACTGTCTTACAGTTAATGTGAAGAAAAGCAACTTAACTGTTATGGTAAAGCTTTCTCAGCTTGAAAGCAGCATTTGAGACCGTGTTTATCTCGGACTCCATCTGGAAAACACACAAGCCTTCATCTCTCCATTTGTGAGAGAAGCACATTTTGTTTGTCATTTCTGTAGTGGAGGCTTTAATAGTTTGCTTTTGGAGAGCAGGAGGGAAAAGTCGTAATTCCTGATTTTGCATTTCCTGAAGTTCTCTAGAATTCCTTTAAAGCTTCTATTTTTATTCAGTCCAGGGGACTCAAATGAGCTTCCCCAGACTCTGTTCTTTAATGAATTTCAGACATCACTGTTTACCCTCTTATTAGTTTTCCTGTCTTATTAACTAGCTCTCCTTCCAAGAATACTGAAGTAGAGCAGAGCAAACTGCTGGCTAGGGCTGCTCCAGCTTTCTTGAAAGGCAAAGGGTAAGTTAGAGAGTATGTTCTTAACTGGCACTAACACAGCTAAACCAAAATGTTTTCCTCTATTCCTCCCATTTTTAATGTGTTGTATATACATCTTTCCTGGGAAAATTGTCATAAGCAATTAACCCAGTGAGCCAAGTAAGGCATGTTTAAATATATTTATGTACATCTGGATGCATAAGGTCTTGATCAGATACATCCAAGCAAATCCAGCTTGTGAATTCAGCATGTCACTCTTGTTTGTTACGTATCTATATTTTTTTGTGTGAAAAATACAGTATATTAAAACAAATAATGCTGACCTCACAATTTGCTGTATTTTGTAATAAATGCTACTGTACAGCTCCAGAGCTTCAGTCCCTGGCCTGATCTGGCATCTCACTGATTTCTGAGGCTGGCTCTGTCATCAAGTGGGATGCTACCATCCTAAATCACTAACTACTAAACATGTAAATTATAATAATAACAAAATAATTTCTGCACTTGGTGTGTTGTTTTGTTTTGATTTTTTTTTTTTTTCCTAAGAACACTGAAATATTAATTCCTAGATTCCCATCTCACAATCTTGCTCCTGCTCTCTCTGTTTATCTCTGTGTCTGTCTGGTCACACCCTGTCCCCCGCCCCGGTTTCAGGTTACAGTACAGCCTCGATGTTGCAGACAGGCTGGCTGATGAACATGTGCTCATCGGGGTGTATGTCAACATGCTACAGAGCAGCCCCGCACGGTTAGTGCAGGTTTGGCACCTTTGGGGGACCCAGCTAAGGGACCTTGCTCAGCCAGATGCTCTCACTATCTGCTCCTGGCCACCAGCTCTTCGTGAGCACTAACATGAACCTATTCATGTGTTAGTGGATTGTGGCACTTGCTGCTATTCTCTCCACTGAGGCTTGTAAGCTATTGCCAAGTATTGCAAAGAATTGCTTAGTTAAGAATGGCTGTGCCAGTTGTTTGGGATTCTCAGCTCTAGGCAGTGCAGGATTTGGTGCTGCTACAGAAATCTTCACACAACAATGCATTAACAAGCCCATGCTTTCAAGGTATTAATTTTTGCCATCATATGTAATTTGTAGCTTCATCTTCCTTGAAAGTTAGAAACTGTAATAGTACATAAATAATTAAATCATTATAGTAATTTTCTTACTAACCTAGTGAGAGAAATTCATTTTGATTTTTATATATGTCAGGCATTGCTTTTAAGTCTGCCTGAGTTTTCTGCATTGCTTGAATCTTGTATACAAATTTTCCCTTCTCTCATTTAGACTCATGGGTTTTAAATGTGTGTCTTGAACATAATTAATTGTTTCTGCTGGAGTAATTATAGAGTTTTGTTTCCTAAACCCATCAGCTGTCCTGGCACTTGAGATGGTGGCATTGCAGCCTGCCATGCCAGGGAAGGGAAACCTCTCCTCTCCAAGTGCAATTGAATTCCATAGACTTTGCAGCCCTGTACCAACAAAGTGGTGAGCAGTATGTAGCCCTAGAAAATGTGGTGCTGAGAGAAAACTGTACAGTGTTTCTACCAAAACTATGCTCAGGAGGTTTATTTTGCTCATAGCAAGCCCTTCAGTTTCCTATGCTGCCACTGCAGAATATTTCCTGGGCTAGAAGAAAGTCTCCATTTACTCCAGAATGTAGGAGGCAACAAGCAACTTCATTAAGGAGAGTGAATGCAATGGTTCTCTGCAGTCTTAAAAAATTCATTTCTGCAAGTAGCTCCTATTTGAAAATGGGAGTAATTTGTCATGCCCAGTGGATAAAAAAGTCTGCCTTCATTGTCCTGGATCTGCTTCTCTACTCTGCAGCCCACTAGAATGTGCCAGTGGTTGGTAGAGGGTTGCAGAGGCAGACTAGATTTTGGTGAGGCAAATGAAAGCCATTAATCCTAAACAAAAACATTTTCAAGGGGAATTTCATTCCTGAAGAAGCACTTCCAGAAATCAGGCTTATTGAGGTATTGACACAGTGGCTGTGAAAGCAGGCTCTTGGGGGCATGTGTGTGACCAGTCATTGCCCAGCCGTGACTGAGGATAGGAATGTGTTGTCACTCAGTCCAGTGTGACAGGGAGAAGGAAATGTGGCCCTGGCTGCCATGAGTGACTTACTTGATAAGGTTGTTCAGGAGGGGAGTGAAGAATGGATGTGGTTTAGGGTAATTCTTGGTACTAGGCTGGTTTGCCAGGCATGGCGCTTTGGATGCCAGGTCTAGGATTCATCTAGCTTCAGTGAGGGCTAGCAGTTCCTCCCAAGACCTCTTTGTGGGTGCCTCACCTCATCTGTACTGTTTTCATCCTCCAGATTTTATTCTTTATGTTCCAACCTGTTCCATCAAGGCTTTGAGACAACCCCTCTAAGTCATAGCACCTTTGTTTCCAAATGTGCATATATGAATCATATGGCATGATATTCAACATTTATTTGGTTTTCAGAAAGGCATGGGGGAGTGACTGATAACGACCTCAATTGTTTAAACAGCTGATGCAAAGCATAGTACATAACATCTGATTACTGACATTAAATCACTGCAGTCACAGCACCCTGAATGGAAAACGATCTCAGTTACTTGTATAATTAGATTTTGGCAGAAACATAACCTAGAGGGACAGTAGTCTCAGTCAAGCATCAGACCATACTGCATTGCCATTTTCTGCTTTGTTGGACTGAGACTGCTAATAGAGAAATAGAATGGTTACATTTTGGTAAAAGCAAGAACAAAGACTTGCCATCCTAAAGCTCCTGTGTGATGCCAGTTTCCAAAGGAGTAGGTGAGACCTCTGCAGGAAGCTCAGCTGCTGCATCGCAGAGTCTGGGGTGGCATCTTAAGGCAAAGCTGACCCCCTCCTGCCCATGCCCCAAAGTGGCTGGATGCAGTTTGCTCAGAACTCACACACTTGTGTCAGGATGGTGCTGAGTTCAAGTTATTTCACCCTGCATCTGAAGGAGATTAGGTAACCTGAATAAAGCATGCAGTTAACCAAAATGAGGTAGCTTCTGATTTAGGTAGCTTCTGAACATCTCTATTCTTCAATGTGTCTTCAAAATTCTACTTGTACCTACCCAGATAATTCAAGTGCTTCTGGCAGCCAAAGCTGAAAAGAGGAATGACTGTAGCTGGACCTTTATCCACAAGAAAAACCTGCAGAGATACGTCGTGAGCATAATACATAAAATTATCTGAAGAGCTGTACAGTAACATTTCAAAACAGAACAAGATTTGTTTTTTTACAGCTAATCATAAGTCTAATATAACCCAGTATACCTTTGTTTCTGTTTTAAGTGCAGCTAGTATTTATATTTTGGGCTTTGTGGGATATTTTTAATTAATTTAAATAACTTGCACTGCTTATCTTTTTTTTTTCATCTGAAGTTATTTGGTATTGCAAGTAACAGTACAAGTTTTCCTTTCCTTCTAATAAGCTAACAGGCTAATAAGCAACTTGAGGGTGTTTTAGAAACTAGTACTCCAGAGCAAATTAATAAACAAGAGGAAGAATTCATTATTTATGAGTAACTGTATGGGTAGAAAAAATGGCCCTTAGCCAGAAGTTTTGAATAGTTTAATTGCAAAGTCTTTTGTAGTATTTAAAACCAATATTTGATACTTACTTTAGTTTATCTTTAGTGTTAGATTCTTAAAAGGAACTTCTAACTGCATTCTAACTTCTAACTAACATTTTTGTAAGATAGAGACTTTGCCTAGCTTTTAATATTAATTCCATATATTTCAGTCTTTTTCTTTTCAGGTACAGAAAAAAATAAGATAAGTTAAAAGTAAAGGGTTATTCTGGTTGCATAGAGAGCTGTTTTCTGGGGGGTTTATGTTATACTGCATAGTACTCTGTGAATCCTATTTCTGTATGGAAGTGCCATGCTATTCTAGGGCATATTTTAAAATGTTTATTAAGGGGGTGTGCACAACTCTAGGTGGGAAGGCTAGTTTAATCTTCCTTTGAAAGAGGAAAAACATTCAACAACCGGTTGCTGCAGAGGAAATATGTAGACATTTAGTTCCCTTGAATAGAGGTAATTTTTGTGATTATTCCCTCATAGCTGAGTGTTATAATATTTTGCTGGTAAAATCTTGGTGATTCTAAAGTAAATGGCAAATTAACAGTAGCAGGGGGCTCAGATGATTTGTCTTGGCTTGAAGTGTCTTAAAACCAAGCCAGTTTTGAAAGTGTGGCAGTTAAACAGTCCTCGGAATACATTTGGTGTGTTGCTGTTAGACCATTTTAATTTTTTTTACAGCCCTGAGGCTTAGATACCGACCCTTTAATTTATCCATATTTTCTATAGCAAATTATTTATTAAGCAAGGGTTTGTAGAATAGGAGCATGTCATGAAGCCCTCAGTGATACCTCTCATGTAAAAATTCCACAAGACTTTTCTAACCGATGGTGACATAGTTGCAAAACCAGCAGGGAACATCCACATCAGCTATTGCTAGGTGGCTACTGCAGAACAGGCTGGTCTGACACATCTGAAGCCTGAGAAATGGCAAAGATCCTCCAGAGTCATTCCTTTGCTCATAGGTTATCAGGTTTTTCATCCTTTGCCTGCAGTTTTGAGATCCCTTTTTTTAATGGAGCTATCTAAATCCACAGAAGTCCTATTGTACAGGTGATAATATTGGATATTCACTCTCCATCTGAATGGGGATACATGCCAGACCAATTATTGCTAATAATTAAAAGGCCTTTAAAGAAATGGTCACTAATGGAGAAGCAGTGTTTTTTAGAAAAGAAGGAACAACAGCAGGATATTTGTATGCAAAATGTCCAGTTTCTCTCAAAAGGATGCCTGAATCATTCCCCTGGGGTCCCAAATTCTGCACATATATTCATAATATTTTAAACCTTTTGTGTACATTTGTCTTACTGTATGATTTCTGTGAAGTTTCTGAAGTAAAACAGAAGTGAATTATGGTAAATCTGAGAACTCTGAGACATAAAATTCTTGGCAGTCGAGGCTAATGCTGCTTTGCATACTTCTGTGCTTAATGGCCACATAGAATAGGTATATTCCAGAAGTAAATTTATCTCAGACATTGAAATTTAATTTTCAGAGCTTTGGAGTTAGTGATTTGTGGCATTCATAGACCAAATTTGACGCATTAATACATCACTTTATGACATCCACCCACGCATAAATATATATCAAAGATATTAAATACAAGTAAGACTCAAAAAGCTGCAGTGGCTTGGTTCATTCAGTAAAGCTGTTGGCTTATGTCTTAGCTCACATCTCGGAACTCTGGTGCAGATTGCGTTATGCCAACAAGTGGAACTATAATCCATTTTTCCAAGATGGATATAGCTACACATTGCTATAAAAAAGAGAATCGTTGCTGAATGGTTGCTGTTTTCACAACCATCTGTTAGGATGCAATGTTTTAGTCATTATGGTAAAATTAAAAATTAATTAAACTGTCATAAAAGTAACCCTTATTACCCAGTTTACATAATTTTATGTGTCTGCAAAAGTTTCTCACCCCTTTCTTTCTCTGGATGACATATTAGAACAGTAAGCATGAGCATGTAAGAAGCAGAACTGTATAAGTTTAGAAAAATGCCTTTAGCTTTGGTCTTTCCCAAAGGTATATCAGTTATCCCACCAGAATATCAGCAAGCATAAAATTAAGCTGTATATGTAACAAAATAAACATAACAAAAACCAGAAAGTCAGTGTTCATCTACATCTAGAAGTCTTATGTGCAGTCTGCAGCACAAGTTTTATTTACAAAGACCCTCTCAGTGTCTTACTTTTAAGAGCTTTACTGCTCTTCTAAACTTCGTGTTTGTGGTCTCACAGCTTATTATCAGAATGAGAAAAAGATGATGTTTGTCTCTTTTCTCTTGCATCAGTAAGCTGTAGCAAATCCACATGACACCCAGCTTTAGTTTCATGATCAGTGAATATCAACCACTGCTCATCTCTCAAACATAACTTTTAAATCCCAGTGGATTTAATCAGGCCAAATAACACATGTGCACTGTAGTTCCCTGAGGGACACAGGGATGTGAACTCACTGAAAAGTTGTAGAGAAAAATACTCCTTTTAAATATATCAGTTCTTTAAAAACAGAGCTTTTGGCACAAGTGCTGTTTTCCTCAGGAAGCCTTTTCAAGTTCAAGGTGCAATTTCCAGGGAAAAAAATCAGAATAAAATTCCATGCCCAGACTCTTTTGAAGCTCATTTGCCAGCAACCAGTTGCATGCCCAGAAGAGCTCATGGACAGGGAGATTTGTTCCTGTTTCCCTTCAGCCAAAAACCATTATACAGTTGCCAAAGGATAAGAAAAGAGGCCAGACTTGCCTCTCTCTGGGAATAGTCCACAGATAGCCTTGTATTCCGCGTGGCAATTCCGCATTCCTCTCACCTCTTCTTAGGGATTTCATTTTTTCTCTCTTATATGTACTAAAAGTAATGCAGTATAGGGTTCTAAAGCCCAGGATTATCCAGGGTAAACTAAATTCTCTTCAGATTTCTGGTTTTGTTAGCTTATAAGTTTTGATGTTTGTCTGCAAACTTCTAAATGTTTGGAAATAGTGAAGTTTCTCACTATATTTCCTTTTTCCTGCTCATCTAACTAAATAATAGCCTCCATTTAAAATAAGGACAGCTGGAAAAGCATTAACCTGAGAGAAATATTTCCATTTAATATTCTTGGAGGAGAAAAAATTACAAGGTGCAGTATTTTAAAGGAATTCAGCATATTTGCTGTTTAGTTTTTACCCTGGTTGATCACAGTCATGTGACACTGTGAAGTCTTGCTCCCAAACAGCAAGAAACCAAGAATGAAAGAGAAAGCCTGATTATAAATTCCTAGATCAGTGGTTCCAGACAGTGATCCATGAGATCTTGGTAAGTGCCCTGCAAAACTCCTAAACACTGTTTGCTGGTGCAAACATGACAAAGCTTCTAAAGTTTTTCTCAACAAACACTGAGGCTCCTACTAATCCTTTGTCCAAAAAGTAATCAGTCTTCTGACAAAGCTGAGTTGCAAAATAAATGCTGACTGATGTCCTAACCACCTCCCAACCCTTTTTGGGCAGAGTAGTCTGCAAGTTGCATCCTGTACAACCTTTACAGTGGGTTGCAGACAGCTGCTGTTTTCCCCCTAAGGGAAAGTGCAGCCCAAGCCCTTAGAGTTGATCTTTTTGGGGAAGTCACCCTCCTCCTTCTCCCCTCTGCTCAAAAAACATCGTCTCTTCCTAATTTGGTGACGTTTACTCCTTTGTTCTGACGTGTGGGGGTGTGAGGTGGTGGCTGGCTGAGGCAGTGGGTGGTTCTGCTGTATATAAACCTGTCTTCCCATTTCCCCCTCCCCCTGAGCAGCGTCCTTGACAGTGCAAGCCGCCTGGATGAAGAGCACAAGCTGATCGCCAGGTACGCAGCAAGGCTGGCAGCAGAAACTTCTTCATCAGTAAGTGTTTTAATTAAAGGAAGGTACTTTGCTTCTGTCATGTTCCAGGGGCTAGGCAAGATCAGGGAAATTACGTCTGACAGTCTAATGATTAATGGATTATTTTTCCTTATTCTTTTCATCAGAGGCTGTTATGCTTTAATAATAACACTTTTATGCAGTCCATTTAATCCAAAGAATCCACATACTAATGCATATAATCTATATACTAATGCAGTGGTATTTAAATAATTGCATCAAAGGGAGTCTGACATCTTGAACTCAGGAAAGACTATAAAACATTGTCTGGACTAGCTTTGGTTAAAGGTTAATGATTTACTGCATTGGAAAAATGGGGTGGTGAATCCATTTTACTCTCTAGCTCAAATATCACAGCCACTAGGGCTCTAAGTACTAAGGATATTAAAGAATGTTCTTCAGCGGGATGACTGTAATGACCCCCTGCATTAGCCCTGGCTCCCATTTTCATTTCAGAGCAATGGTTATTCTGCTCTCTGTATCCAAAGATAGAAGGTGGTGACAGGCTAAAACCTCACTAACTGCATTCAGGAACAAGAGAGAATGAAGCAGGAACCTAATCCCAGTATATAAAATCTTAAATGGTACATAAAAGGTCAGCCTAGCTACTTTGTTTCGACCTCAGAGGGCTTGATAGAACAAGGGACCATGAATGATGGTTAAGTGAAAAGCAGCTGGTCTGGAGTGCCCAGAAACGTTTTCACACTGATATTGACACTGTGGGGTCAGTTGAAAGGGTGAAATTGGGCACCACATGTCATGTAAAGACACTGAGTCACATTCACACCAGGTGAAGATGAATCTGCTACCCCGTACAGGTGCTGTCATGGAGATTTCACACTACTTGCAGCTGCCTGGGAAGAGAGAGATGCTCCTGTTCTGGCAGTCCAGCCCAAATCAATCCTTTCCAGATATGTGACACAGTGTTTCAAATTTAAGGCAACCTGTAGATGACGGTCTTATTTCTGAAAGACAGTAATTCTTGATGGGAACATGATTTCCCAATAATAAGGTCTCTAGTTAAAAACTGGTCGACAACAGTTCCATATAATGTGTCCTTGATGTGGGGGAAAACAGTATAAGCAGAGCTGACTTGAAGGAAAATACTGAATTTCTCATTGCCAACCATCTTTGCTCTTTGAACAAAAGAGACCGAAGGAAAAGAGAAGGTTTCTGTAGAGAGAAATCTTTCCAAGCGAAAGAGTGACACCCAGTAGGGCAGTGGAAATTTTTAAAGTTTTGCTGATGGCCATTCTGAATTTTAAGGAACTAAATATATTAATAACATTGGGCATTCAGGATAAAGATCCTGATTCCTCCTGTATGAGTGATGACATCCACCAGCGTGTATCAGTTCTTTAGGCACTTTTCTGCTTCCCTGTGGTTGATGTGTTAATGGGAAAATGTATCCAATAGCAGAAAAAATAGTATGTGGTTACAGGAGAAACATACTGTCCCTTTCTCACAGACAGTACTAACCTTTGTTACATTTGTTAGGCTATTGCAATGTATCTTCATCCTTTTTGATGGTCCACCTTCTGGCAGAGGAGATGCCTGGCATCACATGAAATAGCTCTCCAGAATTACACTTCACAGGGCTTTTTGTGGTGAGGAACCCTCATATCGCAGCAGTAACGCAGCAGAGTACTTTTAAATATTTGATTCTTTCAGGTTGGAGTTAGAATTAAATGGCATCTTTCATAGTTGTGAAACTTAAATGTCCTGCTCTGTGTTGTCACTGTTAAAATGCTGAAAAACAAGAATGTGAACAAGGGAAACAATAATTTATTATTGCTGATGAACATGCAAAAAGAGCAGAGTCCAATGAAGCTGTAGTGAGCACTGCCTAGTTCGGTGAGAGAGAAATTCTCATTTTATTGGTGGAAAAAGATTTTGCTGTACCTGAAGGTCTGGGGAAAGAAGTTTCCTGAAGTATCATGAGAACATATAGGAAAACTTGGACAAATGGGCCACACAGCCAGACTGAAAACTGAGTACTGCTTTCAAACTGAAAGTAAAACTGTACTTTCAAGGGAGCAAAGCATCACTGCTTTGGAAACACATCCCATTCTTTCTGGAGGCAGATGCTGGTTTTTGCTTCAGTGTACTCCTCATGTCTGTAGCATCAAAATCAAGAGCCACATTACAGCAACTGCCTGCAGCAGTGTCATTGCCTTTAACAATAGGTTCAGAGGAAGCTGCGTGAAAAAGCAATGAATGACAGGATGGTAAACATTGAGTCTTATTTACTCTAACACTTACTCTGCTTTTACTAGCAATGGTTCCATACTGGTATGAGCACAACATGAATGCTCTTTTTTTTTAAGTGTAGGCAAGCCTGGTATTGCACTTTCTGTGAACAGATTTCACAGAACAGATCTGTGTTGAACTTACGGTGCATGCTGGCTATTCCTCTTTCAATGCAGCCTCCTCTGTTTTACAGCAGCAGCCAAGTCAGCAGAGAGGAGCATCAGATATCTCCTTCACCATTGATGCAAACAAGCAACAAAGGCAGCTGATTGCCGA
Organism: Certhia americana; assembly: GCA_018697195.1. NCBI lineage: Eukaryota > Metazoa > Chordata > Aves > Passeriformes > Certhiidae > Certhia > Certhia americana. The sequence continues at coordinate 111,067,223 of CM031858.1, forward strand.
GCTCGAAAATAAAAACCGGTAAGGATCTGCTGAGAAACTGATTTTGTTCAGTCCCATATATTACATACATGTTTGTTTCTTAGCATTTTTTGCTACCTACTCCTGTACAATGTGCTTATATGGGCACATACATCTCCCCCTACAAAAAAAAACAGAGCACAAAAAGGTATGTACAGTAGGATAAAGGCTCTGAAATCATAGCCACCCCATGTTTTCATAAGTGTCCTGTCCAATGACATGATATAATCATGGATACTTTACTGTTTGCAGCTGCTGTTTGTTAAGAGTTTAAAAAAAAAGCCTGTCCTGTTTCAAAACCGGATTAACTTTCAGTTGGATTCTCAGTAGCACTATAACATGAAATGATAAAAGGATCAGTCACGCTTGTAATGTTATGCTCCTCTGCTTTTATTTGGGATAAAGATGATTAAAGCTCTTCAGAACACAGTCTGCCTGCGAGAGGTTTGCAGGAAGATTAGCAGCAAGTTAGGCTGCTGATCAAATGAGACAGGAGGTACAGATGTGACCGAGACTGAGAGAAAGTGTCCAGGAGAAATAGGCCAGCCGGCCCAAAAAAGGAGTGATGCCTCTTTGTTAACAGCAGAGGACCTGGCCCTGGGTACCAGACTGCCTGATGCCATGAAATGTATGGCAGCAGAGCTCTGCTTTTAGTGCCGGACCATAAAACAGAGGCTAGCCCAGACCAGATGGTTTCCTATTCCAAACTCTGCACTGCCTTCTGTCACCGTGTAATGAGCACCACCACCAGTCTCAATTTGCCTTTCATAGTTTGAGGCTGCCTCCTGACCGTCTGCTTCCAGCACATTGTGAAGAAGAGACGAAATTCACAAAGGTTTCAACCTTCTGCTGTGAAGCTTTGTATTAGCCTTTTGACAGCACTCCAGGGCTCACAAGGCAGTCGTAACAAGTCTTGTTAAAGTGCTTTTCCATGAATTGTCAACTGCTCTCACATCTCTGCTTCCATTAAAAGTATTTTTAAGGGCAAAATGTTTTCTGTGATACTCCACAATGTCCAGAAAGGTTACTTCAATTTTTTTTTAAGTTCGTGAGGTGCTGGAAATCTTCATGGTGAAGAATTAAAAGGGAGTGGTTCAGTCAAGCATAGAGCTATTTTATGTCTACCTATGTTTCTTGGAGGGTGTTGAAGAATGATTTCCCTTTATGGCAAAATCCTAAGAGTTTATTTAGAAAATATCCAGAGCCCTCTCCCATTGCTGAGGGCTTCTTTGGTTGGCTGCAAATAACTCACTTTACTTAGGTCTTCATTGGTTAAAAGCTAAATAGTCATACTTTCTTCACCTCTTGCAATGTCCAGGGAGCTGGTTTTGTGTAAAATTACTGACTTATGGTCTTCTGCTTATTCTCTTCCCCAAGAGAAATCCTACAGGAGATCCAGAGGCTGCGACTTGAACATGAGCAAGCGTCTCAGCCCACACCAGAGAAGGCCCAACAAAATCCCACTCTCCTCGCAGAGCTCCGGCTCCTGAGGTAAGTCCACGGCAGTAAAACCTTTGGCCTTGACAGGGGCCAACCAGTCATTCTCAATAAGATGAGAAATAAAAGATAAGCCTGGCTGATGGGTTTGGAGGCTTTTTAAAGTAAGTCAGCCAATGTGTATTTTTTTATCCATTTTTGGTGCAGCCCATTGTCCTAGAAGTAATTAAGCTTTTGCTTTAAACTGCGTGGGTATGAGAAATCTCACATATTACTCCTCTACATTAAATTAAGCATGTGCATTAGTATTTGCAGAGTTAGGCCCTTAGGTCATTTGGAACAGGTCCCCATAGCCATTACTTATGTGGGGAAAAATGTTCAGAACAAATGCCTTTACAAAGATTTCTAGTTTATGCTAAAGAAAATACAGAACTACACGAAAACACAGCCAGAATTAGATGTTGTTCTTTAGAAACTTCCCCCATGTGTTGAACTATAAGGAGAGGTCAGTTCTCTTTGTGGTACAAAACCAGCCTGCAGAATGATCCTCCTTGTCACGTGAGGGGTGAAGAGTACTGTCATCTGCAGCTGCTGTAGATTTAAAGGATACTTCTTCTGGTTATCCCACTAAGCTAAAAACAATAATATGGATGTGACTGTATGTTAGTTACAATATTCTATGTGGATTTAATAATTTCCATGGATATCAAATTGAAGAGGTACAATTGTCATTGGCCCAGATCCATAGGCTTACTGAAAGTCTTGAAGTTCTCATTGTGAGAGCCAGACAGAGAACTATCCAGTAAGACTATTCAAAATGCTCTGTATGAATAGAGAAGAGAGTGCAAGCACTTTCTTTCCAGTGAAACAATGCTAGATTGCTCTGCCCTCTGACTAAAGAACACTTTATACCGCTTAGCTGCTCCTCACACAACTGGTATTTTAGTGGTCTGATGCATATCCAAAGCAAATTTCTGTAAGAAATTGTGCTAGTTTTTTTTCTTTACAAGTACTTGATAGTTTTATTACAGAGCTTTCCACACAAAAATATTTTTCTGATTCACAAATCATTGCTTTGGCTTTCCAATCTAAATACAAAATAGCTTCTTCATTTCTATGAGTGATTTTAATTTGTAATTACTTCTAGAGATCTACAGGCAAGTGACATAATGTGAGGCATGTAACACTGACTGTCATGAAAACATGTGCAATATAAATACTGTAAAATATACCAATAATGTAGCTCCTACTCATCAAACCAAAAGTCTGCTTTCAGCAGGTTTAGGAAATCATCTTTCTGTGTAGTTGGCTAATAAAATTCATTATACTTTAAAAAAAAAAAAAAAAATTGCACTGTTAGCAGGCTAACTACTTAACTTTTCCCTCTTTTCAATTTTGATACACATATTAAAGCATAATACCTTTATTTCGATTTCTTGATATGTGATATCCTTAGGGTGGTAATACTGAATTCCTCAACTATACCTTCCCTTATTTAATATGCAGTGTGAGAATCAGAAAACAGCTTCTAGTCTGTGAGCCTGATCTGAAAGCTTTACATTCCTTCTGAAATGTTCACATTTGAAAGGCAAAAGTCTGACTTTGGATTTACTGGGGAATTTTGACACCACCTTGACTTCCTAGACACTTAAGATGGCACAAGGCTATTCTTATGTGTAAAATAACAGGACTCAAGAGTAGCAGCCCTGATTTATGTCTGTTACCCTGCTGATTTTTCAGGCTTGAAACAGTTAGGGCTGTAGAGTAATTTAGTTCATTGTATTAAGAAATGCTGTCATCTGTAAATCAAGTTTTACGTGTCCCAGCATCTTTCACAAGCTGCTGTAGTGGGGCACTCACTGAAAGGAGGTCCTGGACACAGCATTTCTTCACATTACCAGTACTGTCTTGGAGACAGGTTGGGAACCCACTTACTTCTAAGAGCTTGCTCTGGAGTGCAGCAGGAGAAATACCTCAGAGGAGTAGTCTGCACAGTGCACACTGCTTAGATCCTCTCTCCCTGTGGAATGAACCTAAAACCCAGCAGAGCTCTGTCCTAGGGCCTGCCACTTTGATTTACACAGACCTTATTTTTGATAGCGGTTCCTCAAACTCTGCTGCCTTTGTACAGTTCATAGCATTTCCAGCCGTTACCTGTCCGGAAAAGAAAAGCCCACACAGGCATTTTATAGCAGGAAATAGATCAATCCTTTAGAAGAGTAAATGCAACCTGGCAGTGTTACTCTATGATCCTATTATATAGGTGAGAGATAGCACACATGAGCAGTCCTGTAGAAATGTGTTGACTATATTTGTAGTTGTTCAGTTACAATGAAGGCTCAAAATCAGGGTTTCATATTGCCCTAAATCCAAGAAATGTACTTAAGTCTTGTTCGTTCCAGTGCTTTTCCATTTGTGATTAAATTGTCATATTTTGTAGGTAGTGAGAACATACTGCTTGTATGTTATTTGCAATGCAGTAGAGTATAAAATATACATAATATGTGTATTTTCCAATAGTAATGTTGATTAAGTCATAACTTCCAGGAGACAAAGTGTTTTTGGTTTTAGGTGGGGACCTCCCACAGTTTCATGATTTAACGTGTGCAAGTGCTGTTCCCCCATCTTGTACAGTGGAGCTGTGCAGAATCGAAGTTGTTCAGATTTGTGGGGGCACAGAGAGATTGTCCCACTTGGAGTGGCTCAGTATTCACACTGTCATGTAACCAGCACTGGACTCTGAGTGCAAAGAGCTAATTTTAAGCAGTCGTATCTCTACTATGTGATAGTCCTCCTCTTGATTTCGGAAAAAAAATAGAAACAAAAACAAATCATTGTGGGGTTTTGTCTGAATTTCTGAACTGTCTTAGCTTCTCTCATATGTCTCACTGTGTTCAGTGCCCTGCTGTAATTTCCTGTCCTTCAGGGCATGGCTTTAATTTCTCCTGACAGCTAGTGAGGTTATTGACTAGAGAGTTCCAAAGCTGAAATTGCCAGGCACTTCCACAAGGGAATATAACACAAATTTGTTTGAACCCATGTGTTCTTTGAAGAAGGGTCTGTGTCAGTGTCTTTTCCCTAATCACTATTCTGTCCCACAAGGATTCCCAGAAAGACAATTCCCAGGGAACTCCCTAGCCTTCATACAGTCACATTTTTGAGCCCTGTGCTGAATTCATACAGTGTGTTTGCTTTCCTGTGGTCTCTAGGTGTGTGTCCCATAGTAGGGCTGGGGAAATGATGCAGTTAAAAGCTGCTGCTACTGTGAGGGGTAAGCTCTGATCAGATCTGCTTGTTTCTCAGACAGCGGAAGGATGAGCTGGAACAGAGGATGTCTGCTCTCCAGGAAAGCCGAAGGGAGCTTATGGTTCAGTTAGAAGGCCTCATGAAACTGCTGAAGGTAAGGAGCTCCACCTGGTACTAAAGGAACTCACAAAGTGAAACGAGAGAGGAGAGGGAGGATATGTAACCACAGAATTCTACAGAACCTGAGAATTCCTACCCACAAAATTCGGCTGTGTTTCCCTCCCTTTTTATTTTTTGCCTTGGTCTTTTAATTCAGGGTTTTCAGATGATGGTGTTCCTGTAGCAGCACTGCATCATCATTGTCACCTACTGATAAGAGGAGTAAGAAAAAGAAAAGAAACTGATATATAAAACAAAGTTAGCTATTAGCTGTAAGAAAAAGAACCTCAGCACTGTACACTATTATTCACTGCAGCTGACAGTATAGAATCACTAGGCTACTTCATTTAACTTTGCCCTTAAGTTTCTTTAACTTATTCAGTTGATAATTCTGTCAGATGAGTCATGACATCTACCTCTCTCACCTCAGAGATGCTTTCCCTACAACACTTGTTTGATTTTCACCAATACAAAAGCAGGCCCTTGTTAAACAGATGAAACATGTCTCAACAAAGGATCTCAGTTAAGAACAAAGATAACAAAAAGCATGTGCATTTTAAATCTTACTATGGTAAGATGGAAGATGCGTTTTTATTTGCAGCCCTATTTTATCTGATATGCTTTAGACAGATGATGCCACAAATTCACAATAGAAGAAAGTACTCAGATTAGCATAGGAATCTGTTTTGTTGTTGTCCATGGCAGATCAAATGAGTTCATGGAAATTCTGTGCAATTTGGATCAAATATGGCTCAGATAAGAGCAGAAGGAATATCACTGAAATCCATTCAGATGGAACATGCCTCCATTTAGATGCAGCATGCCTCCATTTAGATCCATTTGCATCAAAGGATGAGTTTGACACCTTATGTCTCTTGCCCCTCCTCAGACACAGGCTTCTGCAGCTGCAATGCACGAATTGGTGGCACCTCAGCAGCAAAGCCCACTGAAGAGCCAGCAGATTTTTGGGAGCTGGAAGTAGGCAGGATACTTTTTGTTGTACCCGTGAAACGCTGCAGTGCCACAACTAGCTGTGAAGGCTGCCTGCTGTTAGTCACTGCCTGACAAAGAAAATTTGGGGTAGGAAATGGCAGCAGCTTTCTGTACGCATTGCACTGTTCTGGTGTTTCAAAGTGTGCAGAGGTGGGACCTTAAACCTGGTCTCATATCTTCAACTACCTTGATTGTGCCTTTAACCCTGAGCTCCAAATTTGGCTTTGTTTTTTGTCTTCATTTACATCCTGGCTCATCTCATATGCTGATCCTCTTTTTCTTTAGGAAGAAGAATTGAAGCAGGTAGCAAGTTACCTTCTCTTTGAAGGCCTTACTAACTCCTAAATGTGATTGTGTTCCTGTGATTTGTGTTACTTCCTTTGCTTGAGAAGTGTGTGTGTGTTCTTTTGACCAAAATTAATACTTTTCAGTTCTTTCCCGCATTAGTGTCTTGGAGCAGTTTTCACAATGAAACATCTTAGCGCTCTAGAAAATGAGTCATGGCTGCAAGGAATCTTCTTCTCAGCCTTCTAAATTAAAACACACAAGATATAGAAACCACTCGTCAAATGTAGTGAAAACAACCTAGAATATGAATTAAATAGATAACATTTTGAAAACATAATGAAGAAATTTTGTACTTTCAAGAACAACATAACTGAGCTTAAATTAGACAAGGGCAATGAGTTTGAAAGCCCATTTTATTCAGAAACAGTTAGGGCACATCTTTAAAAGTTGGCACTGATGCTAGCAATCCCATGAGTCTTCAGGGAAATAAATGTTTTCTGCAACCAAGATCAAAAAGAGGAAATATTTACATCAATAGTAGTAAGTTTTAGATTTAATTGCAGTGGATCTTGGAAATATATTAGGCTTTAAAAGAAAAGGGCACTTTTCAGATAGCAGTCTGATTTATGAGTTCAGTAAAAGCATTTCATTTTAACAAAACGCACTTCCTCCTGCTTTTATCAGCAGAAGTGTAGTCACAGGTCTGATGTCTTCTGTCTGTGATACAGCATGCAGTGTTTGTAGGTAATGCTCACCTTCGTAAAACCAACATTTGGCTTATTTTTCTAGAGCATCAGTTTGTTGCACACAAAAAAATAAATCTGACCAAATACCACCTCTGTGTAAGGGCTGTCTTTTTTGATTTTGAAGATCTGTTCACAAAAGAGAAGCTTCCAGTGTGACAGGAGTTACCTTATCATGTAAAGTGTTCACTGGACAGTGTAAGTGAAAGCACATTTTCAGGCTGCTACATGGTATTTTTATGAGGGTTTTTTTTTTCCACTGAATACCAGGTGATGATGCTAAAGAATTACTTGCACCATTTCCATTTAATGGTCCCCATTATGCTGTGCCATTTCATGATCTGTTGAGAGAAACAGGATTAAATTAATTTCTGGAGGAATTCAATTGGAATGAGCAGCCTGGCAATTCATCTAATGCTTATGAATTATATATTTCTCCATTGCCCTTCCTTGAGAAAGGATAATGGGTTCTTCACATCCCTGTCGTTTGATAAGGCTGTGTGATTTCCCCATATGTCATCCCAGTTCAGTCCCAGCAGAGGGAGCAACGGGCTAAAACTCCTCTAAAGCCGGTTTTCTTTTATGCTAGGCACACATGACACTTGATAGTGGGAAAATTTTCCTGTCTAGCAAGAGTTAACTTAAGAGCTGTAGCAATTTCACTGGGGATGGAGAATTAAATAAAATACCTGAAAATTTTTCTGAAAGGCATGAGAACACTGATAGCTGCAACCAAGTACAACACAAAAGCTGAAGCCATCCAAATATCCATGGTGGCGGTGGTAGCTTCCCTTTCAGCACGCTTTAGTCCTTAGCTGGTAGAGCTGCCAAGGTTTGGGAGCAATTCAGGGCTTGTCTTCTCTGATGACCTTCTCTGCTGACCTTACCAAGAAGTTTAAGACTGGCTGTCATAGCAGATTTCAGACCATTAGGGTTTGAAAACCACAATTCTCCTGATAACCACTAAGCAGGAATCCAATCCTAATACCACTTCATTCCCACAAACCTGGACTGAAGTGGATCTAGATGAGTAAAATATTTTAATTTTTCACCTCTCTGAAATTCGGCATTCCCTAGTATCCTCCTATTTCAACTTGCTGTTCATCAGTTCTGTCTGATACTGCCCAAACAGTATAAAAAAATGTATGGAGTTTTTTTCCTGGTCAAGTAACTCCAAATGCTTCATCTTCCTGTGCTTCCCAAACATTTTGTGTTTATTATAAACACAGGATCTCAGTCATAGCTGCAGAGCAGATAGAGGGTAAGCACTGGGTGTGCAGCAGCTCTCACATCTTTTAAGGGAAAATTCCAGTCCAGAAGTACTGGCAGGCATCTGTTATTTTTAGCAAATAAAATGTCTATTCTTAAGTTCATTGCTGAATATGACTGGATGACGGGAAGCAAGTTTTGTCGATTTTTGTTCTCATCTTTCTCTGAAAGTTCCCACTATTGTTGGTGTTCTCAGAACAGAGATCAAAGGCAAAGAGGAGTTAAGGAAAAAGGCAAGTGAGAAAGGGTGCTTGTCTTTCAGAGAGCTGAGAACCACAAATTCTTTTGTAAATGTGTTTCAGTGAGGATGAAATATGCTCCGTCGGGGCATGAAAGCAGAAAGCTGTAGATCCTGGATGCCTTGCCTGATGTGCAGGGATTATGACTAACAAGGACCTTGGAGCATCTCCAAGTTGCTCTGGGCCCTTCCTCTGGAGGACTAAATGTCTCCATTTCTGCTGGAGCTGGTATAGATGGTTCTAGAAACAGGAGAGGATCTGGCCTTTATATATTCAATTTGCCTTTCATCCATCATTTAATTGTTCCAAAACCAATCATTAAAGAAATGATAAGTATTAAATCTTCCATCAGTAATGTGCTTATTTCTCATAAACCTAATTTGCCCTTGATGGCTTTCAGGTGATAATGTCTCTTAGAAAGGGGTGATAGGATAAAAGAACAAATAGCTTAGTATTCTGATACATTATTTATCGTCCAAGCCAGGAATTTATAGAAATCTCCAGGGTATTGCTGCACTCATCATGCAATGGCCTGCACTTGTCTAATTTAGAACATATTTGCTAAACATAATCAGAGCTGCAGTGGCGACAAATACCAGAGTCAAAAGAAATGCCATGGGAAGAGTTAAGAAATCCTCCTGTATTTTTAAAATAAAGCCAAGATAAGGGAAACACCACCCCTCCACTCACTTTTGACTGAAAACAACCAGGAGCTTGAGTAGCACTCCCCTTTACAAGCACTCAAGCCACCTCCATCCTTGGCATCTGCTAAACACTGGGTTTCAAAAGTCATTTGCAGTTTGGTGTGGGCTCCAGCATTAGTTTTTTTCTTACATGGATACATGTTCCCAGGACTTTGAAACAGTGGATGAGAAGAGCGCTGTGTCTCTTGGTATCACTCACCTAGCTGCATTAGTAAAAACTGCAATTTTGTAAAGTCTGCTTGAATTTCAGCTAAATGATCCTAACTGTGAGGTGCTAACAGCATGACATTTATATGACTGGTGTTAAAACATTCTCACTTCCAGCAGCTGAACCCATAGCAGGAATTTATATTGCCCTATCCCCACAGTGTTTGGGGAGTGTCTGAGTATGTCCTGTGGAGCACATAATTTAATAGTGGCTTAAATAGTTCTCTAGCTCCAAATAAAAAGCAGAAATTTGTATTATTTATTGCGAGTGTCAGACTTTATGTGAGTGAGAGGTTGCATGTACCATGAACTTGTCCTGCAGGGAGGCAGAGGGCAGGGCTGTGATTGAGAGGGGCTGCTCCAGTCCTCTGCCTAGGCTGAAAGCCACACTGGTGCCAGCAGCTTTCCCCTGCTCACAGCCAGAATGGGTTACAGTTTAGCAGACATGCATGTGAGCTGTGGGACTGAGAGGGGAGAGGGCAGAGAGGTCTGTAGTGTGGTCTTTATTAACTTGGATTTTTATTTTTTTTTTAATTTAGCTGCCTGACATTTTCCCATGCTTAGAGGAAGTCAGATCTTTACTCATATTTTCCTACTTACTGTTTCTTTACACAGAAGCCTTGCTGTCAACTAACAACTGACTTTGGTTTATTTCTTCTAGCAAAATTAACATTACCCAACTGATCTACAGACAGCACGATGCCTTTAAGCTGAGGGATGGGTTACCACGACAGCAGGCAGGCTCTTGCAAAGCCCCTGTTTAACCCCTTGATTGTTTTGCAGACGCAGGGAGCAGGCTCCCCACGTTCCTCACCCAGCCACACCATCAGCCGGCCTATTCCCATGCCCATCAGGTCTGCCTCTGCCTGCTCCACCCCGACCCATGCACCTCAGGACTCTCTGACCGGGGTGGGAGGAGATGTGCAGGAAGCCTTTGCACAAAGTAAGTCTCATTAATAGCTTGTCTGAGGCACTTGGAGACTGAAAAATCATTATTTCTTGTGGTTACTGACTAAATGTGCTTAAACTTCTGAGTTGCATGCAATGGATAAAAAGCAAAACAATATGCATTTTGCCATTGAAAATCAACTTTGTTGGCCATCAAATCAGGCAGGTAAGAGGAAACTGGACAATGATGCCAGTTAATTGGAGTTTGGGGTGAGAAGGCATTCTGAAGCAAGGGGCTGAGAATGGTTATCACTACTCTGTTAACCAGAAAAAATGCTATTGACCTAAGCAGGCATTTGGTTTTAAATAAAGACTTTGCTAGAAGTAAATGATACAATCACAGAATTAGTTCAGGTGGAAAGGGCTTTTGTAAGTCACTGTGTCCTTCTGCCCCAGGAAAGAGGGTTTCAAAGTGAGATCAGACCATTCAGGACCTTTACCAGCCAAGTTCTGGATGACTCCTGTCATTCATTTTTTTCTGTTGCAGTGTTTCCCCATCCTTATTGTGTAAATTTCTTGTCCTTCTGTCTGATTGGAACATCCCTTGTGACTGTCATTCCTCGTCCTTTTGCTTTGGGCCTGAAGTTAGACTAGACGGGAATCAATCTGAAAGTCTAGGTGAAGCCTTTCTTTGCATTTCCAGAAAACTGTCATCACCTTCCCACTCTTTTTTTAAGTAAGAATAAATTGTAAACTGTTTTGAATTTCTAAGGCCACAAATTAAATTATGTTGAATAACACAGAAAGTGACTAGTCTGTGTTATCTAAATGAAGAAATATTTCTTATTTTTTAAATCTGCTCTCTCTAAAATATTTACATAATTGCTATTCTATGATCTGAATAAGCTTTATCCCTTTTTCCCCAGCACAAATTAAATGTAACTTTAAATGTAAGCTCAGAGATTCCTCCGCTGCAGTGGAGGCATGCTTCTTCCCAGGAATCCAGTTCAGCCCTCTCATGCACCCTTCCCCTTGACTTTCCTGTGAATTGTCTCTTTGTGTGTATTTTTGGACAAGGTTGAATCTGTAATGCAATCGAGAACTTTCTCCTAAAGTGCTGGTCAATTCAAGTATTGAACATAGGCATAATTCCTGGTCCCAACATAACAGGTTGCTGCTAATCTCATTTTCTGTGGCAAAAGAAAAACAGGCAGTATGTTTTCCTTTTTTTCCTGCCATGAGAAAAATCGGACAGGCAAAAATATGGAGACCTAGCTCCTATGCTAGGGATAGCTTCTTCTAAAGTTGAGTAAGATAAATAATGTAATGGCCACAATAAAATATCCATAAACAATGTTAAGTCTGCCTCAGGAAAATGTATTTTAAGTGTAAAAATGTGTTCTGTGTGAGACCAAAAGCAATATTATATATTATAAGAAGTTACGTGATCACATTTTAAAACTTCTGCATTTGATAGATACCTAGGTTTGTGTCATTATTTACTGTAAGCTCTAGGTGGGAAGGTCAGACCCAAAGAACTTGAAGCCAGCATTCTGTCACATCTTGACATACAACTTGGTGAGGGGGGCTGGGCTGACATTTTATGGCTCCATTCTCTGCTGCACCAAGAGAGATCTGCCTGTATATACATAATACAGGCAAGCCACAGTTAAAGGATATTTTCTCTTCATTGTTTCTATTTCTCTTTCACAGCATTTGCAATAGTTCAGAGGCACAAATCTGGGAAGATTTTAGAGAGGGAGTGGTTGTCTGTGTGTGTGTAAGAGAAAGTTTGACTACTATAATTTACATTCCAGTAGCTATTTGGTAATGGATACATGAAAAAAAAAACCCTCTTTAGGATTTGAGAAACTTTATAGAATTTATTGGTTTGCATTCAGCGAGTTTTAAAAAATCTACAGTAGCCGATTACTTTAAATAATTCCATTTAGAAGACTAGCAATTCTGTGGACTATATTTATTATTCAGCTATTCAACAATAGTATCTGTGTTTGGGATTTGAGGGAGTTAAGCACATGTTACCCACAGACCTCTCCTAAGGAAGGAGTATTCCATGCAGCTCACAAGAATCTCTCATGATTGATGGTTAAGGGAATATTGCCAGGTTCAGCAGGGAAACACGTCTTAGATGCATTATTAGAAAGAGTTTAAAAGCAGCCTGGGGCTGTTTAGAGGGCAGTAGTGCTTCCTTTATTAAAAAAAACAAGGGGGGTTGGGGGAGAGAGAGAGACAGTAAATTATAGAATATACAAGAAAGTCCTTGAGCTTCAGGAGAGGCTAAGAGGGAGCAGAGAAGTGAAATCCATATAGTCTTGATGAGGGATGAGGTCAAGTGTGTTTCTTCAACATTTGCCATAATTATCTGGCAAATACCTGGCAATAATGGTGTCATTAAACAGAGCTGTGGGAACTTAGAGAAAACACTTCATTTCTTCCCTCCTCCCCCACAGGCACTGTAAATGAGTTCACGCTGGATTTAATCTTCCAGGCCTGGTCTGCTGGTGTCACCACACAAATGCAAGCTTGATGGCAATGAATAATCTCCACATATCTGGCATTGTGATTAAATGAAGCATGAGGCCAGGCTTCTGCTTTTGCATACAGCATAAGTAAATGAGGCCATTCTGCAGAGAACTCTTCTGCACGTGCCCCTCATAAGGACTTTGATACACTGAAATATCACAATGACAGCTTTCAGCAGGGTCAAAACTGCTTTCAACAGTAAAACATATGTCGTGTGAATAATAGTAACGCTGTGCTTTGTCCATCTCTTGCTTCAGGTGCAAGACGAAACTTAAGAAATGATTTGCTGGTGGCAGCAGATTCAATCACCAACACCATGTCTTCTTTGGTAAAAGAACTAAATTCTGGTGAGTGAGGCTAATGAGGGGGAATAGTCGCCACAGTGACATTTCACGTTTATCTGAAAAAAGTGGGGGGTAGGAAGATACGTATCTTCAAAGCTTTTTATGCTTTTATTTTAAAAATCCCTAAATACTAGCTTCTGCAGCTCAGCAGTTCTCAAAGCCATGGACATAGAGGTGCAGCTGGATACAGTGAAAACTTTGTCTGTGATTCCACATGGAGTGGGATTTCACTCTTTAGAAATTAGATTTAGCATAGATCATACAGGATCTGTTGTAAAATGCAGTCTGTACTATTACCATTAAAATACCCTAACTTATAACTGAAATAAGCAAAAGCTGCAGTATTTGGTCACACCACAAAAAGAGAACTATAAGCTTTGCCATTGTAAGTACAATAATATGGTTTTATTCACTGTGAGGAGGTGGCATTCTCGGTTGGAAAGGCAAAGAAATGCTTAAAGGAATAGGCAAGTATACTTTCATGAAAGTTAAACATGTTTTTCCTTCACAGAGGTGGGCAGTGAGACAGAGAGCAATGTGGATTCTGAGTTTGGACGGACTCATTTTGATGACCTGGTTCCCTCCCCGACGTCTGAGAAGGCTTTCCTGGCGCAGATCCATGCCCGGAAGCCAGGGTACATCCACAGCGCTGCTGCCACCGGCTCCATCCGCAGTGACATGTGGGTACCTGCCTGACACCCTGCCTGAGCTCACTCTTCTTCCTCTGAAAACAATGTGCAGCACACAGTATTTCCTCTCCCTCTCAATTATTTGGGTAAAACAAAAAGAAAAAAAAGGGCATAAATCCAAGTGAGGCCTGCTTCATGGTTACATAGTAGTGAGCTCTGTAAACAATAAAGCCTGGAACTTAGGACTCCCTCAGGAGTGAGCTGTCTCACATCCAGCCTGGAACACTCAGGCAGCATGGAGGCTGTGGGACAGCTGTTTTCCCAAACGTGCCCTGCAGTCCTACTCCCTGTTTATCCAGACTGAGGGACCTGTTGGGGCTCACTGGAAAAGGAGAAATGTGTAAATGGAAAAGACAGAATGCTTTTCATTGACCTACTCAGTTGATGAACAAACAGATAGATTTTTACAACCTGATCCTTCCTTTCAGAGACAATAGGCATCTTTCTAGTTATTTTTAGTTCAGCCTATTTGTATGAAGTTACTGAGAACTTTTGTTACTCATTTCCTTAGGGGAATGCCTTCAGCAGAATATGCCCTTTGGTGTACTTCACAAGAGAGGGAAATAACAGAAGTGTTCACTGGCAGGAAAATACTAACCACTGGAGCATGTGGTTAGACTAAAAGTATCCTACAGTCCTCATAGATTATAATAAAGGGAAGTTTTACTGATTATGAATGTCATTCATCTCAGGAGGCTATTTATTAATAATTGTCTTTAGGGTTACAGAAGATGGAGACCCTTATGTCAGAGCAGATGATGAAAATTACGAGAATGACTCTGTCCGCCAGCTGGAGAATGAACTGAAAATGGAGGAGTACCTGAAGCAGAAGCTGCAGGATGAGGCGTACCAGGTGGGAGAAGGACAGCAGCTGCCCATGTTTCTCCATAAGTGAGAAAGGATGATGGCCTGGCCCTCAGGTGCCCAGTGCTGTCTGACTGGCATGTGATTTCTTCTGGGAGCAGCCACATTCCAAAAACTGCAGCCACCTTTCCACAGACACACATGCATCCAGCCTTTGTGCATATCCAAGAAGACCACACTGCCTGAGGCACACAGCAGTAATCCATAAGGGTACCAGGGAACCAGGTGGGACAGAGCTGTCTCTGAGTTTGTTCTCTGCCCATGCCTACCAAGTCACTTAAATCTCATCCCCCCTACCATAGGTGCTGGTTGGTGGTGTCAAGATGTCTTGCTATTTTCAGATCTTTTTTTTTCTCCAAAAGTTAAAAACATTCATAAGGGTTTCTCCAGTGAGAACTAAAGCTCAAGTGCAGTCTTGAGTCTTACTGTCATTGTCAGCATCTGGAGGTACAGAAAAGGGTCTGAAACAAGTTGTATCCCAGAGATCCAAGTATTCAAGAAGCATCTGGTGCAGAGAAGCCTGGGGATTTGTTATTAAACACCTCCCTGAGGAAGCTCTCAAAGGGCATTTGTTTAAGAGTCTGAGTAAAGTAAATACACCAGGGGGAGCTGGAATTCTGTACATGTCCATATCTGTATCATGGTCTCCACTTCTACCTGGTGTTGCAGATTATTTCCATGTTTTCAATTATTCTGACTTGGAATATCTGAATTTAAAATACATTACTTCATATAAAGTTGGAAGTAGTCTTAATAGGAGGGAAAACCTAGGTCAGTTATTTGGGAGCAGAGCTGAATTAAGCAAAAATTACTTTGTTCCCACATGGTGATTGGCTCTAATTTGGACCTCACCCCTAAAGAACATATTAAATGGGCTAAAAAACCCAAATTAGACATATTCTGAAAGATCAGATGTCTGCAAATTAGGTTCAAAATCAAATTATGGGCAGGAATTCTTTAAACTGCTGATTTCTAGGAGCTAATAAAATCTAGTCTTTTTTTCTGGTAATTTTTCTCTAATGTTCAGTGCTGGTCACTTTGGAGACTATCTGTGTCTGACAGGCTTGTGTTGTAATGAAGATTGGCTGCTCTTTTTGCCTTCTTTTCTGTAAAACTGCTAGGATATGTTAGTCTTGTAAAAGTTCATTGAGTCTTGTCAAAATTTGAAGTAACTTTGAGGTTGATATGAACATCTTTTTGTTGTTGTTGATGTAGACCTGCTACATGGCCATGGTAGATTGCCAAAAGTCATTTCATTGCAGAGATCTTTAAGGATATGGCAAAAGGAGCAGGATTGTTATAGATCATTTAAGTTGCTGTTGCTAAGGCAACAGCAGGTGACATAGGGGGAATTGTGAGAACTTCTTATCCAAGATACAGGAATTGCCAAAAATCACAGCTTTTAAACTTCTGAACAGGATGAACAGCTACTGCTGATGTAATGAAAAGTAATTGTCAGTTTAGAGAAGAAGTGTCTAAATAGTCACAGCTGTCAGGCATCAAATAATAAACATTATTCTTGCTGGTAAAAACTCCATTTTCTTCAGAAAGAACAACACACCAGTTTTACTGTACTTTGATTACAGTATGGCAGGGCAATATATGGCAACAGCGTTACTTGAATTTTGCAGGTTACAACAGGATTTTGTACATGCATAAAATTCAGTATGTATTTGCACTGCAAATAAGGGCAGAAGAAGTTACAGGTGTCGCTTGGTGGCAGTGAGTGTTACTCTTGCTTCAGTCAAAACAGTTTTTCTGCTGTTTTCTACCAGCATTCCCAGGAGAAAGGGAGGAAATCTTCTCCCTATTAACATAAGAATAACACTCCTGAATTTAGGTGAGCCAAGACTACAGGACTGAAGTTTATTCCCCATTATTTTACATTGTTTGTTTACTAGGGGAACAAAAAACAGACAAAAAACCTAGCGTGCAAACAAACACACACACACACACACACACACACACACACACACACACACACATACCATCCCCTGGCCAAAAAAAAAGAAAATCTTTTTTTTTGTCAAAAATAAATTGACTGAGGGAGCAGAAAGTCCTCATTCTAGACAAGTTCTGCTTAACAGCACTTTTTCAAAAGATGTGTCACGCTATACTTTACTGTCTATGAGATTGTCAGCTCCTATCAGGCAGTGATTTGACAGTAGTGACTTGTAAGTGAAATCTATTTTTAGTTGATACCACAGCCTCAAAGCATGTAATGGCAATGTATAAGAAGTCGTTCCCAGTATGGGTGATGCCATTGAAATTAGGGAATGGGTTTAAAGAAAGCAAGAAAAGGTATTAAGTTAATAGGGACTACTAAGATGATTAGGAGCTGGTTGAAGAGTATCATATATTGATCCTGAGACATGTGCTTTGGCATTGGTTGTTCTCTGCAATTTGCTGTATATTTGTGGTATTTTGCTCTTATATCCCTTTTTCTACTAATATCACTGAGTATTCTAAAAAAGCCACAGCTTTCTACTTGGAAAAACAAAGGAGAATCAGAAAATTTCTCTTTAGGGTATCCTGTTGAACAGAGGCCAGGTAAACTATTCTCATTTGCATCAAACCATTGGAATTTATTACAAGCTGGTTTACTGTTTGTACACACATATATTCTGCATTCACCTGGTTTGCAAAAAAAAAGCCAGAAGCTGTAGCTATCATAATGTAATTGTCAGCTGAAAAAATCTCCAAGGAGGAACTCCTACTAAGGTTGCAGAATGGTCACCTCAGTAACAATCTGGTAACCATTTTTATGTTATTAAATGTCTCACTTCATGTAAAATCAGCACATTTAGAAAAACATGTAGATGTAGCATAGCATGAAAGATGGTTGGCCCAAACCCACTCTTGTTATTTTGTGTCACCTTGCGTCCAAGAAAGATTTTTGTGCTAAACTCTAAATTGATATTAAAAACACAAGATACATAGGGAAATCAGGGACATGAGACCTTAGAGGAGGCTTCGTTCTGTCTTCTTTTTTTTTTTTTTTTTTTTAAGCATGTTGTAAATAGCAAGTATCTGTATAAGAAAAAAACCCAAACACATTTAATGCACAAGTGTAAATGCTAACAGTGTGTATCCTCCCACATCTGTTTCCACTTTTGTTCTTGGTACAGTCTTTTGCTGATATGTTGTGTAAGACAGTTTTCACTGGGTTTATTTTCTGGGTCCCTAATTGCTCCCTTTATTTCTAGGCTTGTGCATGGCTTTTTTCAGAATAATACACTGCCTGGCTGCTCACGGGCTTAATTTGTCATCTTCCTGTTTTCTGTCCTTTGTTATCTACAGGTCAGTTTGCAAAGTTGAGTGCAATATTCTTCTCTCTCCTCTCAAGTAAGTATTACTATAATTTAGAAGAAATTAATCCTCATAATATACATTTCAGTTGCAATGCATCTTGTGGCACCTGAATGTATGTGACAATTCTGTTCCTTTCTCCTTTTAACCTGTGTTGGGATGCCTTGAAATCTCTCTGAATCAACTCTAATTTATGGATCTGTACTCCTAGTCCCAAGGATGCCTGTTAAGCCATCACTCTTTTTATATTTTTCCTTTGTTGACCATCAGAGTGAGAACGTGGGCGTTCCATCCCTGGGGATGACAAATATAATAGCCAGTACAGAGAAACCTTATCCAGAAGATACGGAATCAGATTACATTTCAGGAGATCTGAGTTTCATTCCTTTCAATGCTTTAGTCATGCTAGCATAACTGAAATAAATAATTTCTGAGGAGATCACAACAGCTACTCTAGTGTGTGAAACAGGAGTTATGCAAACATTAAAGAAATCCGCCAGCTGCTTAAACACAAAAGTGTCCTCAGTCGTGTTGTGGAACTTTAAAATCTCCAATCCAAATGGAAGGCACTCAGCTACTGGATAGAAGCTAGCAGTTCAGAAATATGGCAAGATCTATAGGTTCCCTGCTGTCCCATATTCAGGTCATGTTCCTTACACATGCCAGCCTCACTGTTGCAGCACTGAGATTATTGCAAAGTTCAGCAGTTGTGTTTCTCCTCAGGAAGACAGATAACATCTATTTTTATGAAGTAGCCTATTACTCTGAACATTTGCCCAGGAAATGGGAGATCACACATTTCTTCTTTCCTCATCTGAAGCCGTGGACTCTGCATTTGTGACTTTCTAGGAGAGTGCAGTGCCCTGCTGTGAAGATGGCAGTGAGATAGTGCTGTCCATCCTGCTGAGACACTGAGCCATGGGCTTTTGGGGATGGAAAGGGAGCAGAAATCAGAATAGGAATCTGATTCTGGTCTGCAGACTGAACCTCTTCCTAAAAGCCAGAACTAAAAGCAAGCAGAAGTCAGCAGTCAAATGGACACTGGAGCTTGGGAGCAGGGTCATGTTCAGATGAGCAAAACCAGTGAACTAGCCTGTGCCAGCTCTAACAGGAACTCATATTGTTAGATTTTGTGTGTCATGTTTTATGCTAGACCTCCTTATTTATATGGCAGTTTTGATGGTAAAACTTGACCCTGATTCAAGGGGGTTGCATCTTCTGATGACAGTAAAATTGGACTGTTAAAATGTGTACCTTGTGAAAGCAGCTGCTAGTGGGTATTTCCAAAGCATCTGTCTCAGTGTCTCTTGCAGCTGAAGCAGAATAACTGGACGTGAAAAGCAAATAAACTGTGATACCCAGAGTACTATAAACACCAAATAACTGCTCATAAAAATTCTCCTAACATTGCTCCTCAGGTTACATTCATTTTCTCAGTAGTCTTGTTAAAAACATGAGCCATGTAGAGTTTCCTAAACATTGACGGCTGGAAAAATAAATTTTCTTGCTCTGTTTTGGTGCAGTTGTCGTGTTAGATCAGGTCATGTGAAAAGAAAAGCAGATCTTTCAACAACAATGTGTGTGTATAACTGTGTGTATAGTGGAAATTTTATATATAACTGAATATAATTACAATTTGCAATAGTAATTTTAAAAAACTCTCTTTAATTAGAACAACAAAATTCAGGCAATTCTACTTAAGACTTCCTTTTGTGTTGGAAAGCAGTGTTAACATAGTGATGTGGGGAAACATACTGCCCTAAAAGCCTGGCTTTCTTGAAAATACATATCCTGTCTCAAATATCTGAGACTGAGATACTATCTCTTCTCCTGGATGATTTTTGAAATCTTGTCAAAAAAGATTTTCATAGTGAAATTCTTTCTAGCTCCCAGGGGAGCCCTTTGACCAGTACCAAAGACTGTAACATTCCCAGAAGCTATAAAAGCCCAGCCCTACAGAAACTGGCATCCAAAACTGGTGGACTTGGCACTTCATCTGTATCCACAAGAACAAAATGTATTACAGTAAATACATCTTCACATGGTAAGTGAATCTTCTCAAGATTCACTCCATTGTGAATATGGAAGTCTGTCACATCTTGTGTATTTTATTTGGTACTTACGTTTCACAGCACTGGAAAAATAACTTCAAAATAGCTTATACCAGTCATGGTATCTAAAGTGCTTTTGCAGTTTTCATTGGGTTCTTGCTTGAAACTTGAAGCATGAAGAGTTCTTTTTCTAGGCCCTTATTTAGTCAGTAATGATAAAAATACAGTTGATATGGCCCTAGATGGCAATAGGTAGTAAAAAGCCAACCGACTTCATCTCACACCAGTATTACATTAATGCTTATTAAAAAAACAAAAAAAACCCCAAACAAATCAAATGAGATCAGTTTATTGTAGCTCCTTGTGAGTGATATTGCTGCTGATGGCCAGTCACAGAATTTTGTTCATTGCCGAATTCATCTGGAGTTGATGTTATTTCATTGATGATTTTTGCATCTGTTTGCATTTGCATCTTTAAAAGTGCTATGTACAATTTTCCAGAATTGATTTTAAATAGCATCTACTATAACAAATTCCCAAGAGCGTGATTCCAGTAATATATAAAACTTAATTTCATCGTGTTTTCATTTACTTTGTATGTTAAATATACTTGCTTTATTTTTAGTAAAGAAACAGAGTGGATTTGACCTTGTTTTCAGCAGTTACCAGGCAGATCTTGACCTTAAGTGAAACTGTAACTTTGATGTTATTTTACCTTTATCCCCTGGATAGCATTTGGGTTTTTTCCAAGGGTGGCAAATGAGAGCAGAAAGCCTGCATTTCAGAAACTGGTTGAGAAGTTGTCATTTTCAATTAGTTGCTGTTGACTCGTGCAGTGGACGTGTCCTCACAAGACCTACAATTTCCTAGATTTTTCTAAAGCTGTGCTTTCTTAGTGCTGACACACATTTGAATTGGTCATGCCTAATGCATTTATATGTGTTATTATAACAGGAGAGAAGGTGTGAAAAGCTATAGAAATCAGACCTGAAGCATCCACTGAGAGGGAATACAGGAAGAGGCTTTATTGCAGTTTTGTTCTCAGATTTTACCTGTGATTTTCCCTGTCTTGACAAAAAGTAATTTCAGTTAAGGATTTAGTTCCATTCCCACTCCAAACCCTCTCACTCTCTCAAAATCTTATAACATGAACTGCCATGGGATCTGGGGCTTTGGGTGTCTGTGGGAGACATTTTCCATTGCAGAAGTGGCTGAATGATTTGTATTGAAACAAGTGGGTTTTTTTTCAAATGCAAAACCCCCAATTCTTCTCAAATTTTGATATGAATACATGCTTAAAAAATACTATGTGTTCATCTTGACTGTTTTGCCAGGGCAGAAGTCATGTTGATTAGCATTTTCATATTTTTCTCATCTCTTGCCATTGTTTTTTAACCTGTTTCCATGTTTCCCAGCAGAGATTAGAAATGCATCAGATGTCAGGTGATAAAACCCGTGGGCCAGGGGCGAGTGTGGTCAGTCTAGTCCAGTCTTTTTTTGTTTTTTCTTGAACAAATCCATAAAAGCCAGCATTATCTTGACCGTTACATTTAAAAATAACAGGAGGATAACAGCATGGTAATTTTCAAAAATGTCTGCTACATTCATTCAGCCATGTTTTGGGGTTTTTTTCTTTTTGGTTTATTTTTCTCCCTAAAACCTCTTCTTTTTAGCATGTAGGCGTAAAAAACACTGTAGAAAACTCTGACCAAGTTAACAGGGAAGAAGGAGCTTAAATTTGTGAATTCATTTCTAAAATTACACAAGTGACAGGGATGTTTTTTGAAAAATCACTGAATGACAAGTAACAGAAAAGAACCTGTGGATTAAGTAGCAGAAGAGGTCAAGGAACAGTTTTATATCGTGACAAATCATATGAGTCTTAACTTGGACTTAATTCTGACACTTCCAAAACCTTGCAATGAATTTAAAGCTCTGAGATTATTAGTACTCATTATTTCTTGTAGGAAAATATCTCTATCCCAGTGCTGGCTGTGTAACGACAGAAGCCCGAAGAGAATTTAGAATAACCCTTCCCTCAGTCCACCAAAGAGAAGTAATTTATCCAGAAAATATGGAGCAAAGCCAAATACTTAACATTAGTGTCAATGCATCTTAATGCATCCCATGTTTCATAAGCCACTCTTACTTTACTCTCGTGGTTTATAATGGTACCATCATGTAATATGAGATGTTCCTATATTCTTGTATATTAGGAAAAATTTTGTCACCAAGAGGGTTGCCAAGCATTGGAACAGGCTGCTGAAGGAAGTGGTTGAGTCACCATCCCCAGAGGTATTTGAAAGGCATGTGGATGTGCCACTTAGGGACATGGTTTAGTGGTGAGACTTGGCAGTGCTGGCCTAATGGCTGGACTGAATTACGTTTTTCAGCTTAAATGATTCTATTATTTACGTAACCCTGAAGCTGATTCAGTAAAAGTCAGTCTCAGGCAGCTGAGAACTGACCTCTTCCATGCCTTTGATTTGAATTTTTTGACTGAATTGTGAAGGACAAAACATTCCTTTGCTCAGATTACCAAATTAGTTTGCAGACTTAAGAGGTACAGGTGCATGTCTGATTTTTAAAAGATATTATCTAAGGTGTAGCTCAGAATTTTTTTATTAAACTCTCATTACACTTGTAATGCGGGTTTCCTTTGCATTTATCAACAAAATGTTAATGCTTGTCTTTTGTAACCATCTGACACAAGGAGACACTAAATTAAGATCATCATAACATTTGGCATGCTTAGATATTAAGGAGTGGGGTGGAAGTGTTTGTGCTTGAATAATTAATACAATCAAATGGTCTCAGGAAGGAGAAGCAGGGAACTAAACTACCTGACCTTTCTTCATTCATCAGATTTAATTTAACTATTTTTGATGGAGTATTTTGCATTTCATCTCTCATCTCTTAGACCAGTTTTATGCCTGAAATGAGTAGAAAAGAATTCATGCGTAGGGAGTGGTATATTATGCTGTGATTATCATATCTCATGCAATGCAGATTGGTTTTCTGTCTGAGGTGGTTCAAAAGAAAAAGGGATGAGTTCCTTAATGACGAGGGTCAAATGTATAAGCAGTGCCTTTACAGTAAATGTGCCAAAAGCAGAAGTATTACCTGACTGTAGATCCTGACATAGTTCTGAGAAGGAGCGGCACTAACCTATCAAGCATTTTCCATTACCAGCTAAAACTTTGATGCCTCCTCTGCTTCAGGAGACCGGTGCTTCAGGGTACAGAGGAGCACCAGCAGAAACTGGTGCACCAGTGGACTAGGTTGTTCATGAGCTGCAGCACCCAGAATCATCCTGCAGGGTTTACTGAGACACAGTAAAACATACAAGATATTTACATGTGAGGGGAGGCTCATTATGGTGACTGACTGTAAATCAAGTAGCTGAACACTGCACAAGGCAGATAAACCATGGTTTTACTTTCAACAGTCTTTTTATAGAGTGACCTGGGAGGGGAAAATGGAAGGGAAAATGGGAACACTGCAAATCTGTGTCAATGCAGAGTGAGTTACCCGAAGGTCCCATAGCAGAGCAGGCAACAGTCTTGCCCATGGCAAGGAAAGGTTCCAGCTTCCCTCATACCCTGTAAGTTTCTGTTCACAGCTCAAATACCTATAGCTCACCTAGGTAGAATGGCTTCTTTTCCATTTTTAACTCCTTGAGGGATAACCACAGGAACTGGCTAGCTCCTTTTTCCTCTCAATAAAGCAGCAGTCAGAAGCTCTACTTGCTCCGCCTGCGTGGGTGCAGCATGTTAACCTGGCTTTTTTTAAAACCCTTCCATAAATGTTTCTCAACAGGGAAGCTGCAGTCAGACAGACAATGAAAGCTACATAAGAACCGATGATGAGGAGAGCTGCTTTCGGACTGATGATGAAGAAAACTCAGCTGCGAACTTCACAGAAGAGTGGAACCAAGAGGTGCAGCGTCTCTTGACAAAAAAATCACATAGCTAAGTTCTGAGGACTGTAGCACAGTACTTTTGTTCTAAGAGTTGTAGTTTGTAGATGTGTGTTTTTTGACAACAAGACTTTTGTTTAAAGCTAACTTATATTAGCTACATCTTCTGTAACATGGCTCATTACTGGCGAAGCAGACAGCCTGACGTGCGTGCTGCTGTCACACACGGCGGCGCTGTTAATAACTCACGTAAACCCTTTGCACATGATATTGAACCTGTTCAGTTTACAATGACAATACTGTTTATAGTTAGGAATTTGATTTCTGAATACTTTGAGATTTTAGTAGATCAGTTTACTATACACTGTACATTTTTTTTTTTCCACGGGAGAGATAAAAAGCGACAATTATGCATTTAACACTGAATGATTATACTCCTGAGTGTATATATCTAGTAGCCCAAAAAACAAAGTACCAGACTATATTTGCAATTTGTTTGCAAGTCTTTAAATTATGGCTTCTACAAAATGTACTAAAATAATAATAATATAATTAATAATAATAATAAACTTCTCTAATTTAGGGCTAATGTGTAACTTAGGAATGTTTCTTTCAAAATAATCTAACAAATCAGCCATAGAAGTTAGTGTAAATATTTTTTTTCCAAATAGATATCATATACAAAAGGTGACATTCAAATGATATAGAATCTAGTTTTTAAATCAGCACAGATCTTCTTAAAACTGTGAACTATGTTTTGAAATACTCGTTGCTAAAGCTGTTTATAAACCACAGGTGCCATAAGATCCCTGAACTGACTGATGTTACGTATAATCCTCCATGGTATTGTTTCATTGATGTTTTAGCTTTAGTAAGCATGTGTTCAACAAACCAGCTCTTTCCATCTCTCTGCCCCTCCTCTTCCTCCCCACCCCCTTCCATTATGTTATTTTCGAGGCCTTCAGCTTTAAATGTACAGGCTTAAAGTGCGCTTGCAACTGTTTTCTTTTGATTTCCGAATGTGTACTGCCTTAGCCAGCCACCAGATGTTCTGCATGCCCTCTTGGAAATGTGTGGTGAGACTCTTTCAGAGCTGGATGGAGAAATAGCGATCAGTGAAAAGCACAAGAAGAGCAGTGGGTTGTTTCGAAAGGACAGGCATACAGTTACAGAATTGGAGTTTCGTCTGGTTTAGTATTTTTCCAGTATCAAGGCATTTCAGGAGAAAGGGGACTGACCTGGCCATTAGGCAGGGTTAGGCAGTGAGGCTGCTGGCTAAAAAAGTATTTGCTCTGCTGTGACTACAAACCTAGAGATATTCCTGAGCAGGCATTGACACAAACGTGCTTCCCAGGGCACCTCTGTGGTGGCAATGGCACTGCCGTGCAGAGGATCCAGAGCCAGGCCAGAGCCAGCTGGAGCAGCAGCCAGGCAGGACACCAGGAGGTGTTCCATGCTGGCCACCCCACCCTCCTGCGCTGTGCAGCGTTAGCTTGGGGCCGCCTCTGTGCCAAGGTAACTTTACTGCCCTAATACAATATTGGGCTTCCAGCACCTGGCTGACCTGAAGTGACACTGTCTAACAGCCCTGAAAACAGCGGTGTTTCATACAGATATTTCACACCAGCACAGTTTGCCTACAGCAAGTGATGAGGTACCCGTCTAAAGCAGGTTAACGTGGCTTGTCTGTCCTTGCTTTCATGGTGATGTGGATGTGTGCTGCAGTATTTACGTGAGATTGCTATGTAGCTCGACCCAGTAAGTCCACTTGTTTGCATGCATTCTCCAGGCTCGTGGCTGTTTCCCTGGGCACTATGTGTTAGGGAATGAGTATCTGTATGAAAGAGCTGCTGCCATGTTTCACTTCCATATCATTTTATTGTGTATGCAGATCTCTTGTCTGTATATCCTTGCGTGCCTGGGCTTGCTCTCAGACATCCAAATGCATTCTAAGGGATCCAGATATCTTCATGTACGCTTTTCATTTTTGCAATCACTGGTCTTTGTTCCTGGGGTATGTGCCATCCTGGCAAGGCAGGCACCATACCCTCCACTGTCTCCTCCTCCAACCTCCTCTCAGGAATGAGTTAGCCTCCACTAGTGCCTAGCACTCCATGTTTTAAGCTACTCCAGTGAACCTGTAGACATTGCTGTCAGCTCAGGATTCCAGGCAAGCATTTCCTGAACAAGGAGAAAACAAGCTAGAACACAGCTACATGCAATGGCTGATTAATTCAACCCATGTCATGTTTATCTGTACCCAAAGTAATAGATCCCTCTCATCACCTTAATGTCTGCGTGCTCATTGCCATGCTTAAAATAGATGCACTAGACTAAAATCCATTGCAAGAGCTTCTGTACTAGAAGTAAGAACTGAAGATGACTAATCAAGCTTCTTTTAGGCTGGTGTCAACAACATGATCCCTTAGAGTTGGAGTTCTGGGTCCCTCAAGCCCTGGAGCTCTGAGATGAAGCACCTCTTACTTAGCTCTGCAAAAGTCTATTTTAAGCATTTTTCCAACTGTTAAGCTGGCTGCATTTTCACCCAGCTGGTCTTTGTCTGTTTGTTGAATATTATTTTGGTTGTGGTTTGCGGTCATTAAAACAAACACAGTTACAGAAGAGGTCCCTGGTACGGCCCTTTTCTTAACTACCAATGGCCCACCACAGCCATCAAAACTCCGGGTGGTTTTACTGTCACTGGAGGAAAACCAGTGGTTTGGAATCAGGAGACAGGGATGTGAAGATGTATAGGGTCCTTGAATGTCCAAAGCGAAGGTGGAGAATGGGTTGTCTGTAAGTAGTAATGTTAACTAAACTGCATAAAAAGGTGTGTGGCCTTTGTTGTGATATAATATGTATTTTCTTATATGCATGAGCCAAATTGTTGCATCATAATTTATCATAAGTGTGTCTGCCTTTACTTTCAGTCGTCATCTTCTCCCATCCTTATTGGTTCTTGGCAATTACTGTAGATAGACCTTGTAAATATTGCAACCTCGGGTTGCTGTAATCACATTGGTTCAATTCAGCAGATGGAGCTGTCAACAACAAGCACTCCACAGTGTCCTGAAGAATAAAGGGCATTTTTACCTTTGAACCAAAAAAAAAATTTAAAAAAAAAAAAGTACAAAGAGTTACATCTTGAGGCTACTAACTGCAACACATTTTTAAAACTACTGTACTTGACACCACTTGAGACAGATACAGAGACACTAAAGATGTCACGATATTCATTGGTATTGTAACAGAACTGCTATTGTATGGGGTTTTTGTATTGCTGTTAAGTATTGTTTTGTGTGTGTGTGTTGGAACCTACTGGGGACATGTTATATTTTGAAGTGATTAAACTATTTAATTGTGTGTCTATATTTTGGAATGGAATTATTTCTTCATTAAAAAGATTTTTAAAAGGAATTTATGGAGCATCATGTTTGTGGCTTATTTTGGTTTTGGATGTCCTGTTCCATGGAGCCCAAACAGTGGTTTTTTTCAGTAGGGAAGGAAAGTGTGTCCCTCTGGTGCAGCAAGCAGTCTTTGTCTCCTCCACCACTTCACAAGAGAACTCCTTCCACTGCTTTCCACAGTGCTTTGAACATCGTACTGGGCAGCACCTGCTTTCAGTGGCCCCAAGCAGTTTCTTCTTTCTTCCTTTCTTAGTTCTTCGTATCTTTAGCAGTTTCACAGTCTGATAATGAAGTTCCCCATCTGTAAAACACCTGCCCCTGTACCCACTTAACAGCAATGAAAATGACTGTAAGCAGAAGACATCAGGACCTGACAAGGTGCCTGCTACAAACTTAGAAGGTGTTATGTGGTTCTCAGGAACCTAAACTATCTGCAATAGTGTAATTTTTTCTTAACCACTGTGTTTCTCTGGCCTTAGAAGGAAAAAAAGTTGGAACAGGCGCATTTGAATGGCTTTACCAAACACAGTCACATGTTCTTCTGTTGCAGATGAGCACGAAGTCTGTTTTTCCAATTACACTTTTAAGATGTCTTTCCTTATAGTTGTTACTAACCTAAAAGAGCATGGAGTTGCAAAGCAAGAGCTCGCGCTTAAGGCAGCAAGTCTGTGTTCTGATGCAGTGCTTGGGGTTACTTCATCAGGACGTGGCAACATCTGGAGTGCCCAGTGGTGCAGCTGGGTGTGGTGGCAGCCCATCCCAGCAGATGTGCTGCAGCTGCTGTCCCAGAGTGTGTCCCTGACATCCAGAATATCCCCAGCTGTGCACACAGCATTGTTAGCTGGCCAGTGAGTTACACCAGGGAGGGGTCTGTTAGATGGAAAGCAGTAGCTGCACACCAAAAATACTCTGCTTAGCAGATATCCCAGTGTGTTGGGAAGCAGATAAAACCCAGTCTGCTGTCTCCTTCAGCACTGCTGTGGTAACCTATAAATCACCAGGGTTTATTTGCCCTAATTCCCCTGTCTGCATGTTGACTTTCTTCAATAAAGATGATCATTTTACACTGTAAATTGTTTGCCAGATCTGCTGAACTTTGCCTCCACAATCCCAGTCCAAATTCATATCCACAGTATTTTAATGTATGATGACATATAAGCTCATGAGAATAACTCTGTTTTATCCATCCATAATCCCAAATTGCTGTGTTGCTTCCTAACCCACAATCAAGTCTATGGCCCCTGGGGAACAAAGGAGCCCGTGAAAACTAATTTATAGGCAAGGGCTGTTTTTCTCTTTGCTTCTTGGTTACTCTAACTGCTTTTTGCAAGGAAAATACACTTATGCAGGAGAAAATAAATTAGTTTCATTTGCAAAAGGAAATTTAGTAAACTAAAATAATAAACTAAAATAAAAAATAAAAATAAAAATAAAATAAAATAAAATAAAATAAAATAAAATAAAATAAAATAAAATAAAATAAAATAAAATAAAATAAAATAAAATAAAATAAAATAAAATAAATAAAATGTGGTCCTTAGATCTGGGTAGTTGGCTCCTTGGCTGGATCAGCACTGAACTAGGGTGCTAAAAGCATCTGGAATTTTCTGACAGCACCTGAAGAGTTTCATCCAGCAGCACGCAATTCTATGTCTGCTCTTCTAAAATTTGCTTAGGCCTGTTGCTCAGCAATTGTATATTCCCATGCAAGCAGCCCTTAGGTCTGGGTGAAACTCTTAAGAGACTATTGCAAGAATATGAAGCTGTGTTTATCAGAACAATACAATATGTTGGGTGTTGGAGTCTGGAAATATGACGAATTTATCTTTGCATGTTTGAGAGATTTTAGAATCTCTTACAAACAGTGTTTTTAACCTTTGTTCATGGAAAAAGGGCTTTTAAGCTCTGAAATGAAGCAGGGTATTTAAGAGTGTGTATTAAATAGTAGAATAGTGCATAGTTTTATCACAGGGTGATAATTTTAGATTCTCAATATGGGGATTTTAGGATGGTAAGCAAGTGATGACAAGATGGAGGAAGCACATGGCTTTTGGGTTTCTTCCTTCTTCTTCCTTGCCTCCATCTTCTGCAGTGAGGTGGCACATTATAGTTGGCTTAGGAGAGAATCTAACCTTCTAAGATAGATAATAGTTATTGGTGAAGAATTATAAATACTGATTACAGAGTTTGTAGTATAAAGATAATCGTCACCTTTGGGGCTGGGTCCTTTCCCTGTGAGCTGACCTGCTGAACAGACCTCTGTGGGTCAGAGAAGAAATTGTGCTGATAAGAGAAAAATAAACAGCCTTGAAGAAGCAGAGGAGACGGCTCTCGGTTTTTTCCTTCTATCTCGGTGCTGGGCAAAAGACTTTTACACTCCCGGGCGGAAATACAACATCGCGTATATAAAACCCGAGAGTTGGGTAGGAAGAGCAATCTCTATTGTTCCATGAAGAAAAAATTGCATTGACGAATTTCACGTTCCTCAGGATCATCCTGTCTAATACCCCAGATAATCCACAGATTAACGATCCCCATTTGCTTTCTCCTGAATTACTGCCACCAGTTGAATTGCCTGTGGGTTAGGACAGCTATCCCAAGCTGCCAGCACTGCACCACCAAGCCTTTGGCTGCAAAAGGCAGAGCAGCAGAATTAGGCTAATACTTATCCCAGCCTTCCCATTCCCCAGGAAACAGGTCCCAAACTGGAACAAGTTTTTCTTGCACCAAAACTCTGGAGCTTTCTAAAAAAGCTGCTTTGGACTAGCAACCTTCTGGGTTGTGCACAGAGGGATGTGCACAGGGGAGGAGGGGAATTGTGCAACTACGTCATACAAAGATGGTTAATGCATTACATAATATGGTTAATGCAGCTTGGAGATAATAAAGATCAAAGAGATAGGTGATGTGAAAGAGTGTGATGCTTTTGTGTGTCCTGGCAGGCAATGAGGGAGGCCATGGTGTGTTTTGCCATTGCTATGTGATGCTGCAGAATGTAGTTTGCTATTTAATGCAAGATAATTTACTACTAGCAAATTCATTTCCTCATGGCTTGCATTTTTTGCACAACACTCAGCAGTGGCCAGATGGCAGATGTGTCAGGCCTGCTGCTTGTTGTGCTAATTGTCAGCTGTAAAGGCTGCCCAGTTAACGCTTCTCCCCTGCCTGCTGCAGCCCAGCATTGCTGCTAGACCCCAACACTGCCTGCAGCCAGCAGCTCATTCAGAGAAGAGGCACCTTCCAAGCTCATGTTTTGACAGATTTTCTTATTACTGCTCAGTTCAGTTTTGGTCCCTCTTGGTACATTCCTGTCAAAAAAACCAAAAAAGGGTCAAACTGGTTTTCCAGTATGGGGATGTGTCTGTGCACAACTGCATTTCTCAGCTTTTGGTCTTTGCACCCCCAGATCCCCTGCAAGCCTCCCCTAACCCCAAGCAGGGGTTCAGAACATCCATCCCTGCTCCTTCTCTCTCCACCACGAGCACCTCAGTGCAATTTCAGGACAGGCTGCTCCTCACGTGCACCAACGCT
Source organism: Certhia americana (assembly GCA_018697195.1). Lineage (NCBI taxonomy): Eukaryota > Metazoa > Chordata > Aves > Passeriformes > Certhiidae > Certhia > Certhia americana. The sequence continues at coordinate 111,098,072 of CM031858.1, forward strand.
TCTCCTTGTGGTTTTGGTGGTGCTGTTCAGCACCTCCTCATGGAGCAGGGGCTGCTGCTCATCTGGGAAAGAAATTTCTCACTGCTGCCTTCCTGTCCCACTTCCCATTGGAGCTGCTATGGGGCCCAGACTAAGTTTTTTCCTGATGGGATCCCTTGTTCAAGTCAAAAACTTCTTTTTGGACATCCAAAATCCTTTCCAGGTTTCACCAAACAACTAAATGTGTTTGTACTCCTGTGATCCAGAGAGTTACCTCCCCTCCTGCACCACTCCTCAGTGGTGCCTAGTCCAATTACACTCCTTTTCTTTTTTTGCTTATTTTGCTTTATTGTTCATCCAGGCTTCTGGCAGTAGCCTCAAATCCCCTGTTTTGCACCTACACTGCTGCTATGATTAGGAATCAGCTGCTTAACAGGTCTGCACTTCTTTAACATCTGCCTTCATGTGAAAAAGCAAGAGATTACATGTTCTGTAAAGAAGCACTTTCATCATCATAGTCATTATGTAGGAGCAATTAAACTTAGAAACTGCCCCCCCAAGAGACCTCAGCTCTGACAAGCGACCCAATTGTCCTCTCCACAAAGTATAAAAGTTGTATTTTAGTCCTTTCACGTGGCACTGTGTACTGTCTGGAGTGTTTTCCATTTGCTGTAACTGCACCCTGGCTCTTGGCTCATTTGCCTGTAGACCCTCACAGCCCCAGACCCCCCAGCAGATGGGGGGGCTCAAATACTGTTTGTTTCAGCTGAAAGGCTGATACTGAAGTTAGTGCAGATGGTAATTAGTACTTGAGGGAGTGCTGTTTCCAGGGAATCCTCCCATCACTCACTCTGAGTCACGCGCTTCGTGGAAGACACTTCACCAGAAACACATTTTCTGCTACTTTTGGATCTAAGCTCCCACAAATTAATTAATTGTGCTCATGTGTAAGCACAAGAAGGAGGAATGCAGAACTCTTTTATAAGGTCACAGTGAGAAAGCTATGCAGACCTGTTCACCAATTAAAAACTGGCTTTATAGAGGTTATACAAAGTCTGCACAGCTCTAGTATTGATTGTTTGTCTGGCAAAGTGATAATCAACAGAAAAATTAACTGGGTTTGACTGCAAGTTGGGATTGCCGAGGCTGATGGTGCCCGGAAGCAGCAAAATTAAACTGTTTTATGTTTAGCTGGGGATGCCTCACTTAACCCAACAGGAGCAAACCCGGAGGACTAAAACCAAATGAAAACCAGATCGCTGTTTGAGTAGCTGTTCAGTGGCCAGCTACTGCTTTCCTTGGGAAGCAATTCATTATTCCCCTTACATTTTGCACTGCTGGGAGTGAAACATCTCATCTGCTCAGCCAACACTGCCGAGTGGCAGGTGGTTTTCCTGCCACAAGGACACAGTGGGCTCAGTCCTGCCATGACTGGGCCATTAGGTACAGCTGAGGTACAGCAGGCAGAAATTTGCCCTAATAGCTCTCTTGAGCTGATAGCAGGACTGCATCTGGTCAGCCCTTTGCTAAAATGTGATGAATAACCGTGGAGTGTTTTCCCTGGCAGCTGAAACCTTTTCCAAGATGGAAATAATGTTCATGTCTTTAGCCACCTAACAGATGAGACAAAAAACTGGCAGCCTTGTCCAGAAAGTGTGAGCCAGCCTAATTGTGGGGTGAGTTTTCCTACTAAGCTGTGTGCTAATTCAGAAAGCAAGAACCCTTTTGTCAGATCCTTCCCCTTCCCTTTACTACAGACTGTCTGACCTAATATCTGAATATAGAATTTGGCCAACACATTAAAAAACTGGGAAAGGCAAAACTTGAGTTGTGTCGAGTATCTGCGTCATGCCCTGTTGCCTAGGTAGCCACATCTAACATTCAGGGACTTGTTTCTAGGAATTATGAGCAAGAGAGACAAACAAGCTCTTTTAAGGACGCAGAAGAGAACTCAAATTTGGTTTGCTGTATTTGCTTTGTTGTGCTCATTTAGACATTCATGGTCTGATGATGACCTAGAAACAGAGGTACCCTGCAGCAGTGCTGGCCTTGCTCCTCCCGGGCAGCTCTGTGTGCCCAGCCCTGTGCAATCCCTGGCACAGATGCACACATGCGCACACACCGCAAGGAGACTGCACTGTTTGTGTGGAGAAAAGAGCGGCGCTCCAGATTGCTCAGGGTGAGTCAGATGTTGTAAGAGGTTATGTGCAGCTTGTGTGGATCTCTTGCAGTGAAAATGCTCTTGTTTTCACTGTACCAGAGGATGAACATCCCCCAGCAGGTAAAGCTGAGAGCTGCACTGCCTGTGTCCTCATGCCAGCACTGCTGGCCTTTCCCTGACAGACATGGCACCCATCCATATCCCAAGAGCTGCCTTTTCTCGCCTCACAACTCGGGCACCAGTTCTGCTTTTGTGAGATCCCACTGGTGTAGGGTTCTGATTTTACTGCACATTGACCACCAAACCTTCTGGCCTTGGTTTTGTTCCTTCAGAGCCTGCAAATGCTGTGGCGCAAGTCAGGGCCAACCATGCCAGACACAGGCAGGTGTGTCTCCTCCTCCAGAGATGAGATGCTCCAGGAAAAATGCATGAAGGAGGCATAAAAAGTTGAGGTGATGGGGATGTTCACCTGCTAGCATGAAGTATCAGCACACATAATTGGTTGGCCTCAATTTACCTCTAAGATGCCAATAGACAGTGGCTCTTTGGGGTGTCAGCAAGGTGTTCTTGTTCATCAAGTCTGATTGAAGCAGCACTAGTGCAGCTTCCCTGATCCAGACAGGACTTTTCTCAAAGGTCACAGTAGTAATGAAAATGTTTATTCTTCATGGCCCATGAATGCATTTCATCACCATTTAGCAATACCACAGATGTAACCCCAGGAAAACCTATTTTCAATATACTGTTTATCTGTAGAGCCCCTCAAGCTTGCTCCAGGATTTCTGGGCTGACTTCTGGCAAGTTCAGCCCAACCCAGCAGTTCCCCTCATCTAATTTCCCACAGAGACGTGTGGACGTGTCTTTAGCTGCATAAACTTAATTATGCTCCCATAGCCCCAAAACTGACAACTAAATTACTGTTACAGAATACTTGCAGAACAAAGCCTAACCAGAAGCGTCGCAGCGTGATTTGTTGGACCAGCAGTCTGAAAAGAAAGATTGTTATGCAAATCTAATTTGAAAATCATTATCAAGAGTGGTGCCATAGAACAGGATCCTTTTATTTTTTAAGGGATTCCACCTTATTATAACCACATTCAGTTTCTGGATACATTAGCATAAATAAATTGCAGGCATATGAAGGGGTTTTTTGTATGGTAGATGAGCTTTTGAAGCTGAAGTCTCACTCATATATTGCAGTCCTAAAAGCGATCTTAAGGATTCTTAAAAATCCAGCCTCTATGGTAAGTGTGATTTATTTTCCTTGTAAAGCTGCAAACTTGTTGTTCAGGAAGCACTTGTTTTCAGCAGAAAGTTGGAAGTGTTCATAAATTAACTCGCACTGAATATTAAAGGTACCCACCCAGGCTGGTCCCAGCCAGTTCTTTGCTCCATCCAGTGCCTTTCCTCCTGCATTTTCTGCCTGACATACACCTACAATCCATGAAGATCTGCTACTACACAGGGGTAATACCACATAATCCTGGAAGAAATAACCTCTGCATAGTTGAGATTTCATTTGTATGTCTTGTCCTTCATGGTTAAAAAGAGCTGATATATGCTCCAACTGCAGAAAGATAAGAGTCTTGGAAACCAGGGCAAGGACCTATAGGAAGATAAAGATTTACATGTTTTATTATCAATAGGGGTTAAGGTTTCTATCTTAGTTGCAAGTAACACTCTTTACACTCTACTGACATTATTTATACTTGTTTACATGTGGCATAGCAAGGCTTGGAAAAGTAAGTTAATACAAGCCCAGTCCTCATAAAGAATATTGGTCTAATCCATTATCCAGTCACATAAAACACAAAGATCTTATTTTTGGAAACATGGAATCAAGGCCAATATGCTGATCTGTTGGGTTCTAGAATATGGAGAATTTTTCTTTTTTTCCTCACATTTCTAAAGAATCTAAGAGGTAACATCCAACAGATATGAAACAGGAAAAGGAGTAGTTGATTCTTGCAGACTACAAGCCTGTAGAAAATTAAAATGAAATGAAAATCAGAGAGAGTAAATGTAAAAGCCATTCAAATAATTATAGAGAATGCAGAAAGACAGGAACATGTATGTAATTTTCTTTTACAGTAATCATCAGCACATCTGTCTTCTAAAAAGTCCACAGCATTTCCACTAATAACTGTATTCTGGCTTTTTCTCATAGAAAAACAGAAATTAAGTAACAAAGTTGTAAAACCAGAAGAATTAAAGCAAAAAAATGCTGTGAAGTAAAATCAAAAGTCTAGGGTTTATTTATTGCAGATAAGGACTTTCCCATAGATTGAAGGAATGAAAGAGTTGTGCCACATTTTTCATGACAAACAAAAAAGAAAAAAAGAAAAAAAAAAAAAAAAAAAAAAAAAACAAGCACAGATTTTTGGCATGACACCACACTTCAAATTTTCAACAGCCCTTTTCACTGCATGTAGAGACAATAATCCTGGTGTGATGTGAGCCAAGCCACTGGCATGCAGCAAGATTTTCAGCCAGCCTTTTCTTCCACACTGCAGCTCCAGCTACTATACAGCATAGTATAAAATCTTGGTCCCATGATTCATTCTGTGCCCCTTCAGGTCTTCAGTAGAAACTGGGGAAATAATGGGCAGACCAAAGAAAGAATAAAATCACTTTGGAATTATTCTAAACTCTTCCCTGAGGTTTTTATGGGCAAATAGTTAATTAGGACATCAGGGATATTTAATGCCTTGTCCTTTAGCATAAACTCATATCTAAAACCCCACTGTTGGCTTATACTTTGAATCTATGACCAAAAAGCATAATTTTTGCTGCCATTGCTGCATTTCCTCTCCTCCTTCATTCTCTTAATGTAAAAAGTTTTGGGGTTTTTTCCAAGGCCTATCCCTGCTCAGTGATGTCCTCCTCCAGGCCCTGGTCAATCCACATGACCAACATTTTGTCCCAGCTTGTCTTGCTGCTGGGACATGGTTGGGTCGGAGCCACCTCCTCATGCCCCAGAGTCAGCAGCCAGGGTCCTTCCAGCAGCCAGGAGGGCTGATGTGCTGCTCTCCATGTGCTGCCTTTGGCTTGAGGATAAATAACTGCCTGGAGAGCACCACCATGAACTCTCCAGGAGGATGCTCTCCACCCTGGCTCTAGGAAGCCCGAGTCACAACTTTCCTCCTCATAACAGAGTCCACTGCCTTCTTCAACAGAGAGTTTAACTTAAGATTAAAGTTCAGTGAGACTCAAAATCATGGACTGTGACCTCCGAAAGAGAGAAGATGAATTGCTTTTCCCAATTCTCTTTTGCTCTTACTGTGGTTCAGCAAAGGGCTTTACTTCCATGGCTTTGAATATTTTCTTCCTCAAGAGTGTCTTTGTTTTCTGTGTGAGACATTTACCTCTTGTCTAACCTCAAAAAATTCAGGTGTCTGGAAATTTGGAGAAATTACAGCTTCAGAGAAACCTCAAGACTAAACAATGAAGTAGGAGAGGAGCTTCCAGGCAGTCCGTAAATTCCTACAGAGACTGTAAACTTGTCCAAGTTCTGTTCATTTGTTTATTTTCTTAAATACCTGATTAAATGCAGTGGCAAATCAACATTTTATTGTACCTTTGTGTACGCTTGTAGCCCACAGCTCTTGTTATCACCTGTGTCAGCCAAGGTTCCCAGCTAATCAGCACCTGCAAAAGCAGAGGAGGACATATTCAGCTTCACCACTGTTCTGAGGTCACAGGGGGAAAACTGGGAGAGACAGCTTTTGCTTTTTCAAGTAATTTTAGCTTTTGAAATGCACCAGAAGGAATGACTGCAAAGAACCACAGCACCTCTTTAAAATCTTTTCTATGAATGGTCACCATTAGCATCTAGTTGAATGACAAAGGTACTAACTCTGTTTATTCAATTTTGCACACACATTTTAGTAATAAAAAATAATGGAGGGTGATTATTGTTATTATTACTGTTGGTTATGTTGTTGTTGTTTTTGTTGTTATTGTTGTTGTTGTTATTGCTGCTGCTGCTCTTGTTATTATTATTCTTTTCATTAATAATATTAATGTTGTTGTTGCAAGGCAAAATTTCTTTTTTGGAGAAGTACTGGCAAAACACACACACACACACAGTGAAGGAGGTGGCATTAACTCATTCAAAAGTGAGAGCTCTACAATTACTTTATATACTAAATATTTTAACAAACTGCATTTGAATACATGCAATCTGTCCAAAACTTCCCAGATGTTCAGCTTGGGCAGGGTGCACACATGGCTGGGGAGACAACAGAGGGACACTTGTGTGCCGTCTGCATTTCAGATTTATTTCAGCTTTAAAGAGAAAACTCTAATTAACAAAATCAAGTTGCTGTCAAATATGTTCTTTTCTGTTGGTTTCTATTTATAATTCCCACAGGTCAGAAATTAAGCCGAAACACAAATTGCAAAATACAAAGATCAGAATACATTAATTCTATCAGCTCTGCCTGGTCCCTGAAGAGCTCCTGTGAGAAGACAGAGCAGGTGTCTCCTCTCTCTGCACTTCCATCCATCCCTCCTCTGGCTTCCAATTACTTGAGAGGCAGGGTGTACATGTGGGAGCTGTACATGTGCTGTGCACCACGACCCAGAGCAATGCTGTTGTAAAGGTTTTCCAGTTCCTGTGGGACTGTCCAAGTCAGGCAAATGCCTAACTGATCAGTGTTGTTCTGTGAATACACTGCTGCTGGAGAGGGGGATTTAGGGAGTCTGGGCAGTGCTGGGGTCTGCTGACAGGTGTGAGGTAACACGCTGACAGCAGTATTCCCATCTGTTAATAGCTGTTCTAGCCCTGCTGAAGCTGTTGCAGGACACTTGCTAAACCTGCTTATTTTGTTTGTGCATCCACCAAGGCTTTTCAGAGTTACTTTATCCACTGTTCTGGAATAACATACCAATTGGTGAGTAAGAGACTAGAACTGTAAGTTATGCGTAAGTGAAGGGTTTCACCTCTGCAGCAGCTCCTCTGCACAGGAGGTAATGTGCTGCTGTCACGCTTTGCAAAGCTCAGCCAAAGATCACAGACATCAGCTCCCTGGCCAGCTATGCCATCCTCTTACTTACTCAGCAAAATTGCTTTTATATGTCTTCACTGGTCACATTTCTCCTTGCTTAGCTCATAAAGAAACCCAAATAAATCTCCCTTGAATCCAAATTCACAGGCTTTAGAAACTGGTTCAGACAGCAATATCTGTGCTCTTCTCTGCTGGGAACATGCCTGAATTATCCACTTCCCTCCTGGCTCTGCCTGTATTCTCAGAAGTCAGAATAACCCCAACTCAACGGTGTCATTCCATTGCACTTTTCACTTAATCCTTTACCACACATATTCCTCATCCTTTGCCCCATGCAATGCCTTTGCATCATGCTTGTTAGGACAAATTGCTGTAAATTTGTGAATTAAGGACTGTAACCCCCATACCTCCAGAAGGCAATAAAAAGGTTTATTAATACAAACTTGATTAATGGGATGAAAATGCAATGTTAAGGAAATTTCTCGTTCATTAGTTGATTGAGAGTTCTAGGAACCACAGATCATACTGTGCACACTGGGGCTTAGCCAAAGAACCAGATGAAGATGGTGACATCTCTACTGCAAAAAATTGATTTCAGTAGTACTTAGACTGTATTTTGGACCAGCTGTGGAAAGGATTAAAGTTTTCTAGTAATAGGTGCAAATGCATGGGGTATTCAGGGTACCAAAATTAGTAAATGTTACCAACATACCATGAAACCAGATTTATGTCCCTCTTTGCATTGCCCTTCCCTGGTGTAGTCACAATAACCTTTCATAATACAAAGCTAAATTAAGTCCATCCTTTATCACACAGATTATGAGTCTCTTCATTCATCCAAGGGGTCCAATGCCTCTGCCTTAGGGTACCTATACTATGCACCAAACCCATTGTGAGATCTCTCTCTTTGCCCCCACAGACCTGGAGCACTCAGTGAATAAGATGACCAGAAAATGCTTCAGGCCCCTCATCTAACTGAATTTAGCCAAACAGCCCCAAACACTGGTGTCTCAGTCCTCTCTATGGCCTCTTGAGGCAGATTCCCAGTGTATTTTTAGCTTGGGTGGTGTGGTTGCACTGCACCTACTAATCGTTGCCATCTCAGGTCCTGTTTCCCCCAAAGTAAGGAGCAACAGGTGAAGTTGTTGAAGCAAAAGGCAGCTGTTTGATTTTGACTGGTTTAAGGATTAGTTATTTTCTCAGCCAGCCTACAATTTTAGCTATTCAAAGCAGCAATTTCTGTATTTCTTGCAGAATTACTGCAGGAATGGTTTAACCACATGTATGCTTTTTATTAGTGGTTTTATTGTGTGAGAGCACCATACTCCATGTTGCTGCTGCATCAGCTGCTGTTACAACTATTTTAAGGCTTCATTCCCCTGAGGTCTCATGAGGGAGCCTGGTTGCCACCTGCACCCCATGATTACAAGTCCTAGGAGATGCCCTCCACCCAAATCTCTTGCTCTGTGCTCTCCAGCTTTGTTCTCTTGACGCAGCTCTATTTATTTCACCCTTTGCACTCAGTCTTCTCTCTGCTGGAGTGACTTGGAGGCAGAAAGGTCAGTTTTGTACAACCAAAAGTAATTAATTAGATCAGTCTCTTGAGGCCTGTTTGGATGGGAAAATATCTCCTGATGCTAATCTGCTTCAGTAATATGAATGATGTATTTCTGGCTCCTCAGATGCTGTTTCTACTCTTTTCACACCTCTAAAAAGGGAATGTATGGTGCAGCAAACAGTCCAGGTTAGGCTGTGAGCTCCTGCTACTTCATTAACCTTGGAATGAGATCTAAACTCTCACCTATCTACTCTAGATAATGCCCTAACTTTTGCATAAAAATTCATTGATGCCACATAAAATTCCACATCATGGAGCCATTCAGTCTAATGCATCATAAAACTACTGCCATATCCACAGGTCTTTTTAGATCCTCCTTCTCACTGGTTCTTTTTAAGTAGCAGCAGTGGCATCATGAAAGCAGCAAGGTACAGTTCCTGTAGAATACTGACAGAGTTTTGGTTTCTGATTGTGCTTTTACATTCTGGTCATTCCCCTTCTTCTGCTTTGTGTCTTTTGTTTAGCAAATGCATTTGGCTTGAAACAGTCAAATTGCAACATTGCAAATATTGTATGGAATAGGGCAGGAGCCCACAGATACTTTTTTTGGCTGATGACTTGCACATGTTTTTAAAAACTTTAGTACATAAATGCAAAAACTAGCATAGTTTTTGACTATAATGAATAATTTCACTTAAAGAGAACACTTTGATTCTGGGAAATGAAAATGTTCACAAACTACTGCTTGGTAGTTGTTCTGGTCTATCATAGCTGCATGTCTACTGGGCATATTAAATGGTAAACACTTACTTATAATCTGTACTTCATCAAGTTCAAAATCCTACAGATAGTGGGACATGCAATAATACTGCAGAGCTTTGGTGTCCACCAATTCCCAACACACCAACAAAATCCAAATTCAGTTTTACATCTATAAGAAAATTGTCATGCAGCTACTCTGGAACAAGCACCCTGGTCCCTGGCTGACTGAGCCCCACACAAAGTCTGTCTCCTCCATCAGAGAGAACAGAAGAGGTCGATATCAGTACCTCAAACAACTGTCAATTTGTAGCAGGCGACATCCATCAGATGAAATGATTAAGAGATCAGCTTTCCAAATCATGGCCCCAATGGCCAGCAAAGATGCAGAGTGCAAGCACTGGTATGACTGCATCTGTCAGGATGTATTAGCGCTGAGAAATCGTTACCCACCCTAGGGAGGAAAATTAGCAAAGAAAACCCCCAACATCAATCTGAACCGTGTGTAAATGGGGCTTCCAACAAGGAGGAGGGGGAAACAAAGCAGAGCTTTTCCTTATTGCTGGGCAGGCATTAACATTCTACATCTACTCCTGATGAAAAAATAAGCAGATCTGGGAGAATAAAGTCCAGGAATAATGGGATTTTTTAAAGAGAGCTCCTTCCAGCCTCCCTAGCCTGCCTTTGTGAGAAGTGGGTTTGGCAGGACTGGGAAGTTTCTTCTTCCTTTTATTTTTGACATCCCCTTCCCTGAGTGCTGACAGCTTTACGCTCAAGTGATGTAAGAAACTCTAATAATTCATAAACTAAGAAGGGGGTTCCCTCTTCTGGGTGTTTTTTGTTCATCTTGTTGTTATCATTACAAGTTTAGTTACCTACTAAAAGCCAAAGCCTACTTCTCATGCCAAAGGCTGCCTCTGGGGAGGCTAGAATGTCTTTAAATGAATAGATATCTAGATATGCATTATAGACAGGTATAGATTAGTGTTCAGGAATTTTGTTACATGTGAGCTAATAATCCCTGGTACTTTTTGCATGGTGTGCTTTACACAGGTGCATATGATAATCAGCACAAAGTTGTCTAGGGACAGGGATATGAGAGGAGGATGGCTTCACTCTGTGAGTCTAGGTTTGGTAATATTCTGAGCTCGTAGGAGGTGTAAACTTTTTCTTAAAAAGGATGGAGATTTTGGTACATGAAACTGTCAGACAAATGTATATCTTGTTCTGAAATATCTTATAATGTTATTTTCTTTTTCTGTATTTTAAAATTAAAAAAAAAAAAAAAGTGTCCTGGTTTTGGAATGCTGTTTTTTTTGTTTGTTTTTTTTTTTTTTTTTCCCAAGGGCTACATTAGGATATAAACAGTAAGGAAAAATCTATCTGGGTTACATGGTACAGAGGAGAGCTCATTCTACTTGTTGACAGGCACAGGTGATGGAAATAAGCAAGGAGAAGAAAGTCTTTAAAGCCAAAACTTTACTTTTCCACCTCAACTGTGTACCAGAAGAAAGGCAGAAAAAAGGTGTATCTGAGAAAGCAAAGCATTCAAGAAAAGACAAAAGAAAACATCCTGGGGAAAATCTTAGCTTTGCTGAGTGAGTTTTGCTAGTGAGTTGCATAAGATGAGGCTTTTTCCAGCTTGCCCCAAGATGCCCTGCTGGTTCTGCTGCTGGTCGCTGGGTACCCAGGGACATAACTGGTCAGGAGGGTTGGTCCAGGACACAGGGGATGCATAGGTATTTACCTCTGCCTTGTCAAATATCTGCAAGAACATCAAGGAAAAACCAGTTATCACAAATACTAGCCTAGCTCATCCTCTTTGCTTACTCTCCTTTCCACTACTAACTTATCCCAAATCCTCTAAGATACTTGTATTTTTCAATAGTTTTCAAAATGTCAGCCATATTAATGGACTCTACAGCCCTGACAATACTGACGTACAGACATTTCTCCAGAGGACTCAAGAGATAATATCAAGCAAAAGTTAAAACCATTTGGACAGGCAAGGGTCCTGTTTGCTCTAGGTTTCCTGGATGAGTCTGGGTATGTCACCAAATCTCCATGTGCATCAACTGTCCATGGCATTTTGTTTAATTTTCTCTTTTTAAACTTAATTCATGTATAAGTAATGCAATGTAGTATCTAAAGGGCCTCTCTTTCTTTTCCTGCTTCCCTTTTTTAATCTTGTTCCTTGTCAACCATCCTACATTTTATTCCATAGTGCTTAAACTAGGTTTTAAAAACAAAGCCTACGTGTTTTTTGCACGTCATTACTGTGACCTCAGCACACTTTTAGAAGTGATTCTGCATTCTGCAACATAAATACAGCTACATATGTCTAGCAGGGTTATTTAAGGAAGATTTTCAGATCAAAATGTGGGTAATATGAAAGATCCCCATATGCATGCATGCAAGGTACACAGGTAGAACTAAGACTGAATGAAATTTGAGGTTAAGTCACAATTTTTAATTCACAATTTAAATGTGAATTTGGGAGATTTTGATGAGAAGGCCAGACTGTCCAGCTGCCCTCCACATCCCATTGGCAGCAAAGGAGAAAATTCACAGTACTCTAAGTACAGTCACATGCTAAGATATAACCTAGAGCATCTTTCCTTTAGAAACTAGGGATGGTTCTGCTGCTTTTATTTATAGTTCATGCAAAATTCCCAGACAACAATAGTTCTGCAAGTGTTAGGGAGTCAGTGAAAGTGCTCAGAATAAAAGCAAAGCAGAAATAGGCCTGGCATCGCTTCCTTTGGCCTTGGAGAGCTCTTCTAGTCATTCTTCTGAGAATGAGTAATGCTGGGCATGGGATCTCCCATTCATCAGTGAGGCTGTGTTGGCTGTGAAAAACCAGAACTGTAGGTTAATCAGAAGCACTAACAAACTGAATAAACCCAGCAGTGGTGGTAGATACCATGAGAACATAAAGTGAAATTTTGAAGCAGCAGAGAAAAGTTTAGACCGAGGTGACTTGGTTGCTGAGCATTTACCTTGGCCCAACATGCAAGTCTGTAAATAATACAGTGTATTAATACACTGGCATACTTTCAGCCATTGCTGTTTCAGCAAAAAGCAGTTACGCCCTGACAGATATCCACGTGTTTGCAAAGGCCAAATGCCATGAGGTGACATCAGCCCCAGGGTCTCTCTGGACCTGGTTGACTGAAGGCAGAGGAGAATCTGCCACTGGGTTCCAGAAATGCTAGCTCAAGACCTATGGGCATGTGGAACAGAAAACAACAAGCATCTGTCACCTCAAAGGCAGGGAGCTTGCAGAAGGGTCAAAGAGATTTCATTAGCTGTGTAGAGTCAGGTGTCGCATTAGCGCAGATTGCTGTGGTTTAAAATTATTTGGTTTAAAAGACATGCCTTTGGGTGCTCCTGCAGCATCCTGGGACTTAAAAAGTGTGCTGTTTTTTGCCAATTTTTCAGTGGATTTCTTTCACCACAGTATTTTTAGCTCTTTAGTCTCTCCCACCAAATTGTATATCAAGAGGAACTGACATCTTGTTGCCCAAAAAACATAAATCATGGGGTGTCTGACCTTGCAGCTGCAGAGTGGCTGCAAGGTAACACATGGGGCCATCCCAGTGCCACAGGCACAGCTAAGGACAACCAGCATGCCGTGTCCTGTTGACAGGCTCTTGTGCTCCTTGGAGGGAGGGGGGAAAACACAACTCAAAAATGAACAGAATAAGGCTACCTTTTAGTTCCTTGGTTTCTAAATTATTTTTGTAGTACAGGAACATGAAAACAAAAGCAAGGATCAGCCCGAGGGTGAGATCTTTGGACCAAATTCACCCTGACACGAAGAAGAAGCAGCTTCCTTTAGGAGCTGTACCCGCCTACTCATTGTCTGGAGGCTTCCCATCCTGCAGTATCTGTTCACAGGTTTTGCAGTGTGCTGCTTTTCTGCTCTTTTGGCATCACTTTTGCGATCAGGAAACAAGAAATCTTCTGATTTTTGGTACCAAAAAAACCAAAAAAAACCCCGAAACGAGCAACTGTATTCCTGCAAATTGAAGGAAGGGGTGGAGGTGGGATGGCTTTGCTTTCCCCGTGTGCCCTCTGCCAGTGCCACTTCGGCTCAGCAGCTCCAGGTGGAGTGGAGTCATGGGCACAGGCAGTGCCCTGGAGGAGCAACCGCAGCACACAGCAGTGCAGGATTGTGGCTGTGCTGCCGAGTCAGTGACAGGGACACTGCTGGCTGCTTCTGACTGAAGACTTCTGCTAGGGCGTGGTGTGGCTCAGGGACAGCACGGAAAGGGGCTGTGCAGGCAAGGCTGGCTTTCTGCAGCAGCAGGAGTGGGGCTGTGAGGACACCGCTTCCTACGGCTTGTCACGCTGTTTTCAATTAAAAGGCTGTCAGGGAAATAGTCATAGATACCAAATCACAGCAAAAAATCTGCAAGCATATGTAGGTGCTGAAATAGGGCGTAGCATGGGAAATGAAAATCCCTGGAGATTGCTTAGCAGTCCCAAAGGGAACAAATATTTTCCTTAGAAAATATTACATAGGAATGCTTTGTGCTACTTGTAATGAAAAATTTATGGTAAACATTTGACCCCTTTTCTCTTCATGATTTCTCAACAACTAGGCTCAATTCTTTATGATTTCCCTTCTTAAAGTAGTCCATAAATGTTTTATGTGAACACATTTTGGCCTAGGCATGCTCTTGAATACTGTATGGCTTTAGTCTGGCATGTTTGCACACCCTGATTTGATCCGTGTTCCCTCATTGCTCATCTAAACAACAGAAGTTATTTTTCTTCCACACTAGACCAGTGAGCCTGCACAGATGGGGAAATCATTTGTTATTACTTTGCTGAGAGCATACAAGTGACCACGTAAGAGATCCACGTTTCAGATAAGAAGGAACACATTTATTTCCCCAACATGTTTTTATGCTGTTACAGACCCAAGAATACCAAAGCACTCCCTGTATTAAATTAATTCTCACAGAATTCTAGTGTTCTACTAGCCATATGTTACAAGTAAAAAACATGGAAGAAAAAACTGAAGACACATTTTGCTATGAGGACTTCTTCAGCAGTGACGCTACTCTTCATTTTTCCAAAATGTCATCTTCTCCTAATTAGTGAAAGAACACAATCATAAACCAGGAATTTTCATTTCCCTTTTTCTGTAGTCAAATCTCTCTAGTGAGATTTTGAGGTAGATGAAGCAATGAGCTCTTTACTTGTTGAATGGATCCAGTGTTTACCCCACCTGGAGCAAATTGTTATGTCAGTCTGTGTGTCTGTCCATTTCTCTGTCTGTTTGTGCTGGCTGGTACATGCTCTTTATTTTCACTTTCTTCAGAAGTAATTTCTTTGCTCATATTTCGTTAATCAAGTATGTTCTGTAGATCAATTTTCATTACATTGCACTTATGCCTCACTGGTTATGAGGAATGAGCCATGAACTGTAGACCATATCTCATCCTGGCCAGGGGAGATAATCAAAGAGATGGTTAAGTCTGGATCCTATGCAGTGTGATAATATTAAGCAATTATATTTTCTTTTTTTTTCTCTCTCTCACTCTCTTCTGACCCCTGTGAATATGACTTATTAATCAGAACTTAAAGAGGAGGGGGAAAATAAAACTGTATACAGTACCATATTGTGGCTCAAATTAACAACATTGTGATCCAAGTAATTCTCTCTTGGATTCAAAATTGCAGTAGAACAAACCACATTCTTAATCTTGTAATTAGAGTTTTTAATCAGAGTCATTTGAAGTTAACTTGATGATACGAAACCAGAAATGTGATGCTTAACAGAGGTAGGTCCTGAACAATTTGTAACAAACTGCCAAGAGTCTTCAGTTGATTCTTGTTATTTTTGTAGGAAAATATGTGTGGAGAAAGGACTCCTGTTTTATAATGTTACCAGGGACTTATCTGAAAATCAGAAATAGCACCAAAACAATAATGCAATCCATTGTGTACTTCAAAATTATCAGAAAACAGCTGTGAATATGTTTATTGTTGATGCTCTATTTTGGACTCCTCTGGCATACAGAAGTTCTGATTTACTAAGCATTACAGCCCTGTTACTCATGAATCCCAAGTCTCTGAAAATCATTGGATTAATTTGATATCCATAAGATTTAAGTTCATCTTACTTCAGTTACTGGGAACTGAACATAGAGGATTCAAAGTTTAAAAGTCCCAAGTACTAAAATACCCCACCTTTTTTCTCTTGCTGAAAATTAATGTAAGATCACAAGATCGGATACACTGGATCAGATTCAAGGTCCAGCTAGTTCAGGATCCTGTCTCTGGCAGCAACAAATACTACCTTCTTTGGGTAGAACATAAAAATAGGCAGTAATATAGAAGCATTCTCTTAATATAGTTACCAGCAATTTTTGGCTGCATCTTGAGATGGCATCCTGGTCTTCCACTACCCCTGTGGATTTTTGTTTCATTAAGTGTATTCAATCACTTTTAACCCTTTTAGGCCTTTTAGATCCATAACATCCCATGCTATTAGGATCCACAGCCTAGGTACCTGTTGTGCAGAGAGCACATTTGTTCTTGCATCTCTTCCCAGTATGCCACCTAAATCCGTGGGGTTTACCCCAAATTCCTTTATTCTAGGAAAAAGCAAACAATTACTCTCAAATTGTTTTTTCAGGTCTGCTCAGGACTTAATAAAACTCTTTATCATATTCCCTCACTTGCCCTATCTCCTGGCTATAGAGAGTCTGTTTGTCACTCCTTGAACAGAAGTGGTGCCACATTTTTGGTCTGGCTGCTTTCTTCTTTGTGTAGCATTTCTTCTGTCATTATATATTTTTAACAAAGAGTGGGAGAGAGAAACTAGATCCAGATGCACTATGAATTTATACATGTTATGGCATAATGATAAGTAGCACAAGAATGTTGTGCACAATAAAATCAAAGAATGCTTTGGGCTGGAAGGGACCTTAAAGCTAGTTCCAACCACCCATGCCATAGGCAAGGACACTTTCCCCTAGACTAGGCATTACACCTGTTTCAGAAAATTTAAGTTTTATGGAAATGATAGAAATATTATGCTCTCCAGTCTGACATATCAGTTTAGGCCATGATGTGGCCCAGCTAG
Organism: Certhia americana; assembly: GCA_018697195.1. Taxonomy (NCBI): domain Eukaryota; kingdom Metazoa; phylum Chordata; class Aves; order Passeriformes; family Certhiidae; genus Certhia; species Certhia americana. Next base: position 111,114,640 of record CM031858.1, read on the forward strand.
GGTTTCAGGCTCAATTTTTGCCTTTAACTCCTCAAACACTGGTAAAATTTTCAAGCTTCTACTTGAATTATTTCTGGCTCTACCTTGGTGTAGATAATTTAATTTCAAATGTCATGATCAGGAAAAATACAGAATTTTTTTGTTTTGTTTTGAACAACTTCTCAGCATATCTGTACAGCTGAAGTTCTTTCACGCCAAAAACTGAAATTTACCATGGAATAGCTCCAGTTACTGAAAAGGACTTTGAGTGTTTTGGTAGAACTGATTGTATGACTGATTTAAGACAGCCTAGAGACTCATCACTGTACAGGAGTGTTTGTTCTATACAGGGAGTGGCAAAGTCAGGCACCACAGAGAGGAGTGCATTGAAGCTACACCGAAGAAAGTCATGCAGAAATACTTGATTGGGTGTCCCTAGGGGAAATGCCCTCAAATGTTATCCAGACACCTAAATAACTCCAGAATTTTGTTAGCATGAATAGTATATTGGCCTTTATTCTCAAACAGCCTCCAAGTTTTCATGATGATGATAATGATGATGATGATGATGATGATGATGATGATGATGATGATCTTAATAAGGAAAGTCAGACCAGTCTTGTCACTTAAAACCATCATTCTGGTTTAAATGCTTTATTTGAAGACAAAGAAATATAACTCTTCATGGTATTATTTGTTAAGTTTGAAATGTCAAAGCAAGCATCACTGTGATAGACACAGAGTATACATTGTAGACTCAAACAGGGTGTGAATAAATAAATAAAAAAAGACCACAGCAAACATTTTTAAATTATTGGGATGTATTGATTTCGGTCGTACCTGAAATTGCACACAGTGTTTCCTTGCTGTTCCTCATCACCTCATGTCGGCTCAGGTGAGCTTCCCTGCAGCTGGGTTTCAGTTCTCCTGAGGTTTTTGTGGGAAGGGTGGAGAAGAGGGAGACTCAGAGCTTGGCATTGCCATGTGGTGTAAGCTCAGATTCTCCCCTTTGTTCTTGCTGGATCACAGAGGAAGCAAGCCAGGGCACTGGCAAGGCTTGTGACAGCCACCTGAGCTGGAGCCCCACCACACAATGGAAGCTTTTGTTTCCAGGCTCTTGCTGCTGTGCCAAGGACACCTCCTTATCCCGAGGGGCACGGGGCAGTGATGGACATGGACCTGCACCACACTTCTCCCTTGGGCTGTTGTCTCTTTGAAACACCGAGGGCAGAGGGAGCACGACTGTGTGTGCAAGGGACAGATAGCCTGCTCCAGCCCCAAGGCAGCAGCTCAGGCCATGGCAAAGCTGAGAGAAACTTACTTTTGTTGACAGCTAATTTTTAAAACATAATAATGTTGGGTAGGGAAGTGTGCATGAGAGGGTTTTAGTTGCAATTCTTTTTGTAGATTTACTTCTCCCAAAACACGTGGAGTAGTAATAACTATTGCTATTGTGTATCTTTCCATGGATTTTCCATCTCATTAGTATCAGGGCATCTGGAGTGTAAGGAATTGTGAGTACTATTTGTTTACTAAATCACCAGAATCAGACACTTTTTGGGCAATTTGTAACAAAAATATCTGTAGTTCTCTTCTCTCTTCCTCCCACCGCTGCTACTCCTGGCTTTACTCCCAGATAACTATCCAGTACAGAAAATGTCCTTTATAACGATCAAAATGAATACATACCAATAATTTAAAAATGTTTGCTGGGTCTTTTTTTATTTATTTATTCACACCCTGTTTGCGTCTACAATGTATACTCTGTGTCTATCACAGTGATGCTTGCTTTGAAATTTCAAACTTAACAAATAATACCATGAAGAGTTATATTTCTTTGTCTTCAAATAAAGCATTTAAACCAGAATGATGGTTTTAAGTGACAAGACTAGTCTGACTTTCCTTATTAAGATCATCATCATCATCATTATCATCATCATGAAAACTTGGAGGCTGTTTGAGAATAAAGGCCAATATATTATTCATGCTAACAAAACTCTGGAGTTATTTAGGTGTCTCTTTTGATCCTACAACTTTGGACAACTAATTGTTTTTGAAGTAAGCTTAAGCAAGACTTTGGGAATTAAATTCTAGAAATTGACACCTTGTTGAAACTCCATAGAGCATGGTGAACTCCTTGGCTCTCTTGAAAAGCTCTGCTCACCTTCTGCTGTCAATGGGAATTGGGAACTCCAAACCCAGTCAGTAAAAGATGTGTTGACATGAAAATTTTTCTTCATATCAGGTGTGCCTTTGAAAGGGGCTCACCTGGCTTTCCTCGCAGGGCTGTTTTCCCCTCTGTGCAGCAGGTACAGAAGCTACAAAATGCTAAAAAAGCTAAAAAAGCTAAAAAAGCTAAAAAAGCTACAAAAAGCTAAAAAAGCTTAAAAAGCTACAAAAAGCTAAAAAAGCTAAAAAAAAGTAAACCAGATATTACCAGGCATTTACAAATAGAAATCCACTTAACAAACTTCAGGTGCTAAAGCCTTCAATCCAGAGCACCAGCCCAGAACTTTTTCAATATATTCCCTCCCTAACAAGCCTGTGGCCCTTAGGCTCACTGTCACTTTCCTCTGCAAAGCCACTGCCTGCTCCTGTAAGCAGAGCAAAAGCCATGTCAAGGATAACACCCTTTGCTAAACAGCTGCCAAAATATCCAGCTCATTGCAAAATACAGTCCCTGACAATTTAAATATGTTGCTGCTGGAGTTACTGGAATGCTGTGCTCCCCACAGCACTTACTGACAGCAATATGCATGTGGTGCAGCAGAGAAAAGAGGCAATGGTGTAGGGCAAGGATACAGGATGTATTTTCTTATCATGACTTGGAGGGGAAGATGCTCTTTTAGCATCAGCAGGGTACTGCAAGGCCAGAACTGCAGGAGTCTGCCCTTTGTAATTCTCCAGACTTGTGCTTTTCTGCATTTATGACAGCATTTAAAAAAAACTCCATTAAATCCCATATAAACAGAGCTGCTTTCACCATCTCATACTAATCCATTTTTCTTCAGAGATCTTTATTACCTATTTAAGTATGGTCACTGACATCACTGAAATCACTTTAGCTACACTGATATGTGTGTTGTCAGTAGTTATATGCAAGTTTTCAGTCTATAGAAGAAGCAAGCCTGGATTTTCAATGAAACTCTGAAGCTGTAACTCTAACTAGCAGTCATGTTACAGATCTCTAGTCCTCTTCTTTCTTGTGCTATTTGGTTGGCAAAAATATATATATTTTCATGTAAGAGACAACCAGGGAGCTTTTCAAGTTCAACTTTGATGGTTGTTGCTCATGAGTCTGCTCTTTCTCCTTTATTTCCTTTTAGGAGTGTTTCTCTCTTATGACATTTAACTTTAAATTTTACTGTCTTTGTGGGAGAGAAAGTGACTTGTGGAGGTAGGCACTGCTTATGCAAATTGTTCAGTCCTGTGGGAAAAGGTTTAGTCCCTTACCATTAGTTTCCCTGTTAGCCGCTGTAATATATTAGCAGCTACTATTTTGGATATACCTTTTCAAAAGTAATATTTAACAAAATCCCATAGTTTATGCAGCAGAATAATTTGTGAACCACTCATAGAAAGCCTACAGCCTGACAGAGAAAACATGTGTTCGTTTTTGTTCCCTTACTGTTAGCCACTACTGTGAGACAGCCAAATGTGCTCACACAGATAGTGCACAGAATTAATTTCATCGAGAACAAAGAAACACATGGTGGCAGCGTGAACAGCGTCGGGGGCTTTCAGTGCTCTGCTGACTGGGATATTCAGTCCCCTGAACTCTTCCACCATTGTTAGTTTTATTCCTACAGATACAATAAGACCTGATCCAGCTCTGCACACACACTTCATTTACTTCTTGCATGGCTTGTTTCTATGGCAATACTAAAACAGGAGATATCTGATTACTCATGCTTCCTTATTTAGGAAAAAAAAGCAGTGTCAGATGCCATAAACTAAATCATTTTAACCCATGCCACTAAGGAAGTTCATAACTCTGCATCTGGTTATGGCAGTGAATCTTGCTGCTGTGATTACCCAAAGTGACCTCAGCTTTACAGGAAGCAAAAAACCGTGGTTTTTTTAATATGAGATGGTTCCTCACTTTACCCCTCATATCATTACTTCTGCTCCTGATAGTCACAGAAGGAACTACGTGTCCCCCCAGCATCTGTTACAGTGAGATGTGCACAATGTTTTCAAAGAGGAATTATCCTCCAAGTTCCAAAGAAAACCACTGTAAAGGGAAAGTGTGGTTCAATACTGAGTTTCAAATCAGCTGCCTAATTATTCCCTCAGGGAGCAGAATTTCTTGTAATCACAGCAATTCTGGCCCTTCAAAACAGAAGATTTCCTTAATTCTGCACAGATAGGGGGCCACCTGTACAGGGTGAGGAGACCTTGTATAATGGCACATTGCCATTAACAACCCTTTCCACAGAATCATAGAGTCATAGAATGATTTGTCAGACTTTCACTGCTTTTCCTGAGGCTATTCAGGAACAGCACTTCCCACGGTGCCACAGGGGTACAGGGACCAGCTTCACACCTGGTTTGGTACTATGTCTCCTCTGCTGAGTGCTGCAGACAGTGTCTGCTCATCCATCTGCTCCTGTCCCACAGACACGGCTATGATCCACTCTCAGGGTAGGTGAAATTTCCAAGGAAAGAAGATCTTCAGCCTCACTGCTTTTCATACTCTCAACGTATTTCCCCCTGGTTATCATCTGGAAGGTTCCAGCAGCTGGGGACTGTCCCCATGCACAACGGGGCTCCTTTTTACACTCTAACCACCTTCTGAAGAATAACCTCCTGCCAGTCCACTACAACTGCTGGCTAATTTTTCTCTGCTGTTGATGACAAGTATTACTCTTGAAGGTCTTGCTTCTTTCCCAAGTCATGTAATAAAAATCCAATCTAGAAATCCTCCTGGCATCAGGGAAGTAGTCCCTAGTCTTGCAAAAATCTTTCACACTTCACAGACCCAGAGAGATTTAACATCATGATTTCAGCAAATTGATCAGGCTCTCACTGATAAAAAACTTCTTCCCTCTAATCAAAGACAATCTCAAATCCTGAAACTTTAAGTTTGAAGGTGAATCAGAAGAGACTGGCTAAGAAGTATTTGTGCACTCCTTTGGAAATTAGGGGTTTGACATACATTCAAGACAGCATCCTAGTCAAAAAAACAGATGTGGGCCTGATACGTGGTGCATACTTAGGGGTTTCCCTAGAAAGGACCTTAATAGATACCATTGCACAAGTGGTTGTAAAGAACTTGAGTGTAGCTTTTTTTTTTTTTTTCAAATTTTGCCAATTTCTTTTAAATTAATACATTCATCACCACTACTGACTATTTCTGAGTTCAAAAATTCCCTCCCTGGAGAAAACCATTTTAAAAGGCTGTACTTGGGTCTGACCTCATAAAGGGGTCATAAAGGGGTCCTAACCCCTTAAATTAAATGCACTCTTATAACTCATTCATTCATTCTAGTGAGAGAGGATATCAGGGCCATAGAGAGGTTAGAGAAGAGGGATTGCTCTCCAGGGATGCTGGTAGAATGGGTAAATATGTAGACGCAGTTAAGAACCTCATTTTTAATTCTGGAACTGGGCTGAGACAATTAGCACTTAATGCTGTGCTTCCCTGATGCAAGCAAGATGAGTGAGGACAGGACCATGCCAAAAAGTCTTGCTTTGGCCCTATTGGAAATAATGGATTTGGATGGCAACAGAAGCAAATGATCATGTCCTGTGTGAGCTGAGAATTGCTCTATTTGAGCCTGCCTTTGAGAACAGAACACAGAAGATGATGATCCTGAGTGAGACTTTTCAGACTTAACCCCCAACAACTTCTATAAAATATTAAGGGTGACAGCTGACATATCACTCCTGTTCCACACACACCATGTAAAATAGGCTGTGTGTATCTAACCAAACTATTTAATAGCCCACTAATGCATTTGGGGGTTGTTTTGTGAAGGCTTTGGCAGAAAAAAGACCTTCTGTAAAAATACTATGAAACATATCTATCAGATTACCTTGTCAACACAACAGAAGTCTCATGCCTTCCCCTTCCCTCCTTGTGCTCTGCTCTGCTCACTGGAAAAGAGGTAGCAGAGACACTGAGACACCATGGCCTTCAATGTGTCATGCCCTGTGGGACACACAGATGTGTGTGCAGGGCTGCACGCTTGCAGCAGGATGGTGCACTCCAGGTGAAGTTGACAATTTATCTCATCCTCTGGTTCCAGATTAATCTTCATGGGTGCTGGGCAGAGACACCACCTGTGGGCTGCTTAGTGCTTCCTGCCATACTGGGGGCACTTGGGTTAGAAGGCTAAAGGTAAATAAACATGACAACAAACCAAGTAAGGAGATGAGCTATAGTAAGGGATGATGGTTTCCTGAGGATTCCCTCAGATGTTTCTGCTTACCAAACAGTAAGGTTTGGCCAAATGCAACATTTTGTGGGAAATGTGGTTTGGGACGACAGTCGGTCAGGGAGAAGAGGGAAGAAAAAAAAAGTCAGAAAAGGTTTTATTCAGGTAGAGTGGAAATTTTGCATGAGGAAAAACCCCCACTTTCTTCAACAGGTTCTACAAAACAGTAATGTAAGCTAATAGTGACTTTTTGGAAGTGCTATTGCTTGTTTTGAGACAAATTTGTTTTCTGTATATTTTGTAAACAAAGGCTGCTGACATGTATAGGATATGTTAATTTCAACTCTATCCATTTCTTTTAATGGGAAATATCTGACATATTTTTGCATATTGTAAATAAAAAAGAAGTCACTATCCAGGAATAATGAAATAGTAAATGAAGAAACAGAGAAGCACCTGCAAGCGCTAAGTTCTTTATTCAGATAGATGTATTTACAAGGATATTTTAGTGCATGTATTTGCTAGAAGACTCAACCACACACTTGGCTTGTGCTGTGGGTTTGTGTAATGGGTCAGATTCAAATGCTGGCAGAAGAGCGACTAAAGGAGTTCTGCATTAGAGACTGATGTTCCTTTTATTCCTCCTTTAAATGCACTCACCGATGAAGATGATGCAGAGAATTTTAATTACAGCTATGAAGAATGAAAGTGAAAGGGCCATATTCCCTCCTCAGCCATGACCCTGCACTGGGCTGACATCAAGGAGGTTGCAGGGTCAAAGGAATTCAGGAAAAAGCCTTCGGTAATAAATTCTACCGAGATTAGGTCCTGTAACCTAACTGCATCTCTTCAGTCAGTGATTAGAGATCACGTGTAAAGAGCTCTTAAAAAACTGAAAGTCATCATTTCTTCCTGGAAGCAGAGTTCAGTTGAAGATGGATGCACTTCCCTGAGGCTCTGACCAGGTCACAGTTCTATCTGTAGGTGCTTCTCTTGCTGTGTTTGAAGGAAAGCTAGGACCCAAGTGTGTTGCTTTGACTTTTCCTTTGTCAACTTGGAATTACCTTCTGGTTTTTCACTTGTGGCAAGGCAGGTATTTTTAAGAGATAACCAGTAAATGTCCAGTTTTAGAGATGAGATAAATATTCATTTTTGAAACTGTTTTGGTAGGTAAAGACAGTTTTTCAGCCCACCCCAGCTGCTACTTCCAGCACTGTTGGTGGAACATGGCACAAAACCAAACTGGCCACAAACATATTGTTGGCCTATCCAGGATGTCTGTGATGCTAGGGAACGTGCATGATCCTAACACTTCACTGCCAAGGGAAACAAAACTGACTGCAGAGGGACTACAGCAGCAAGTGACTGTTTTTGCAGCAATGGTTCTTGTGCTTGTGCTAGCGTTGGTATAAACAGAAACATGGGAAATGTCTGAGGGACAGAAACACATGTCAGGATGTCTACAGCAACAGCTTCCATGTTCTGGGACTGATAAATCCCTGGACTTTACAGGACCTCATAATGAGCCTCGCTAATTTTGAAAGTTCTTGTTCCTGGGCATTCAGTACCTGAAGGCTGTGAGAGATGATCTCCATTGGACCAGGCTGCTTTGGTTTAGGAAATCACAGGTGTGCAGGGTTCAGGATGAGCCACGCTGCCACGTGGTGATGATGGATGTGGAAGCACCTGGACATAGCTGAGACCAGATACACCTCTCAGCTATATTCTGGGAGCCCCAAGCAGGAGAGAGGGCCCAGTCAGCACTGACTGCAGCTAGATCTCCAGACCACAGGTCCCCTGAGTCAGCAGATCCCCCCGTGAGCATTTAGACTGGATGTGCTCCTAGGTGAGGTGTTTTTTAGCTTGGCTCTGTCTCTTGGCTCTGCAGCCTTCCTTCAGCACAATGAAGATTACAACTCCTGAAATACTTAGGCACATGCTGATGGCAAAATCATCCACCAGGGCCTGAAACACTGCTCTGCGGAGTCCCAGAGAAGACCATATAAAAATAGCATATCTTTTGATCTTCAAACTCAGTTAAATGCAGTCTGCAGATGCACTAAAATCCTCTAATTGTTCTCAGAAATAGGTTTTTTGTCACTATGATACAAAGCAACAGGATTAGGACAAAATTGAGGTGCTTTTGGACGAAACTAATAAAAGCCAGAAAATTCCTTTGGTTTTGAGTGGTAGTTTTTTAAGAGGCTAACCACTCTGCATTACCTGAGAGCACTTACATTTGGGATTCCCCTCTGCTCCCCAAGGGACATCTATGACCTCATGAGTGTACTTTGCCTCCAGGGCCAGCTTCATAGTTTTAGTATCACCCAACAGCAGCTTGGCACTGTCACTGCTCTTCTGTCGTGGAAGATTTAGCTGCCATGAGCACTACTCTGCACCCTTCAGAGCAGAGGATCCAAGTCTACTCAGTGGTGGTGAATGCCTCTGCACCTCAACTGCAGCCCTAAACTGCTCCTAAAGAAGGGGGAGCTGTCTCTTTCTCCAGCAATGGGAAGGGCTGGAGACTCCATGGCTATCCCTCATGGCATTTCCAGGCTGCTCTTTCTGTCAATTAATTGGGACAGCAGAGCTGCTGTACCAGTTCTGTATGCATCCCTAGGGACGTGGGGGTCCCTTAAACTATGCAGGAGGAGAGGTCCCATAAGCATTGGCGAAGAAGCTGAAAGTCAGCCCTGCTCCTTCACACAGAACTGTTCTGAAGAGAATGGCACAGTTTCCTCTGTCATGCATAATCATGGAACAGCTTGGGTTGGGAGGGATTTTCCCCCCCATTTTTAATTTTATCTTCATGTAAATGATGTGCCCCAACATAACTCTTGGGGGAAATACCAGGCGTCATTACAAGGGCAGGAGACTGTGCAGTATTTCTTTTTTCTCCAAGCTTTAATTGATAGCTACCCTTACAAAAATAGGAAAAACCATCCTACACAGAGATCACCTTCCCTCAGCATTTATGGCTACATGACACGGAGCTTAACAGCACAAACCACTAGACTCCATGTGGGCAGGACATGACTAACAGTCCATCTGTGGAGCAAGGAACTAAAGATAGGCCTGACAGCTTCCCCGGCTAGCTCAGTTTTCCAGAGCAGGTGGGACGGTTTTGCCGCAGGGAGTGATTTCGGAGAGCCTGTGGGACTCAGCATCTCCTTCTGCAGAGCCGGCTCTTGAGCTCTGCCCCTCCGGCGGGTCCCACCGGCCTCGGAGCCGAGCCGTGGGGATCCAGCCGGCCAAGAGGGGCCATGCTGGACATGCTCCCCAGCCCCAGCGCCGTCCGACAGGCGCTCCAGGATCGGCGGCTGGGAGGAAACCGCGAGGGCTGCACGGTGCCGGGCTGCGCTCCGCTGGGAACTGCCGGCAGCCGCAGCGAGAGGAGAGGAGAGAGGAGAGAGGAGGAGAGAGGAGAGAGGAGAGAGGAGAGAAAAGAGGAAGGATTATAATCTAGAAATAATAAGTAAATAAAACCGACAGCAAAGTACTAATCATAATAATAGTAATAATGCTATTAATAATAATAATACTAAGTAGTAATAATACTAATAGTAGCAGCATCCAGGCGCGTGTTGATGCAGCCGATCCCCAGTGCGTGGAAGCCGTCGGGGCGGGATGCTGCCAGCAGGACAGGGAAGGGCACTATCCCGGGGCTCGGCTGCCGTGCCCGGAGCGGTTCCCGTGGCACCTCCCGCGCGGGGCGGAGCGGAGAGGGGCGGGCGGACAAAGCCGGGCTGTCAGCGGGGCGGGCGGGAGAAAGGAAAAGAGGCGGCTGCTGCCGGCGGGGCGCGGAGCAGGTGAGGCGAGCGCCGGGGCTGTGCCACGCTGGCAGCGGGAGCGGCCGGGCGGCTCTGGCGGGGCGGGGGCGGCTTTGTGCGCCCCGGGCGAGCGCCTCGCCCCGCGGGGGACGGGACGGGACGGGATGGGAGCGATCCTTTACCCGTGGGCAGTGCGGGGCGGAGGGCGGTGATGGCCGGCGCTCTGATTCACGCACTGCCTGTGGGGCTGAAAGCACTTTGGGAAAGGAGAGAAGAGCTTACTGCTCCCTGCTCTTATAAAAAAAAAAAAAAAAAAAAAAAAAAAAAAAAGGAAGTGAAATTTCAGCGCTGCGGCGGTGCTAAAACAATCTCCTGACTTGAGCCGAGTCCGCTATCCTGTGGCAATGAAGCCGGAAAAATCCCAGGAGTATTATGCTGAGTTGCATCACTTGGAGAGTAATTAGTGTTTAGCGGGCTGAAGGACCAAGAAGCGTGTTTGTGTGTTTGTTTTGTTGCTGGGAATAGTTGGGAGGCAGAAGAGTTGTTGACTGGCTCTGTGGTGCGCTGTGTTCATGAATTTGAAATCCTTCGATATTTAACCAGTTTGCATGTCCCTGGTGAGCTGCAAGCATCCAAAACAGCTTCTGGTAACGGAGTTCTCCTTCAGTGTGCTGCATGGTAAGAAAGCTTTGTGATGAATAAATCCCATTCCAGGGAAAGCACTTACAAAGCCTGATGATTCAGCATGCTGCATCCACTGACCAAGGGTGACAGCTCCTGCGAGGAAGGATGCAGCACTATGGGCAGATATAAACGTTACTGAAGCTCCAGCCTTCCCATGCAGGAGTGGCACAAGTGAGCGAGGCTGAGCAAAGAAACAAGCCCCCCACCACCAATTACTACCAGTTTTTAATTTTAAACAGCTTCTTCTGATAATTCAAATGAACAACCCTCTGGTGCTTTCTGTGGTGAATGAGTTATAGTCCTTCTTGTACTTGCTTTCCAAAGGGATAGTTGCTTTTTATTTGTGGCCCCAAACTGTGTAGCAAATGAATTGAGGCTAAAAACTCATAGCTCATAACTTAATGTAGCAAGAAATCTAAAACTGTAAAGAAGGTGAAAACTTTCTACAAAAAATACTGTGACAATTTTGCTTTGTTTTAAGAGAAGATAAACGCTGAGACTGTTGACATTTGAGAAGTGGAATAGCAGAATAGTATTTCAAACAAAGCCTCGTGCAGCTCAAAGGTTATTTTGGTAAGTTGCACTTGCTCTTCAAAAGATAATCTCTTTTAAAAGTCAAATGAACCATGTAAAGATTTCTACAGGAACACTATTGCAGGGTAAATCTTGTCAGGCTTCTGACTGCTTCAGTGAAGAGGTAAGTATTTAGAAGTATCTTCTCAAGGGCATGTTGAGGTATTTATTATTCACCAGTTGTATGAGCAGCTGTACACACTGTCATGTCAGGATGCCCAGGTCATGAGCTGAACGCTCTCCAAATCCGTGGCATACACACACTCAGTGTCTTTTCTCTGAGGTACAGGGACCCTTGCTTTAATCGTTGTTTATGTCTCTACTCACTCAACTGGATGTGCAGGGTGGGGCTTTACCCAATGAGTGAGAAAATACAAAGAGCACAAACTGTCTTTGTCTCAACAGGGTTTGTCAGCAACGGTTGCTGAGATTGAATGGCTTCTTGTTAGTGAAGTCCTTGCAGTGAAAATCATCCCCAAAGCCAAGGACAGGAGGGTTATGACCCCTTAACTCAACTACTGCCTTATCCTGTGGGTGAAGGTTTGAGTTACAGGAAACTCTCCATCTTTCCAAAAACACTCAAGACTTCTGGTGCTGTTGCAATAGTGAAGTTTCATAGTGTCCCTAGTAGGGAAAGTTGCCTGAGATGCTGTAAAATCTGTTTAGATTCAACCAAGGGCTTCAGAAATGGTTAGCAATGATGAATTTGACTTTTCCTTAAGCTAAGTATGGTTTCTTTCAGCTACTTCAGTTTCCTAAGGAGAAAAGATCTGCTTATTAAGAAAGGAAAAGGTAAGGGACAGCAGCAGTGGGGCAGTCAGTGTTTTGCAGGCTTGGTGTGTATGAGACACCTGTGCCTCATGGAAATATTTCAAAGACAAAAAAATATGTATATTTTTGTATGACCTCACTTTGTGAGATGTGCCATGGGAGTGGGGGATGATATAACTTGGCCAATTGTCCTGCCAAGCTGTATCGGAATGCCTGGTGGTCAGGTCTGGTCATTTCATGGTATCTTCTGCTTATTTAAAACTTTTGGCATTTGGCCACTTACTAGGTACCTGTTTGGGTACCTGGAGCTCCTGGAGTTGGTCCAGCAGAGGGCTATGAAGATGATTAAGGGGCTGGAGCATCTCTTACAAGGAAAGGCTGAGGGAGCTGGGCCTGTTCAGCCTTAAGAGGAGATGACTGAGAGGGGACCTCGCCAATGTCAGTAAGTATCTGATGGAAGAGTGCCAAGAGAAAGGAGCCAGGCTCTTCTTGGTGGTGCCAAGCAATAGGACAAGAGGCAGAAACTGATGCTCAGGAAGTTCCACCTGAATATCATCTTCTTCACTGTGCAGTGACTGTGACTCCACATTGCCCAGACAGGTTGTGGTGTCCCCCTCACTGGAGACACTGACTCAAGAGCTGGATGCAATGGATACTGCACTGTGTGCTTTAGGATGACCCTCCCTGAGCAGGGAGGTTAGACCAGATGGTCACCATGGTGGTTTTCCAGCCTTGCACCTCCTGTAATTTTGTGATTCTTGAAGATTAAGTCCTCCTACAGCATGCCCCTTCCTCTGAGAAGCAAAAGCGTCTCTTGTGTCATCACTATTTCTCCTCAGGCAGGAGAAGCTTCCTGTCCACAAGGGCTGCAGACATCACTCACTTGGGAGGACATAAAGTCTGTCTAAAGTGCATTGGAATAACCTATGTATTGATGATGCTGACTGGTAGTCTTGGGCTGGAATAGTTATTTCAGCCTTATGATTTCTTTTGTAATGGCCTTTATTAGTTTTAGTCTGATATTCTAAATCTGAGCCCCTCTCTGATGATAGAAGTCCCAAATCAGGTTTCTTTCAGCTCTTACAAGTCCAAGTATTCCTAACTATTTATCACTGTCTCTTCTGGCTATCTGGAATTTTTCTGTATTGTTTTTAAACATTCTTCCAAATGCCAGTGAAACATTAGGAAGAGTTAAAAACCAAATTATATCCTCTCCACCACACCACACCCACCCTCCCAAATGGATAACCACAATAATTTATTGTTGTGGTTTAACCCCAGCAGGCAATTAAGTACCATGCAGCAGCTCATTCCCCACCCCCACAGTGGATTGGAAAGAAAAAGTAAGCCTTATTGGTTAAGAACAATTTAAGGTTTGAAACAAAATACAGTAATAATAGCATACCACTAATTTTAAATATGCTGTCTTCACTGTGCATTCCTCCCGGATTCTTGTGTGGCTCCTCACTTGCAGAGTAAGAGACACTGAAAAGTCCTTGGCTTAGGGTAAGCACCACTTAGGAATAGCCAACACATCTGTGTGTTATCAACGTTATTCTCATACTAAATCCAAAAAACAGCACAGTACCATCTTCTAAGAAGAAAAAGAACTCTGTCCTACCCAAACAGGGACATTTTATATTTGAAAAACAAATTTGAGAGCTTTCAAAATTACTAAAACTTTGGCTGAAGCATATAAATCAAATTTACCTTAGAATAGTTTTTATCCTGATCCTTTTTCCCTTAAGCCTTGCAACACTGAAACCTTAATTCAGTCAAGTTTTATTTTTTAAATAGCTTAATTCCAAAAGAGGGAGAAACATTAGACTAATGCAATTAGGTGAGTGGAATGCATTTTTCCCTCAGGCAGCTCTGGAGAGTGATACTATATCATGTTAAAAACTGCAAGTGGTTGTGTCAGACCGAGTTGGGCTGGGCAGATGTTGGCATGAAGCATGGGAAGGGGAACTGCAGCTGATGCAGAGAGTCCCAGTGGGAGCATGTTGGCAGCATTGCTCTGAGTCACTGGGGGCCCAAAAAACAACTCTATCATGATGGCATACGTGATGGTGTTGGATGAAGTTTCAGTGACATCCTGAGCCTTTCAGTACCTTTATGTATATTATTTATTTTACTGCAGATACAGGTACACGTGTGTGTATATAAAAGTCAGTGCTTTGGCCCAGCTCCTGTGGGCAAAGCTACAACTGCTAATGTGAAATCCTTGCAGTTTCAGTGGGGCTTGATTTGTCATTGATGGAAAGGTGAGGTGGTGCGGGCAATTCCCTGTAGGGCTTTTGCCACGTGTATCCTGCAGACCCTCCCTGCTGACAGCCTCCACTACATCTGTCTCTAGGAGCAGTGAACCTGAAGACTGAGCTCTGGCAGAGCAATGGGTGCTCTCAGGGCAGCAAGAGAAACTGGTGTTTAGTCTGCCTACAGGAAATGTGGGGAAAGAGCCTCAGGCCAGGTGTTGTTTTCAAGGGGTTTGGAGACACTTCACTGACTGTAAGGAAGAAGCAGTGACTTGTCTGGTGCCTTTGGGAAAGACAGATAACCGGAAAGGGTGCTGGCAGCAGGAAGAGGAGATTGAAATACCTGAACTGCAGGGAAAGGATCTTCCTCTCCTAAAACAAGAATGTTTTAGGAAAATTATCAGGGAAAGCGTTTATCATATTATTATTATTATTATTTAATTGGGTCTCAGAACAGTTTCATGTTGTGTTTGTCCCTGACGAGCTGGAGCACAACCCCAGCACGCAGTTGCAGGACAGGCAGGATTAAGGCACAGACCTGTTCTGGGAGCAGTGCCCAGTGTCAGCAGCCAGCAGTAGGGCTGCCCTGTGCTATTTATATTATGGCCATGACCAAAAAGTGTTTCAAAAGGAACGAAGAAAAGCAATCCTGCTAATAGAGCCCCTCTAGCAAGAGAACAGCTTCAGGAGGGGCAAGTATGCTCAAATATGATCAGCAACTGCTTCCCTAAAGAGGGGACAGTTCTTCACAATGGTCCAAGAAGATGCCCAATGGTAGTGAAGAGGAGCAGGGCATGTAGTACAGAAAATGAAAACATGACAAAATTTGGGGGGAAGAGCCTCAGTGACCTTGGTTGAATGCCTCCTCAGTCCCAGAAACTCTTGTCTCTTGTGCTGAAGAGTTTTACAGTCAATCAACGTTATTCCCCTGAGCCTTTAAAAGCACCAGATGTCAAATTTGCCCTATTTAAACTTCAGGAATGGTTCTCTTAGTAGAAGTTCAATCTTTAACTTGGTCTCTTCTGAGAATGGCTCACCATGTTATTTTTCCCCCTTCTGGGAAGAAGCCAGCATTTCTTCAGCAGGGCAATTTCAGATACCATTTACTCACGTTTACTCTTTTCTTTAAATGATAAAATTAGTAGGGTCCTAACACTGGATAATCTACCATACACATATATTAAAAACTTTCAGGTTGGTCTAATTACCAATGTGAAACCACATAAGTATATCAAATTTTCAGAAAATACAAATCCTGCATAAATTTGACAGCTAAGAAGGATGTAACAATACATGTCTATCAGCTATAATCTTCAGATACCTAAGCTGTTTTAACGTAGTAAATCTTGATGGAATCATGAGAGTCTGGAGGAGAAATGAATCTCTCATCTCTCTGCATGGTTAGTTTGTGCAACATGTAATGTGAAATGGCTGAATATCTTCTCAGGCTGCTCCTTACAGAGGAATTTCATGAAAACAGGCTTTGATCTGGTAACCATTTTATGCCTCAATTAATCCTGGGTTGAATACAAACTAGTAACAATCTCTTCAGAGTTTGAATGACACTGCAAGTAAAGCATGTTACATTTTATCAAAGGAAAATAGTGTGTTTTGTTTGGCTTTACTATATTCAGACTAAGTACAAACACTCATTCTTGAAGTTCCTTAGCAATATAGCACTTGAAACCAACCTTGGATCTGATGACTCGTCTCTGCTGGGGATGTGGCATCCTTTACAGTTCTGAATCCAAGAATATTCACGAGCCAGACGCAAAAGCACAGACTAAGGAGCAAAATGGAAGCAATAGATGAATACCTCTCTTTATTTCCATCAGAGTCTGGAATTCTTCACGTCTGATATTAGTTCAGAAGACACTGTCTTGCAGGAGTACCTTCAAATGCAAATAATATTCATCAGTGTTTAAGTGTTGTGGATTTAATGGCCAAATAAACACGTTTCCAAGCACCTGCAAGTATTGTCTGCTGTGCTTGGTAAAGTTGGAAATGGCTCCTGGGCAGATGGCATGAGCACATAGTTAGTATTAATAGACCCATACACAAGGAGAACAGGGGACTTCTGTTTGTAATTAAGCTAATCACATAGGCAGCAGAGAGCTCCTGCCTTATCACTTATAACTGCTTAAATTCCAACTATCAGACTGCACCAACAGAGCAAATAGTTTCCTTGGCATTTGATGCTCCCCAGTATTGTGTGCTTTAGGGTATCCCTGGAGTAGTAAGTAATCAGAGTAGGATATCCCACTCATGCAGCTCTGCTCTACTTCAACAGGTTAGTCTGCAGGTCTGCTATAGAGCTAAACAATTGCCAAACAATTGGGTATTTAAATCCACCAACACAAATAAAGTGTGTAACCTAAACAGACTAACACTTAAAGCTGCTAATTTAGTTCTCTTCTGTTAGCTTTTGCATCTTTTTCTTGCAGCTCAAGTTCTCAGACATTATTAATTGCAGTAACTTTTTATGGTTTCAGCTCCATTAACCCTTTAATTCCCTCATGAATTTGGTGTCAATCATAATAATGGGAAATTTTATCAAAAGAAAGCAGGAAATTTAGAGGTAAAAGAGACTAGGTACTGGCAATTGCTTGTGAACACCTTTATATCTCATTAACAAGCTCCAGAAATTTTCCAAGAATATACATTTCTTTGGAGAAGAAGGGGTTGTGAAGTGCAGCTGAAATCAGTCTGGGGAATGTCACAGGAAAACTGCATTTGGTGAAGCTTTGAAGAGCAGCTTTAGGTAGGCTCTCTCTTGGAAGACCTTTGAAGTGCAGATTAACTAATTCCAGATGATGACAAAAACTTTGTTAAGAAAACGAAAGATCTGGCCTTTCATCCACTTCAGGGTAGTTGGTTTTGTGCCTGGAAAGAACCCTACATCCATGCACTGCTGGTCTCAGGCTGCTCCTGTGGAGTGCCCCTTTCTTTCTCATCTTACAAGATGATGTTATGAGATTTTTCACATTCTTTATCCCTGATGTGTCTCTTCCCCTGAGCTGCATCCTGACTTCACCATAAAATTGGCAGTGATTCTATTCTGTCAGTTTGCCTTTTTAACTTCCTCTGGCCTTTGCCTGCAAGGATCCCCTGTTTTTTGTAGTATAGACAAGATCATAGAATGGTTTGTGGTGGAAAGCACCATTTAAGGTTACCTAGTTCCAAGCCCCATCCCTGGGTGGTCTTGGACCAACAGCAAACACACTGACTGATTTTGCCACAGAGACTCCCCACTCTGGCTGCTGCACACCTGAGCCACACTTTTTACCAGGCAGAGCCTTGGTTGCTGTTTCACAACTCTCTCTTGTTTCCCAGCCTGGCCCTGCGTTCAGTAGGAAAGGGGTACCATGGATTAGCCTTAGCCCAGCTATGCAGCAGAGACAGAAAATGCTGTGCTTGACCAAGAGGAATGAGAAGCAGCCTCTATGTTCAGAGGCTGAACATGCTGATTTATTAAAACAAGAGCTTTTGATCCAGGGGGACCATGAAGACGAGGGGACTATGAAACAAATCAGGACTAAAACTCAGTTGTAAGTTTTCCCCTGAAAATGAAATGTCAGCAGGCAAATTAATCCTGTACTTTAAAACATTGCTTCCTCACTAAGTACAGGCAGATTTAGAGGAGGTCTTGTAACTGCTCTTGCTCAGGAAAGCAAATGTGTTTTTAAGGCTGGCCTTTGCATGCCTGGAAGCAGCTGGCAGCAGCAAGTGACATTATCAGTACAGGTTCTACTGAAGTGCCTCCCCAGTAAGACCAACCTACCAGCCCCTTGCTTGCAGGTGTGTACCCACCTCTCCTGCTTTTGGTGGTCAACTAAGATAGCTAAGATTAGCAATTTCCTCTGGTTATAATGGCAAATAGTGTGATTACAGCTTACAGCTGCTTGATGCTGTGTTTGCCATCAGGACAGAAATAAAATTGTTCTGGTAGGCAGTACAGATGTGCCATCATCTTTGTAAGAGCTGTTGGTCATACTCAGAAAGCAAGACTTTAGCCCTTTTTTTCCCCATGCATGGTGATTATTAGGAATGAATCCGAGACACTGAGTATTTTATCTATTGATTTTATTTGCTAACTGCTATGGAAGAGACCATACTCCATTTCACTGTTCCAGAGTTCAGTATTGGTGTATAGGTACTACCAGCTGAAACAGCAAGTCCTTTGGAAATTAAAACATCATCTCTGGTATCTTCCCAGTGCTGTATTTCTAAACAGAGCATGGTTCCAATGTGGAGGTGCAGCTGTGCAGTGTGAACTGAACTGAGAACAACTTGCTAGTACTCCTATCCTGATTTCTGGTCTTGCTCATCTCCTGTGATATTCCTCCTCCTTTCACCCACACCTGTGGATTTCCCCATCTTGTCTGAGAACATCAATTCAAAAGAAGTGATAACTCAGCCAAGAATGTCAGAACTGACTGTTTAGTCAGTCACTGCTGAAGTGGAAAGAGAGGAAGCTGGCCCAGAGTGAGCATCTTTCCTAGAGAATCTCGCAGATAGGAAGGAAAATGAGCTTCTCTCAATTTCTCATGACTTTGTATTTTAATTGAACTGCTTTCTTTTCTCTTGCATACTATGTTTGTTTTGTGAACTCACTCAAAACTAATAATTTCCTCCGAATCATCAGACTTTCTCTAAGGAGTGAAATTGTTTTATTAGACTTGAAGAATGCAGCAGAATTTTTTTATTCACATGTAGTAGAACATGAGATTACAGACTTCCAGCCACAGCAAGAGACATAGGTATCCTGTCCTTTAAAGCTGTCCTTTAAATATGGATTTTAAAGTCAAAGATTCTTTATGCTGCCTGCAGAAGTACAAAAGCAGTAAAAAGTGAATGTTGTAGTTTATTATGCAACATTTCTTGTTGCAATAAAGGTGGCTTTCTTCCTTCATCTGAAATCTCTGAGTGTCTAATATTGAAGTGAAAGTTCCACATGGATATATATTTAAGGATGAATATATTTTTATTAAAGATCAGTTAGCATTTTCAGACAGAAATGGCCTGGTACTGTGAAAAGGGATGAACCTTCTTCTTGTAGTACTCTTTCAAGTTAAGATTTGGCCCAAGACACTAATTCTCAAGAAAATACCTCTGCTCTTTATATCAAGATGGAACAATCACTTCAGCTTAAATACAGGAAATGTTGGGTATAATAGTCATTACTTGCACAGATCTTGTTAACAAGAACATAATTTCCTAATCGCTCCCTTGAAAGCCAACCCAGATGATAGAAGCATAGTTGAACTCCTGCCAAACACCTCAAGAACTCTAATTTCACGCCCAGACTCCTTCAGGAGTGCCAGGATAACCTCAACTATTCAGTGAAAAATAAACCCCAAATTTAAGCCCTATGTTTATAGTTCCTCATACTTGTAGCCTTGAATACGAAAAACTACCAGTTGGGATAGTATAAAAAATTAAGAAACAAGAGTGCAGCCACCTAGATGTGTTTGTGTTGCACACCAAGGCAATATAAAACTCTGCAGGCAATATTACCTTAGTGGCAACAACCTAATCCATGTCTCCATCCTCTTGAATTAGGCCTTGAGAGAAAAGAAAGTTGAGGAATTTAAAAATATATAGTACTTAGAGGACAAAAGAACAGATTCTAGTTTTTATTGGTGGTCTCTCTGTAGTGAAGGCATGTGTGTGATTTAATGAGTCAATGTAAAGGGCTTTGATGTTGCATCATCTTCATTCTGTAAGTGATGAAAACAAAGTGGTGGAGGCTTGTCTTGAGGTGATGCAATTGGAAATTGCTGCAAGTTCATAGATATGTTACTTTTCGATAGAATGCTTCTCTAATACCAATAAACACTCAAAACTGATAGACTGCCCTCAGATTGTTACAACACTGCTTTTAAAAAGCAAACAACCAAGCAAGTTCACCCACCGGATGTTTGCAGGCCATGCTTCAGGAACTGCAAATATGGGAGAAAAATTTAATTTTGTCTACATTTTCCCCATCAGCTTGTGAAACTGTCAACTGGTTGCCTACTTAAAAAAAGCCAAACCAAAACAACCACAAAACAGCACATAAGTAGTTGATAAAATTATTATATTGCTTCAGAGAAGTTTTGTTTGTTTTTTTTTTTAGGGTTTCTAAATAGGATGAAAGGTGGAGCTAGTAATTTAGCCACACCCATGGTGAGGTTTATAAAGGGAGGTTATCTAAGGGAAGCTCTTTTCTACCAGTCTATGACAACAGGCAGTTTCATTTAACTGGTTTTCCTCTTAAAAAATAGTACTAATCCTACCATGTCAAGGCTTCCTAAAGGTTCCCGTACTGGCGATACTCTCCAAAATGAACCTTTGAGACAGCAAGCTAAGGTAAGTCACGGAGTCTTCTTTACTACTTTAATTCCTTTTTTACACCTAATATTTCTCTTTCAGGGAATAGAGTATTACTGTCATTTCAAAGGTCTGTGTTTTCTCTGCTATTTGTGACTGAAGTTTTGTTCTCTATAGCTTTGTAATCCTCTATCATCAAGCCAAATGGAGAAAAAAGCAGCCTAAAAAAAGCATCCCCAAAACTGTAGAGATTGTTCTTTGTCATAGGGTAGTTATACTTTCAAGACTGATGACTTTGAGGGCTAATTTGCACCACCTGGCCACAACACTGAGGTTAATGTGGCTGTTGTAATTGTGCTGCTGTTTGCCAGTCATACCAATAGTAACTTCTCAAGCATACAAATAAAAGATATGTTATGCTTTATTGCACAATTGCTGTGGCTTAGTCACGACTTTTTGATACACCCAAAAATCCTGCTATAATTTTTGGTTTCTACTGTATCACAATTTCCTTATATATACATACACAGGATTGAGTATGAGTTACTCTGTTCAGCAGAGGCCTCGAGAGTGACAGTGGATGTCCCTCCATGAGATCAGGTGCTATTAAATTTTGTTTGCTCTTGAACACAGGTGTTCATGTCGGCACAATAATTCTAAAGGACAGGTCTGTATCAGTTTACAAGATGTCTGGGTGAAATCTTTCTTATTCTTCTACTGAAGTCAAATGCAGTGTATTAAAAGGTGATCACAACAATGCAGGGTGCGTAGCATGGATGTGGCAAGAACACTGGTCAGCATAAAAAATACCTCTCTCATTACACTGTTTACCTAACTCTGGGTTTATTGCCGGTGTGATGGTAAAGCAGAACTGTGAGGAATTGGAGAGAGGAGGATGAACCTTAAAAGTACTTCTTAGGAGCTCCTTTCAGGCTTCTGGGGAACTGGAAAGAAGTGTGGATTGATTTCTTTGAAATCTTAATATGCAGCCAGATACAAATGCCTTAACTTTCTTTTCCAATTACTTTATTTGTATGTAACTAGATCAGAGAAGAGTAGTAGGTGTTCTTTTATAAGCCTTCAATATAGAAGCAGTAGAAGTCACTAATATTTTTTGCTACTAATTGCATCCAAAACATGGGAATATTTGAGCGTCACTAGTCTGCCAGTGTTCTGAGCATATCCTGAAATAACTACCATGGGCTACAGCAACAACCAAAATAATGTTTTCTACAAAACTGGTGCTCTTGATGGGTTCTCTTTTTAAAGCTGTAAGCGAAACTGAATTAATGTATTGGCAAAAGCTGACTGATGGCCTCTTGGGCAAAATGTCATGATGCAAGCTGGAGAGACTATCACAGCATTTTGACTTTGTGTGATTAGTAGACATGAGAAAATAAATGTACCTTACATTTAAATAGACACATTTTCCACCTTGATAATGCTGTGGCATTTCTTTGGAGCTTCTGCTGTCCACATTAAACTTGTAGGATGCTTAACTTGAGCAGTGTGGTCATTTCTGCTGCCTACCATATGTTTTCACTGATATGTAGCAAATTGTGGCTGTGCTGGATTGTGGTGAGAAGAGTCTTGTTTGACAGCATAGCATATCCTGCAGGGGCGGGCCCTTGGCCTTATCCACTGCCATTCTTCCGGGAGGTTGACATGCTGCAGTTACATTGTTCACAGCTATTTTATGTGTGTTGAGTTTATTTTAAGTAACTTATGCTGACAAAACCGTTAAAAAATATTTGCTGAGATCTCTTGCTATACTAGTACAGTAGATTGGGGAGATGAAGGAGGAGGAAAATATTGTCAATACTGGGAGAGAGTCTTAGGTGTCTCTACACTTAGATACTTTTGAATGGGTTTTCTGGATCAGGGAGAAAGTTGAAGCTTATTCAAGTAGGTAATGGTGAGTTACTTACTTTTTGACATCATTGTATAGCTTAACATTTTTGTAAATTTGGTCACTTCCCCAAACAGGGATTAAAGTGACTTGGAAAGTAATAATTGTGGAATATCTAGTATAATTCTGACACCTGCTATTCAACAATGACTATCCTATGGCTGATTACTTATTTTATTTGATATACTTAGATAAATCTTCAAAAGACTGCTTTTGAGTAGCCAAACTACAACCCTTTGGTTGCCATCTTCCTTTTCTGATTTGATTTTTGGAGACACTCATGTACTAAATATAGGAAGACTTCTTGGTGGTGAGCTGAATAATGAAGAGACAGATGGCCAGTGGCAATCTCTTGTAACTTCCTTATGACTTCTTTGAGGCAGTGTTTGAAGACTGATGTCGACAGTGCCATTACCTTGACGTGGTATTCCTTTAGTCACATTTCAGAACTTCTGCTATCAGATTTAAGCAGAAAATTCAGCATATATAGGTGGATGATAAAACTGAGTCTGTCTCTGGAACTTCCCTCCTTAATTCATGCATGGCAACACCAGAGTGTTCAGAGCCAAGCTGGAGGAGGGATGTGAGGTGGCTGGCAGGCTCTGCTGGGATGAGTGCAGAGGTGGTTGTGGAGAAGGGTTTGGTGTTGGCAGCTTGAGAGGGTCTGAAGGGAGGATGTTGGCTCCCAGAAGGATGGGGAGAGGCCCTCTAACAACAGCAGCTTACAAGTCTGGGCCCAGCCTTTAAACCTTGCTGGTCCTGCACAGTCATCTCTTCCATTACCACCAAGAAAGGGAGTTCTCTGACTCCTGGATGAGAACAGAAATGCATTCTTCTCTACACTCCTGGGTCAACCAAAGTCCATTTTACCTGTACTGCTGAGAAGACCCAAGCTGACCCTACTCAGCTGGGTGCCTTACTGCTTTATGAATTCCTCTGTTCAGGAATTCATAAATTCTGTTCAACTGTCATTTATTTAAATTGTGGAATATTTAAATCAGAATGCTCTATGGATCTTAAAATAACTGCAGTTTCTTTAACATTTTTTGATGCCCTTAAAAAATGTATTTTTTCTCAGGGCAGTGCTATCAGAGGACAGAGACAGCAACTGACCTTTGTTGCCCTAGTTTAGTTACAGTCAAACCAAGTTTCTGTGTTTAAACAGTAAATTTTGTAGACTTGCAAATTTTCAGTTTTTGTCCACCTGACAGTCATGTACATTGGCAACGATTTCCAACACAAGGAACAAGACTGAAATTCAACTCCTTTGTGTAAGCTGGAAGGGGAGTGGCAAAGGATGCAGTATACAATGAAAACTCTCCTTAGATAACTGATATCTAAATAATAAACTGACAGAGAAATATAACTGCCAGCCAGATGTCACTTGGCCTGACACAATATTTTTGAGGTCTGTTTGTAAAACACTTGAAGGCCACATCAGGTAAAGGATGTGCTTAGTATCCTGTGTGTGGCTTTAGGCTGATGTATTGTCTCTGCTGCAGCAAAAATCATTCACTGGGATGCAGGGGCTACAGGCAACATGTGACCATGATAGGAAACCAGACAGAAAAATCCTGTGATGGGCTTGTCCAATGACAGGGAACTCATTCTGTAGCTGTGGAACAGACCAACAAGAAACGTTTGTCTGACGGATGGCAGTGATATCTCGTCTCCCTTTGAAAGGAACATGTAGCTGCTGGTACCGTTCCCTCCATTAAAACAATGTGGCACAGAGGGATTGATGAGGCTTCGTTGCAGCACTCGCTATGTGCTACTGCAAGAAATTTGAAGTGCTGCCTTCTGATCTGTGACAGTGAAGGTCTTATTTCAGGTTTTATTGGTTTCAGTGATACATGATAAATCATAAAAATGTGTGTCTGCTCTGCAGTAGCCTAACTGTACTCATTTAAATCCACTAAGTGGATTAGTGGTGCAGTATATAAGGCCTCTGAGTTTCCTGTGTATGTCCTGATGTACAGTGTGGTGTTTATATGTGTTCTTTTTCTTGATGAAACTGTTTAAAACTTGAAATTGTAAGTAAAGATTTGTTCAGAATTATGTCTGAGGTAAAACTGAAAGGCATTTTTGCTTTACTTATAGCCCTGAGCATACGGGCTGGTCCTGGAAGATGCTGGAAAGCCCACTCAGGAGTAACCAGTGGGAGCTCAGTGTCAGCCTGTGTGCTTGCAGGGTGCTGCAGCAGGGCCTGAGTTTCATGGGGGAACCACACAATCATTTGTACGAGCTTAAATAAGGTGTTAGGGGCTTCCAGCCCACAAAACTGATTTTATTAGAACAACAAAAAAAATGTGAGAAGAAAAAGCACTTACCAACAGGAGAGAAATCTGGTGGGTGAGATTAAAGCTCCTTAATAAGATATACTTTCCATGCCCTATGTATCCTGTGCAGGAGGGTCCACCCCTCCTATCTTTTCTAGTTTTTAATTTTGTGACTTCTGAAGTTGAAGAAATTTTGTGCTGTCTCCAGTTTATTTCCACTTCTTGTTGGGTTTGCCTTTTGGTTCAAGTCCCTGGCACAAGCCCAGTACTTTGCTCAGGCATCTCCAATTGTCCACTTCTGCATCACGTTGAACACGGAAGGGTTTCACTCCCAGCTCACCCCATGGAGTGCACTCACGGCAGTTAAATAAATAGCTCTCTGTGTGTGTATAAACATGAAACCTCTTTGAGTTGAATTCTCTTGCCGTGCTACAGGATGCCTTTCCATTGGTATCAAGCACAAACAGGGCCATTTTTCTGGGATGGGGACTGACAAAACAGTGGCCTTATTCCAGTTTATATATATATATATATATATATATGTATATATATATATATAAAAGAAGCAGAAACTCATGTTTCTGAATTTATTGAGTTCTTAGTGTCAGAGAACTGTTACACTGGCTTGAACATCCTCTTTTCCTGCATGGAATAGCAGGGGAAAGAACACAGCACTTCAAAGAAGAAGGGTTGTAAGCATCTCTGCTGAGTAAGGAAAGCAGAAATGTTCCTGGGATTAAAAATACTGCACTTCCCAGGGTAGCATCATGTCACCTGGTTAAAGTTGGACAAGTTCAGTTTTATTTTTCTTTACATGTCTTGTATGTCAAAATATATTGATAATTTTCATATTCTGGAAATTAAACTTTAGCATCAATTTGTCATCAAACAGGAGTAGGAAAGCTGAACCCTGACATCTTGTCTTGGATTCAGCAGTTTCTCACAACCAGCACGTCATGCCGAGGAAAAACAGAACAACGCTGAAGTAAAATGATGTGCTTGTGCTCTCGACAGGCAAAAGGCATTTAGTTTGATAAGGTGCCAAACAGTGTCATTTGAGAGTGTTGTAAAGACTTCCAGCTGTCTTGCGTATGCTAACTAACTATCTGGGTGACTTGGAATTTGTCCCTGTGAGTATTTCACCAGAAGTGACCTTGCCTGATCTGGTGACTTCAAGGTGCCAGCTTGTTGCATTCTCCTAGTAATATTTTTGATCAAGGCCACATTTCTCTAAGCGTCCTGCCCACTGCTGAAGGATGGACTTGTTTTCACAGCCAGGCTCTCCTCTCAGCTCCCTCCCTGCTTGCTGCAGGAGATGCTGTCCTGCTCTATTGACTCATGTGGAAGGTGTGGCATATTTTGACCAGGAATGGAAGGGCGTAAAGAGTGCAGCAACACAGTGCAGCAGACCCTGAGACAGGCCCTGCAAGGAAATCAATCTTATGGGAAAATGTAGGTTGAATCTTGGATTTTTTCTACATGAGTTAATAAGCAATCTGACTACCAAAAAGGGAGAAAAATTGGACTTACACCACCAGCATGCATAAAACTGCTCACTGGTTTGGGAAGAGACAGGCCTGCTTTCAGCTGATGCTGGATGCTTCAGCTGCAGACACTGGGCAGCTGCTCATTTGTTCCAAAAGTTGCTACCTTGATTCACCTTGGGTGTGTTCATTTCAGTAATATGGGGACTTTCAGTAGCTGACTAATCTTGATGAAAACAGAAGGGCTTTGTTAAATGAGTTCATGCCTTGGAAATAGGGATTGTGTTTTCGCAAGTTTTGTTTTGAGCCCCAAAATGCATGTTCGCCTTTTGTACATGTATTTTATATCTAGCACTCTTTACTAAAGCAGTCATGCCTGAAAATATCTGATATTTGCCATGTCAGGAGCCTTTGATGCAGAGTGTGAGTTTATGCAAGGCAGGAGATGTGCCAATTGTTCTTTCAGGCTCAGCTGAAGGACACTCTGGTCATTCCAAAGAAAAACAGCTACTGGGAGGCTGCTGCTACAGCAAGTGCCACAGTTTGAAGAGAGCTTATCTTCAGCATTAACAGGGGCTGGGTTCTCAAGGGCAGATTTCATGTGCCAGAGAAGAAACACTAAGACATGTTATTCTGCACAGAATCTGCTGTGCTGGCAGGTTTATGAAAGAAGGATACAAACAAAACCAAACCCTCCCAAACACCAAAACTGCCAGTTTTGCTAATCTAAGCAAATGTGTTTGTCTTCTAAATGTGAAAAATTTGCTCTTGTATAAATCTGTAAGGGAAATAGCGTACATGTAAACGATAAATCAATCCGAAGTAGCTGTTTCTTCAGTTAAGTGATGACTTTCCTTGATTGGTTTGGCCAGCAAACAAAAAACGTAAGTGTCTGGGAAATGCAGTGAAAGAAGTATCTACACGTAAATGGTGTATACTATTTAAATTAGTTTAATGCTTTTCAAACTCAATGCTTACACGCAGTGTGCTGAAGGAAAAACTTTGCAAAGTAGAAATGTTGTGGAAGTTTAAATTCAACCTGATACTGTAAAATAACTTTAAAACTTCCTAATTAGCTTTTTTCCTAATGAGTAAGTGATGCACATTAGTTAGTGGGCTGGTCCACTGTGTTCTGTGGCACTTGTCTGCAGAACAACATGAAGAAACAATAATTCATGTGAGCTTTGTACTACAGCTTCTTGGAGGAAATCTTGTAGCTCAATAATGCAGCCCAAAAATTTCTGATATGGTAGGATTCAAATGCAGGCTATCCTTTCAGAACAAAGCAACATCAGCTTGAGGGGATGAGGCTTAGCAGCCCATCTTTTGAACCCCTCCCATCCGACTTGCTTTATTGTGTCTATCATGGAGTATTTAAATAAGGTAATGAGCTGTCAGTCTTATCTCACAGACTGGAATATTTTTCCTTCAACTTGACAGAAAAAAATCTAATCACAAGCTGTGATCAGATAGCAGCGCTATTGTAGCTGAAGGAGTAAAAGGCATTTATGAAGTTTTCATATACAGTCCTGCCCTGAAGAGCCCCTCCGTGTCTTTTTTGAGTTTCCCTTAATGGGGAAACTTCCAGCTCTACATACACCTCCAAACAAAGCTCAGTTGGTTCTGTGCTCTCTTTTTCAAATATTCATGTTTCCAGTTTTAGCTGTAATTATTTGAGTGGGATCATTACCAGCATGCAAGTGTCCTCAAGCTCCTGTGTACTTAACTTTCTCATTTTGCAGGCAGGAGGCCTCCGCTTTCTGACAGACCTTTTGCAAGGGCAGGTCTCTGATCCTTACTGAGAATATAAGATGCTCTTATATTTGTCAGTGAAGTTCTTCCCTTAGTGATAAGAGGTATTGCACCTGGGTAGGGTAAGCAAATCAACACTCACTGTTTTGAAACATAAAGAAATACCAAATTGTATTTCCCTGCCTACTCCCCCAAGAGATCCAATCCTATTAAATCCCCAAATGTTGTTACCTGTGTCAAGCACAGCAATCGCCTCCTGCTGTCAGTCAAAATATGTGTGGAAGAGTGTGATGTGTTGGTGGGCTGTTCCTCCACCTTGTAGATGAGGAAGGCTGAAGGACTGACTCAAAACATGAGATACTAGAGGTGACTTGCCCTTCAGCAGCTTGGAGAAGGCTTAAAACCTGCTCCTCCAGAGATTCACGATCACTGAGCTGTGACTATGTTGCTGGGACCCCCTGCCTCAGAGGTTCACAGGACATTTCTATAAATCATAACCTTAAAGCCTTCATAGGTTTGTACGTACATAATTCTGCTCGCACAAGATGGGAATCCAAGAACTCTTACCTGCTTCACCAGTGCAGTAAAGAACAAAACTTTCAGGTTTAGATTTACGTATAAAATATTTTTTATTATAAATATTTTATATAGTATATATTTAGATTTCTAGGGACTGAGAAATCTAGTTACAGGACTTGAGCTGTTTTAACTATTGCCACAGATACTGGAATCTATCCTTACATCTTTGAGTTGGTCCCCTTTTTCTGTTC
The DNA here is from genome assembly GCA_018697195.1 of Certhia americana. Lineage (NCBI taxonomy): Eukaryota > Metazoa > Chordata > Aves > Passeriformes > Certhiidae > Certhia > Certhia americana. The sequence continues at coordinate 111,143,558 of CM031858.1, forward strand.
AGCAATTTAAGGCAGAGAAAGATGCAAGGACTGTTAAAAGGGGTGAAATGGCAGTTCATACCCTAACTAGGGCTTTCTTTCCTGGGTAAGGCAAGCAGGCAACAAGTAGCTTGCAGTGGTGATACTTCTACATGGAGTCACTGGATGATACTGGTTGAAAGAGATAATCTTGTCCACTCCTGTTCAAAGCTATCCCGATCAAGGTGCTCAGGAACTTGTTGAGTTCTGAATATCTTGAACGTTCAGAATTTCCAGCCTCGCTGGACCCAATGTGCAACCACTGTCATGATGAAAACACTTTTCCTAACATGTAATAAGGATTTTCCCTGTTGAAACTTGCCTGTTGCCTCTTGCTGTGTCTGTGTGCCTTTGAGAAGATCCTGGCTCCCTCTCCCCTACACCCTCCCCTTAAGTAGCTGAGGGCTGCAGTCATACATCCCCCGCACACCTTAAACCTCCTCGTGTTCAGGCTGGACAAACCCAACTCTCTCAGCCTCTCCTGTATCATACACTCCATCTCTTTAACTATCTTGGTATGGTAGACTGGGCTCCAGTGTGTCTATCACTGGTTTGTGGCTCCCCAGCACACAGATACTGCACTTTCGCAAGCCCTGAGTGCAGTAATTGCTGCCCTGGATCTGTGAGCCTAGCCTGGGGTAGAGTTGCCCTCCTTTTCTGCAAGGACACTCTGCTGAGCATTTTTCAATTTGTTGTCCACCAAGACCCCTCAGGTCTTTTTTTTTTTTCCTCTGAAGTTTGTTTCCAGCTAGCTGGCATGCAGCAAGGTCATTGCTTCCCTGAGGCAAGAATTTGCAAACTTGCTTTCCAGACCTGTTGTAGTCACTTCTTTCTTCATCTGATATATGCACAGGTAGTGAATCTTGCACTGTTTTGGAGAACTTTTTTTACTCTTTAAAGGTAGTTTCTGAATTCTTATTAACTTAGCAAAGACCACCAGTTGGTAAGTTTAGACAATTTGTAGACCAAGTGCTCACAGTAAAGCACCAGGTTAAAACAGAGGATTGGTTAGTAGGAGCATTTATTCCCCTCTGTCTAGCCACCTAAAGGATTTTTGCTGAGTGTTCTCTGATGTGCTCAATCTTCTTCACTCACTGTAAAGAGAGATCTGAAAAACTAATCCCACAATAGTGGGGGATTCAGCCCATTTAATCTCAGGCACCTGAACTGATCTACCTTCATTTTTCTCAGGCGTAAGTTACTCTCAAGTTAAAACATCTGTTTTTAAAACCATCTTGCTCTTCTAAATGCTTTTCTGGTGCCGAAACTGGTACATTTTTATATCCCTGAAGCAATTTTGAGAGTCCCCCCAGACGCTGCATAACGCTCCTATGGAAGTTATCTTTGGGCACTTCCTACTGTGCTTGTTCAGCAGGCTTGTTTTCAAAGAATGTCAGCTTGGGTAATTCAGCATATTATTATGCCATCAGGATTCCTTATGTTAACTTCAGGGTTTGCTGTTTGAAAAGAACTTCAGAAAATGGCTCAGGTCAGAATACAAAGACAGGCTTTTTTAAACTTTTGAATGTATATTTTAATGCTTTTCCCTTGAACCTTCTTTTTAATTCTAAGTTCATGATTAGTCAATAAGATCCAGCTACAAAATGAAGCCTAAAATTGTGCCCAGGAAATGATAAATCTGGAGCCTGGTGGTGAGTTGACCTGGACCAGAGCAGCTGCTGCTAGCTGCCTCTTTCATGTGTCTCTTACTCCCTCCATATTGAACAGGGGAAAGCTGATGTGTGTTCTGCCTTAGCTCTGTGTATCCCCTAGTCTTTAGACCATATCTGAGGAGTCTCTGTCTGCTTTCAAAGCTTGATATTGCGTCCCACTCAGTGGAGTTATTCCCTATGCCTGTTTCTGGCTAGCAATACCAGCCAGTGAGACAGATCCTGTCCTCCCAGTAGTGACATCCTAAGTGTTGATGGGGCCTTGCTGTGTACTGTAAAAACCAGGAACTATCCCAGATCTATTTTTCTAAATCTGAAAAAGTGAAAAAAAAGGGTGACTTTGAAATTAGATCCCTTTTTACTTCTGCTTCAGAGTGGAAGGGATTCAAAATTCTAGCAAAACTGCAGTGCAGCCCAGAGACATAAATAAGGAGCAAACAGTTAGGGCTGGAATGTCTTAAGGCATTAATATTATTGCCAAATCTTCATAATGGGAAACCTTAGTCAGTGCTGGCTTTTCTTGTTTCACTATAAAACATGTATCATCACAGCATAACTTTCCTTATAGGAAATATTAAAAAGAAATGTGTTAAATGATTCTAGTGCATGAAGCTAAGAAGAAACCTGATCAACCCTAGTTATTTTTAAACCAAGTGCTTTCTGTAAGATGATATAATGCCTGCCAGAAAAAAAAAATCCAAAACATAATACATGAGTACAGCAGTGCATCAATAGCAAACTGCAGTCCAGTGTGCAAACTGCAGACATGCACCAAACAAAATTGGTGGTTGTGTTGGATGACACTGGCACTGATACTGGCAAGTGGGGCAGACTTTTAGTTGTGTGATAGAAATTGAAATGCAGACATAAATGACTCTGAACTAAATTTTAAAGGAAAGGATGCCTAAAATAATTGAAGGATGATTGTTCTGTCCAAAAGGAACAAAGAAAAAAATGTTTTGGAAATAAGTGAGATGTGGCAGCCTGCTGCTAAATACGAAGAATGATAAATACACAGTCTCATCTGGTCATCCTATTAGGTCTGCCACCTACTGCTAGATATACTGGTTTGGCATTGCCTGTCATGCAAAAAAAAAAAAACCAAAGGTTTGCCAAATCTGTCACACTAGCTAAGTAAAATCACATGAACTGAGCTCTGTTACACCCTTCCCAAGTTGGAAGATAATTACTGTGTCTCAGAGTTACTGAGCAGGAAAGCAGTGAAGGTATTTATTAATAGGAGGAGGACAGGTAGGCTGCTGCAAAAATGTGGGTGTCACACTGCAGTTGGCTGGAGCTTTGAACCCAGCAGTGTCTGCAAGTCACTTGGACCATGGAAATTCCCCTTCACAAGAAGTTGAGGAGGGACAGGAGAGGACAGCAAAAATGACACAAATTGTTTTGCTGCTCTATAGGAAGAAAAATCTAAAGGCTTCCCAAAAAGAGTAAAAGTCTTCCTGAGAAAGGATTCATGCTCTTTCCTATAAAGTTGCTAAGTAGGACATGCTCAGATTTACTTTATATGTAAATGACCAAAAAAAGTTTGTTTGCTTTGTAAATGAGAGGGAGGGACCAGAGTCTTATAAGAAATCTTTAGGACCTTTTTCATGCCAGTATATGACTTGGAATAAGAGCACTGGAGAGAAGCAGAACCTTCAAATCCGTGTTTGGGATGGGAAGAGCAAAAGAGGTGGGAAGCGCTCGGTATCATCATCTCACATCTTCTGGGACTGCCTTCCTTGAGAAGCACTCTGGGTCAGATGAGGTTTCTTGTAGTTTTGAAGCTGGAGTATTAAACTTGGCTCTATTTCTTGACTTCTTTGCTTTGAGTCTTTGCCTTTGTGCCTTCCCTGTAATGCCACAGAGCTGAGCCCTGAGTAGATGCAGAGGAATTACTCAGGGACAGTGAGACAGCATAGGGCTGGGCTGTTAGTTACCAGCAAGTTGAGAAATCTGCCAAACTGTGAAGTAGATGGGGGTTTTTGTTTTGGTTTTTGTGATTCATGCACAGCTCATAAAAACAGTTGTTCTTTCCTTTGACACTGGAAGCCGTAAAACTAATGTTTCTGTTCATCTTTTCAACAGGAAGGCATATGTAAATAGTGATATACATAGTTTTCTGATTTACACTCCGAGTTTGTCCATTTCTGTAATTTGTCAAGCTATTCTCCACTCAGTAAAGGCCTGGACAGCAGCCATATGGGGTTGCTTGAATTCTTTCAGTTGCTAAAAATAAGTTGGTTTTGAAGTTTTTTTCTGTAACTGCTGAGGATATTTGAGGCAATAATCAGTGACTGTCAGCCTATATTACAAATTGTTTTCATGCAACATTGCATTTCCAGTCTTTGGCAGGGGAAGAAAACAGATCTGTGCAGTATGGAGGAAAGCATCCAGTACACAAAGAGACAGTAGCAGAAGACAGGGCTTAGTGCCCACAGGGGAAACACAGTTTCTGGAGACAAATTTTGAACTAGAAGACATTTGATTTAAATGACTTTAATTGCATCTGTCCTAACTTTTCCTCCTTGGTCCTTCAAACTAGCAACTCTGAGTACTACATTTCAAATTATAATTGTAGGATGTGCTTCTGGATGCTGTTGTTCTGTGTTTACTACAGATTCTCTGATGTGCTTTCTTCTTCTATTTGGTTTCTTTGCTTTCTACTTTCATTGTCATATCCCTCTTTCCCAATTCTTGTTTTGTTTGTAGTAGGGTTTTTTTTGTTTTGATTTGTTTGGGGGTTTTTTTTTGTCAATATTTATTCAAATTAAATTCAATGCTATACAGCATTTCAAGTGATATTATTACAGAAGCTCCTTCTGCATCAGTTTGCATCAGGAGGTTCAGCATTGTGGATGGAGGAATAGCTAGTGTGCACAGGGAGAAAAAATTTATGCTGAGAGGAAGTGAAATCTTCCTGAGACCAGGTAAGCCCAGGAGAGCAACAGTCCTACTGAATCCACTGGACACCCCAAGATCCCACAAACTCTCTGAACTGTAAAAGTTAGCAAAACCTGCCTGAGGTGTCCACTAGCACTCAGGATATGTATCCCAGCAGCATCTGAGAAAGTGGCAAATGTAGGCTACAGAGCCACCTACACAGCTGGTGAAGGAGGGCAAGGGACCCCTAAGGGACTCTCTTGAAGCCAGTGGCCCACTAGTCCAACCCCCCCACACCTGGATTTCACTTCCTGACTGTAACTGTAGTGGGATGAAATAAGGAGCGGTGGGATGATGAGAACTGAACACTCTATGTGAACAGTCACTGGCTACTAATAAAAGCTACTCAATTCTATTAACAACAGCTAAACTCAAAAACATTGTATGATAAACATTGTTCTGTTTCCCCCCAGTGTAATTTGCTCATTAGGGAAATGGATAATCCAATATAGGGAACTGGCAGCTATGGGTAGTTATACACACAGCTGCAAATATTTGTGTTACAACATGGAGCAAATCATAAATTTCTGCCCTGAAAAAAAAAGCATAGTCATATTTATCTGTTTTACTACATAGGATCTTTTCTAAAACTACTCTTTAAATTGCCCTTAATTTTTTTTTCTGTATCTTAAGGTCTTTTCCATTTTCCTGATTCTCTACATCTTTGTCCTCTTGTAATTCACCCCTTTTTCCTATTTTTTCCAATGTGAAAGAAGGAATTTCTTTAGGTGTATTGATAGATGACGTTTTAGTAGATGGGAACCTACTTTAAAGTCAGTTTAGGCTGTGTGTGTTGCAGTTTTGAGGAATTGAATTGTGCTTGATGGCTTTTGTAGAGTAGCTATGTGATGCTGGTGTCTGCAGCTGAGAGCTGTGCGTGGCCTGCCATGAAGTAAAAGGACATGGCATCCTTTTCTCCTTGTCTTCACTGCACATCTTTATCCCTCCACCCCTTCAAAGGAAACTCCAGGTCCCCATCCTTAACTTCCTCACACCCACTGACTAGGACGTCTACTGCATTCCTTTGTCCACCTAAATTAAATTCCACCCTAATGATCCAGTGTTTCCTACCACTCCCTTGCCTGGGTGCTGCTGTGGCATCTCAAGCCAGAAGGACGGGTTGAGGTGTTGGCATGGCTTACAGAGCAGGTGGAGACCTGGCAGTGCTGCTGCACACAGCAGCAAGTGCCAATTATCTCATCTGGCCACAGCGATTGCACTGCTCCCTGCAGCTCAGCTAAGTACCTGTTTGCAGGCAAAAAGGCAGGAGCTGAGTCTGAGATGTACCTCTTTGGCTTGACCTGTGCAGACATCAGAAGAATTGGCTTCCCAGTTTTAGGAACCTGTGCTATGAGGGTTGGGGGTTTTTTTGTTTGAGACAATATGAATGAAGTTCAGCCTGGTGGTGTTACTCAAATCCCTCTCAAACGGAGGTCATACTGAAGACAAATAAGTAGTTATCTCTATCTTCAATATGTCATAAGTATCACACTCTTCAGAAAGTATAGCATGGAAAACATTCCATGAGTATGTTAAGTGTCATATTTCTAACAGGATCATTATGTGTCTCTACTGCTGCTGCCTGTTGGAAGTTCTGGTCAACACTTTCTGGTGAGAGATGTCTTCTTCTGACCATTGTCTCAACTTGTAAGGATGTAACTCTTGTTGGAATAGTGCTGTCAGACCCCAGCTTAACTTCAGAGGGGCACTACTTGGGCAAAAGCCAATACACCACGATGGATTTGTTGTTCCTTTGCCAATAGGATGCCTGAGGTTTGTCAGCTGTGCTGGAATCACTTTCCACATTAAACAAATGGACGAAAAAGAGTACATTGAAAAGCAAAACTTGAGAGGCTTGGAGAGATTCAAAGAAATGAAACAATAACATGTTTAATAGCTAATTCCATTCTGGTTTGGCTTTAAGGTAGCTTCAGCCTTCCAGTTTGTTAGCAGCCCTCCTAAGTTCCCTGCCAGGATGAGTCACAGCTTCTGGAGCTGGGATCCAGTCCTTTAGACAAGCCATCTTTAAAGGTCTGTTTACCTTTTCCAGATGATAGTGAATTATAGTGAGAATTGCCTAATGTTTTTCTCCTCTTAAAACAGGGGTTTTTATGAATCTAAATTCAGCTGTGGGAGCCTCTTACATCTCTTGGTCCCTGATGCAGTCCAAGTGCCCCTGGGATCCTATTTGGTGTCATTTCATGCTGTTATGCAGAGATGGGTGTTTTTGGAATACTCCTCCCTGCTGGGCTGTCTCAACTAGTTGACTAGGAATGCAAAACAAGCAATAACCAGAGCTCTGGTCTGACTGTGAACCATTATTTACCTGCTAGGAATGATATTTCCTGCTGACTGAGGAGTCGAATTAAGAAACTTAGCCACGTAACCATAGTACGTAATTCAGGGCACAAACTGAAAGCCATATATGGTTGCTCCATCTTATGTTTCTGTAGTCTGTAATGTACCACTTGAGAGAATAGATGTGAGGACAAATTTAGCATTCATAGGCAATTCCCTCCAGGAACACAGAAGGGAATAGGCCTTAATGTGGCTGCTTCAAGGGGGCAGCACCATGATTTCATTGTTATTTCATTGTTAAGTGAGACACTTCAAAGGACTGCCAGCGTTTTTGTGCTGTATTGGCAAAAACACAGGCTTTCCTGGATTACAGTTACTCTGCCTCTCAATGGCAGATTTTTTTTTTCCCCTCTGGAAAGCTGTTCAGGCAAGTGCAGCAAGGCTCCAGTTGCATGACACAACAGTCATAACTGATTGCCTGTGCTCAGAATAGGCCTGGTTGGATGAAGAAAGACCAGTGTGCCTGGAAATCATGAATAAACTCTAAATGCAGCACTGCATAAGGGAGCTCATAGACCTGCTACTATATCGGGGGCATCTGATTGTTGTGCAGATGTGTTAGACACTGAGCCATTGTGAACACAGCTGAATTAGGGCATTGTAATGAAGGATTTCTACTCATTTCAATTTTCAGCATACAACTATTGCATCACTGCTCAACCAATGCAGACAAAGACCATCCAGTGAATCTTCTTTTTTTTTCCCCCCCTCCTATTTGGTAGCTGAACTAAAGGTTTCATGTGTTCTTTTCAGAGCCAAATTGCTGCAAGGAACAATTCAAGCCGGCAACCAGGGAAAGTGTTTGGATGCTCAAAGTAAGTATGTTTGTGCATTTGTGGTTTTTTATCCAAGAACTTGTGTTCGATGTCTGTAAGGCAGTAGCTAGATAAGTTTGGTATCAATAACAAGTGATATTGCTTTCCATCATCTTTGACTATGTAATAGTCATGAAACAAAACTGATGAAAGCTAAACGAGAGGCCACAGACATAATAAACAATTTTATAATAAATATAATGAGTAATTTGGGGTTTTTTACTGGAGTTAGAAGGAAATGGTGGCAGAAATGAATCAAAAATTAAAAAAAAAAACTAGAGGTGGACAATGAATCTGACTTCTCCCTTCTGCTTGGGAGATTTGAGAAGTTGTAGCCTTCCTTGCTTTTCTTTTGCTAGATGTTAGCTCTTCTGTACTTTATTAGTGCTGCCCTCATAATGTTAAGTTGAAAAAGAGCAAATTACATGAAGCACAAGTACAGAGTTAGTAATTAATGCCACGTAGAATTTGTAAGGTACTCTCCCTTTTTTAATCCCCAGCTATGGGATATTCAACCATCCAGCCTCAAGCTTGGCATCTGTGAAATCTGCTCAGGGAGTCACCTGAGGAAAGTGGAAGGACCAGTGATATCAGGCAGGAGGCCCACAAGGTGGCAATGTTTAGAAAGCCTTCAGAAAGGATGTGCCCTGAACAGATCCGTGCTTCCTGCAGTTGCCATCACTTGCTGCCCTTGTACCATTTCTGCTGCATCGGTGCTGTTAAACAAAAAATGCCAGTGTTGCCAAAATGGAGCATAGGATCCCTGGTACTAAACCTCTTGTTTGAACGAGCTCACCATTGGCAGTGCTCACCATATTGTGCTGGATACCATTCCTGCCTTTTCCCTTGGAAGGAATGTGCTGCAGCATTAGTGGTTTGCAATACCATGGGGTTTCTTTACGCATAGGTAATAATAAACACATGCATGGTGCTGAAATGATGCTCAGGCTGTGTAATAAAGAACTTTCATTTTCAATACATACTGCTGTATTTTTTGCTAATGCTTGCAAAGCTGTTACAGTGTGTAAATAAAAACTAACTTTGGACGTAGGAGGCAGCTCAGTTTGCAGTGATATTTTGTGCTTCACAGCTAAAAGCGAAAAGACTTGCTTTACTGTGAAACTGGGGGGTTGCTCCAGGTTATATAATGCCCTAAAAAAAAAAAAAAAAAAAAAAAAGAGAGAGAGAGAAAACTTAAATGTGTTTGCAAAAAGATTTCTCTAGATACCTGATAGGTGTGAGAAATTATTCAGGATAAGTGTTATAGTAAATACCAGAATTGCCACCAGTAATTGTTCACCAGTACAGACATAGGTGAGTAGGAGAGGGGACAGTTAAACAAGGAGCCACAGAGTCCAGATTCACCAGATTGCAAGACTAATTTCAACAGCAATTAGCAGACACGCAGGGCTCAAGTGTACTTGGAGATTCTCAGGACAGTCAGCCTACAACTTAGTCAAAAGAGGCTCGTATACCTCAAGCATGAAAAAACAGACTACAGGAGGCATCTCAGAGCAAGAACTAGAAAATGTAGTGCTATCCCCCATGGATGCAACCCTTCCCGGGAAGGTGTTGCAGATGGAAGTGCAGCAGGACAATTTCCTGTGCTGAGCCATGGAGGCTTTCATCTGCTGCTGTCTGCTCTGGCATGGAGTAGAGGCTTAAAGTCAAGCTTTGTCACTGCGGTTACACTGGCATTGTCACAAGCACTTTGAAACAACAGGAAATCTAAAGAAAACTGTGAGCGTAGAGATAGTGCACAACCAGCAAGTAGACATTTATAAAAGCAAACTGCATCCTACCTGTCTAACAGAAACTTATCTGACGTGTGCACATTTCCTGCAATGTGTAACCCTTTCTGCGAAGCAACAGACAGTTTTCCAGTGTATTCCCAGTGGATTGCTGCTCACTGTTTAGCCTTTCCTTTTCAAATCCTTTAGTCCTCATGGCCTATTATATATCCAAATGAAGAGCTAGTTATCAGCCTTTTAATACCAGAGATTCATTATATTGCTGCAGAATTAGCTGAGCTTCTGCAATTCCAAATCCATGTAACATGTTGTTATATAGTCTTTGCTCAGGAAACCTTCTGGTCAGTTTTTCAGTGGCTTTGGGCCTTTTTTCCATGAAGTTATATGGAAAAAACATGAGGGATTTTAAGAAATTTTCAAGATTTCAAGAAATTTTACACTTCTTTTATTAGGCGCTCTCAAGTGTGACATGCAGATATAGGGTCTTTTGGCAGTAGTAATTCCTTGATTGATGGGCTATCACTAAAGTGCACCAAAATGTATTACAATATGTCCTAACATTAGAAAGCAAGGCTGGTTTCTACTGGAACATTAGCTCAGGAATTACTTGTTAGATTTCAGTTATTTTGAGATAGGGGAAGAGAAAGAAAATAAATTGAAAGTGTGTGCAGATGTATTTATATGTCTGCACATGTATATAAAGTATGTTTGTATGATGTAACTACTAACTCATGAAGCATTCAGGGGAGATCTGAACAAAGGGCTGTAGGAGCTTTTTTCTTCCCTGCAGACATAAATATTCTCTGGTTGTTCATGATAAAGGTGCATGTACTTACCCAAACCAGGCAGACTAAATAACTGCTTCCTCTCACTCCTTTATCCTTACCTCCCAGCATCAGCACTATTTCTAGATGAGGGTACTTTGTTTCTGGTTCAGTTTCCTGCTACTTGTTTCCCCCAAGGGATTTCCACAATGTCCACCAAAGAAGACCTGACTTTCCTAAGGGATGCCTTGCAAGTTCAGTCAAACGACTGAAGAAGTGTAAAATAGGTGAACTTCTGGGCAGAGCAGAGTGCTTTCAAAGCAGCTGTTCATTCTGTGGAAACACCATAAAGTCCCCCAAAATGCAGCAGGGGACATCTGTTGAAGAGTCAATGCCGCACAGAACACAGATCCTTTATAGATCCAACATGAGAAAGCCAAAGCATGAAAGCCTGAACCTGAGGGAGCAAAGTTAACCAAATGGAATGTTTTTTTATGGCTGTGCACTGACCAGCCTGATTCCCTTCTTAACTTAGGAATTGGGTTGCTTGTATAGCCTTTTATGGTGCTGTCTGAAGATATTCTGAACTTTGGGGTGATATTTATTTTTCCAGTACCCAACACCAAAAATTATCCCACCGGAGCTCAGCAAAGCAGCTGATGATTCATCAGGAATGTAACTTTGCTTTTCAAAAAGATAACGTGTGGTTTTGTTCAGAGTTAATGAGATCCTTTCCAACACAGAAGCTGTCAACAGCACTGACATGCATTTACAGTTACAAAAACGCATAGCCTTGTGGTTGGGGTTTTTATTAAATAGAAACCTCATTTTCTACTGTAATGAGGAAAAGGCACTGTTTTCTTGCCACTAGTACCTTTTGTACTCAAAGTGTTAGAGGCCTTTATTAATATTATTATTATTTTATACACAATGTGGCTGCTCAGAGGTGGCAAAATGCTGCCACTTAATGCCAGGACTGAAGCCATGATAGCATAAAATAATTTATATAAAAGAAAAGATACCCTTGTTTCTAGTCATCTTTTGTTGCCTTCTGCATCTTGCCTATCAATGGTGCTTCATTTAGAAGTTGGAGAATGTTCATTAAAGAATGATTCAAGTAAGGATTTGAGTTTTGCTCCAGCAGAAAAAGAAACCATAAAGTTTAGGACCTTAAAAAATATTAATCCTTGTCAGATATATCAACTATTTATAGTGCATGTAGCTGCTATAAAAATAACTGTAATTTTTCAAAGCAGTTTCTAGAGTTCATAAATACAATCTTGCATGTGCCCCTGTGCTGTGTTGTGGTAGGCACCAGGGAGTTTTCCTGGCCTCTCTTCCCATGCTAATGCTGAAGCCTGCATCTGCACAGCAGGCATTGGGATACTGGCTGTGGTGCTCAGGGCCTCCAGCAGCAAAGTAAAATCCAGAGGTGGACAGGCTCCAAGCAACAGCATTTTTTAATATTTCCCTGCAATCACTGGAGCCGGAAACTTTGGTTTTCATTAGCTGACTGCTTGGATTCTTATACAGTTCAGTTGCTCCATGATCAGCAGCTTGAAGAAAATCACCCTATGTACTGAGTCAGAGTAAAGTGGGAGTCACTGGCAATGCACAGCACATTAATGAGGTCAGGTGGAAGCAACACGTAAGTAAATTTTCTTACAGTAAAATTGTTCCTTATAATAATGGCTTCTTCAGCCTTCTTAGAGACTTGTTAAGCACTGGGTTAAGTATGAGAAGGGCACTGTTGTGGACATTGCTGTAGTGGTACAATACAAGGTGGCAAAATTAGAGGTTTTCAGGTCTTGGGATCTAGTAATTTGTTGCACTCAAATCCAAATGTCGTAATCATCTATAGCATCTTGCATGTCTGGTCCTATATGAGCCTGGATCAGGTACAGGTACAGGCATTTGGTGGGAGGTGCAAAGGGGCACTGGGGCAAAGTCAATGGCAGCTGGCTTGAGCCTTAAAAGCCTCAGGTGGAGATTTGCCACCAAAGTATGCACAGCTGTCACCTGTGTTAAAAATCCTCTCTGAGTGATCAGACAGGCCAGGTACATGTTGTGAGTGCCATTTACTGTGAGGAGCACCAGTTTTAAGTCTCCCAGTACCCATTCCTCATACAAGGAAGGTGGCAGTGCCCCCATCTTCAGGTTTATGCAGTGGCTTCCATTAGAACTTCATCCTCTTAACAAAAGGTCTGGATTTGGCACACCACTAATGACCTGAGTGGGATGTGTGGGATAAATGCCTTCTGAACAGCATTACAGGAAACCACCCTTACATCATGTTGTAGGTTTTTAAACAAATAACTATTTCTTGTCTTGTGTCTGTATAAAAGAACAATATTGGACGTGCTCAAGTATTTTCAGGCTTGATCTGATTTCATAGCTAGGATCGTTTTTGTGTAATGTAAGAGGCTTCACATAATCACTCTTTTAAATCTAAAGCTTATGTTTGACAAGTGGGTCATTGGTTAATGGAAGCAAGTAAATCCAGCTGTTTATCTTTTCAGTAAGACCATGCACTTTCTGTGTGCTCTTGTCTGCTCAGAATGGAGACATGTACATTTTTAATGGCCCTCCCTCTATTTCAGAGTAGGGGTGTGATCTTTATTTCCTTTCTTCCCTACATTCAAATAAAATAAAGTCACAGTATTACTTCTGCTGGTATCCCTCCTGATCCACAAATTTGTGGTACTATTAATTTAATTACTATGTGTGATTTTTAAAAGAGTTGTTAATTTGACTTCATGAGGAAAATTTACTGTTATATGTTAAGTTACAACAGTAACTTAAAAAGTTTTTTAAAAAAGCTAAAAAGTTTTCTTGCTCCCTTATTTCTCCTGCCCGAACCCCCGGCATTTCTGTGTGTTGCTCTCAACAGATGCACCTTCCACTAAAGCAGACCAGCAGCAGCTTTCTCCCAGATAGCTTTAATTCTTAACATTTTTTGGGCAACTTGAAATTTCAGGGTTTCAGAAATTGCTATGTAAGCCTTATGTAGGGTCCTACTATCTAAATAAAGCACTTGCAGCACTAGGTTAATAAAGTGCTAAAAGTATTAATGGAAACATGGTCTAATAGGTCAAGCTCCAAAAGTCCTCTTAGGGAATGTCTGTCAGCAACATAATTTTTGTGACACACTTTTCAAGTATTCTAATTTTTTTTCAATTCAGACTACTAATATAAGTGTAACATGATTAAAGCTGTCTCTGAAAATTGGTTTTCCTCTTCATGTGAAAGCTATTTTATTAATAAAGACTTAGCATAAACACTAAGATCATAATGAGCATTAACTTGCCAGGGGAAAGAGTCTGTTTTCCATCAATAAGTGAGAAAACTAAAACTTTCAGATTAGTAAGGATACTCGATTAAGTAGCAATTAAATTATACTCAAACAACACTTTCTTGCTCCCAAATAGAATAGAAATGTAAATAGAAACTATTACTTTAGAAGTGTGTTACATATCTAAATTATTAACAAGAAGTTAAAAAGCATGTGGGTAAGAAATTCTCTGAAAGTAAAGAGCAGAATTCCTCAGATGCTTACATTTGGCTGGGAAGGACCCTGAAATAGCTGAAAGCAAGGCTATTTGTCTATGGGAAGACAAACTTCTGTTTAAAAAATATTGTGTGCAATACACGTATTTGCTCTAGCCCAAAGAGGAGGCACTCCCTGATTTCTCTGTGAGCTAGAGATCACAAACAAATCCGTGGCAACCTAGTGTTTCAGAGGCGCTGAGGTGCCTCAGGGATTTCGGCTCTTTGGTGTGTTAATGGCAGCAATGTGTCACAGGAGGCGTGTGAATCCTGGCTGTGATGCAGCCTTTAAATACAGGTGTCACTTCTTGGGGTGGCTGCGTGTGAAGGTGCATGCAGCTCAGCAGGCAGTACTGCAGCCCATTCCTCTCGGCCCGGGATGAAATAAGGCGTAATTAGCTAATGACAGTATGTTAGCTGGACAATAAGTAAGCTGGGGACTGGTCTAAGGGAAGGAAACCAATTTGACCCAGGTTCTCTGCAGGTGGCTGAGGAAGGGAAGTGGAAATTGCCCAAGCCTACAAAGGATTATGCCTGACAAAGGAAGAGTTCGGAAAGAATGGGAGAAAGAACAATGGAGAAACCTCAGGTGTGGAAGAAATCCTTCGATAAAAAGGAGGAGGCACTCGTTTAGTTGTAGCAATGGAGAAGAGGGATTGGATTTGCTTAGCTGCAGAGCTCGAAGTATTGAAAAGATTAGAAAGCCACCCATGGAAGAAAGGATGGAGATGCACCGTAGTGGTGCTGAGAGTGATGCTTGCACAGACTTGTGACAGTAAGTGTTTTGATGAAGCTGGTCAAAACAGCAGAGCCTGTTTCTGCTTCTAAAACGAGGAAAGCTGTGAGAAATCGGGTTTTGTAAAATGCTATGAATGTCCCAGATAAAAAGTAGTTATCAAGAGAAAAGGGAAGGTTGCACACAAACAGTAAATAAAGCACACCACTTTCTGTGTAACTTCTTGGCATTTGCTAATTTCATGGGCAACGAGACACCTTGGCTCGGAAAGAGAGTGATTTGTAGTGCACTGTAGGGTCATGAGGAAACCATAGAGTATTTTGCAGGAAGGCACTGGATTTTTGGGCTGGGGTTTGCAATCACAAAAACACTCACACTGCTGAATGACTTGGCAGTGTGATTTTGATCCTGGTCAGGCATGAATGCGCAATGGTTTGGGTTTTTTTAAGCGTTAGCTAGAGCATGTAATACTGTTTATGTTGGCTTTTTGCTGGATGTGGGAGGGTAGACACTTAATTAACAGTTTCCTAGGACAAAGAAACCCCCTCAAATCCTAGCTTGGAAAGATCCAGTCTTTGTCAGCTGGTGAAACATTCTTGATCCAGTCAAATTTAATAGATCATCTGCTGGAATCATTTCTTGTGCCAGCCTTCTCCCTTCCTCTTTAGCAGTGGTGAGCATCTTGGGCAGGTCAGACAGGTCTGTATCAATTGACTGAAATGCCTTCAAAGTGTATTGCTAATATTTTCAGTGTAGAGCAGTAAGAAGGTGTATCAGAGATGGAGATTGTCCACTCCCACTGGATTTTATCATCTTTTTACCTTTTTCCAGACACCCCTCCTGAGCCCCAAGAAAGCCAAAGATTCCTCAACAGCTGAAAATACATAAATAAATACATATTTAAAAATAGCTTACAACTATTACCACAGGGAAAAGTCAGAGCTGCAGACATTCATATCTTAAACAAAACCAGTAAAACAAGTTATAAATGGTTAAAGCCTGGAAGGGCTTGGAAATGTGAGAGACTGTGAACACATGAAAATCGCAAGTCCTTCTCTTCTAGAACACTGATCTCACTTTCATTTAATTCAAATTTTGTCATCCTCTGAAAAAATGCCAGAATCCAGATTACCTGAACATTTTTTATATTTTTATTTTGGCTTTTCACAGCCTTTGCATCTGAATTCTGACAAAACAAGCCTAGAAAACTAGTTAACACCTCGGTGCTAATGGAAGTGGTAATGGTACATCTAGAACAGCTCCAGCCAAAGAATTCCATGTACATGCATGTGAATAAGCCATGAGTCAGTCTCCACTCTCAATTCCTTTCAACCAGTATTAAAGACACAGGAATCCTTACTCAAGGCATTTATTGATCATAGCCTCCATTTCCAGGTGTTTGGATTAGAGCAGCTTCACAAGGGGTGTCTGAAACTCTGCTTTAGTCCAGTGGATATCAGAAAACAAAAGTAACAGACACTAAAGAACTCAAAATTTTGGGTTAGTCTGGAGTTAATGGGAGTAAAAATTCCTTCTCTTTGGAACCCTTCCTCACTGAAGTATTTCCTGCTCTCACGGGAGCTTTTTGTTATGTAGAAAGTACTGGATAAAAATGTTCTGGCTATTCGGTGTGAACTTTTATGTTTTAAGTAAGGAATCCTTTGATGTATACTGAAGAATGCTTCTTTCTAAATAGGAATTTGGGGAGTTTATTCTTTAAAGCAGCTGGATTTAGCTAATTGGATTTAAAAAATGTCCACTAAACCAATTTATTAATTTTAATCTAAGAATTCATATCAAAAGTACACAACTAGTTTTAAAATAACTTATTCAAGGGTTTTTGGAATTCTGTTCCTGTGAACATAAGTCTTTATTTTGTAGACAGTGCTTGAATCTTGAATTAATCCTCTGATTTCTATTTGATTTCTACAGTAACTATAAAAGGTAATTGTGGCCTTTCTAAAGGAAAATACCCAAAGTCTGTGGCTCTACAAGATATCTCTCTTTAGAAATCAATTCATGCACTAATGGTCACACTGGATTTGCAGCTCATAAGACTAAATTTTCAAGTATGCTTAGTGGACAAAGACTCCAAGACTTATTTTATTCTTCCTCACAGGCATAGAACATTTTTTTAAATGTTAAAGGTGAGCTCTGAAATATAAATATGCCTGTATATTTAAAAATAGACTTGAATTACCTCACAGGGACGTGGTCCATGCACATTGTGTAATTGGGACAGCCCCCTCTTTTTTTTTTTTTCCCCTTTATCTGTGTCCCTCCAGGGAAGGCAAATAATTAAGATTTTGCTTAAAGTGGCAACACTAGAATTCCCAAGGGTGGGAAGCTCATTCTTTGTCTACAGGATGTCTGGAGTGATAAGTAACTGTTTTAATACAACACATGCAGAGATTCTTTGTCCTGACAAAATTATCATTTGCTGTTTGTCATAGTGAGTTTAAGTGTCCAGAAATACAAGGTATAGAATGAGGTGGTGGGACAATTCATTCAGTGTTGCATAAACCAAGGAAGTCCACAAAGTTACAGTTTTGAATTTTTACCAGAAGTGATTTTATGCCACTCTGTTTTCCTTTGGGTTGATCAGTGCTGTTGACAGCATGTCAGCAAATAGGAAACACCAAGCTGTGCATAACCCAGGTCAGCTTGACACTTACCATGCACCTCATGATGTCTGATGCATGTTTGCTGTGTTAGTAGCTGTGCTGTTGCTGACCCCTCTGTGGATGTTTCTGTGTGATATGTTATTGTCACAGGTTAGAGCTGTGCTCTAGGTTAGGCTGGCACAAGCCAGTGCTCTCTAATTGACATTCAGTTGCAAATACCTCACTTGTACTTCTCATGGATAACATGCAAATCTGGCTCTTCTAAATCTTCTGTTCCTAATCTGCTAAATGCAACTTTAGAAATTAGGCTGATTCTGATGCAGCCTAATTAAGTATGCTCATGGTTATACCCATCTTACTGAACCTCCTCATGCTGGGAATAAAGTATGTCAATGTACCTTAATGAATTGGAACTTCCTTGAACCAAGGCGTGTCCAAGACTTTACAGAGTAACTTCTTTTAGCTCTTCCCAAACTTTCTTCCTGATTTGCTTTTTTCCACTTATTTTCAAATTTAAACACTGTTGTCCAACTCCTTCTGCATGGACTTCTTATAAACACATGCACTTGAGTTAACAACTGATTTTAATCTATAGTTTGTAAATCTGTGGCTTCACAGAATTCTGTTAATCTTTGTTGTGATAAAAGAAGACTATGAGAATAGTTAAATTAGAAAAGCAGACTACATTGCTCAGGACTGCTGCTTTCCAAAAGTTATTGCTACCTTCCAACTGTTTTCTGAAATCTAGTCTCAAGGCTTTTTTCCCCAGTGGAAAAAATGCACTTGTGACAGGAATGTTCATAAAACTCCTCAGAAAAATTATGAACATGACCCAAAATACTTATGATATTTGCTGCAGTTTGTAGCTGGGCTCTATTCTGAGAAGATTGCCAGCAATATCACACTGACTCCTTTAGGAGCTTTAACATGAGCAGAGATACCAGAGATGAGGGATGCCTGATGGCCACTCTAGGGTTAAATGTGTTTTTCTTAGTCTCACTCGCTATTCTTCCCATCACCCCAAAGTTATCCAAGCGTTGGGGAATTTCTGCAGCCATTGATTGTATTTATCATTTGGCTATTTCATGAAATACTCCCTAAAACCGTATGTGTGGGGCCTTTTTATCCCCTCACAAATGTATTAGCAGAAGTCGCTAGCCTAGCCATCGCCTCTGCTGTCAGAGGCTGTACATTGATCGCTTATCAGCATGAAAATATTTATAATTTATTCCCACATTAGCTGCCTAATATAAAATTCTGGCTCGATTGTGCCTGAGGTCTTTCTAATTCTGCATTTTGGGCTTTTAGAGGATTTTACTCTCAGGCATTATAAATTAGGTTTCATGGACTTCCTACTGCAGTAAGTGAGGCTTAGAGCAAGTACAGAGACAGGAGATGAAATAAAAGCTCTGAAGAGGAAGGAGGAACCAGATTTTGGAGAATGATGTTTAAGCCTATTCTAGTACTTGCTAGTACTTTCTCTACCTGGTTCACCACAACAGAAATCAAAGTACTGGAATGCATGTGATGTGGCAGAGTGTTGCTTTTTGCATCAGCAGTACACCTGCAACTTGCTGTGTAGCTAGCATGGCACAGGAGCAGGTGGTCTTGAGAAGACATGACACCTCCATCCTTGGACATTTTCAAGATTTGGATTGATTACGATCATGTCACCAAATGTGACCTGATCTCACATTGGTAATGATCCTGCTCCAAGTGGGAGATCCGACTGGATGACCTCCATAGGTCCCTTTTAGCCATTGCCTCTGTGGTCTCTGTGCTGAAGATCTATTACATCAGGTAATTCCACTCTTCAGCATTAATTGCTTTCCTGGCTCTTTGCTTTGCTTAGTTGGCACATCATTTGCGAGTACCAGATTTCGGTACTTTCAGCATACCACAGGTGGGGCTTTTTATTAACACCAGTGCTGACCTTTAATTCTTCAGATCAATTCTCTATTTGTGTGCCTAGTGCATGTAGAAATCTATAAATGCGGCACAGATGTACAGACACCTAAAAACAGTAACAGGTTTCCTCTTCCTTTGAGAACTTTTAGCTTAGAATGATGGAAGTGGGAAGAAGATGCTGGTGGCTTCCAGCATGTAAAGACAGGAGTTGTGCTTGTAGGCCACACAGTGCCCAGAAAGAGAGATGTAGGTAGAGTGAATGCTGTGCATATTGCACCCATATTGCACCCATATTGCACCCATGTAATCCACATCACCCCCAGAGCCCTCCAGGCTGTGCTAGATCGACTGAAGCACGCTGAAACATGTGCTTTCTGAAAACCAGTACCAGGCTTTTTTTGCTGATGCCTGGCTCAACCTCCATAAAGGTAAGGTACTGTGCTGAGGCAGCGTGTGTTCTTCTGACCTTGAGTCCTAATGCAGAGGCAAGAAGAGGTCTGAAGCAAGGCTGCCATGCTCTCCTCACTTGCGCCTCTCTTCTGTAGCTTTGTTGGTATATGTTTTAAACAGCTTTAGAGACTTCAATAAAGAAGCTTCTGTTCTTTGCCAGTGGTGAAGAAATACAAATGTTTTTACAAGTTAGGGTTGCAGAGTGTTTTACTGCTTGCTCCCTAGCAGAGCAGGTAGGGTTATGTCTGGCAGATAAAGACCTGCTGAAGATTATTTTTATATTCACACACAGTATTTATATTCACCACACAGCATTTCTGGCTTCTCCATGTTCTTGAGTGTTATTAAGACACTTACTGGCCTTTTTAACAGAATTCTTTTTGTTACTTGTTTTGAAAAAGGCTCAAATGTAGTTCCCTCCAATTACCAGATGAATGAAACATTTTTCAATGAAGTGTGCCAATTGCAAAAGTCCATAGATTGCTTACTGAAACATAAATTTGAGTATATCTGAAAACCTGACAGAAAGAAAAAGTAAGATCCCCTGTCTTGATGTGCAGAGGACAGTGGCAAATTGGCAGATTAACTTGAGCCTTGTTAGAGATTGCTCTAAAATGGGTGTTAATTTATACACTGATTTAAATCCAAGGAGATACTCAGCAGTCCAAGTGTTGTGCAGTTGGTGTTACTGATTTTATTCACCTTATAAGCTCTCTGTGAATGGTCTATATTATGAATATAATCGTGTAAATTTCATTAAGTAATTTTTTCTGTGCAGAAAAAATCTGAGGTAGAAACCTGATCAAACTCATACTTCAGAACTTCTGAGTTAAAATACCAGACGTATTTTAATGTGTCTTTGCAAACATGTTAGAAATACTCACATGGCTTTTGTTTGACCTACCATCTTAAAATTCTTTTTAAAATCAAGTTGGATTTGTGGTCATGTATTTTTTAAGATGTTAACAGATTGGCACAAATAATTTGCATCTAACAGCCTTGAGGTCATACATATCTGTTTAGAGACTGTGCCTATAGCCATCGTTGTTGGTTTCTGCTTAGAGAAAACAATTTGTAAACAGCTGGACAGTGTTTTTCTACTGTGGTAAAGTGTGGTTTTCAACACTCTACTGGGACATGAGGGTAGGTTTTGACCACAGGGAATTTTCCGTCTGCTCCTGAGGATGATCAGCACTGTTCTGTGGTAACGTCAAACTTTGAAGCACCTTGCTATTTAGGCAAGGGGAGATATGCAGAAATCATACAGCTCTGCAGTGGGAAATGGGCTGGGGAGGATGCAAAAACTGCTCTAGAAGAAGGGGAGGAAGAGATAACAGTTGTGTGATTAGCGGTGCCAGCAGTGCCAAGAGTTCAGTGCTACTGCCTTGGCAGATCTTCTTCCCTTCTTGTTTCTGATCCAAGGAAGATTTTAAAGGATGTGCCATCAAATGGGCTTTTTTTCCTGCCTGAGAGCAGGAGAATGCTGGAAATGTGCAATGCAGCTTGACGGGTGTTGTACTGTGCTCTCTAGTGAAGTTGTAAGCAGGGATACAGGGCTTGGTAGCTTCAACATCCTGGTGCTTGGGGTGGAAATGCAGGCAGAGCAGCAGACACAGGAACAGGGGGAAAAAAAAAAAAAAAAGAGTATAAAATAACTAAGACCTTCGTGTGCTGTTTCATTATTAGGAGTCCATGATTTTTTACATCTTGTAGTCTCATGTCACTTAATATATATGCACTTTTAAAAAAAGGAAGTGTTTACCATATAAGACACGAAAGGCACGCTGTGATTCCTGCGAGCTGCAGCCCATGCGGGCGGGCTTTGTGCGGTGGGGATGGCCATAGCCCCCGGCACACCCGCACCGAGGGGAGATGCTGGGGAGTGCTGGGCGGTGTTCCCTGCACAGGCTCGGCGCTGTGTAACCGAGCAGCCCGGCGTGGGGGCTCCTTCAGAAGAAGGAGCCGGAGCCCGATAGCTCCTTGGCGTGGGGAAAAGGCGGACGATGCTGAGGTACCGGGGCACGGAGGGTGATGACCAGGCGTCGGGCGTCGAGGTCTGGGCTGGTCTCGCACAAGCGGGGCTGCCACAGGCGGTGGTGGGCAGGGGCACGGCGCGGTCCCCACGGGAGAGGCGGCGTTTCCGTGCTGCCCACGGCTGCAGGGACAGGCTCGGGGGCGGCGGCACCGCCGTGCGTGAGGGTGCCGCGGCGCTTTGTCTGTGCCCGCGCCGAGCGGGGGCGGCCTGAACGCCTCGGGCCGCTCCGCCGCGGGGGCCGGCGGCTGCCCCGCACTCCCGGGGCGAGCGGCTCTTTGTGTGGGGACGCGGGGCGGGGCGGGCCCCTCTGTCTCCCTTCCCTCCCTGCCCTGCCCGCTGCCGTCCCCGGGCGCAGCGCGGCGCCGGCCGGTTGCCATGGCGAGGGGCGGTCACGTGTGGCGGCGGCGGCGGCGGCGGGGCTGACGCGCGGCGGGGCGGGGCGGGCGGGCGGCAGAGTCGCGGCTGCCGCCACCTTCCGCACACCAGCAGCAGCAGCAGCAGCGGCGGCAGCGCGGGGCTCTGCGGAGCGGCGGGAGCGCCAATGCCCGGACCGACCCAAGCCCTGTCCCCAAATGGCGAGAACAACAACGACATCATCCAGGATAACGGGACCACCATCATCCCCTTCAGGAAGCACACGGTGCGGGGGGAGCGCTCCTACAGGTACTGCGGGGGGGGCTGCGGCGGCGCGGGGGGCGGTTGCATAAGGCGGGCGGGCTGTAGCCCCCTCCTCTCCTCCCGGCCCCGCATTGTCCGGCTGCGGAGCGCTCGGGGGATAGGCGGGATGCGTGCGGGGGCTCGCCGCGCCCGGGCGGAAGAAAGGCGGTTAAAATGATAATTAAAGAAAAAATAAAAAAGAAAAAAATAAAAAGAAAAGGAGGGGTGGGAAATAAGAAGGAAGGCAAGAACGCCCCCCGCGCAGGCAGCCAGCTCCCCTTGGAAAAGAGCCGCAGCACCTCGCTGCGGATCTCGGAGGGAGGCGGCGCCGCGCGGGAGGCGGCGGCCGCGGATGGCGGGGCGCGGGCAGCCCCTGGCCGGCCGGGAGAACCGCACCGGGCACCGGGCAGAGCCTGCTGTCCGCACGGCCATGCGGGGGTGACAGCCGCCCCCCGCTCCTCGCGGCGGGGGTGACAGTTCTGCGGGTGCCTGCGCGGGGGAGGGCGGCTCCATCCCCGCCCCCCGCTCCCCGCCAGCCCCATTTTGTGTTTATTTATCGTCTCTCGTTTGGGGGGGACACCCGTCTTTTGTCGCAGTTGTAGGCATTTTTGATGAATCGTTTGGCATGCGTTGCTGGCAGCGCTTCTGCATTAACATCTCTGACAATATGTTCCGGCAGATAAGCTCATTAAAATTGTTTGCATTGTTTGATAAGGGTCGCGGCGCAGCCCGGAACGCAACTGGTTTGATGTGCTCCTTGCTGCCGACTCAAAGGGCGATAATACGGCCGGTGGCTCCTTGTGTCAATATACAGTTATTTTAAATGCTGCCTGGATGACAGCAAGCAGTGCCTCTGCAGAGAACACGCCCCTTAAAGCTGATTTTCAAGCAGCAGGAAATGATGCTGCTCTCAAATATCTGACTAAGTGGCGAGTTGTAAGCTCGAATGCATGAAAACAAACGTGGTTGACTTGGCTTGTTTGTCTGAAGAAAATCACGGTATTTTTTCTTCTGCTGAGGAATAACGGAGCTGCCACCGGCATTTGGTCATTAATAACCTTAACAGTGAATCTCATCGTTGATCACAAACTCACGCGTGAGTGTGAAATGTGTCAGAGATCCTAGTGCGTGATTAGTTTGAATTGCACAAAATTTAGTCTGTCTCTCTCTGAAACTCTTACACTTTGTGCAGCAGAGCCCCAGTGCACACATTTAGCACAAAGTAGCAAAATTGCTTTTGTGAGGACCTATTTCTCGAGAGCTTGGAGCTCTCGTTTCCTATATCTAAATTTCAGCTGAGTAGTACAAGATTCTGTTTCAGGGGAAAGCTGTATTTCCATCGTGCATCTAAGCAGAAATATGAAATAGATTTGAAACATAATGCATCTACCTTTAGTTATTCTGACATGTCATAGGTACTATCAATTGCTAACTTGTTTCCTTTTGAAGAGTTCTTTGGAAAACCTCTGTTACATTGGTTTCTCCATTCTTCTTTCTCTGTAGGTTTGTATGTGTTTTTCTGCAGTCATCAACAAGTCAATTTTCTTGTCCTTTTGCCTGTCATATCATACACTGAATTATGTCTAGAAGAGACATTTTGTGAGGCTGCTGTGTTCAGAATGGGATGACAGGAATAACTATATCACTTGCCCAGTTTTCCAGAAATTGTGAAGATACTCTACATCTGAATAGCCTTTTGTCCAGAGAAGTACTTCTTAGTCTTTTAGGGATTTGTATCCCTCTCTAGAGCAATATAAGGGTATAGAGAACTACTGATGCTAGCGTTGCATGTTATTTTGGGGCAGTAAATAAGTAATCCAGTTCAATATATTTGAGAAGTAAACTTTTAATGTGCAAATAAAAATTTCCAGTGGGGAATTCTATTTAGGTTGGGGTTTTTTTTTCTTTTGGAGAGTCATAACTCCCATATCTGTTGATTTCTTCCTTTCTCCAAAGAGAAATGGAGAATGATACTCAACTTGCTTCCATCTGTAGCTAAAGTCATTTAGGAAGTAAACGTCAAGCATAACAGAAGGAAAACATTATAGAAAATACATGAAAACTGTGGTGAAACTTCTCCTTGATACTGGAAAAAAATGGCTTTTAACTTCCACGGCAACCCTTAGTAGCTAGTCAAGTTCAGTCCTTGTTCAGTGTGAGTGGCATCAGGAGATCACCAGGTACAACAGAAGAATTCCATTACTTTAGTGCCTGCTGCCACACTGGATTGTCAGTGCCATTCCAGACTTCTGGAGCAGCTTATAGGACCTCACCATATGACACATCAAGTTGCTATGCCTCTGATTGTTGGGCTGGCTTCTTCCATCTAGGAATATGGAATAAATATGTCATTAAATACACCCTGGAGCTTGACAGCAGATGAGCAGTTGTACAAAGCTAAAACACTTACGCGTCCTGCAGCTTTGCTTCTGAGTAAACCTGCATCCACCGTGTGTACAGAGATTCAGTATTTGCCTTTTGTAGTAAGTAACAGGGATGCTTTCTCATTTTACAACTCTTAACACGTTCTGTTTCATAAATATTTTAAAACAGAAGTACAGAACAGAAAGAACAGAAATCTTTCCTGTTCATAAAATTTGTGCTCGTCAGGTTAGATATTCTCAGACCTAAAAAAACCCCTTTGCTGTTTCTAATACCAGGTTTTACCAAAGATTTGATATCCAACTCCTGAAGCAGATTTAAAAACAACTGCAGGTTGCACTGTTTTACAGACTAGGAAGCTGGCATGGAAGGAGCTGCTCTAAGTTATCCACGGAGTTGAGGATGCAGCAGGGAATTGAGCCTATACCACGAGTCCCAGCCATGTGCTCTGTATGCAAAGCCACAAATAGTATTCCCAAGTCTTCCAAAGGACATATTATATTTTGCAGACTGGGACATACAGACCTAAGGTGTTAAGTTTCTCATCCAGCTTTACTTAGCTGGTAAATGGAAACCAGGCACTTTGGCATAAAATTTAGTCGCAGGGTGACGTTACCTTTCAGAGTTAATAACTGTAATCAATCTGTATTGCTCAAGTGAAGTGTTGTTCCGTGTGCTTCAGATCAGGAGACTGCTTAAAATTTGGTACTGAAGTGTCTTCTTGTTGGCCTGAAGTAGACATGGGTAATTTCTGAGTATGGCATAACATTTAATGATAGTTTTTACTAATGTGTTCAAAGATGGCTGAAAAAATTCAATGAGAAATCAAATCAACAGCTGTGTGGAGAATTTTTTTTTTTTTTTTTTTTTTTTTTTTTTTTTTTTTTTTTTTTTTTGTAATAAGACATGTTTGCAGTGGGGTTTTTTTGACAGACTCCAGTTATCTTGTGTGGTTGATCAGCTCATTATATTTTTAAAAGCTAAAGTATTAAGAGTGAATACTTCTATGTTCAAATGGCATACCTAGTCTAAACCACCCTGGTCCTAAAGAGGCAAGCTGTTGTACCTTCATTTGCAGGATACTGTGCTCAACTTCCACCTTGTCTCTGTGTGTTGCTAGAAAAATGGTTTTCTGGTCCTTCATTCCCTGGCTATATTTAGTTTTATACCCAGAACTTGCATGAAGCAAAGGGGAAGGGGCCAACTTCCTGATTATTTTTCTTCAAATTACTAGGCTAAAAGGAAAAAGTGTTTCTGTTCTAGTTTTTATCTATGTGTGTGTACCTTTCTAATGTTAATCTGTTTTAAAAATTTGTTTTTCCTAAGTGTTGTCTTCATTTTGGAAATCATTGTATAAGCAGATGAGTGATGCTGCTATGCATAATAATGAAAGCTAGACAGCAGTGGTGATTTCCTCACCCACTGCTGGAATAAGTTGTGGGGTGTTACTGAGCATATCTGGCTGCCTTTTACAGCAGTATGAGCTGATAACTTCCATGCTGAAAGTCAAGGTTTACGTTATACCAAAATCTGTTTTGGCTTTTGCCTTCTGAACTCCCAGTGAATTGCCGGATGCAGGCTGGCCCTGGGCAGCAGAGAGCATCCTTCCCTCGACAGGAGCTGCCCCTGTCTTTGGTGACTCTGCCTTCCACACGTGTGGCTTTACTTAGGGTTCAAAGGGAGACCTATGGCTTTGCCTTACTCTGGGCAGAAGGAATTTCTTGCTCTAAAATTAGGTTCCACTGAATATGGTAAGAAGGTTGTTACACTGGAGTAAAAAAGACCGTTTGTGTTGATAAAATTAATATATAAAGGCCCAAGCTTGAGAACTGGGAAGATGATACAGAAGAAAAGCAGTGAGTTGTCTTCTTACTTCACAGTACAGATAGGCATGACTTCTGAAACTGTAAATGCCAGTCAAAGCAAATGCTATTAAATATATTAGTAAGTGAATCTTTATTTTCAGGGGCATTTGCTCTTGACCTAACAGTTTTATTGCAGATTATGGGAATTTTGCCCTAGATTTCATTGAAAGCAGGAAGAAGGCAATAGCAAATGCCATCAACAAACTAACATAAATTACACTCCATAAATTTGGCCTGTGCTTTTCTGAAAGTTGTAGTTGTGATAACCCCCTTGTCTGCCAAGCATCTGGTTTGCAACAAGATAGTTACTATCAGGGAGAAGACCATCCTGATGACATAGAGCCAGCAGCTTACTAGCCAGCGTTAAAGAGGGACCATGGCAGAAATCTTTCCATGGTTCCTGTCAGGTTAGGTACCCTCTATTTTCTCTTCTTTCACTTTCATGAAGCTGTCTTCCTGTTGCTGCCACTGCTGTTCTTCTTTAATCTTGTTTACTCTGATTAGGGAGTACTCTGCCTAGAGAGCTGTTTTGGTGAGAATCTTCTGCTGGGCAGATCCAGCTCTCAAAAAGCACAGGTTGAAACTGTCTGAAAATAAGTGGGAATCACATGGGAGTGCATGTAAAAGTCTCAGAGGGTTAGGAGGATGACTCTGCTCAATACTACATCGGTAGTTTGAAACTTAGATAGTCCCTGCCTGCATTATTGGGATATTTCTATTGACCTGGATTTAGATCTTCCTTGAAGGAAATACCTTCATAGTGTTTTGGGGGCTGGAGGTATTTGTTTAAATCAGGGGCTGAGGGAGGTAGCTTTTTGGGGATTGTAGACAGAGGGGAGAAAACACTCCACAGACAGCCCAGTTTGTATAAGGAAATTGAGGTAATTTTCAGACAGGACAAACTCCTCAGCTTACACCCAAGTGCTCTCGCCGTAAAGGTCTGAGAATGCCTAACTTGCACGCAGCCTCCGTGGGTTTCAGAAACATCCTGTAGGTGGGAGGCTGTGTTCTGTTTTTTGTTGTGTGATGTGGGTTTTTTTAAACTACCTTGTTGAGCTGCATAGCAACAGCAATGTGTCTTTGGCATATTAACAGAAAAAGGACCAAGTTTGGGACACAAGAGAACTGAACCTGATACTGGCACTTTCAGAGACAGACATTTTGGCTTCTGCCTAGTGTCTTCAATCTAGTCTTCCTAGAAAACAGGCACTGAAAAACATGCTGCACTGTGAAGGAAAGGTGATTTGGAGGTGGGGCTGTGAAGCAAGAGACCTTGATTAAAGCTATTTCTTTGGCTCATTTGAGGGAGATGCAGTTACCTTATCTGGACCACAGGAATGTTCTTCCAGGTGGCATACCTGGACTAAGCTTTTGTGATATAAAGCTTGTTTTGGGACCCACTAAGAAAAGAAAATGTCTGGTTGGTCTGCATTTCAAGCCTTGGCATTTGAATGTGACTCTTTAAAAATATCTCCAGAGGTTTTGCTGTTTAGTGGGGAGATTAGTTTAATTTGACAGTCACTTCTCCTTCCTCATGCCCAAAGCTAATTATAGCAGAGGCTTGGTAAGGAAGCAGATAAATAGTGTGCCAGCTTTGCTGTTTTTTGGGTTTTTTTTTTGGAAGTGCAACTTTCAGCCTTTGTTTGATAATTGAAAACGAGTGGTCTCGCCACATCTGTTCTCCATCGCTCCAGCCACTGAGTGGGATGCCAGGAAGGCTGTGGCGTTGCAGCAGCAGCAGCAGCAGCAGCAGCAGCGAGGCTTGCGCTGCGCCGGGACAGCGTTTGGCTGCTTGCATCCTCCTCGCTCCCTGAATCCCGGCCTCCAGCTAGCAGCACTGATCGCTCCCTTCCAGGATCAGTGCTAGGGAATGTAAATGGAAAACATCCGTGTTTCTTCTGTGGAGGGTGTTAGCTGCGCACTGCGTAGCTGCTTGGATCTTGCTCAGATCTCTGCTGCCTGACTCACCGATAAACCATCTTCTTTGTATTGTTTCATGACAATTAGGTGGGAGGGGAAAGGGGGAATATCAGCTATCAAAGTTTACTAAACATGCGTTTAACTGTTGGGGTTGAAAAGGGTTGGTTGCATTGGGGGGTTTTTATTATTTTTAACACAATTCTACTGTTTCGTGCTATGAAATATTTAATTCAAGATTAAAATCTTGCCTGTGATATTTTGACAAAGGTTTGTCTAGTTTTCTAGTGGTATACTAAGTTATCAAATACTTTGTAGAGAAGGCCCTGTATACTGAAACACACCCATTAAATGTTTCAGTTTAGCCACTCTGAAATAATTTCTTGTTTCCCATAGAGCCCCATGATTGGTGAAGGTGCCTTTGTGTTAAATCTGGTTTTTTTGCTATGCTATCCAAACAGGAAGTGTAAACATTCATCAGTGAATCGAGACTTAAGGATGTAGCTTCCGTAGGAAATCCTACAACTGTGCCAAATCATTCTGCCTGGAGATATATATGCCATGCAGGTTGTACTGTTGATCTTCTGGCCTTGTGTTTGACCACCTTGCATTGTATTGTTTCAGAGGCTTAATTTTCAATATTATGTTTCTTGGCAATTAAGAACCCTGAGAGAGATCTCAGTGGAACCCTTGGTTGAGATCTGCGCACTTCAGTTTTATCTTTTAGGAACAACTCAAGTGAATTTTTCCCCCCTACATCAGGGTACCTTAGTATCATACAGATTCCTACCCAAGCAGCTGTAATTAGTCAGAGATGCACATGAATGCAAATTCTTTCTTGTCACTCTGGAATGCGGTGTTGATGCTCAGAAGGGTTTGCTGGCAGTATGTATTAAACAATTTTGGGGGAATGAAAATTCATTTTAGGCAAATCTTACGCAGTTGTTATGCTTCGCTTCTTAAGGTTAATCTCTGTGGAGCTGGTCCAGTAATATCATGAATTGGAAGCACTGAAATATTTGAAGTAGAATACTCATTTGTTTTACTTACAGATTCAGTGTTACACAAATCATAGCTTGTTAAAATAACTATAGAATCTATGAGTAATTGTTTGTATGGAAGTGGAACACATAACACAGTGATATGAAAGTCCCACGGGAGCTTGTGTATACAGAAAGACCATGGTGTGTAGGAGTGCTGAGAACAGGGAAGCAGTGGTAATTGGCTGGATAGAAGGGATACATTTTCCCAAAAGGACATCATTCAGTTGTAATTAGTCATTCTGTTGGAAACCTTGTTATGCAGAATGGTGTTGTATTTTATTAAATTGAAGTGTTTGGGGTCCATATCGCTTCTTGCCCATAATAACATTTCAAAGTTATACGTGATGTAGTTTCTGAATCAAGGTCTAAATACACTGTTTTCAGTCAATACATTAATGTTGTGCTAGTTGTCAGATTCAAGGAGGCATAAGAAATATTATCCTATTATTTTTTTACTTCTTTTAATATATCTGTGATGAAGACAGGCTGAGACACCTGGGCTTACTCAGCCTGGAGAAGTGAAGGCTCCAGGGAGAACTTAGAAAAACCTGCCAGTACCTACAGGAGGTTTGCAAGAGAGCTGGAGAGAGATTTTTTACAAGGGTATGTAGTTGTAAGACAAGGGGCAATTGCTTCAAACTGAGAGTACGTTTAGATTAGGTATTAAGAATAAATTCTTTACTGTGGGGTGATGAGACACTGAAACACGTTGCTCAGAGTTGTGGATGCTCCATTTCTGGAAATGTTCAGGACATTTATGTCCTGACATAAACATTCAGGTTTAAGCTGCCTGGTCTAATAGAAGGTGTTGCTCCCCATGGCAGAGGGGCTAAAACTATAGGATCTTTAAGGTCCCTTCCAACCCAAACCATTTCATTATTCTGCATATTTCTGCCTGCAGAGGTTTGGCTCTCTAGTGCGCATTTCCAATCTGTGGTTCCCAAGTGTGAAGTGAGTTCCACAGCAGCAGGGATGTCGTAGAACTGCCTTGTCTCTCAAGCAGCTCTATTTTTAATCTGGTGAGGTGTTTTTTTCCACTACCCCATTATGCACACCCCCCAGTTGTTCCTGAAGGGTTACACAGTATGGACCTGGTGGTGCTGGTGAACAAGATGAACATGAGTCAGCAGTGTGCTCCTGCAGGGAAGAAGGCCAAGCTCATGCTGGGCTGCATTGGCAGGCATGTAGCCAGAAGCTCCAGGGAAGTGATTCTTCCCCTCTGGCACTTCTGAGACCACATCTCACATACCGTGTCTGGATTCGTCCTCTCGTCTTTGAGAGAGACAATGACATACTGAAGTGAGTGTGGCAGAGGGACACCAGGATGGTCGGGCGGCTGGAGCTTGTGATCTGAGTTTGATCAGTCTGGATAGGAGCCAGCTCAGGAGAGGGGATCTCATTGCAGTCTTATCTGTCTAATGGGAGAGTGTGTGTAAAGCAGATGGAGGCAGGTTCTTCTCTGAAGAAAGAGAAGGGATGAGAGGCGATGGCTGTCAGCAGCTGCAGCAGTAAAAAGTACTTTGGATACTGGGAGAAATGTTTAAACAGCCGGGATGGTCAAACATCATAAAGTACCCAAGAGGCTGTGGAATATTTGTCCTTGGAGTGACTTGAAACTGAGACAAATGGGATCATCATCAGCCTTCTGCAGTGACTGGGAGGCTGGAGCTGATCTCTCTGGAGTTCCCTTCCTATCCGAGTCAGTTTATGATCCCATTCTGTAACTCTAATAAACAGAAACAGCTTGTGACTTAAAAAACAAAATAACAAAATCACATGCTTTAAAAATGAAAGGAATATCATCTGGAAACGACTTCTATACTTCCAGAGAGGTGAAATCAGCCTTTTCATCAAAGGTTTAAAATGGAAAAGAAAAATAAGTGTATGCAGTCTCAGTATGACTTGATCAATATCAAACGTTTTCTAGTTCAATTCTTGTGAAAGCTATACAGCTGCTGTAGCACTGAATTAATTCAAATTCATATAATTTCATATTGCATTCTCTAAATCACTGGGAGCAACTTCTGCAGTTCAGTACCCAGGGATGATCAAAAGTTTGTAGAGGCACAGCAGAGCAAAAGCATAGTTTGCTGTACCATAAAATGAATTATGTACATTGCAACCAAAGATTGTCTTGAAGTTAACAGCTGATAAATTGCTTGCTCTGCTTTTTAAGGGGTTGTAGGTATTTTTTTTTTCACACAGAAAATATTAGCATTATTGATAAGTTTAATCTGCAGAAAATATTTTAACTATGAGCACAGTTCTTAAACTGTGTCAGATGTCTGCTTAGTTTGATATGCTTTTACAGGGAGTGGTGCAGAACTGTCTTGTCGCATGGCCTGCAGCAACACTGAGAGGGTTGAAGGAGCTAACTATTCACATTGCAACCCAGATTACCTTCTTAACTTCACTTACATGTAGTTGAAGGCAATGGAAGCAATAAACTTTTTTTCTTCCTTGTTTATTGTGAGAGTTGAACTTGGTAATGTCACTCTTTGCCAGCTGGAAGCAATACACTTTAGGAATTGACCTCAAGATATTCCATGAAAGGAGGCCAAATCCTATTAAACAGTACATCTATGCTTCTCTTAGCTTAAGGTGCAAGCCTTACTGGGTCTTGGAGATAAAGAGCATTGTAACTAATTCAGTTTCTACAATCACAGTTACATCAAAGCAGTAAGCACCTTCTAAAAAACATTATTTAGAAAACAAAGCTTTGGGGATTTCCCCCTTTGGATAGGCAGAAGATGTTAAAAGTTAAAATCTGTCTGAAAGTGGCCATTTCACAGACCTTTGAAGAGACACCAATTATGTTGATACTGCAACAATGGTAAAATGTCTGTGGTTATTGGCACATGGCAGGAGTAATATGTTACATAAATCACAGATGGCCGAGCTAGAATGTTCCTATAGGGCATTTACTTCACGAAGGATTAGTGAATTCTAGTTTAAGTTGCTACAAAATTATTTTAGTAATTAAGCAATTGCACTTAGAAATTCAGTCCTGTTCTAGATAGTACTTGGTAGGATTAGTTCTTAAGTTATGTCATTTACTGGTAGTATGTTGAGCACCAGAATAATTTAAGAGTGCTTCTTCTTTAGTCTGTTATGGTGTTAGCTCATGAGAATAAGGGAAGAGTTCAAGTTACTTTGGTATCCAAAACCAAAATTAAGTGTTGTGGCTGCAAGTCTTAACACTTGCAGTCTGTATAATATTAAAAATGGTTTGTCTGGAGTTTTTAATTAGCCAATGACACGGGTATTTATTTAGGCCTATATCAACAACATTGGAGATGTCAGAATTCCAAGATTTATTATTATCATCATTATTTCTTCTAGCTTTCACCAGTGTTTGAGGGAGAAGAGGGAGAGGGGTTGGCCTCAGAGTCTATAGAAAGCTCTGCAGTGTGTTGGTGCAGTGGTCTGCACAGGCAGTGCTGGCAGGGGACTTTCAGCTGGTTTGTGTCACAGGTGTTGTCTGGAGCTTGGTCCTGCGTTCCCAGCAGAAAGCTTGGTGCTTCTCCTTTCCTCCAAATGGCAGCAGAGCTGTGATAGCAGTGAGAAGCCTGGACAACCATACTAAAGCTTAATATTTTCGTTACAAAAATACACAGCCGTGTTTTAGAGAGTGATGCACCAGTGAAAGCAGCTAGCATGGTTGCCTGTTGCTTCATCTGTTGTCACATGCTTGTTTACAACTTCAGGGCTTAAAATAAATGTTGTCTTATACCCCTGATCAGTGTCGTCACCTTCCTGCCAGGATAGCTTGTTCAGGGATGGAGTGGATCTGGCTGCCTGGCAGCTACCTCAGCAGCTCTGTTGTGCACACTGTGCTCTGGCACCTTTACCCACGGGTCCTGGGATGGTTGCATGAGTGCTTGCTGTGCTGTTTCTTATCCCTTACTTGGTATCACTCTGGGAACTTTTGAAGTGAAGGTGGCCTTAGGAGGCTACTTTAAAAGGGCCTCATTTTCTGCAGGAACAGAGTTGGACTCAGTGATCCTTGGTGGGTGCCAACCAACTCACGATATCTTGTGATTCTAACATATTTTTATCTATCTATCTATCTGTCTGTCTGTCTGTCTGTCTGTCTATCTTTAATATCTATAATCTAGCCTATTAAGTTTAGAAGAAATGTTGCAAATAAATCAGTGCATATCTACACTTGTTTTTAATGTAGGAGAGAGAAGAGTTGATGCATGACAAAGTGTTCTGTGTCACAGCGCATCCTCTGTGAGTGGGAAAGCTGTACTGCAGTCCTTCCTTAGCTAGTGCAGGAGGTTTCCCATGGGACTGCCCTGCTCCTTAGTTTTGCCTGTCTCGGACAGCCAGGGTTTTCAAAGTGTACTGCAGTCTCTTGTTAGGAAACAGCAGCGATGTGTTAGGAGATAGGCATTGTGTTTTCTCTTGTTGAATCCTCCTGTTTTCCATTCTTCCCAGACTTGTCCTCTTCTGAAACCCGTGGATGTCCAGTGCCTGTCTGCTGCTGAGTCACTGCCTCTCTTGCCTGGCTCTGCAGGGCTGTGAGGCGCTTGGAAGCTGCTCAGGCCCCTGTCAGGAGGGCTGTATAGCATTACAAAATCTCATTTGCCATTAGGTTATGCTTGGAGTAAATCAGCCTTTCTTTTACTTTTATTTCTTGTTACTTTAGCCTTTCACCTCGGAACGTATACATGCTGGAGAGGAGGAGGGGGGCAGCGAAACCCCGGATAGGTCAAAACTAAATTCGTTTGGTGACTTCATCTGTCTCTAGCTGGATCCCATCCCTGCTGAAACTCCCGAGCCTGCCCGCAGCGTTTTCTGGACTTGGAAGGCGGAAATGGCAGGAGCTGGGAGCAGCCAGACTGCCAGAGCTGCTGCTGGGCTGCTGTCCTGCTGGGTGCTGCCTGACACAGTGCCTCGGTGCCCTGCAATCCCAGTGCCCAGCACTGCTAGCTGTTCTTAATCACGGGCTCTGATTGTTCTTAGCCCTTCCTAATCATGCAGGTGGCTGCTTAGGTGCGTGGCTGTGTCCACGGCATTTTGCCTGGAAGTTCACAGGCTGCACTCACATGGGGCCAGTGGATTTGGGGAGAAGTTCTCCTACACTGCAGTCTTTATTTTCCCCTAAATCTGCATTTGCTGAAGAACTGGGTAGCCTCCTGTCTGAAAGTGAAACCACTCATCCATCAACTCTTGGGAGCAAAATTATAAGAGGATCCCCTGTTGTTTTCAGTACTTGGGCTAGAAACTGATGTTTGCTTGTGTGTGCTGTCTCTCAAGGCATCCTTTCTTCCGTGATCAGCGTTGATGTTACCTTGCTTTATGGCACATTTTTAATCTCTTGGAAATCCTTTAGCAATGTCTGCCTGTTTGCTTGGTAATCTGTTATTATCCATTAGGGAAAAAAAATGAAAAACAGGAGAACTGAAGTTCCTGCTTGTGTCTGGGTGAATTGAGACTTTGTTTAACAGAAGATTAAATTTTGGTTTATTCATTAGCTTTCTAGAGGTTTTCTAGTTACAAAGTGGTCATTGACATCTGTTTTCTAAAATGTAGGTGTTTCTAATTGACTTGAGTTTATTGTATAAGTCAGAGAATAATTTTCCTTTGAATCAACTTCTTTATTCCCCATCACAATCCCCTTGTCTATTGTGAAAGGTAGACTAGTTGCCAGCGTCTATTGTGAAGATTTGACAGGTTGAATATCTTCAGGGCATCAGAGCAGCAATTCAAGCTTAAGATCTTAGAGTTGAAAGCCTTGGCAGGGGGAGGGTGATAACTGTAAGGAAAAGTAGTGAAGTTTTTTAGCATTGCAGCCTTGCCACGGTTAGGTTCCACTCATTCAGCCTGCTTCAAAGGTTTTTTGTTGTTCATCATTAAAAAATGCCTTCTTAATTTGTAGTAACATTCTTCTTACACTGAAATTTGTGTGTCCTTACCCCATGTTAACTAATGCCTGTCTGTTCAGCAGAAAACATTGCTACTGTTTTGTTCAGCTTCTTTAAGGTGTGGTTTGAGGGTGCTGTGCACTGCTTGTGGTTCATTTCTAGCCAGAGTGAATATACCTGTGTGGGAATGGTGGTAGCCAGAGGCTCTGAATTGCTTCCATTTTGTGTAAGCTATTGATGTCTGCCTTTCTTGAACCTCTATCCCTTGTCAAGATTGCTTTTTTTAAAAAAATTAACATTTGTTTCCTCATAGAAATTGATAAGGAACCTTTCAGAGCGTGCAAATACTTCCAGCCATAAAGATATTATGTAGTTAGGTGTTACTGTTGCATTGTACTTGTGATGGCAAAAGTGGAAAAAAAAAAGTAATTTTGTTTCCATAGAGACTTGACATTGCTGTTTCATTGCCACAGTTTCAGTGGCCATAGGAGTAAGAATCTGGTTGGAGAAATAGAGTCTGTCTTTATGGTACTGAAATAAAACTGGCAGGTTTAAGTGAATGCAAACATGTCTGGCAGATGCAAGTCAATGAATGTGGCTTGTCCTTCTCAGGTGGACCTTTAGGTGCCCTGAAATCTTCAAAGCACTAAATAATTTTCCTGGAATTTGAAACTGTTATTGTCATTTTTGTCAACTACCCCAGTTTAATAACTGGTTAGTGAATAAATTTATAACTACTTCTAAAAGCTATGCTGTGTACAGTGTGTAATGCATTGCTAGTTATTAGGCCATATCAGAGGGTTTGGCTCAAGTTGTGCATATTATTGTAATAATTCTCATTGTGCTTTTCACACATGAAGAAACTGAATATCTGAAAAAGAATCAGTATTTTTCTGCCTCTCAGATAATAAGTATCTTTTGGGGGGTGGTAAGTTTTCTAAATCCACATGTAGCACAAACCAGAATTACCAGGAGCCTTTATAAAAGGTATTTAGATTTGGGT
Source organism: Certhia americana (assembly GCA_018697195.1). Lineage (NCBI taxonomy): Eukaryota > Metazoa > Chordata > Aves > Passeriformes > Certhiidae > Certhia > Certhia americana. The sequence continues at coordinate 111,179,913 of CM031858.1, forward strand.
CTATATCAGTCCTTTAGACCCATCATAAATATTTATGTAGGTCAAAACATCCCAGCATTGGCAGGAAGCCTCTAATTTAAAAGAAGAAAAAAAAAAATCCCTAATCCAGTCAGGGTACATCTCTATTACTCTAATTTCACTTGCATTTAAACAGGAAAGTGCAGTGAAAACAATAAAAAATACACTGTTGGCTGTGTTCAATGATAATCCGGCAATATTCAAGCCATAAAATGTACATGGATTGCCTCAGTTTTTTCTAGACTCTGTAGAATACTTCACAAATCATTTTAGGTCAAGTCAGATCCATGTGATAAATGTACAATGGCATTCAGAAGTGAGCGAGATGTACAGATAATAAAAATACTTTTAACATTTCAGGGCTATTTAGTAACATGGGAAGAGTGTAAAAGATTTGACATTCAGCATTTAAAAATATGAATTTCTCACAGTATTATAATCACAGGACTCTCTCTCTTTTTTTCTGTTTTTTTTTTTTTTTTTTTTTTTTCCCTTGGCAGTGCCTCATTGTGATTAATCTTCTCTCTGATTCAATTTCTGGCTAGATAGAGCCTTTGTGTTGCTTGCTACAAATACCACTGCAATTGCAGCACTCTGGTGCCACAGTATTTGCTGCAGAAGTACAGCATAAGTCAAAAGGGAAAGTAAGAACAGTGTCAGCACTGCATAGGAGCCTTTTGTGTTGATTTTCTGTCCACAGGACTCCTTTCTGGAGTGACAACCTCGAGCATAACCGGCCTCTAGTGACTGTGGCTGTGTGCAGTGAGTGTTAAAGAAACAGGCAAGGTCCAGCTGCAAATCATCTGTCATTTCAGGATGGTATAAAAGGATGAATTTTCCTTGTACAGGGATTTATCCACGGAATCTGGCAGGTTTCTTCCTTCAGGGATTTCTTTGGTTTTGCAGTACCTTTAATCTAGAAAGCCTTTTCACCAGCAGCTGCAGCAGTCTCACTCAGTTTCATCTTAGCCTTTCTGCTGTTATCTCCTGCTTTAGTAATTTTTGGTGTGAGATCTTTTGTTTTATTGGCAGTATGCTATCAGGTGCCAGCTTCCAGAAGGTTCCTTTGTACTGTCACACAGACTTTCCATGGCATTGAAAAACTTAGTATCTTTTTGTCTCTTTACTACTATTAAATACTACTATTTAATACAAACATGTCCATTTGTACTACATGAGAGGCAGGGGGCAGAAACTGGAGGTTCCACCTGAACATATAGAGGAAATTTTTTACTGTAAGGGTGACTGAGCACTGTAACAGCTTCCCCGGAGAAGTTGTAGGATCTCCTTTTCTGGACATAATCAAAAGCCATCTGGACACAATGCTGAGTAAGGTGCTCTAGGTGGTCCTGCTTGAGCAGGGAGGTTGGTACTACATGACCTGCAGTGGTCCCTTCCAGCGTTGCCTATTCTGCAAAAAGGTGAGGGCCTTGCAGGTTCAGAGGTGATGGCAAGTGTGGTGAGTTTTTACACTAAAAATAGATTCACTGCTGTAATCCTTCGAGTCTTGTCATTATTACCAGTTTGTTGTGCTACAGCTTCTGCTGTCAACAGCTGCTAGTTTATCCCTGGAAAAATAAAGTAAATGTGCTTCTTGCAAAACTGTCCTTAAGAACAGCTGGATAGTACCTTGTAACAGCTGCAGTTATCTGTAGCAAGAGCTACACCCAATATCTCAATGTTCAATGCTGCATATAATGCCTTAAAAAATTAATAGACTTTTGGGTGTAATGTTTACCATCAGACATGCTGAGCCAGTATATTTCTAACTGAGGAAACTGCTTAAGCATGTATATGATTTTCAGCGCCTGTCTAATCCTCTGAACTCATGTTGTGGTGTGTAGTTATGCATATGTGGCGTGTTTTTCTGAAATGGCCTAGACTAATATGTGAAGGGCTTGAAGTAAAACAAGGGAGAGTCCTTTGTGGTTAGGCAGTACTGTAACTGCCAGAGGTTTTCAATTTCCCCCTGTGCCCTCTGAAGTGGGAGGTATGATGTGCTATCTTCAGTCTGCTCTCAGTTCTATAGAGTCACCAGGCACCTCTGTGGAATTCTGAAGATACCAGGTAGATACTGGTTTTCAGGCTTGTATAAGCCTCATTGCTATCTCATGATTCAGAGCCTTCAGTGTAAACAAGTGAAAGCCTAACGAGTTGAAAATGTAAATAATGTTATTGGAAAGACGTAGTGTATTGCAACATAAAATCAAGTTGTTAGCTACTTGGCTGTTTGGCATATGGACTGTGTGTCTCCACCTGTCCAGCTGTTCGCTTGCATCACCTTATACGTGTTTATTAATGTGTTTTGAAGCTGGATCACATTTTTCAAAGTACTTCAGCACTTTGGGAACTCAGTCCTGCAGAAAACCCCAGCCCAGCTGTAGATGTTGAGCACAGAAGTTCTTAACTGTTGTTGATCGTGGTAGCTGCACTACCTACACCTGCTGGTTCTTTTTTTTTTTTTTTTCCTTCTTTTTTGTTTTGTTTAAAGTCTCTCTGTGTGGCAAACAGGATATGTGTGTATCTGGGCACCAAATTAGAACATGCTTACTGTAAAGGAAACCTTTCCCAGCTGAGTTTATTTAGAACGTAACCAGTAAGAGGGTGGGGAACAAGAGCTGCAAAGCAGGGTGAACTCTTTCAAGAGAAGCAGATGTGGAATATTCACATATATGTCAACAAAACACTTACGAATGAATGGCAGTGGCATGTTATTGAGTTTTTGAGCAGAAATTCTGATTCATTTTGCCTTTGCCTTACAATTGTACTCTTACACCCTTGTGCATACTTGTGTACACATCTGAAGCTATTGTCTGTAATAGCTTGAACTTGTCTCTAATAAATAGTCTGAACTTTTTTTTGACCCTTAGACTATAAAAATTCAGATGCAGCATAAGTTGTATTACAGGTATCCTTTGTGGTAGCATTGTAAAATTCAAGGTTATTCATTTACTAACAGTTTCCTGCAGTAGAATTCTCCACCCCATGCAATGAAGCAGAGGAAGTTGTTTGCTCCCCTGTGGGTTACAGAAAGATGGGTATTTATCTTTGCAGTTCTTTGTGCAAAAAGGGGATGAAGGAAGTTCTGCTTCCTTTCTGTGTGTGTGTATTTTCTTGATCTTTGTAACAAAGTGAACTTTCCCTTTTCACTAGAGGTAGCTGATGGTTTTTCTGAGCTCTGCCTGGCCTCAGTGGCCAATTAAAATGTTCTTGAAGTAGTGGTAATTACAGATCAGAGCTTAATTTCAAATGTCCTCATCTAAATATCTTTAGTTGCTGTAGAATTCAGTGGACGCTGTATTGAACTGCCACTCTATTATTTAGCTCACTATTCTTAATTCTAAGTGAATATTAAATTCATTATTAAGCTGTTATTTCAGCTGATCTTACATACAATATTAAACATGTTAGTTTAATAGTGACACTGGTGGTATCTTTCTGTTAGTTCTTCATCTATAAAAAAAGGCTAAATATAATAAAATAAACCCCATTTATTTTGAATTTCAGATGCCATTAGTATCAAAGGGGTTGTTTGCCTGCTCAGTGCCTTCCATCCTGATGTCAAAGCTAAGCTTTTATGGTTAGCCGTTGTGATTTTAAGAGTGAAAGGGCACTCCCTGTTTCTAAAACTTTTTTCCTAGCACTTGGTTCAGTCCAAGCACTTGGTGCATGCCAAGAAGGCGACCTTTGCTAACTCTTGCAGTGAATACAGGGCTGTGTTCACACAGCTGGCTGTGCTGCATGTGAGCCCGCGGGAGGAACAGAGCAGACTGAGCACAGGCTGATTTCTTCTGTGCTCCAGAGGTGCATGCACAGAAGCGGGTAGGGAGGCAGCCTGGCTCCACGTGAATTTCTGGCAGTGGTTCCCTGACTATTGGATGGAGCATGGATCTTTCGACCCTGTATTCTCTCTCTCTCATTTTTCTTCAATTCCTCTTAAAACAACTTTGAGGATTTTATGTCTTGCATCGTAATGTCAGTAGATGGGAACAACTTGAACAACCTTCTGTTTGTGATATTTGTTTTCTAGAAAGTGACCTGTATTATGAACTTCATAACCTTGTACTTAAATTTATTCTCTGTGTTATGTACTTATACACTTACATGTTACCAAGTCAAGTTTTGTGCTGGTGGGTTTTTCCCACACGTTTCACCTAGGTTGCCCCACCTAGTTACCACTTGTAACTATGGGTGGAGTTAATCTGTAGTCTTTTCATTCCCTGCAGAGTTGTCTATTAGGCTTCAAAGGGTTACATCACTGCAAATTCTCCATGGAAATATCCCATGCAGACCTCTGATCTTACAGAGGAGATCCTGCTCTCTTGCATTGATTGAGGAGGTTGAGGTCCAAAGTTGAGATGGAAGGACTGGCACCAATAGAGATAACTGTTAGCTACAGGATACCACTAGAAATGAAGGTGTGCAGTCCCCAGCAAACTGAGAATAATCATTCAACTTTGACTCTTTGGTCATTTCTGAGACACCTCATACTTGGATTGCTTCTAGTGGACTTTCTGAAGTCCATTACTTATGGGAATGTTACTTACTCTCTCCTTGAACTTGACTCTGTTCTTTGAAACTACTGAAGAGATAAACTTGAGTGTGCTCATCTTTTCTCTTTGCAACATCTTGCAGCAGAAAGATGTGTCTAGGGTAGGATAACAGAAAGCAAAGTTCAGTAGTGTGTGCTTCTGGTCTGTGCAACTGGGAAAAAAAAGAGCTATTATGAATGGCAGCTTCCAGGAAGGGACCTTTGCTAACTAGAAGAAGCTGTCTAAGGTGATGTAGCTGTGAAAACTTCAAGCACAGAGTGCCATTTACCAAGGTCTCAGTGAAATGTTATCTGAACCCTGTTTGAAACTGTCTGTTCTAGGAGGACTGCTGGCATGAATATCTGACTTGATATGAGAGACTCACATTGATTTGTTTAATCTAGACTACCTGGGCATTGGGACAGACACTGAGTACTGTCTTTAAAGCATTAGGAAATCCACTCTGGGGAAGAAAAAGCCATTAGGGCTGAAAGATAATGTTGGCAGAAGAACAAATGGGTTTAAGCTGAGAGGAAATGTTCCTAATGTTTGAGAAGAATCGGGCACCATGGCAGCTTTCCAGCCAGTCAGTTGGAGGTGCAAATTTCAGTTGCTTTCAGGATAGACATTGGTACATTGATAATAGACATTATCTGATATTCACTCTGTGACTGTTAGAAATTGAAATAATTAACAGAACCAAAAGGGCCTTGTCCCAGTAAGAAATCAGTATTTCAGTAGAACAGCTACTTTGTCATTTAGAAGTTATTTAAAATTAAATGTTGGTTTAGGGAACCTGATCATCCTGCAGTGGCAAAAAACTGACAGATGTCAGATCACTGCACTGGTGGAGCACAGTGTGGCAAAATCTTGGGTCTCTGATCCTATCTATGTATCTTTAGGTCTGATTCTTGTTTTTTTCTACCTTATTGGCATGAAGCAGAGTACTGTAGGTTTAATTGTTCTTTAAGTTCACAATGACAGCCAGAGAAATATGTTCATAGATTCCAAGAGGACATTGAGGAGGTTACGTATCATCAAAGAGTAAAAGTTACACCTCCTTTCTCAATAAATAAGAGAGGAGCTTGAGTTCTCTTTCCCAATTTTGAACAGGAAGCATATATTCATTGTGTTCAGAAAACAATTACCAAAATGTCAAAAATATTTTTGTCTCTCTTTTTTTTTCCTAGTTGGGGAATGGCGGTCAACGTGTACTCTACCTCTATAACCCAGGAGACTATGAGCAGACATGACATCATTGCATGGGTTAATGATATATTAGCTTTAAACTACACAAAAGTTGAACAACTCTGTTCAGGTAAGAAAGCACATTATACTGTATAAATGTTTATTTTAAAACCACTTTAAAAGTCTGATTTGTTGAAAATAGATAACTTTTAACTTTGACATAAACCAGTTACTCTGAAAAAAGAGACTAATGTATGTGCCCAGGAAGCATTTTTGCATTTGTGTTAATCATGGGAAGATAAGGTACCTTGGGAAAGCATAACAAAGGCAGAGGTGAATGGGACAAATGTAGCAGGAGATACATAGAAGTAATAAAAAGGTTGGCTAAGCAAGCAAAGAACACAGCGATAAATTTTAGTGTTTTAAAGCCACTGGGGTGGTATCTTTTCAAATGGAGACTGGACATAACAAAGAAAGAGACAAATAGAGAACCGACACCCCAGATGAACAAAATTCTCCAGCTTCTTTTCCTTCCTGGTGAGGTTTCTCAAATCCCTCCCGATGTTTGCAGGAAAAAAGCAGGAGTGTGACTGAAGAAGGAACATGGATTTGAGGAAATGAGTCTTTAGCTGGTGTGAGTGCTTTAGAACTTTGTCAAAATCTGCCCGTTTCTCTTTAAATCTGAGTTATTGGTGCAACTATTGTTGTAACTATATTTGGTATACAACTTACAGTACAAACTTACAACTATTGTTGTAAGTGTATTTGGTAATGAGCCCTGAAAAAAAGGGTAATAGTTTGAATATTTCAGACATTGTCATTAATCAGAGTTGCAGCTAGAAGATAGGTGTTAAACAACAGGGTCTGTAAATAGATGATGGCTAGAAATGACACAGAAAAAGGCTGATGTTTCACTGTGATTATACATGCCTGTGGGGAATGATTTCTTTCTGATTTCCAACTGTGATTTTTAAATTTGAAAATGTTTGCTGGAGTTTGTGGTAGCGGTGATCTAACTTAGATTAGATTAGTTGCTACTTCAGACAACTAACATGCTGCGAATATTTTAGGAAGATCTTATCTTACATTATGAAGACAGTGTGCAAAGCACTTGGTCCAGATGAAATAAATAAATGGGGTCTTCTATTCACATATTTGAGTTTACATACCATTCTGGGTAAATTTTCTGTCTCAGAGATGTTCCCTGAAAGATACAAATAATCCTTTGAGCTTGATATAGTCTCATAACCTATTCTTCAAAATTAAAAACACCACCGATTTTCAGCTGCAGAAGTAGTGTTCCATACTTGCAGCCTTGCACAATGATCATAAAAATGAGGTTGAAAAAGTGCAGGATAAAGTCAATGTAAACAGCTAGCATAAACTGAACAACTAGACCATGGGAAATATTTTTTTAACTGTTATTGAACTTGAAATTGAAGTGTTAGCTCTAGCTGTTGTTATATTAACATGTCAGGAAGTTAGACTAAGTACTTTATTTCAGTATATGTAAAGACAGAATTCACACAAGGAGTAGCTATAGATGGATACATACAGATGGATACATGCATGTACATACTGAAGGAGATAAAATCACATAAGAAAATGGATGTTTGCATCCCAAAATACCCAAAATTTGCTATTGTTTGAAACAGGAAGCATAGTAGACCAGTTATTGACTTGTTCCTGTGTAGCTATTTAAATGCTCATAAATAGTTGAAAGGAAGCTTTTGAAGTGAGTTCTCAATCAAGCTAAATGTGTGTGGGCTTACCCAAAAAACCTCACCCAACCAAAAAACCAACTGAGACATAAAAAACTTCACCAAAACCCTTTCTGAAAATAGGGTAGAAGTGATCTAAGAAAATATTGACTAAGCAGAATAAAATAAGTTAAGGTTATGTAAGAAGATGAGACAGAGAGACTTCAGCTGGGTGGGGCAAGGAGAAGAAAAGCATGGGAACTGTCACAAATCCACTGTCCCATTTCATTACACAGCTTCTTATACAACTTTTTTGGTGACCTACAGTGAGGATTTTGGGACACACCTCAAGGGAAGAACTGAAAAGGGTCGTCTCATTACAACTCTTACTCCATTCTGTATAAAATTAAATCTTTTGTTCCTTTAGAAATACCTGGATTGTATTGATTGTTATTGTTGCCTGATGCTTCTACATTCTTATCTTTATGGATGAAAGCTGCTAATTTGAATTTCCCCATTTGGTTTGGTAGTTGAACTTGATGCTTACACACTCCTGTTTTTACATTCATGTGCTCTAAAATCCAGAAGGGGCTTTAGTAGTTCCTTATCTAAAGAAGCATTCTAGCACAGTACTTCCTGTGTTCGGGTGGACTTTACTCTCTGAACTGATGACTCTAAACACTGATAGATTAGTGTGCTCTAGTGTCTGCAATAATCTTAGTCTTAATAGCTCCTTCCCATTTGAGACTGCATAGTCCATTTCTCATGTGCAAGGCATCCATGTGTAGGCATTGAAGACAGACAGACAAGCAGGTTTAGGAATCTTTCTGCATTTAATATACTTTACTGTGTAAACTCAAAGGAATTTATTCAATATACATATATTTTATTTAGCCTAATACTAGTGTAGCTTCCAAGAGAGAAGCTAAAGGAACAGTAGTACAAATGATGAACCAACAAGCAGGCAGAGCACCAGCAAGCAAGCATGGTATGGATTGCAGTTTGAGAATGGCCAGTCTAAGTCATTCATTCTGGCATTCTTTGGCTGACGTCCCTTGAACCATTGGCAGCTTTCATGCAGATTAATGCTCCTTTCCATAAAATATGAGCATTTCTCCAGGACTTCAAAGGGAAGGAATATGTGGGAAACTCTTTACAACTATGAAGCATTTCACAGCATTAACAGGGATCTGCAGAACTGCTATAACTGAATTTTTATATCCTACTGTAAAATTGCATGGACATTTTCTTCTTTTTTAGAAAAAAACATTAAGATTAGTCATGCTGTTTTATGACTATTCAGTTCTTGTTCATTTTTGTTAATAAGGAGCAATCAAAATGCCAGAAAAAGCTAAATGTGGGGCCAAAAAACGTGGGAGAGGGAAAGTGGGTGGGATGTTTGTTACATCTAAATTAAAAGCTTGAAGGAGTTACTTTTAGGAGGTAGGAGCAGCCTAGATATGGCATTAGTTTGTGTTCAGCACCTGGCTGTGAGATCTCACAGGTGCCCACATTTTGCAGCCAACCTAGCAATAATTTTTGATGTTCAGAGCTTAAGCAAGAAGGAATAATGTGACATTCTGCCTTTACTAAAGGCTTTATTCAGAACATATCTGAAGCTTAATGTGACAGGAGTTACAATGACAGCAAAAGCAATCAGACCTCCTTTTCCTCATTGCTTTGGAGAAGCAGCTTTGATAATACACATACTGTAGCAATACCAGCCTGTTTCTCCATTTCCACTTAGAGGAACAGAGCTGCTAGAATGAGGAGCAGCAAAAGAAGAGCTGGCTTAGTCATAAAGTATTTTTATTCTTTGGGAGTCTTAGATGTGGTTTTTGTCTCTGCTAAGTAGGCCAAGCAAAGTGCAGTGTCTCCTGAGCTTTCTGAATGCCTGCTGTGGTAGTGATGTGCCAAGAAAGCCAGGCTATGGATGGGTGCAGCCCTGGAGAGTCTTAATTCAGTCTGCAGCTCCTCAGGTAATTTAGTTTTGACAACTAAACAGGGAAAATCTCTCCAAGCATCTCAATACAATTCTTTTTGCTTTAGACATGTGTCATATTGTCAATTTTTGGACTCTGGGTTTGATTTCCTGCAAAGTTGTTTTAGCTGAATGTGAAATTTATAAACCATGGTTTTAATAGAGGCATAGTGCATTCCCTTTAGATTTGTTAGAGAGAGTACTTAATTTGATACATCAATTAAATATAATAGAGAACAATTGAGAGAATGTAATGTTGTAGGATCCTATGTGCAAAACCCATAGGTTTGGGGGCAGGAATTTCACATGAATTATGACATCAGTTGTTTCTTAGGAACCATGCTATCTTTTTAAGGAATGCACAGTGGCTTCTTAGAAAGAATTCTGACTAAGCAGTTTATAACTAAATTTTCTTTACTAAGGCTGTTTTTCATCTCTGAGGAATACCAAGTGTATGTGTTGCAAGGCTTTTCATGATTGTTAGAGTGTTACGTGAGAGTATATTCAAAATAAGAGTCAGGCAGGCGACTACAGAAGGCTTACATATGAATTAAAAAGCAACAACATAATGTCTACAAGCTATATAATATCAAGGAAATGGTCAATGGATAGAAAGGACAATGTGGCCTGGAGCAAGGTATAATTTTTGACTTAGCTGTATTTCTGTGATCCTGTGAGATTAAGGAGATACTGACTTTCCCCAATCTGTGCATTTGAAAATTCTCAGAAGTACAACCTTGCAAGTTGTCTGGCCCCCAGTGCATACAGACCTTCTGTCTTTGAGGATTTGTACGCAAGGATAAGGGGTTGAATGCAGGGTTGTTTTTTTCCTTGCTTTTAATAAATGGCTGTATTATAAAGAAAGCATGTGGTTAGGCATTTTCAAATTTTAGACTGTGATGCTTTCTCTGCAGATGCCCTGTGTGATGCCGGAGGGAATTTCTCATGTGGTGACTTCTGTACCATATCTCAATTGGTGTTCCTGCTGTGGAAGCATGTAGTCCCTTTATATATGCATTTTGTTGGCACTCTGCCACCCTGGTGTTGGAGGAGAGCAGGCAGTGTGACGATAGGGCAGATGTCATTCTTTCTTTGGCTTTGTGTTACCTCTCTGGCTTGGGATTTGGAAGAAAACTTCACGGCAGCCTCTGTGGGCTGTCGTCCCTTGGGACTGGTGCTGTGCCAGGGAGGAGGATCGTTCCTGGCTTGTGGAGGGTGTCCCTGGCGTTCTGCTTCCAGGGACTGAATGCTGCCCAGCAGCCCCTTGGCAGGGCAGTGCCTGTTTGCAAGGCAGCTGTCGTGTCTCCAGCACCCTCAGCCTCAGCACCCTGGGCAGCAGCAGGGAGTGGCATGCCAAGCACGCAGCCTCCTGAGCAGTGCTCTAAGGGAGCTGGCTCCTCTCCTCTCCACCACACCAGAGAAAGGTTTAGGGGGCTGGAGAAGAAGGGTACTGGCCAGACAGAGAATTGGTGAGCAGGGCTATTGTTTTTCTAAGTCAGTTGTGTAAATATACGCACAAATGCGGTTTATTCTGGAGGTTAGCTGTGTGGGATTTGTTTTTGCATGTCTCAGAAGATGTATTTTGCTCTATGTCTATATTAACATGTAACTTCCTATATGCTTATTACTAAAATCTGCATTATAGGACCCTGTTGGAGTATTCGGTGCCAGCATTCCTCTACAGCCCAGTGTGCTGAGAAGCAAAAGCATGTTTCCACGTTGGTGGTTTTGGTTTTTCCCAGTTGGCAGCCTTGCAGAGGCTGGGTCTTTAGTGCAACTTGGGAACATGATTAAAAGATGGCTTGATCCCATTTGCACTCTGTAACCGAGGCATGTTTCAAGGAACTGGCATGTTGTCCTGAGGTCATGCAACACAGAGCATACTCAGTGTCAATGATTCTCTAATGTCTTCCATATGATGTTTAGGATTAGAGGGATACAATGAATGTTCATGATTCGATTTAAATCATTTCCAAAACCTGAGGAAGCTTGCAAAGCAGTATCAGGAGATTCCTAGCCAATAATTAATTTTTTTAAATATCACTCATTAAGAATTCAGGAGGAATAGAGCTTGAGCAAGGTTTTACTTTTTAAAAATAATTATTTAATTACTTATAGCACTCACTTGCAGTCAGTTGCTTGATTTCCCTCTGGTTTAACGAGCTTGTTACATTGTGTGTGGTACTTTTTTTGGGTATGATGAGTTACACAGCTATTTTAAGTTAAATGGGAACTGTGTTTTCTGAAATTGTTGTGATCTTCCTGTTTAAAAATTAATGAATTCCAAAATAAATTTTTGCCGAAAATTTAAGTATTAAAAACTCTGCTGTGTATAATTTATGAGCAGTTTAATGATTTACATATTTAAGAAAAAGAGAATACAAGTTAACACAGGGGGAACCTCCCTCCAATATCCCTTATTAAAATGATCAGTGGGTATTCTGTATTACATCACACTCATGTCCTACCTGTGTGGAACAGGATTTTTGGAAGCAGATGTTATTTAGGTGCTCATTATCTATGGGGCTGTTGGTAAGGATGGTAGGAGGTACATAGCTCTTTTAGGCTGTTTCCTGTGGTGGCAGCACTGCTTTTTCGAGTTCCCATCTGTATGCAGGCCCTCTTTGACACTTCTTTGAGGAAACTGGCTCAAGCAACTGTGAGCAGGAGGGCAGGGCTGCACTCTAATCTGCATCACTGTCAGGGCTTTTTAAGTGCCCTCCTAGGACTGTGGGTGGGAAGGGTGAAGCTAGGCCAGAGTGGCTTCACTGATGCACAGCCCCATGAAAGCTTGCTTCTTTACAACTAAGTAGGCGGTAAATTGATGTATTCATGAACATTCACTGGGAAATGGGCTGAAACTTTTAACTCATAATGAAGGCGTGGGGGGGGGGAGGATGTGTTGATTGGAGAAATAAAATTATGTTGACCTACATACTAGGTCATATAGGTGCTGCTGGAAATACAAATAGGAATTTGAGGACTTTGGTCTCTCTGGTGGAGCACTCAAGATAAAGTGTTCTGTTTCTTAAAAATGTGGCTATATGTAACACAACATTATGCTCAGAGACATAGAATCACAGAATTATTTATGTTGGAAAAAACTGTAAAGGTCATGGAGTCCCAACTGCCAAGTCCACCACTAAACCATATCACTAAGAGCCACATCTACAAGACTTTTAAATATCTCCAAGAGATGGTGAGTCCACCACTTCCTTGGGCAACCTGTTCCAATGCTTGACAACCCTCTCTGGCAAGAAATTTTTTCTAATACCCGATCTAAACCTCCCCTGGCACAACTTGAGGCTGTTTCCTCTTGTTCTATTGCTTGTTGCTTGGGAGAAGAGACTGACCTGGCTACAGCCTCATTTCAGGTAGTTGTAGACAGTGAGAAGGTTCTTCTGCAAGCCTCATTTTCTCCAGGCTGGATAACCCCAGCTCCAGCAGCTGCTCCTCATAAGAGTTGTGCTCCAGACCTTTCACCAGTTTCATTGCCCAGTTTTTAAAAAAAACTCTGAGTGCCATAACAGAACACCCGTATGTGAAATCTGAATGAAAATCTGTACTCTGATACCCAAGCTGAAAACCTACTGCTGTGTGCCTACCTAAACATAACTGCTGAGGAAGCAATTCCAGAAAACCTAAGGTAAAAGACAACCCTAAGTGCTGCTGTACTGTAAACAGTGGCTGCTGGCATTTGTGGGTTTTTCTCTCCCTTTCTTATCAAAACTATTGAGTCACACATGCTCCCTGCAAGTCACTGCTTTTATTTGATTGTTGCTGTCGTCCCAGCAACAGGAATATGGGATGTGCGCAGCTTTCCATCAGTGTAAGCAACCATAGTGAACTGAAGTACTGATGACTAATTCATACACAAATCATCCTGTATTTTCCAAATGCATGATCAGGTGGTTGCAGCTTTGGAGAGAATGAATAATTTGAAGAAGTTTGTATCTAGCATGACTGGATACGTGTTTTTGTATTGTCAAAATATTTCATTAAAGCAAGCTAACTACTTTTGTTACAGAAAAAGGTGCCATCAGCCTTTTTCCCAAATGGAATTTTTCAAAAACTGACCGTATGGAAATCAAACGGAGGCCTGGTTAAGAGGTTTAAACTTGATTTCTATCCAGTTTTAGAACCAAGCTAATACTAAACATGTATGCCAAATTTCTAGTGTAGAACTTAGCTCTGTTTGCTGTGGTTTGGGTATCAGAATTGAAGGAAATCATCCCCACCCCATCCTCAGCAAGGCCCTGTCTTTTCGTGGGCCCTTTGTTTTCCATATGGGCTGGCATGGTTTGGTATGGTTTTATATGATTTTCTGGGATCTTGCTCCCACACACTGCAGGAATTCAGGGAGGAGCAGTGAGGGACAGTCTTTTGACAGAAAGGATTGACCTAATTTGTGTAGGGCACACACGTATTGGCAGTACCTGCTTATATTTATAGTGTTTCTACTAAATATTTTATTAGCATGTTCTAACTATAGTATATTAAAAGCAGTTAGTTTGAAAATAAGGTTTTCCTTTTAATTTATGAATATGTAGACATCAATGCTAAAGAAACTCAAGCATTTTATCTTGGTTTCAGATCTCTAATCTGAAATCCAAAAAGTTTACTGAGTGGTAAAAACTGGTTGCAAACAGGATTCTCTTGTCTTCATTGTTACCTCCTTTCATTTCCTTTTGATTTGAATAGTCAGGAGCAGAAATATTTTTGATAATCAAGAAAATACTTATTTGTATTTGTGGATTTATCAGCATCCAGATGGTGAAGGAGAGGAGAAAGACTGAAAATCTCTAATGATGCAGAGTGCATATGCTGCAGAGCAACCTAAGTCAGCTTGGACAGTCTAGGAAAGAAACAGAAGTAGGGAAGAAGATATACAGGACAAAAGCTAAAATTAGTTCAGCATTGCTTACTGCAAGGGACTAATGAAAGACTAGTGTCTACAACACTGAAAATGCTGTAGGATACTCAGTTTTTAGAAATTTGATAGCATTTTTCAGCTTTACCACTGCATGTGGCAAAACCCTTGAATTTTAATAGCTTTGAATAACCACCTTTTCGATTCTGAGTTTGTTTTCTTATGTCTGAATTCTGCCCTGGCATCCCTTCCTCTCCTCTGGCAGCTGCTTGCCCAGCCTGGTGGATGCAATGCCCTCCCTCCCCTTGATGCCTGCTCTGCCCCAAGCCTGGGATGCCCAGGAAACACCTGCAAAGCCCTGATGCTGCCGGGCTCTTTCTGCTCACTAATGGGGCTAAAAATAGCAACTGCTGGGGGTGATTTCAGCACAGCCACATTTTTTGCAGGCTCATTTTAGAGTCTGGCCCGTGAATATCTTCTGTAACTAATGGCTGCATCAATATTCTAGATCAAAACACAAAAGGATTTTTAGCCAGTGATTCTAAATTGCTCGTTAGCTAATAAAGGATTAGAGGTTTTTAATATTGATCCCTCTTCTGTAGTGCCACCAGCTGTACTTTTCATCTTTCATTTGAATAGATGTCAAATTATTTCTTTTTGTGTGTGTGTATGTGCATGTTTATGCGTGTAAAAGTTTTTCAGTCAGAGATAGATTTATTGAAAGAGCTATTCTGGTAGTGTGCTTTCAGCTTCCCTGTGCACATTTGATAAGATTTAGGTTTGAGGGGTTTTTTGGTTGGTTTTTGGGGAACGTGGGGTGATTGTTGGGGGGGAGGGAGGGTTAAGGGTTTTTTCCCAGAAAATACAGGGAAGTTTTTTAATACTCAATCAAACACAGTAGCATAAAAATTCTTTTTTAAGTGTAAATTATGCAAGAGGTATGTCATGAGCCATAATGTCATACTCTCTACTGTGGTTTTCTTTTCATTCCATTAAAAAGATTCCTTTCTCATGCACCTGCATTGAAACATCAGTTGTGTAGTACATTGGATAGGCCTGAAGTGCTATCCCATATGCAGAGAACCACACAGATATGCTGTGGCTGTAAGATAAAGGCATTGCAGTCTCACATCACTTAAGTAGGGCTCCCCTTTCTGCTGCCTCCAGGAAATCTCAGCCATGGGCAGTGTAGACAGGCATGTCCCTGTTCTGTTCTGCTGGTGTTTCCCATTTAAATGTAATCTGACAGCTGCAAGCTTTAGGGGGAAAAATTTTAAATTATAAATAAACGCCTATATAATATTAAATGCAAACATAACCTTGATGTCCAAAATCAGGTAGTCCCAGTTGACTGTAACAATATTTTTACTTTCTCCTATTGGTGTGGTAGGCAGGTCTCTGGCTTTTTGGAGTCGGGAGGAATTTCCTCTGTTTGTAGTTCAGTGTTTAGTTCAATCCATGTTTGTTTGTTGCCTCTGTACTTCAGGAAGGAGTATTTTAATCAACTGTATTTACCAGTGCAATAAAATCCTCCTGCTGGGGAGACAGCCCAGCAGCTGCTCCAGTGTTGTGTCAGAGAACAGGTCTGTGCTGCCATGTGGATGCAGTCCAGTGTTTCCTGCCCTGGAGTGCTGTGCAGACCCAGGACCACCTCCTGGCTGGCAAAGGCACAGAAACAACTGCCAACAGAGAAAACACAAGGAAATACCCTAACTAGAGACTATCTAAAGGCATGCAGAAGGAATTTGCATTACCAGCAGCAGGAGAAAAATCTCATGTGAACACTTTGGGCTCCTAGTTTTCTAAAAGGATCTAGATGAAAGGTTGTGCAGTGCATTTTTAGGGCCTCCAGGCAATGACTTAGATATCAGAGTAAAGCTTATAATTGGGGTATGGGGAGGATGAAAGGACAGAGCAAAGGAACAAATTTAATTTATAACATTAAATGATTGCATAATAATCCTTTTGCATTAAATTAAAAAATAATAAATGTACTCAAGCTGTGAATTATCTGTATATCTATGCTTTAAACTGTAATGTATTTTTTTCCTTTGCCATGTATTTACAAGTTCTCTTGCTAAGGATGAGTTTAGAATAAATAATTGTGTTTATGAAGTTTTCTGTAAGAAGATGCAAATTTATCATCTGATGCTTGGAACTTGCCAGAAGGTGCCTTTCCTTTTAGGGAATATTTTACTTTGATTCCTAGTCATATCAAGACCTTTATAAACAGCTAAGCACAAGGTGTCCTTGGAAAATGAGAGGGTTTTAATAACCATTTTCCCCACAAAGCAAGGAAACCTGAGGAGAGTCTTTTTTTAAATGGCAGTGGTTTTCAGCAATAAAGCTGGGTCTTGGTAAGTCCCTTAGCAAAAATTTGTGTTGGTATTTCAGAGAACATTTTTGGACTCTTCTCTTAAACTCTTCTGTTTGGGAAATGACTATCTGTATGATGGCTGACTGGATACAGAGAATGAGAACCATCTCATGCATAAAGTTGGTCCTGTCAAAACATATGCATACCCATGGAGAAAAATGACTTAAAGTTCAAGTTATTGTTGACTCTCCTGTAAAACTGGGCAAGCCAGGTGTCTGCTTTGTAAATTTGGTTTCTGTGTGAACACCCAGATATATTTGTGATAGAAAAATCATTGTTGATAATGGGCTGAACTGTTAGGTGCAATCTAGACACTTCTTTGTCAGAACTGATGTGCACTAAAAGCACAACAGTCTTTTTTGTGGAATTGAAATTGAACTTGTCAGCAGTGATGGGGCAATCACTTCCCTGCCCTGATGCTCCAGCACAGGGGCTGCACCCTCTACAGTCCTCTGTGGACATCACTTTGAATCTTTGAAACTTTGCTGAGTATAAAACATTTTGTAGAAGAATCTTCTGAAGAACAAAGAAAATTGCTTTTCCTCTGATTTCCTTAAACGTTTTCATCTGGATTTCTGAACACTTGAGTGTGTTGACAGTAAAGGCTTTGCAAATGACAGTGGCATGATGCTGTAGGAGGAAGCTCCCTGCACACAAGAAATGCTGTCTCTATTAGCTATCCTCAGGATGCTGGCTAGAAATTTTTCCATATGCTTGGTTCTTTGTTCTGAATTGGTTATACACACATGCCCCTATCATCTATGTAAGTTCAGAGAGCTCTCAAAGCTGAACTTAGGAACCTGAATGTTTTGAGTTAGAACTAAAGCTGTTAGCCCAGCTTTGAAAGCTATGGGTAGACTATGCTAAAGTCTTCTTATTTAAATGCTTTTCTCAGTAAAATCAGTAAGGATGTTCATTGCAGCAGGGTGGGAACTGACTTGTGTGTTTTAACAAGCTGGAGCCTTCCAATTAATTTTTTTTTAAATCATGGTATGATATAATCTTAAATAATTGCATTTGACTTGCTTGGCATTTGGGTAAAAGGGCCAGAAGAAAGATGATCCTGGTTTGCTTGAATTCAGGGGACTGTGGGGATTGAGGAAGCTTATTAAGAGATTTTCATTTTCACTGTTATCTTCTCATTGTATGGACAGTCCTGCTGTGTATAGAGACTCCAAGAACGTGCATTTCAGTTTGCATTAGTGGAGGTGATTCCTCAGATGCTGCACAACAGTTCATTGTGTATCCAGACTGAGTGGAAAAGAACTACTTGAATGTGTCACTGCTCAGTGTACATTAGATAAGCAGGTCTTGGGTGCATAGTGTTAGGGTGAATTACAGCAGGGACTTATTCAGCACTGTTGCTTTCTGCTCATGCTTTCTGCTAATGACATTAAACACCATTTGGTCTTAGCTGGGTGCATCTGGATTAACGTCAATGCATTCTCTTGTTATAGGAGCAGCTTACTGCCAGTTCATGGACATGTTGTTCCCAGGGTGCATTAGCTTGAAGAAAGTAAAGTTTCAAGCAAAGCTGGAGCATGAGTACATTCACAACTTCAAACTTCTGCAGGCGTCATTTAAAAGAATGAATGTGGATAAGGTAGGCATTCTGTATCTGTATTTCCATCACTACATTTTCAAAAGTTGCGTAGATTGTGTAAAATTAATAAATAGGGGAAAAAACTTCAAAATACTTGAAAATGCACTTTTTCAACTTGTGGATGGAGAACTGGAATTGTAAGTAGTGTATGAAGATGTTCTTTACCTTTCATCATCTAAAAAGGGTATTTGGGCATGAAGGAAAAAGTTTGGCATTTGACTCCATTTAGGTACAAACTGAAAATTAAGTCCACATGTCTGCTGAGGAGTTGTGCCATCTAACTTATTATATCTTAATATCAGAGAGCCTTTGATAAAACACCATGTGTTGGAAACTCCTTGTCATCAGTGAATCTTAATTTTTTGATAAGTAAAAATTTTGGTGACCTGGATTTCCAACAAAACAACTTGAAAATATGCTGTTCTTATAAGTATTCCATGTTTTTTGTCCAAAACAGCGTTTGAGGAATTTAAATTATTCAGAAGCTGGAATAATTTAGCCAATGATTTAATACATTGGGTAGCACATGTGATCTTGTAAAGCTAAGAATGGAAGTCTCTGAGAAAATGCTTGTTCAGCCTTAGGGTATTTGGTTTGTGCTTGAATGTGAAAGTTTGACAGACTCACCAATATAAATTGTTAATATATATGTTAATATATATCACAATATAAATTAACTGTGTTGATAAAAATTAATAAAGGCAATTATGTTATCATGCTTATAGTTTTACACTGATGCACTACCTGTTTACCCTTTTAAGGTTCTGCCCTGGCTTTTAGTGTTGCCTTATTCTGAAATTTAAACAATCATGACTGAGAGTCCCTTAAGACTTCTATGAAGCACTGGAAAACCCTCATTGTTTCATGAAATGATATGGATACTTCTATTTACAGTTTGATTTCCTAGTAAAACATGGGGAAGACTAATGTAGTGAACACTGTCAATTTTCCTGTAGAGAGCAAATTCACCATGCCTTTTTAATGTAGAGTTAAGGTACAGATGGAACAACCTGGAAAGACATGCAAAATGCAATGTCAATTCTTGCAGAAGCACCATGGATTTATAAAATGCTGTACAGTTGGTTTAATCCTGAAGAAGAAATGAAAACCCTTTTCCAGCTGAAAATTCATAACATTCAAAAGGCATTAAGAGCCACCCAACTTGGCTGTTTAATCATTTGCATGAATTAAAAGCAAAGCAGGGCAGCTCTTCTGCAGCTGTAGTCCCTGTCTGTCCCCAGTGTCTGGAAGCCTTGAGTACTGTAATATTGGCTGAAGATACCTTTTGGAGGTTTTATGTATGTAAAAAATTTCCAAGATGTTGATAAGGAGTCATCCTCATAGCCTTTCCTTTGTTTTACTAGAACTTTATAAGGCATTTACGTCAACTTCTGCACATCCACAAACTGTTCTATGTATAAGTATGTGTGGAACAGAAAAAAATTACAAGGTTAAAACCTCAGGGTTGGTTCATATGATGACCATGTGCTACCAAAATGTAGGTTGGTTTGAACTTTAGCATGTCTTGGAAAAGCTGCTGGGCTTTGTAGTTCAAACAGTAGGACAGAGAGCAAGAAACATCTGTCTGGAGTTTTTGAAGAATTGTTTGTTTGTAGTACGTCAAACTGTACTATGCCCATCAAAACCAGAAATCCCTAGTTGGCTGAATACAGTGTTACTCCCAGAACAGGAAAAGTGTCACTCATCATGGAATGTACCCATGGGATGTGAGGGAGTACCACTGTGGAAGAAAAGCTATAAAAGCTTACATACACCTACTGTGTCACTGCTTCAAAGGCTGGCTCTCATTAGGTTTTGCTTTCATTTTGTAAGAGTACTTGCAAATTCACCCTTTCTTTTAGGAACAAAACAATGGCAGAGGTTTATTTTTTTATGCAATTAGTAGATTTTTTTCAAATAAGCGTGTGTATGTAATTTTTGTATTTAAAAGCAGCAGTGACGAAATATTGGATGTTAATATCTACCTTTTAGGTAATTCCTGTGGAAAAACTGGTCAAAGGGCGCTTCCAAGACAACTTAGATTTCATTCAATGGTTTAAGAAGTTCTTTGATGCTAACTATGATGGGAAGGAGTATGATCCTGTGGAAGCTCGACAAGGCCAAGATGCTCTTCCTCCGCCAGATCCTGGTGAACAGATCTTTAATCTGCCCAAAAAGTCTCACCATGCAAACTCTCCAACTGCAGGTATTTTGCATCTTAAAGAATTCCTTTTCTGTTGCCTCTGAAGGCAATTATAAACTGTGGTCCACTTTACTTAAATACTAGTTAAAAAATATTTCCTTGGGTGGTTGTGCCATTCTTTTTACCTTATCATAGGCTTAGCATCTTGAGACAGCAGAAAGTTAACATCTTGTGTGCTCTAGTTTGGCCCAACCCTACTGAGCACAGGGTCTCCTCCACTCAACCCCCTCCATGTAAATGACAAGGTAATGTCATGGTGGAGACTTTTAACCATCTTGTTGCTGAATGTGGTATGTTCAGGTGTATTCAAGAACATTAAGTGGAGTGTGTTCCTCTTTCACACCTCCACCTTTATAGGAAAGCTTGCACAGGCTGATTTATTTTTTTAATAGGCTGACCAGAAAAATTAAGTTATTTTGGGGTTTATGTGTGCTTATTGTTTGGGTATGCTAGTCCTTCCAACTGAAAAACATATAGCTTTTGCTTTTTCACAAAGATAGTTCAGTCTTCTAATTTTTTATTTTGTGCTTATATTGGGTTTTGCTAGGATAGAGATAATGCTTCAGAGGAGATTGGTGCTAAATTTTGAATTCAAAACCAAGACAGTGTTGATAAGGCATGGATGTTTTAATTATTCCTATTCAGTGCTTACACAGAGTCCAGGCTTTTTTAGTTTCTCACATTGCCTTGCCAGCAGACAGGCTGGGGATGCCCAAGAAATGTGGAGGGGACACAGCCAGGACAGCTGACCCAAACAGACTGAACAGACAATCCATACCACATGGCATCATGCTTAGCCAGAAAAGCTGGGGAATAAGGAGAAGGGTGGGGAGGGATGTTCAGAGTTACAGCATTTGTCTTGCCAAATTACCATTATGGATCATGGAGTCTGGCTTTCCAGCAGATGGGTTAGCTCCTGTCTGCCCCGTGGGAAGTGGTGAATGAATTTTTTGCATGGTTTTTGTTTTAGCTATTAAACCATCTTTATCTCAACCCATGAATTTTCTCACTTTTCCCCTTCTGAGTTTCTCCCCCATGTCACTGCAGGGGACAATGAGCAATCAGCCGTGTGGGCTCAGCTGCCTGCTGGGGTAAAACCACAGCAGTGTTTCTGGAACAGGCCAAAGGACTAAACCTGATCTTTGGTGTTTATGTAATCTGGGTATGACTAGTCACTAAGCAGATGTTAACTGAGAACTGAGTGAACAGGAGAGCATCTAAAATTCAAGGAAAAAAAAATGGTCACAAAAAAAGTGTTACTGGACACAGGTTTGTGCATATGGAAATACCCATGCACACACACCTAATTCCTTTATTGGTTTGTCCTGGGTTTATGCCAACCCATTCCTCAAATAAGGATTAATATTTAGTTGATTTTAAATCTGTGACCTGGCCTTCCATGGGTTCTGATATGCACCAGGATTCACAAAAGCAGGGGCAGATGTGAAGGATGAAGCGCCTCAGTTTTAGGCCGCCCTGTGCTCTGGAATCCTACCCAGATTTCAGTGTTCTGCTCTGATCACTTCTGACGTCAGAGTGGGGCATACTTGGCCAGCTGCCTTCAGCTCATTAGTGCTTCCAGGAAATGGGGCACCTAATAGCTGGCCAGTGCTACTCTGGGCTTCTAAAGCTTGTTTACATCTTTATTTTGCACCGTCTTGTGCCTGAACTTCTGAATTTCAGGGTCTGGCATGCTCAGATTTCCCATGTGATGCCTTGCGCTCCCTTTGGAAACAGAAAACCCAAGTGCTAATGTCAAGATGTTGTCCAATTCCGAAATTGGAAAAGACACTTTTATTAAACACAGACTTTATTGTGCTTGTTAATTCTTCTTACACATGGTCTGTTCTTCCCAAAGTCACAAATATGTCATCCAAATTAAAGCTGCGGAGGTGACAGACCCACAGAAATTGAATAGCTACTGAAGTGGAACCAGCCAGCTGATATGGAGGATAATGCAGTAATGTCACGTTGTGTTGTTGGTTATATGAAGAGGATGTCCTGTGCCTTCCCAGCTTTTGTATGGGATTGTACAACTGAGATAGTGTGATGAGTTTTGAGAAGATCCTGTAGCTGTGAGAATTAGCTTTTTCATGGAAAACTTCCTTCATTATTAACTTAAATGTTGAAGTATGACAGGCAGGACACTAGTTTAATTTTTGAGCTGAGGATGGTGGGTTACAGACATTACATGATGCTGGGTGAAATGAGAGTTCCAGTTTTTCTTGCTGCTTGCAGTTCAGAACAGAAGTAATTCAGTTAGGTGTCAGTCATTCCATGGGTTTACTGAATTCTGGGTGAGCACATTGTTGTGGCACTGATGTATGGTGCCTTTGTGCCTTGCCTCAGCCCATCACAGAACCTGCAGGTTGGAAGGAAGGGGAGGGAGCCTTTACTGATGCTCTGGGACCAGTTCTGCAAACTTGTGTTTCTGCTGTTTGGGAATAAATTGAGATGATGCAGGAACAAGTTCTGGGCAGCTGGGAAATTACCACAAAACACGTGCTTCTGTACCTCTGTCTTCCACACTTAACTGCAAGTGGAGTACTCATTGCAGCTTCTATAGGAACCATAATATAAAACCCAGGATGTTGTTGGCCTTCTGGGCTACAAATGCACATTGCTGGGTCTAGCTGAGCTTCTCATCAACCAACACCCCCAAGTCCTTCTCAGGGCTGCTCTCAATCCATTCTCCACCCAGCCTGTATTTGTGCTTGGGATTGCCCTGACCCAGGTGCAGGACCTTGCACTTGGTCATGTTGAACTTGGTGAGGTTTGCACCTCTCAGGCTTGTCAAGGTCCCACTGGATGGCATCCCTCTCCTCCAGCGTGTGACCACACCACACCACACAGCTTGGTGCCATTATTAATTTGTGTGATTTTGCTCAATGAAGTTTTGAAGTTTTAATACTACCTAGTCAGCTCTTTAGCAAAACAAAAGGAAGCACTTGTGAGAAAAAATAAAGAACCCAGAAGATCTTTCAACACAATCTGAATGTTTTTAAGCACCATACAGTGGACATACCTACATGTAAACATCTATTGTTCGGTGTTAGGAGCAGCAGATATGTGGGTACTCATTCATATTTGGGGATTTGGAAGGCTTCAAAACATGCCTATTCTAAATTGATTAGATACATATATTTCTGAAGGAATAATTTACTTTAGCTACCAGCAGTTTCAGATGCATTTCAGGTGATTCCTGTTGCTCCACAAGGTAACTCTTCCAGTGCCCTTTGACAGAGTTTTGGGCTTGAGTGATTTAGGAGATGCTTGTTGACTATTCATAATTGCATTATAACACTGTTTTAGGAATATATTTTCAGAAGTAGACTAAGATATATATCCTTGAGTTAACAAGTGGTCAGATCCTTAAAAGCTGCTCTGAAAACTTATCCAGAAAGGTACTGGCATGAATTAAAATTATTTTTGATATTTTAATCAGGCTCTAAAACTTGGCAGGATGCCTTGTATCAGGTAGCTGCTTCCTGTACCTGTAAATGGATATTAACCTGTATCTCTATAAATGCAGATATGGTCTTTATTTAATTTGAAAAATTGACACTTTTAAAACAACCCCAAACTTAGTAAGTCTAAAAATGCACTGGTTTTTGTTGGCGAGCAGGCCAGCAGCCATAGCCCTTCCTGTTCCAAAGGTGATCCTACTGGAGAGTCAGCGCAGGTCAAGGATAATGCAGCTTGGAAATGGAAGCATAAATAGGTCCCTACAACTAATCTGCTGTGCCACCCTCACACTGCCTTGTCCCTTCCTTCAGAGACAGAGCCGATTTGTGGCCAGGCTGACAGTGGTGCCGTGGGTGGATGGGTTTGGTAACGTGCCACAGTCTGCTTCTAGAAACAGTAGGAGCTGCAAGGTTTCACCAGGTGAATGCAGCTCCCCAGTAGGGAAATGAGGATCTTTTCCTCCATCAAGGAGAAGCACAGACCACCACTGTAGGTTCTCTAGAAGCAGCACCACAGCTGCTTTTAGATCTAATGCCATCTGCCAACCCTGAGCCAACTATCAGTCTCCTACAGCCTCTGCTCTTCCCTAATACAGTGGTAAACAGCCTACAGAAGTAGAGTCAAAATTGTGGCACAGGATTAAAATATTAGGGCACTGTTGTTTGTGCCAGCTCTAATGCTCCCCGCAGGAAATAGCGGAAAAGGCTTCATCTGATCAAAATTGAAAATACTGATCAGGTTGTCAGGATTTTAGCTTAGTGTCTTATGTAAGTATTCCTATATGTCAGAGCAAATCTCCATGGAGCACTCTCTAGTGTATGGGTGTGGGGTGTCAAAAATACATGGGTATAAGACAGCTTAATAAAATTAATTATTTATATGTAAGCTAAAAATGTGAGAGGTTCTTAGATCTGAAAGCTGTTATATTTTTTTTGTTTGAAATATTCAGTGAGAGCAGGATGACTAAAGCAGAGATGGAAAATACTGGAGGATCACATGAGGGCTAAAAATACTCACACTATGACAGGGAAAATAACCAGGGCAGAATGAACTGTTTGTGCATGAATGCATTATATATAATGTACTATCGAAAAGCCAATTGCACAAGAGAAATACTGATTTTCTGTAGGGAAAGGGTATATCCTGCTGTGACAGATGTGCTGTAAATTAATTTTGAGGGATCAAATTACTCAGTGAGGCTGGTCTTTATTTTAGCAGCTAGTGATACAGTTAGGACTCCTGGGAGACTGGAGAACTCCTAATGTTTTTTTTTTTTGCTTTCCACCAAGACTTGCTCCCTTTTTCCCCAGTGGCAGGCGGTAGGTGCTGGCAATGGCAGTCTCTGCTCACAGTGGTGTGGTGCTCCAGGACAACGGGGCAGAGCTAGAGATGGAAAGAGCTGCAGGGTGACAAACTGGGAGTGTTTTCATCCCTAGTTCATACAAGGCCAAGGAATTGTACTAGCCCAGGGGAACAGCATGTGCAGTGACAGTGCCGGCCTGGGAGGTAAAGTGGCTCTGCTGTAATACAGAGACATCTCTCCTGCCAGCATGAGGAGAATTTAATTTTTAAACCCACTGAACTCAAGAATTTAGACCAGGAGGCAACGGGCTTGCAGTGCAGGAGCCAGGGCCTTTTTCCAAGAGCAAAGATTATGTTTGGAAAAGCAATGGTGAAAATGGCTATCTTAATTTTCAGTGTACCATGGGTGTGGTTTGAGTGTCTCTGTTCCACAAATGTTTGCATTTGTTCATTTCCCAACATGCATTTCTTTGCAGATTTTTTTTTTCAGATTTTCCTTTTGAGACTGCTTTCTCCCTATAGCTAAGCAGACAGTGAGACTTTAGAAAACACCAGTTTTTAAGAGCACTTGAAATTTTAAATTCTGTTCTTCTGTTAAGCCTGTAGAATGGTTTCATCCATTGAAGATAAATGCTTGCATACTTAAAGATGTTTCTAGAGTAAATAGAGGTTTCAGTTGAGAAATAGAAGTTGTTGATTATTTTAAATAATAAATATTGGTTATTTTAAATCTAAAGTAAAGTCTTCATTTATGATGGGGGGAAAGCTTTGGTTAGTTCCCTTCTATCAAATCTTGTATTAAAGACAAACTGATGCAGTCATGCCACCAGTAAAACTTTTTCATTTGACAAGTGCTTCCATTGGACTTTCTTACTTGGATGGCTCTCTTGAAATTGTGAAGGTTTCACGTACTCATACATGCTTCTCTTTGCCAGTTGTCTGGCAGAGAGGATGGAAGCAGAGCTCAGCAGGCTCTACTGGACCAGCAGCAGTGAGGGTTTTTGTCTGAGGTCATTTAATTCCCATTAAGTATCATTTGTCATTGCTTATTTCATTAAGAGTCCCTAAATTGAGCATTTTCTTGTGCCCTGGTGTAGCTACAATAATAAGAGTGTGTGAATATTAATCTACTGTTCTCGCTCTCTTGGTTTAAGTGGGTGGAGAGTTTTTCTTTAGCTTATGAAGAAATTACTGTGGCCTCTTCTTGGGTTTGTTTTTTCTCCTGTGGCATGAGTCAGGAATATTCTTTTCATGAAATCCTTTAATTTGACTAAAATAGACTGTGAGTGATTCCCAAATTCCACTGAAGCAGTGGTTGTGTGGGCTCAGCCAAGTCTTGTGCTTGCTCAGGGCTTCCACTGCTCTCCACACTCTCCTCATGCACTTCTACACTGTATTCATGCACGTGTTTTCTTGAAATTTTGCATGAATATTTAACAGCATACTAATTACTCATGTAGCTACAAGGAAGATTTCTCTCTAAACATTAAGTAGGTCTCTTGTCTACAAGACTGTGTCTGTGATGTAAAGAGAACTGGAATTTGCAGCCTAGCTTTTTTGTACCCAAACCTGCATAGTGCCAGCATCCACTGTTTTATGTTGCAGAAGTTTGCATCTGTTTGTAGAACTTAGGTATTTAGCATAAAGAATAGTAAAGCTGAAATTGCGTGGGATACATTTAATTATGGCAGACTGACTAGTAATTGTTTCTGGAGTACCACAGATGGAAACCTCTGATGCATTTCAAAGCTGGCTCATCTTAATTCAGTACAAGAACAGAATAATTTGTCTTTCAATTGTGAATTTACTTTTCTCGTCTCTGCTAGTGTTATGTGGGCAGGTACAAGAAGTTATCCAGGTGCTAATTGAAACGCCTGCAATCCTGTTTGCAAAAAAATTCTAATTGGAACCCTGCATTGACCTAAAACCAGAGCATGCTGTCACAGAAGTTCTCACAGAGCAGTGAAGGTGGGAATACACCTCTGAGATCATGCAGTCAAACTGCTCTGCTGAAAGCAGGGTCACCTTGTGCTGGTTGCCCAGGACCATATCAAGTCACATTTTGAGTATCTCTGAAGTTGGAAACCTCTCAGCCTCTCTGGACAGTTTGTTGAAGTATTTGATAACCCTCAGAGTGAAGAAGTTTTTTCTTAGGTTTAAATGGAATTTCTTGTGTTTCATCCTTCGGGATGAGCTACTGAAAGTAGCTCATTTCCTACCTTCTTTGCACCTTCTCTTGAGATGTAGATAAGATCCCCTCTCTTCTCCAGGCTGAACAGGCACATCTTTCTCACTTGGCTTGCACGTGAGGTGCTCCATCCCCTTAGTATTTGTGGCCTGTGGTTGGATTCTCTCCAGTTCATCCATCTCTGTCCTGTCCTGGGGAGCCCTGAACTGAACTGAGCATTCTTCATGTGCCTCACCATTGCTGACTACAGGGAGAGAATCACCTCCCTCAGCCTGCTGATGATGCTCTTCCCAGTGCAGCCCAGGAGGTGGAAGGGTACTTTGCTGGCTCATGCTCAACTCAGTGTCCACCAGGACCCCCAAATCCTTTTCTGCCACAGCGCTTTCCAGTCTTTTGGCTGCCAGCATGTTTTGGAGCATGGGGATGTTTCTTTCCAGGGAAGGGCCCTGCATTTCTTTTTGAACATCAGCAGTAAGCTTGAAGGGGAATTAGTAAGGACAAACAGTGATGTTGCTAGTTACAATGCACTTCTCTCACTGATCAGGGAAAAGATATGATTGTTGGATCATATCTAAAGTACCTGTATAAAATTTCATGCATTCTCAGAATGTGTAAATGGACTACGTATTAATATTTTCATGGAAGATGGGATGTTGGGAAGAGTTTAAACTGTTTGGGTTATGTAGTTCCTCTGAGCAGTGCATTAGGAGTTATTCCATTATTGCACTAATTGACTGCAAAACCATTGCTCAACACCAAGTCATTAAGTCCATCAAGTTCTTTTGCCTCTGTTTGCATATCTGGCTGTTTCAAGTACTTTGCATTACTCTACCGACCAACATCCTTTAATTATTTTATGAAATTAGGTTTCTGCTAGAGTGAAAGCTTACTTCTGAGCTGATTATAAAACTGAAGCCTCAGAATAAATGTGCAGTAAAGCTTTTTATTTTTCTTCCAGGAAATTTTAAATTAGAAATCCCTAAGCATTCTCTGTTACAATTAAGTTCTATCCAGCTGTCTCTGATACCTTATACTTACTAGTTAGCTGGTTTTTATCTGTGTTACTGACATTGTAACACTGTGGTCATTTAAGAGGTGATCCTGAGCAGTGGAGCAAAAGTCGATTTCTTTTGACTTGTCTGGACTTTATAAAGCTTAGTGGCACTTTGCTGTAGAAATTCAAAAGGCTTTGTTGTTTTCAAAGGAGGGCAGAATATAATGCCACATATCAGTGCTGCAGGCACAGGGAATGAGGCTTGCTCGGCACGCTCTGGGAGGGCACCTCAGTTGCAAATTAGAGAGAATATCTGGGGATCAAATGTATGTGCCTACTCTTTCCTTAGCTCTGTCTGTGCCAGCTTTAAAGCATTTACTTTCTAGTTGATGCCCTGAACCTGAACCTTGTAGTTGTGGAATACAATAAGAAGTAAACGTTGGTGCTTTGGTCATTAAATAACTTGAGACCTAACTAAAATGCTAGAGTCAAAGTGATTTTATTTCATGTGTGTGTTCTTACTGCATATTTTGATACTAGTTTACTTCTGTTCATCTGAAATGAAAATTATTTTCCTGGCTTTGATAACATTTTAACAATCCTGCTTCAAAGCAGCTGATTTTTAATTAGTCAAAATATGGGCTGAACCTAGAAAGCATTGAAGGCAGAATGCTGAAGTTTAGGCAATTTCATAAAGAAAAATGGCAGCAAAAGATCTTGGCATTTTTAATGTTTTTCAACGAATTATTTATTCTTTGCTGATCTAAGTATGATGTGAAAAAAAGGTTTCATTTCAGACATATATACAACACCGTTTTTTCCCAACTTTAGCAAGCCTGTTTACTATATCTGAAATCTGCTAGGGAAGAGTTTGGGTATGCAATAGACATGGAAGCTATTGGAGTCACCAGTTTCTAAAAGAAACAAAATCAAAACAGAAAAACACCTAACAAAAGGAAAAAAAAACCACAAAAACCCCCACCAGTATGCTTTTTTTCCCTTTATCTATATTATATTAAAGAGCATAGAAAAGGAGGATGGCTATCTTGCACAGAAATGTTTACACATGCTAACTGAATTATCAAGTTGCTTGTTTGTGTTCTCTTGGCTTTAGGTGACCCAGTTAATGCAGAGTTATCCGTAGGGGTGGGAGGAGATACTTGCTACAGAGGGAGGCCTGTGACTAAATCAGGAAAGCTTAAGCTTGATTAAATAACACATCTCCTTTCCCATCACTTTCCAGCTCCTCCAGTGAACCATTGTCACAGTTCTAGGTCAGTGAGACTCTGTGAGCTCCACAGTCTGGGCATATGGATAGCCCCACAGGCTGTCTCTTCCTCTCCCTGCCTCCTTGCAGTTTCTTCCTAGTAATGGCTTTTTTTTAATGCATTTGTTTTATAAAGAATTGCTTTATTAAAGCATTTTCTGACACTGGGGATACATTGTGGAAATGACAACTTAGAACAATTTGTGGTGTGCCATAAATCAAGTAATACTATGGGAGGAGCAGCTGGCGAGGTGTGGGGTAGAAGGTGGCTGCTGCACAAGCCAGGGCAAAATCCCTCTGGAACTGGTGATCAGCAAGCTCAGAGCTCATCTGGGAGCTGGGTACCTGCTGGATTAGGGCTGTGTCTTGTGTGGCTCAGGCTGCAGAGCTGACAGCATTTGATGGTGGAGGATGGCATGGAGCCTGTCAGCACGTTTGGACAACTGTGTTTTGCTCTTTGTAGGAAACAGTGATGAATGTGGGCACTGCCGAGCAGAGCAGGACCTCTAATTCACATGCCTGCTTAATAAATCAAATGAAACAGGCCAGAGAGAGGCTGGGTTTCTGCTTTGTCTTCTTAAGCAAACCAGTTTCTGCATCAGATGTCTGTCCAGTGCATCTCAAATTCATTCCTTGTTGGAGGGAATAAGGAAAAGGCTGAGTCAGAGTGCAGTGCTTGTGGGAGCTGAGGCAGGGGGAGAGCTGTGAGCCAGGCACTCCTGTATGGGTTGAGTGACTGTATCAAACAGCCAGCATCAAGAGATGGGAGATTGAGAGGCAGAGCAAGGCATGAGGACCTGGCTGGGAGGTCCCTGTGAAAGCACTACAAACCCTTTCACACAATTGTTGCTCTGCTTGGGCATTTATGTGCCAAGTCATTTTGGGAAAAGAGTATCTGTATGTACTCATTACTTGCCATTTTTGCTGGTTAAGATGTTGCTCCATATTCTGGCAGTGCAAGTAAAAGAAATAGGAATACCTAAAGAGATCAAAGCACATCTTCTGTTCACTGTGGTCAACTGTGAGTTCACCAATGGGTTTAATTCTGCTGTGTCTGAGTTTCAATGCCCTTGTCTCAGGGGTGGTTTACATTTGAAAATGAAAAAAGCACAGAGGCAGTTTAGCTGAGTATATTTCAGCTCTGTCTTTCTCCAGGGAAATTGAGGATAGCTATGTATATTAAGTAATGGGCTGAGGGAACTCTCTCTTAACAGCATATGTTTTTTTAGCTGAAAGCTGCTCAGATCTACGGGAACTTTTTATTCCTGGTTTGATGTTGTTTATTTTGGATTTAGAGTTACCTGACTCTCAGTAGCAAACTCAGACTGGTAGGAAATGTGGTTTTTCCTTTCCCAAGGCAAAACAGCAGAGGAATTTCCTCTACTGTCACCTTGAAGTAAGAGAGAGAATGGATGGCTGTAAAATCAATACTTGTGTTTCAATACCAGATTAATAGGAATGCATTTATTACAGAGATCAGTCTTGTTTATTGTTTACTTATTTATTGTATTTTTCAGGTGCTGCTAAATCCAGTCCAGCTTCTAAACCAGGATCAACACCTTCTCGCCCATCTTCAGCAAAAAAAGCTGCACCAAGCAGCTCGGCATCCAAATCAGATAAAGATTTGGAAACTCAAGTCATACAGCTCAGTGAACAGGTAAATTTGCTTTAGGCACCAAAGTAGATGCATTCGTTGTCACAGGCAGGCATGAAATCTAATATTGTCTTCTGATGAATGATGCTGTCCAGAATTATGAAGGAAGGGACAAAACTGGAAATAGTTCAGCTGGAAAGAAAAAAAAAAAAAAAAAAAAAAAAAAGTTATTTTTTTTAAAAAAAAAAAAAAAGTCTGTCTGATGATGAGATGACTGATTTTTCCCAGTATTTTTAAATTATGATCTTAGGAGTGACAGGTAGGTCTTGCTGAAGCATGATAATTTTATTAGATGTCAAAATATATCTTCTATTTCACTTGGATAGGAAAAATCTAAATAGTGTCTTTGCTCTTGTATATTACTAATGTGAAATAAATCATTTAATATGCCACTGTGGAGAAAACAAGTCTGTTTGTCATACCGAAGCATTAAGACTTTTGCAGTTGAAGTGAGACTAGAGCATTGTGCTCTGCTTTCTGGAAGGAAAGTGTTAAGGAAACTAACACACCATTTTCATTTAAAAATATGATCTACCTTTCTGTATATTTTAAATAATTTTCTGCGATATAACTAAAAAGGTTCAGAATTTCTGGAATGTAAGGGCTTCATTTTTGTTTATGCTCTGAAGCTTTACACCATTCTCTCATTTCTGGACTGCAAATGTCTGCACTGGACAAGAATAAATACCTGCATCTGGCTTAAGACTGTGCTGTCAGAATGTCAAATGCCACTACTATATATGAGGCCTGTATCTGTCCTTGGTGAGGGAAAATGGAAAGGAAAAAACTCATATTTTAGAGTTCCTGGCAGTTACATTCAGGAAGCAGTCGTTATTCTGGATCAAGTATCATTTTCCACAGTTAAGGGCATTTCAGTTTCAGACTTCCATTGACCTGAACAGCCAAGATTTCAGTTTGCTGGGGCACTGTTTGCAGAGTTGTACACTGAAAGGTGGTGGATGGATAACCACATCCCAGGCATTGCAGATTGAGTGTATCATTCTGAGCAGCAGAAAGTGCAATGGGGTCCACCAGTTTTCCAAATGGGCTCTAGACTGTTGCTGTAACAGAAAAGTTTTTAAATACTGCACAAAGAATGGATGTATATATTTTTCATGGAATTTTTTTTTTTTTTAAATCAATGTCGAGTGGAGTTCAAATGTCAGCTTAATGCAACTTAAACCATGACATTTGTACTCAGAAATCAGAATGTGTTTGCTTCAGGAGGAAGAGTTAGTTGGCATCTGAGCAATGTAAAAATATTTGATCTTTACTGTAATAGACAGTCACTATCACATCCACTGCTAACATATTCCTAGCACGTCCCATGTGTGAAAACCTTAAGCTTTATATATAAATAACCCTGAAGGAAAACTGATTATTTCCCCCATCGCCAAAGAGAAGAAGAAATTTTGAGGATTTGCAAAACTGATTCTTTAATAGCTAGTTTTTAAGAGACATCATCTAGCTAGAATGGTCTGGAAGGCTTTTTTCCTTAATGCTGACAACATTTGGAATCTCATTTCCCACTAATGGATACTTGTAAACCATGGCCATATTACTTGAGCCAAAAAAGCTATGCTGCAAGCAGTTCTGAGCCAGGTTTTCCTGACCCCCAGTGTGAACATGCTGCAAGAGCCAAATTGCCTGTTTTTTACTACTCTGCAGCAGTTGTGGAGATGAGAGCAGCAGCCAGCATTACCTGT
Source organism: Certhia americana (assembly GCA_018697195.1). Lineage (NCBI taxonomy): Eukaryota > Metazoa > Chordata > Aves > Passeriformes > Certhiidae > Certhia > Certhia americana. Next base: position 111,212,961 of record CM031858.1, read on the forward strand.
GTTAATTATAACAGTAAGAAGAGCTGAATTGTGTCTTGGATATCAGGGTTCTACATGGCTCTAATAGTTTTCTGTCCCTTGTATGGATAGCAGCCAAGGGAGATGGAAACATCTAAACTTCCATGCAATTTGTAGCAGAACACTTTAATTAGTGGGGATGTCTGTACACTGTGTTTTACAATAGTGTAGCTTAATGAGCCATTTGCAATAATTGTAAACTGTCCCTAACATTTGCAAATTAATGGCTCCCTACAATCTTAAAGTTTCCCTTAAAATCATCTTCAAACTGTGCCAGTAAATTAAACTCCAAAGTTAAATTCCAAGGAGTGTCACTCTGCACTGGAACTTGATTACCCATAGCATTAAAATAGCAAAGTGGTCCCTTTTGTGTCTTTGGCCTGTGCCAACTAACTCTCTCCCGAAGAGTGTCTGAGTGCAGCTGAGGGGCTGTTGCATACAGAAAAGGGACTTTTACATATGAAGAATGGTCCCATGAACTATTAGCTTTGTGCTGATATACATGTGGTTCCTGAAAACAGCATCATTGTGGCTTTTTGCCTACAGTTGTGCCTAATCTGCAGCCTGGCTCTGCAGCCCTGTGAGTATTCATGCTACCAGTAAGTGCCATCAGAGAGAAGACCAGTCAGTAAGAACTAATGCCTTTGCACCCATTTACTGGGTTGCAGAGGGGTTCTTTCAGTCCAGAAATAGAGCATGGGAGTTGATGGGAGCTGTTCCTCAAGTGTCAGCCTTTTGGCATGCTCATGGAAGGAACAAGTAGGATGCAGATGTGCAAAGTATCTGAAGCAATACGTATTCACGTGGCACAGACAGGTAGTTGGAACTGAAGGGGAGCATATCATAGTTTATAACAATGTTTACTATATTCAGAAGTCAATTAACTCTGTGCATATGTACGTAGTTTAATGATTTTGTTTCTTTAAACAGCGTGAATGTGAGAGAATGAAAACAGGAGAATGTCTTCATAGCAAGTAGGTCAGAAGGGGAGGTAGTCTCAGCTATTAGCTGCCAGTTTTTCAGCTGAAGTTCATTGTTTCCCCAAGCTCTAGCAAGCACAGAGCAAGAGATCTGGAAGCAGTTACATTCTTATTCTGGCTGTATTCAGGCATTGCTCTCAGCAATATGCTGTGGCAGTTCCAGAAGGCACATCCTAAATATGAGGTCTTCATCTGTAGACCAGAATATTGTAAACTCCTGCTTCATTTTGCTATTCCTAGATTTCTAAAAAAAATAGTTAATTTTAAGGTGATTGGTCATTATATCCATAATGGATTCAAACTGACAAGGGAAGACTTGAGTGTCATACTCAGGCAGCTGGTCAGAAATGAATTAGTGCATAAATGAGGTGCCCTGAGATCCTGCTCTGGTAACAGGTCATTTCTGCTGCCTTATGCCTTTCAGAGTGCAATCAAAGGTCAGAAAAAGGCATCCCAAGCTCAGCAGTTATGGAAAAACAAACTGAAAGAATTTAGTAGGCTATCAAAGCATTGTTTGAACTCTGCTGGTATTTTTACTAGTGAAGGAAATAATTTAACTTGCAGTAGGACTGGCAGCACAGAAGTTTCTATTAAATCATATCAGTTCACTGAAATGTAGTCTGATACGATTTAATTTATTTAGCATGTTTTATTTAGAAAATCATTTGTATAATTGCAGGCTTTAAAATGTGAATGCTAATTTGGCTGTAATTGGATGTGATTGGGGTCAGTGTGTTTACGGTAGACAGTGATTATTTCTGTTGGTTTTTACTCTGCTGTCCTCTGAATTTCCAAGCCACCTAGATGTTATCCTGCTTGTGTATACCCCATTAGACAGAAGCTTATGCTCCCACAAAAAAATGTTCTTTTTAAAATGTATTGCAACATCTGTTGTGGTTTCTACAAAGCCTAATCATTAACAGCTACATTGCCCATGAATTATTTGCAGCAGTCCTAGTGGTGAAATTGAGGCTGACAGCATAGCTTGAAGACTTGTGAACAAGGTTGCAAGGAGAAAGGTACCTGTACCAAATTGAGAGAATTTGTTGGTAGAAGCAGCACATCAGACAGAGCAGGTAGCCCGTGGTGCACTCAGTCATGGCAGCAGAGTGCTGAAACACAGGTTTGTAAAATGTGGTAAGTGAGGAGGCAGAACAGGAGAGGTGGAAAACCAGCACAGCAATACCACATTTGTAACTAGAAGACATTTTAATTTCCTAACTAGACTATTTCCCTCCTCTGCTAGTTCAATGTATTTTTAGGCAAGGAGATACTGTAAGTTTCCCAACAACTACACATTTATCCAGGCAAAATAATGCAAGTACTGAGCTAAAAGTTTTATTAGTTACAACTACATGACATTTCTGGCTGCCCAGTTAGGAGACATGGCTTAGGTAGCCCTGATTTCTGAATTGCTGCTTTGAGCTTCAGTATAAAAGAGTGCTGAGAAAATTGACCTTTAAGGATCAAGGTTACGATGTATCCAGGGGGAGTAGTGGGGGAGCCTAATTTGATGTTCTCTGTGGGGTAAAGTTCAATTTAGCACTGCAGAAGGAAAACTGGACTTCATTTTAAGTTAGAAAATGGAATATGTATTTAAGATTGTTCAGCATACAAAATTTTAGCCTATGTTCTTTTGTCCCTAGTGCAAAAGAGACAAAAAAGACCCTCAACTGATGAATCATGTCTTGGTTTATATGCAGGTACATTCATTAAAACTTGCACTTGAAGGCGTGGAGAAGGAAAGGGATTTCTACTTTGGCAAATTAAGGGAGATTGAACTTCTCTGCCAAGAACATGGGGGAGAGAATAACGACCTTGTCAATCGGCTAATGGAAGTCCTTTATGCTTCAGATGAACACGTAAGTTGAAGCTTAATGGTTTTATTCAACAAAAAAAGCTTAATCATGTAAAATTTTATTGGTATAGTATTGGGTCATATCTTGTATTTAGGCCAGCAGAACTGTAGCAGCTAGGATTCCTGTTACTCCTTCCCAGAAAGGAGGTTTACATTTGCAATTGCAAGCAACAGACTTTTTAGCTTGGGGAGAGGATTCAGGAGTTTTGTTGCTTTTCACAGCTTCAGTGTAGGTTCTGTATTCTGGGTTTGCTGACCTTTATCTAAAAGGGGAGGGTCTGTGTCACAACTGCAAATTGATTTCATATGGTTCTGAGCCTTAGTTTTTTTGTTTTTTTTCATCTTCCCCCTATGTGCATGAAGTCTTTTCCTCATGATCTTTAATGTGTTGAGAATCACAAAAATTCTGGCAGATGTGCTGTTCACTGTCTAGAGCTGTGAACCTTCTCTGGCCCATGTGGCAATGTTGGAATATGTATGGTGCAGGTTGCCAAATACATAATTATATCTACAAAGATAATGCTCTTTAGCATTTTTTATCCTGTTGCTATAGGCAGAATTCTTCTTTGTGCAAACCAAATAATCCTCTATTAGCAAAATTTCAGAAGTGTATTGTCTGCAAGATTAAGCAAGAATCTCATTGCATCTTAGACTTAATGTTGTAGACACTGAACAAAGCAAGAAGCTGCAAAGGGTGCTGGTTAAATTCCTCAGAGACATTCAGGGATAATGATTCAGTGGAGATTTAGCTGAACTACTCCCATTCATGTTAACTAAATCCCTGTATGGATTGTACTGACAATTGACCCTTCAGTCTCCAGCAGAGGAAGGCTTTGGCTCCAGAGTGTACAAGCATCAACTTAATCCCTTGGCAGCACTGTGGTACTGTAGGCTGTCCTACATCTGCTCCCAGAAAGCTGTTGCAACAGTAGTCAGCTGACTTAGTTTCATATCAAAACTAGTGCTGAAGGAACTACTAATTCAGTAGTTTTTCTAAAAGAGACTAATGTAGGGCCTAAATGTTTGAAAGTCAGATGCAAGAGAACCACAAGTTTGAAGCTAACAGGTGCCACTGCTCAGATGAGAAGTGACAAGGGAAAGAGGATTTGTTCAGCAATGCAGAGTGAGTGCTAGAGAGGAAAAGGAGGAGGAAACCATTATTTTCACAGGAATAAACAAGAAGACAAATTTGCCAGGCATGTGATAACAGGGTAAAAGTGTTACATATACATAGCGGTCAGAGAAAATGTCTTCTGGATTCAAGAGCAGTGATTTATTTATAAAGCAAAGCCAGAAAAATCCCTCTTCTCCCCATACCCCCTACCACATCTATCCGTCTGTTGGCTTAAATAGCAGTGTGGTTCCGCACCAAGGAATGCATTTGTTGCTTTTCCTTCTGTAGTTTTCTTTACTGGCAGAACACGTTACAAAATGTTCTACTTCAGTCCATTTCCCAGTGTTTTATCTCCTTCCCTCCAAGCCTTTCTCTGCTGAAATCATCATCCATGCCTGCACATGAACTACATACAACACCTGTACTTTCATCTAAAATGTGGTTGCTGTTGGAGACTGGGTGTGTCACTGCAGCAGGAAAGCACTGCTCCTCCAGAGAGGAATACAGAGGCCATTCCTCACACAATTTTTTTGTTCCTTTTGGTGTGAGACTTGATCTCCTCAGCTTAACAGATGGACTGTGGCTTGCTGAGGAAAGACCCTAATGCATTAGCACTAAACCAAAGACTGTACTGTGTCTGATTTAGATCCTGCCTACTTTTTGGTTTTGGACTTCACTCTCTTATTGCCCTGCTTTGCCCTTCAGATCTTCAGGGTTTTTTTTCTCTCTCTCTCTGTAATTGATTTGTCCCAAGTTAAATTCTTTATCTTGCAGTATTTGGCAGGTTAATCCCTTGGTAACAGCAGTTTGGCTTTCTTAGTCAGGCCATGAGGCTGTTAAGTGATTTGTGTGTAGAATGATTCAAAATGCAAGTATAGAGTTTAGTCCCTCAATCATTCCCCAGGTGTTTGATTATTGTAGTATTGCATTGAAGAGATTTTGATCAGGTTCATGTCTTGGGGTGGGGAGTGGGGTAAATATTTTTCTCAGAATTTCAGTTTATAATGTATTTTCAGTCATGTCGCCTCCTAAGCTTTTGTTTTGCTTAATTCAGTAAGAACTAATCTTTTAAGACTGACTAATTTTTTTAATTGATTTTGGTGATCAGCACAAATATCAATCCAGTTGGTTCCTTCTTTTTAGAGCCTTTCTTTTCTTTTCCCTGTTATGTCTCTGCTTAAGCAAGAGGGATATCATATCTTCTACTATCATTTAACATTTGACTGATCAGTCTATAGACCTTTGTAAGTTTTAATTACGATTTGGTCATTTGTAATCCTAATTCTTCATCAAAAACGTCAAAGTTGCTAGAGAACAGTGCTCAAAAGGCTACATTTCAGTGGTGGAGAGATGTGGCCCCCTACTTTTCAAGCTCTCAGTGTATAAAGCACTTGGTCATGTGGAAAAGCTTTTGCTTTCCTACACAGGCTGTTGTGATTCAGTTCATGTAGAAATTGGGAGAATTGCTCATGTTGGGTATCTCAGATGCTCTGCTCAGTTTCCCAGAGCAATTGCTAGAAAAGCGGCTGGTTTGGTAACTTTCTTCTCTAGTAGCTTAAATATCTGCTGCTACTTTTGTAAAAGGGCCCCACCCTCCCCAACAGCAGTAGTCTAACTCTTCAGTCTACAGGCACACCTGAATAGTTTGAGGCAGATGGATTTAAGGGTCAAAAGAGACCATCTCTCAGCATGGAAGAAGAGATGACCATGGTCACATGGTTCAAGCTAGAAATAAATGCTCTAAATAGATCTTCCACTACTTTCCTTATTAGGGGATGCTATTCAATGGGATTCCACCATCCCAAAGTAATTAGATTCTTATGGTTCCCATTTCACATATTTATACAAGCTGTACAATCTGAAAAATGCGTCCCAAGTCTCAGAACAGCTTCGGAGGTAGTTACATTATAAGATTCACTATTTCCATCAAAGATAAACCTGGCAAAATAGGGGCCACCACTCCACTTCAGAGCTGTGGAGTAGATTCCACTCCCTGTGCTTAGAGGCTTTTCCTGTTGTAAGGAATGAGAGGAAAGTATGTACATGACCCATAAAGTCTGCACAAGTGGGTGTTCTAATAGTGCATCTCATAAAGTCATCATACACAGGGCCTGTGGAACACATGCATTCCTGAGCATGTCACCTCGGCACAGAGGGAGGGTCAGCACAGATGGGGTTAAGGCAGCATCACTCACTGCGGCTAAAGAGGCTTCAGTTTCTCACCCCTACAGAGCAGGGTCACGGTTCTCCCAGCTGTCAGCTCCTTGCTGTGAGCCTCCTCTTTCTCTGCACATCCTGCACCCTTGCAGCCCATCACAGGAGCTGCAGTTTTTAGCTACTGCTCACAAAGCTGTTTTCACGTGAGGTACCTACTGTATGTAATAAGGGCAGCATTTCCCCCAAGGGGCCAAAACATGCTTAACTTCAGCTGCCCTGACTGTTGTGTGACTCCTACATGAAAATGGCACTTGAGTAAGAGCAAGCATGCTTTCAAGTGAAATTGTGCTGTTTCTACATGTGGTCAAGGGATGGCTCTTTCCATTGTATCAGCAAATGTTAGGAACGTTATTCTGCTTTTGCCCTTTAGATAAATATTTTATTGCCAGAAGGGAATTTGCTTGTTTTATAAGTTGCTCTGAACTATTGTGAGGAAACTAAAATTATGTCCTTCCCTTTCTTTTGATTTTTGCCTCTAATTTGAAAACTTAGCAGTAGCAATTTGTTAAATTTTGTTATTCAAGCTGCTTGCTTCTAGCAAAAGTTAGGGGAGCTAGGCAAGATGGTGTAGCCCACTGGGGATGCTGGATTTTGAGTGGCAGCTCAATGTCTTGGAAAAATGTTTTCCTTCAGAGCTGCCTACGGCAGAGTGGTACTAATGCAGGGCAGAGCATACGCAAGAGGGATCTCTTCAGTGAACCGTGCTATGGAAAGATGGAAAGCACTTGAGAGGAAAGCTGTAAATGCAGCTGTGCTTAATGGCAGTCCAGAAGGGATGCTCTAAAAGTCAGCCAGACTTTTTGAGCTCAGATAACACTGAGGTCAACTCAGGATACTAGGCCTGTTGCCTCTAATTTGAAAATTGTTCAGAACTGGTGTCACCTGCAGTGAGGATCCAGCCTTTCCTTGTGTCAGGGATTCATCTTCCAGTGGGAATGTATATTCAGAGAGACAGCTTTGGATAGTACTGTGTATAAAAACAATGGGAAGTGATTACTTAATAATTAGTGCTTTTAGCCATAGCTCTATAAGTCAGTAAATACAGGGCTCTTCCCCCCAGCCTCCCCAAGAAAATGTGTTTGCAAGTCTGTGGGAGTTAGCATGGGTATATTATTTGGGGAAAGTAATATTCCTGACCTGAAAAAGGAGGTGTGCTGAATTTTTAAAGCAGGTGATAGTAGAAGTGTCTTGTCCATTTAGTGATCTAAACCTTGAGAGAAGATTGTGTGAAAACTACAGCAGACAGGTTCAGAAAACCTTGGACGAGCTGAAAATGGGAGGACATCAGGATGCTATGGTACAGCATCTAACTGTTGGCATATCACTGTCTAACTATTCAAAGTGTTCACTCACCAGAACAGATAACAGATAGTGATGTTTAAAGTTGGCCTTTTTTCTAGGGAAATACCAGTACTGTATACGGCTCAATTAGAAGTAAAGTAAGTGTATTTTAATGCAATATTATGAGATGCTGCTTTCCTCAGGTAACAGGTCATTTTGTACTTCCTTGCATGAAAATTAAATTTTATGCTACAGTGAGCACCATGGGGCAGCATTACATGAGGAATGCTTTCTGATGAAGAGTGTTTTGGGATCTTTTTCTCCCTACAGGAGAGCCACACAGATGAGCATGAAGGTGAAGAGCAAGTCCATGAACAGCCCCAGCAGCAGGATGAGTACTGACTCACGCAGCATCTCTGACAATTTTCGTTTTGTGTGAGAACTTTCTTCTGGAGAATGGAACATGTGCGGCCTCAAACTTGAAATCAGTTCACTCCCAGTCTGCCATTAACATTTATGTACCATAGTGAGTGCCAGCCAACCACTGCATTCTGTACCAATACTTTGCCAAGATGCATTTGCAGACATCTTCTTTCAGTGTATCTTCCCAAGAAGTTGTAGGGCTACATCACCTACTGTACATCACTGCAACGTCACCACTTGGCTGCTTGAGATTTGTTCTGCTCTTTAAAAATATATATATTTATTTTTTTCTTTTTCGTCTTAAGTATGATACACTTGTAACTTGTTCTAACATATTTATATTGGCATTTTGTGTGGCAAGGAGTTCTGTACCACTAGCTATGTCTCTCACTTTGTGGTGCTTTTGCATTTTCTAGTACATCTGCCTTGGGGCATCAATTTGGCCAAACAGTTGAAATAAAGGGATACAGTGGATGTCCTACTCAAGCCATAACGATGAGGTTGTGTTGTAGAGGAAAATGCTTGTGTTGCTCACATTTATTCCTTTTCTGCTTTCACAAATGGAATGCAGAGAATCTGTTTCACTGGGAGATTTAAACCCCTGTGTTAGGAGGCTTGTTAGAAAGCTGCATGGTATGTTTTTTGGCTGATTTCTGGAGGAATAGACATCCACTTAAGCTTTTTGAAAAACCCTCCCAGTTTCCTAACTAGTCAATCGACAATTCCTCCTTTCTGAGGAATCCAATCCCAGCCTCCAGCTGCAGCTCTACCTCCACAGAGCTCAGTGCTGAGGGAGGAGAGAAATGTCATTGTCCCAAGTGTAGCTGCAGGACACAGTCTCTACCATCATCCTTGGTTTCCCATCTCTCAGAAAAGAAGGAAGTAGGCCAGCCATTTCTTTCCACTGTCCTTCCCCCTTCCACTGCCCCAGCCATACAAGTATAGAAGACACAAATTTTGTCACTAATGCAAATATGGGGGAAACAGCAACAGCACTGGCCCAGAACCCTCCCCCAAACTCCCCTGTAGGTGGATGGTGGAAACCTCACAGGTTTAAGGCTGCTTCCAAAGCATGGAGAGGCAGTGAGGAGTCCTTCTGGAGACAGGGCACACATCAGAAGGGGACCATCTGACTGAAGGCACAGAGCTGCACTTGGCTGACCTTACCCCTTCGAAACCAGTGTGGTGCAGAATCTTGTATGCACTGGAGATGTCTGCAGTGGGAGTGTTCCCTTCCAGTCTGGTCCCATGGCCCTGTTCTAAATGATGGTATTTTATAAACAGAGATATCCTGAAGTATAAAAAGCATTCCTTGTTCTTCTCCTACCACTGTGCATTGTAGTCTCTCTGGTTATTTAATGCCTGGTATTCTTGGTCTCTCTCTTCGTTTTCTGAGTTCTGGTTTGTTGTGCTGATTTAGCAGTTACGTGGAACTCCCATCCCAATTGGCATTCACTAAAAAACTCCACAGCCTATTGAACAGCTAAATCATTTTAGGCATTAGGTCCCCAGCTTATGCTTCCATAGGAAGGTTTCCAGTGAATCAGCCCCCAGGCACACACACATGCTCATGCAGTTTTCCATTCCTAATCAATCTTTTGCAGCTAAGTGGCTCTTAGTTAAATGTGAGAACCCTGCTGTTGTGTTGCACCACCAACAATATATAAAATGATGTTAAGCACCAGAACAGGTATTTCCAGTTCCTTGATCCTCCTCCTGCACAGCAGAAGAGTTTTTGGACCCTGCAGGCTGAACTTTTCCTGCACCCAGTATTGACCTCACATCCTACCCAGTGATGAAATCAAAATACTGCAACCTGCAGGCCAGCGCTTTCCTCTCCCATTTCAATTGGTTACAAATAAGGTCTGGTTTATAAAATCATTTTTTTTCCAAAATAATTATTTCCAAGAATCACCACAAATGGGGGAATTGTCATTTTTGTTGTATTTGTGTTTATTAGAACATATGTACTTATTACAATTGTCATTGTAATAAACAGTAGTTCTTCATAATGCTGTTGAAGAGCAGTTACTACTTTTTTTTCCAGACTCCAGAATGTCCTTTAACCTTTATGGGATGTGTGAATGGGGCAAGGAGTTTGGGATCAGGCTATAAACTTAATTTCATCAGCACGTCTCTGCTTACTGGAGTTCATCCTTCTGCCAATACTTGAGCAGGTGCATGGAGAGCACTTCAAGGGAAAACATTTTTCTGAAGGTGCAAATGGTTGGGGTTGCTGAGCTCCCCAGACAGTTGGTAGCCAGGCTGTTGTGCCTCTCTTCTTTTCTCTCTTTTGAAGCACATATGAAAAAAAAAAAAGAAAAAAAGCTGAGCTTTGTTTCCTGAAAATTCCTTGTATCCTGTTTCTGATCTGCGGACCACAGCCCTCTCACTGCTTGTATCAAGGGGGAGTGACTGATGTAGGGAGCCAGGGCAATGAAATTCTTTGGGGGCACCAGAAATGTGGCTGTGCTGAGGGGAGAGTAGTGTTCTGAAAGGGGAAAGAGTTGTCCTTCCCCCCCCACCCCCTGTGAGTGACCCATTCTTCTGTTATGGTTTTAATATGCATTTGTAATTACCTTTACTAAATAGCACACCATAAAGCTTTGGTTATATATTAAATGTAAACTGAAAGGAATGTAAACATATGTATTGTTAATTATAAATAGATAAGTAATGGCATAATAGAGACAAAAAAAGTCTTATTCAGATGTATCAGTCATTTTACATTATCCACAAACTGTCGCATGATAGAGTAGATTTTTGTCTGAATATGTGAATAACTTGACTTGCGTTTATCTTTTTACATATTTAATAAAAAAATATATGTGAAAATGTGTCTAGCTCTAGAGACTATTCGGAACATTCTAAAATAATAATTTCCTGGATTAAATACATATTTTTGATTCATCAGGGGCTGCATATGGGAGCAGGAAGAAAAAGGCAGCTGCTTTAAAAAACCGTAAGTTCACTTATCCTGTCTGTGTGGATAGCATCTGTTTCCCCAAGAGCTCAGCAACTGTATTTCCTTTTATAAATCAAAACAGAAAATGCATGTATGTATGTGCATGTAAACAGCACATTTTTCTTTATGGTAAATGCTTTCAGATTTTGGAGTGCTAACTCCCTTGAGTATCAGTCCAAAGCAGAACTGGCAGCAGCCAGAAGGCAAAGAGAGCAGTATAGAAAGGTGCCTAAGCTCCCAGTGGGCTTCCTCACAGTGGCCAGGTGTTCAGGGATCAATCTTCAATGCAGTACCTAAAAGCTGCCTAGATTTTAGATTAAAGTGTACAGTTTTGCTGGAAGAGAAGGGGGAATATTCATTGTAGTTCTCACAGCTCTGGTATTTTGTAACTGCAGTAGTTGCTGCTCAAGCACAGAAGTTCTGAACCTTGGCTCAGGACCCTTTTCTTCTGTGTTGAAGTGACCCTGCTGTGAGCCACCAGCCTGCACCCCACTGCTCCAGTGTCACTAAACCCATCACTTCCAGGTATCCCTGGGCCTCTGACAGAGGAAGGGAGGATGAAGCAGGGACCAGAGGAGCTCATTTCCAACCCAGGTGTTCAAACCTGGGAGAGCAGCTCTTGTTTAGCTGCTTTTCATAAGACCAGGGGAAGGCATGTTCTTGGGTTAGGGCAAATGCTCTAAAACCTAAAAAAAAATTATATATTTGCCAGTTCAGATAATTGAAAACTTTCTGCCATAATGTTGTGACCAAAAAATTTATTGTTAGACTGTTAGGTCATCTACATACCTGACTTTGAGAAATAAATCTGTGACCATACAGCCCTAAGAACAAAAGCATTTTTCCTCCTATTCATTAAAGCAGTTGCCATCTACGATGGCTAATAATACAACATATACACTGGGCAATACATGATCTCCTTTTATACTTCTCTTTATACAGATTGTATTGACAAATTGCTTTAAAGAGGAAAAATAAAGTTATTTGCCATGTTTCATAGAGAAGGTGAAAAAACTGGCCTGAGATTAATGTCCTTTAAAAGTGATACTCGGTTTCTCTTTAGAAAGGTACAAGTGCAGGCAGGTTGTGGTAGTTCAAGTTTTATAATTTCATTTAATGAATATTTTAAAATACTCCATTCCAGTGCATCAAACTGCATTTCTTCTGTGACCCTTATTTCTAGCTGTTTCTTAAATAAGTGCAAGACACATGGAAAAAGGAAGCCTGTCCACAGAGTTTCTCCAGTTATTTTATAGCTCCATACTTATATAATAGCTCCAGTTGGAGTTATTTTTGTTTATTGTATCCTAATTCTTTTCTCACCAGAATTTCCTCAATACTTGTGATAGAAAGGTGAAATACAAACTGCCTTTATAAAGCAGGTGAGATTTTTGTGGCAGCGTATCAGGTTGAGACTGCTGGGTGTGTGCAGCAACATCAAACACATCATTCCCCTTAAATGTCAGTCAGAACTGCCTTTTTTTGCAAACCTCATCAAAGAAACAGCCTTCAGACTTACTCCAGGGGAGTCCTTGGACAGCTAGGGAGAGCCTCTGTGGAGACCCCATACTGGGGGGATCCCTGGGCATCACACAGGGTAAGGGCATGGCTGCCACACCAGCGGGGAGGAAACTGGGAGATGCCTCTTGTAGCTGGACCACAGTGGTGCTGAAGGGCATCCTCCCTTCCCTGCCAGCTCTTGGCAAAACCTCAGACTCAGCACTACAGCAGGACCTGTCCCCTGTGCCGAATCACACCCGGAGCTGCTTGAACTGTGACTCATCTGGTGTTCCTTTGGCGGGTGGGACCCTCAGTGTGCTTGTTTGGTAGGTGGAACATGGCTTCTTTCAAGTGTGAAGGAACTTTCCGATATTTCTGCTTTGTGAAGAGGGGAAGCTGATGTGCAGGCTTGTCCCCTGGTGCCTGTGGTATGGGCTGCCTGGGGAAATCAGCCCTGCTGGCGTTGTGGGTAGGACAACTGCTCTAACAGGAGGTACCAGCTTAAGCTGAAGCTGCTCATACAACTTGCCAGTTCTCACCTGAAAATATTCATAGGAGCTACTATTGTAAGGGAAAGTTAACAGGGGGGAAAAATGGTCAGGCTGGTGATAAACCCATAGAAACTGACTAAGAACTGAAAAAGATGAATTTCAGACTCAGCTCAGCAGCTCAAAAGCTGCACTTCCAAAGCTGGCTTCTGGCAAGTGAGATGGTTAAATAGTTAATAAACGTGCCAGGCTGTCAATCACATTCCTCCGTGCTTACCTTGGGGAAGTGGACAGATTGTTTAATTAGTGCTTCAAGGCCACAAAGGCCCTCTGGCTAGGGCAGCTTATGAAAAGAGATGAAACTCAAATTCTTACTCCCTCCCCCAAGGCACACAGAAAACCCACGTGTATTATAGATGAAGGAAGCAGTTTACATCTGCATGCAAACATGTAATGTTTAAAAAAAAAATTCTTGTTTCTTTTTCCTCTGACATTTTCTAAAACCACAAGAATTTGCTTCAAGCACACAGGCAAATAATGACTTGTTTAGCATTTCACACTGGTAGATGATGTTGGACTGAAACTAGTTTTGAAGAGAAATATGCAAATCTTTGAAGGTTTGCTGGCCAAATTTATTTTCAGCTGTTTACCTTTGTAGGCTATATTGTTTGTTGCTACTGAAATATAAACAATGAGCTTGTTATTGCCTAGAAAATAAATAGAAGGGCCAGCTGCTGCTGTATGAAGCCTGCATTTCTGACAGGTCAGCTGAAACTCATCTTAGTGCTGAGAATGGGGGAAGAACTGTACATTTCAAAAACACTTTACTGTACCCACAGCTTTCTGAGTTCATTCTCTTGTCTTCACACATTCGTATGAGGTGAGGAAAAGACTGAATGTGCATAAGCCTTTCAGGAGGTTGTGTGGAGGAAATGAGTTGTGAGAAAATAAATATGGCAAATGAAGCAGGCACAGATGTCTGAGTAGGAGGGATGCACAGGGAGGGTATTCATTGCTGGGGTCCCACTGCTGACTAGGCTGGGCAAAACCAGTGCTAGTTATAAACCACCAAAGATCTTGTGTAACCCAGCATGGATTTATCCAGGACTTTGGACACAGTGGTAAGGAGGAGGAAGACAAAAGAGAGGCAAGTAACTCAGCTTGGTAACAAGAATAAATATCAACAGAACAACTTGGTAAAGTTCTCTGCTGGACAGGCATCTTCCTCTGAGATGAAGCATCTGGCTGCATAGCTCATTGTTGCAGTGGTTCAGATATCTGTACTATTCTATTCTTTGGTTATTTTAATCAGATTAATTCCAACTATTTATCACATCAGAAAAGCTGCAAATCTCCATGCCAAGTGTTACAGTCTGATCGTAGTGCAGGTGTTCACTCTTGGACTCGTTTCTTCAGGGAAAAGATGTAAATGTTCAAGTGCTCACTCAGCTGCCTACCCTAAAGAGAAATTGCAGAGATTAGCAACCTGTTTTGTATGTGCTTCACAATTCACTGCCTCTCCTCTCCCAGCAAGAGGGGGGAGGACCCAACCATAGTCTTCACGTGCTTGGGGATCTGTGAGTACACAGGGACCTCTAAGTATTCAAGCAAGAGAGCTGTTTTCCTTGCACTCCTCTTGCAACACACTGCTGGGAAGTTAAATGGCTACAGACCAGATTCACAGCGGTCATAAACTGTGATGGAGCTGAGCTCCTCAGTCAATTGTGAATTTTGACCAGGTATTTCCATTCTGACCCCCACCAACAGGCCCATGTTGATGCTAAGGTAGACTCTACTATGCCACCAACAACATCTACTATGTCTGCTGACAAAAGGCTGCTTTCAAAGAAAAATCCTTATGTCCCAATGGTGTGGCTTGAATAAAAGTATGCTGACCAGCTCCCTCTGAAATGAGACCTTTGCTATGCAAGATGTTTTATGTAAAAGCTAATGCTTTCAAAGCAATTGCTAAAGGATCACTTGACAATTTAGAAAAATGGGCATCAGTAAAGTAAAACTTAAGCAATAGTTCAGATGACAATGACAAGACTGAGATCTAGCAGGCACAAAAATGTGCTGGTAAGATTAAATGAACTGGAAAACTATTCATGTCACCAGCTTGAGAGATGCTAGCAGAGGGCCAAGAAAAAATTGGGACAGCTATTTTGCCTGCAGATTCAAATCAAAGTTGACCTTATTTTATTATTTCTATTTATGTCACTTTGCATTTTACCTTCCTATTTTTTTCAGTCAAGTGACCTTAGGAAGAAGAAAGGCAAAAAAAGAGGGGTGGAAGCATTCATGCCACATGGGTCAACTGCTACGTAAAACCAGTCAATAAATATTCTGATTCTAATGGGTTTAAAACTGAAACCAGTTGGCTACATTGGAATAATTCAAGTCACTGAAGCTGCTGCACTTGCAAAAAGGCATTGCCTGCAATAAACTGGTTTCTTTCTTTTTAACTTTAGACTAAATAAAACAACACACAGCACTAAATAAAATCCTCAAAAGATAAACATTCAGACTGCCAGACAGTGCCCCAACCAGAGACTGTTTCCAGACCCCTCTGCTCACCACGCAGACCCCGTAGTGCACGTGGGCAGCCGTGACCAGGGCGGTGAACACGCCAAGAACTGCTTCTTCCATGCAGCCCAGCAGCCCGGAGATGGCCGCGTACACCACCAGCGCCAGCGGGAACAGGAACCAGTGGAACAGCTCTGGCTGGGTGCCGCTCATCTGGCAGATGATCACCTTGCACTGTCGGAGCAAAAGGGGCCAGGTGAGAAGTGCTGGGCCAGCCCAAAAGGTCTAAGGAAAAGTACGTCCATTTTCTCCGCGGGTTGCTTTGGGTGAGGGGCAAACAAGGCTGCAGTTCAACATGGGGCTTGTTTCTGGTGAGAAGGCTGCTGTAAGTACACACCTTCCTGCCTCACTGGGTCCTACAGGACCTTATTACAACTTAAAATACACCGTTTCCTGGAGACAGTGCTTTGATACATTTGATAAACAGAAGCACATCTTCACAAAAGGGGAATTTGTTTGCCACCTTACATTTTCACAGGGGCTCATAAAGCTGTGACCCCAAATCAAATGTGCCACCACTTAATCACTGTGAGAGTGTGCTGATGGTTTAATCACACAGCCTGACAGAAATATCTTCTGGTTCATTGTATAGAAGGGAGAGAAGACAATATACAACATTTTCACATCCTGTGTTTTCTTTTCTTTGCCCTCCTTTATGTACTAAAACACCAATTTCTTAGCTCAATCATGGCAGTGGGCTCCCCAGAGATGTAGCTGGGGGCCCAGAGAAAGGGATCCCACTCAGAATGGCAGAAAAAATGAATATACCATGCTTGGCTTAACAGAAGACAATTAGCTTAATTCTACTGAGTTCTGGAAACATAATAAGATTAATTCACTTGAAATCAGTATTTTAAAAGCAATTAAGCACACCAAAGTGTTTTGTCTGGTTTAGGCTCCTTAAGAAATGTGTCTTATATATACCATGCCTGTTACAAAAAAAAAGAAAAGGAATTTAGGCACATCTGAAATATTTTATTAAGTTTCACTCAAAATTGAAATGTGGTTAAAAATAGATTTTATGTATCCTGAAAACAGCAGAAGAATGAAAAACTCATTCCCTGTGCAGTGCCTGAAATCTTATGACAGCAGCAGTAGGAGTCTGACCATAGGAAAGAAATACTGGCTTTACTGCCCATGCTGTGGAAGCTGAAGAATGCAAAAATAGACCATGAAAAAATAATTAACTTTGAATAGTGGAAGAAGTAAGCCTTTGTACCTAATGTTAATATTTTCACTTACATTCACAGTATTGATTGTGAATTTTTTTTAATAACGCTGGTTTTATGACTCCTTTGGGAATCATTCCAGGGGGTATAAGAAATTGCTAAAGAAATCTATAAACTAGAAATTTTCTGGCTACATAACTAAACCTGACCATAGGTTGGATTTCATATTGTTTTAAAGCATTATTATATTTATATATTTGGGCGACCAAATACATGGTTAAAGGCACGAGAACTTCCAGATACTGGAACTGGAATGGCAGGTAGAGAACCATGCAGTTTGTGGTCTGCAGAACAGGAAACCCAATGTGTCAGCCTGTCATGGAGAAGGAAAGTATTGCCTTGACAAGCCTTCCTCTGATGCTGGAAGAAAAATGTCTAAGGGACCAGAAGAGGTGAAAGAAAATGCAGGCCTGATTTTCAACTTTAGAATGTTACAAATTCCAACTAACACACATGCATTTTTAATGCTTGCTTTTAAAATGTTAACATTTTCAGCTAACATGCATACATTTTTAATTCACACGAACCTCCAACACTGCAATGTATCCTTTGGGAAAAGAACAAACAAAGCCTGAAGAATATGTATTACACTCAGTGTCTGATAAACTGCAGCCTTGGTTTGCCTTACTATTTAATTTCGGCAAGCATCCTGCCACATTCACTCCTGGTTGGTTAAGATGTACGTGCAGAACATGCTATCTGCCAATCTCTGAAAGTATTTTCCCTACTGGCATGAAGCAATTGTATTTCTCATTTTGGAATCTCCACTATTCTCTTAAGAAAAAAGGGTAGATTAGGTAATGAATAATGCATACAATAAAACTTACAAATCTGAAAATCAACTCATTTTTGTGAGATTAATTCCTTAAGATGGAACTGTTTGATTTGTGACCCTCAGAAATGTACATTTGTAGGATACACCTAAAAAACATCACAATTACAACTTGTAACTTTTACAACTTTTCCATTCCTGAATTCAGATTTTTAAAGGGGCTATGCTTTCTCTTTTAAAACTTCACATTTTTGAAGATTTGTCTCATAGTGCAAGACACTTCCAGCATTTCAGTTTTTAAGCTGGACGTATCATTGCTCAATGGCAAGATTTTAGATGGTCTTAGAGACTATTTTCCTAAGATGACGCTAGTCACTATCCTCTAGGGTATTTTTGCTTAAATGCAAGAACACCTTTTGCTTGGTTTTTCCTGGCTTCCCCCAGAGAAGAAAGCCCTGGGTTACCTGCAAGGTTCAGCACCACTGTCTGGCTGCCCATGCTAGAACTGCACAGAGGTTTACGTTGTCCCTTGGGAATTAAAGGGGGAAAACTGGTCAGCATGATTTGGTACAGGAGAAACTAATCTGTGAGCAGAGAACCATCACGAGGCCCCTACTGCTCTTCACATCTTTCCCTAAAACAAGAGGTCAGTGGTATGGCCTTTTTCTAAATGGTGAAGGGAAAATGTAGGCTCAGCTGGACTGCAGGATACAGGAACGCATGTGCCACAGTAATGGACACAAGAGCAAGGGAAAGCTACAAGCCCTCCACTCTTGCTAGTAAATCTAGTGCCTGTGTTCACTTTTCTTTTACTTTACCAGTTCTGCCTGTATATTGGTGAGTATCTGTTATATTTCTGGAAGTAAGGCATTCCAGGGTTTTCATAAACCCTCAGAAAACAAACCAGAACTGTTACACTGTGGCAGAGGAGGTATTTTGGTACTGTAAGTGTCCCAAGCCCAGACACACACATGGTATAGTGTATTTTTATGTGACAGAATGCAGCACAGAGGTAGAAGATCTGTGTGACTTTGCTGATTTTAGCTACATTTTCTGCTCCCTTCTGCTTATTCACAGAAAAATAGAAAGCTAACTCTAAATAATACCACCACCTCAAATATACTTACAATAACGTTTGAGAAAGCAACCCCAACCATCCATAAAAAGAGTCTGGGTTGCTTTGCTAATATGTTGCTTGGAGATAAAACCACCCAGACTGTAAGAAGAACGAACAGCAACAGAGGT
The DNA here is from genome assembly GCA_018697195.1 of Certhia americana. Lineage (NCBI taxonomy): Eukaryota > Metazoa > Chordata > Aves > Passeriformes > Certhiidae > Certhia > Certhia americana. The sequence goes on from CM031858.1 coordinate 111,231,637, forward strand.
GACACAAGAGGTAGCAGACCTTCATACAGAGAATCATTCTTCAGTGTTTTCTTTAAATGTGCTCTGGAAATAAATACAGAGATTTTGTAGAGAAAGTAAGTTTATCCATTCTATTTCTACACAGTAACTTCAAACTCTAGACCAAACTCAGCCCAAGAATTCATCTTGCAACAAGTGCAAATGTACTAAATACCAAACATTTTGCAAGAAATTGTAGTATACCCAAGTAACATTTATTTCTGGGGTTCAATTGTACTGATTTATTCACACAGTTCCGGATCAGCTTCACTTGCTCACCATTGTCTGGCAATGGACCAGTAAACTCACACAATGTGAGCTGCAGTACTCTCAAGTATGCAGACATGCTGTGAATTCCAGCTTTAGAGGGTGAAGCTTCTAGCACGAGACATAAACTTGTTTCAGTCAATACACCCCGTGTTTTCAGTAGCAGCGGAGTCAAGCACATGGCTCTCAGGTATTGCTGTTGTTCAGGTCTGGAGGTGATGTTGCTTGACAATCCTGTACATTAGGATTTAGGTAATTTAGTCCAAAGGGGAGGCTTTTTGGCTAATTAGAGTACAGGAAAATTAATGATGCATTGTATTTTCTTGGGTATTTTAAGCTGTTTTTAAAAGGTAGTAAATTATTGCATTTTCTGTCAGCTAGGAAAATAGGAACTCTAAATTCACTACCACTAAACCATTCCTTTGTACAACTAGTTCAGAAGAGCAAATCTGTGTTTGAAATGGACTGGGAAATGTCCTGTTTAAAATCTTTGAACATATGTGTTCATAGAAACAGCTAGACAAAAATCCAAGAAATATCTTTCTCATGCCAAAAAGGAATAATCTGCTCTTAAAATAACAACTGAGAACAGGCATCAGGATGAAGAAAAAGAGGAGATGATAGGAAGACTCAAATCCTTTGTCACCAAAGAGTTTGTGCGTGCATCATTCAAGCAAATCTGACTGGTAGTTTAAATTTTTTGTGCTCTTCTATTCAGAGGAATGATAAACCAAGCGGAAGGCTTGAGAGGAACTATGTCAAGTGATGACTTGAAAAGGAAAATACTAAACAAAAGTCCTGACAGGAAAGGAAGGAAACCAAACCCTCAGTGTCCATTGGGGTAAAGGCTGCTACTGCCAGGGGCTGACATGCACAGGGTGCTTCCCTCCCCTTCTCAGTCATCCCCAAGCCAGATTTCCTTGCACAGCTGGTTCCCAGGTCCCTGCCCCAGAGCCCAGCCTTTCTGCAGGTCCTCAGCCTTTCCTGCCCCACATCTCCCAACTCTCCACACTTCCTGCCCCAAACCCAGGGCTGTGCGAGCTTTTGGTAACTACACTGAATACCACCACACAAAAAGGGCTGTGTAGGAGAGATGTGACATTGTCTTATAGTCTCTCCAAAATTTAAATGTTAATATCAGTTTCCACTAATTCCTGAAGACAGGCAGTGACAGTCCCTCCTCCAGGACACTTAGGACATGAGAGACCTGAAGTGACAGATGAGTGAAATGAGCTAGCAAATACTAGTGGAAGGTAGGCAGCATTAATAAAAATAGGCCATTGGAGTATAAACTAATTGTGTATATAATTCCTGGGTGCAGCAAGCCAGTTTTTAAATGTAATCACAGCTTGCCACCTGCCTAGCTTACATCTGATAGCAATTATCTGCAGACTTCATACAGAGGAGTTTTACAGAAGGACCAGGAAGACAATTAAGTACTTCACAGACTGCAGGATGGTCAGCTACAGAATTCCACCCAGCACAGGCAGAAGTTACAAATCACATTTGATTGCTAATAAAATGCAGTGGTTTTTTACTACAGAGCCTCTATCAGTTTACTGTGCAGGACCACAGTGAGACTGCATAGAGAATAGCAAGTGAAAGGAAAAGGAGAGAGTTGTAAACGTGAAAAAGAAACCAGTCAGATTCTGAAAACTCCAGAAAAACCTTTTACTACATTATCAGGACAGCATCTGGATGAAAGAAGCTAGGCTACTTTGATCATTACATTTATTTGTAAATTAGGAAACCATTAAATATACAGAATTAAATAGGAGGTGATAGAACTTATTTAATGTTAATTAACTTACCTGTGAATGTTGTATAGTGTTTGTGGAAATGATAGAAACAAACTGAAGCCTGGAAGAGAAAAATATTAATATGTAATTTGACACTGATGACCTCAGAGGTTTTTTCATATGATAACAGACATAGTGTGCCATTCTAAAAATTATTCAGTTATTATACAGGATATGAACTGAGTTTGCGGGCTTTAGGTAATAATAAAACTGTCCTGTTTTTTCCCAAAAGCTAGCTGCTAGAAATAGTTGCTGATACAGAATTTCCTGTCTAACGAGTGACAAGACCAGAACTTTTAAAATTTAATTCTGATGCAGCTAATAGACAAGATCAATTCTTTTTCATACAGGTTTCTCTGCTGGACCCAGAACACCCCTACTTTCCATGACCTGCTGTTTATCTAGAAAAATACAAGTCAAAGACCGAAAGCCTTCCAGTGGAATATAGAAAGACAATAAACTTCAAGCTGGGCTGTTCACATTAGTGGGAAAATAAGTTTATAGTTCAAAATATTTAGGGTCAAGTAATGATCTGTTTTGATAGTACAATAGCTAAAATTAATTAATTCTTATGACGTGTCATTATCATTTGAACAAGTGAGAGTTTTTTACTTCTTTTCAACACAGCTGTGGTGTTTCTGGAGCTCAGCTTTACCCCACAAATCACAGGGGTTTCACCTTTGCTATCACTGTGTCTCCCTGCACTGCTATTGGTGCTGCTGGTGGTTATCAACACAGCTGCCAGCAGCCCCTGAGCTGCCTGAAGACCCAGCTGTGCCCCCTCTAAAACCCACACCCAAAACATGCCAGTCTACCCAAGAATAAAAGAAGACTTTCAGCAACAAGTGGAAGTTTGAGATTTAAACAAAAAAAGAAGCCGCTGTATGAGTCAGCCCTTAATTAGGTGAAAATCTATATGACATTTTTAATCTATGCCATTCCCTGTAGAGCTCTTTGGTTTGTACTTTTCCCCCCTTTATTGAAGGCTTTTCCCTGGTCAATTTGCTGCTTGGAGATTGCTCTGGGTAGCACATTTCTGCATGGCTTTTTTATTATAGGGCACGAGACCTGGGTGTGGTGCACTAAATTAATATGTATTTCCTATTTTATTATGGGCAAGAAAAGCACTCTGATATGTTAAACTTTCTGGTTTTGACATAAACCATCTCATTTAAGAAGCACTGTACTGTGCTGCCTGTACAGAAAAGTAGAAAGCTTTCATCTCATTATTAGCAGTATTAGGGGGGGGGGGGGGGAATGAATAGAGGAAAGAGATGATTTCAGATGACTTTGTACTGGGGCTACTGTGCCATAGCAGTGTCTTGAGAAATGTCAGTTTACTATTCAGTCCTCATCAAGGACATACACAAGTGTTTAGGACGCCTTGGCCACAGTGGCAACTCAAGAGGAGGAGAACTAAACATGAAAGAATAGTGGAGATCAGGATTGTCGGAAAAGAGAAGTAAAAAGGGATGCAATAGATAATCTATCTCTCCAGTCTTTCTGGTTATCTGCTAAAGAGAAGGAAACAAAGAATTGGGAGAAAAAAAAAAAAAAAACCCAAACCAGAAAAGCCAGCCAGTAAATAATTCAGGTATGTCCTTTTTTTCATGTTTACATTTTGGGTTTGCTTTTAAAAACAATTAAGAGCTGTGCTTCTTTACCATGGCAGAAACTCCCTATCAAACAGCTGAAGGATGTGCAACTGAAGTAATATCCCAAGTATTTTGTCAATATATTTCTAAAATTCACAGGCTTAGTGACTTCAGAGTGATCTGTGTTTAATGTGCACTCCAGTTAGCTATGTTTTCTATTAGGCAGGGAGCGCTAGTTCAATAAAATCTTGAGTTACGTACAGCAGTTCCAACATCTGTATCACATTAGAGCAGACATGAGACAAAACATTGACTCTTGAGGTTAAATCTAAATTTCCTGCTGCAATCCTAAAGTTTGATTTGTTAGGAGAAAAGCAACTGAGAGGAACAGAAATAGAGACTAGAACTAGAAATAGAATTCAAAGAGCAATGGTTGCCAACAATTTGTTATTTTTATGAAGTGCCATTTTAGTTAGAAATAACACACTGACCACAAACAGTCCCCCAGCTAGCAAAAAGCCACTTTCCAAAGGGGGCAGTTCCTCTCCTGCATTTTTACACGGCTTTGCTTTTTGCACAGCGAGAGAGCTGAGGATGCAGCAGGGAGAGCAAAGGGTGTTCCCCCGTTTCTTATGGGATTTTCAGAATTCCATCATTTCCTACAACATGTTGCTTTCCCATCTTTTTTTAGCTAAAGAGGCCTGGCTTGGGGGCTGCTTTTGGTACTCATTAAGTCTGCTTTTTAATTGGCATTAAGGATCCCTTTGTGCCCAGGAGCTAAACTGCTGCATCCGCATTGCTGCCATTCCCTGCTGCTCTGAGGAACAAAAGGTGCAGCCTGGAAAGCAAACCCACTGCTGGCTGTCTGGCGCTCAGCCACCCAGGCACTGCCCAAGTGATGATCATGGAGCATTTTTTTTGTTTGTTTTTAATATTTGTTTTATTTTAATTTTAAAATACTTTTTAAAAATCCAATTTCCGCGCATTAGATGTTTTAACACATGCGAAAATAGAACTCCTCAAGTGTTCCTAGAAGTACTATACTGCTCTTCCAAGATTTTTTAGTTCCTTCTTTACTGTTTTCCTGTTCTTCAGGTGATTTAAAATCCAGGACCCAGCTGTAAGAACGCAGGCCTATATTAAAAGCAGAAATACCAAAGCACAGATGGGTGGCACAGATACACAAGAATCCTTGTGTCATGCTAGGCTGAAAGTATCAAGCCCAAATCCTCTGATTTAGGAACAATCCTATCATCAGTCCTCTGTGTTGCACAATGTAGACTCTCTTTTCAGAGAAATAAGCATTTTTAAAGCTCTTTATTGGGAATAATTTTGCCCATATTATAAAATGCCAAACATAAGCATAAACAAACAAACAAATCCCAATGCATTCAGAAATTCAGGATTAAGGACATATCAGAAGTGAAGAAATGAAGGCACTATCTTGTTTTCCAAATATGTATATGTATAAAAGCACACAGACATATACAGAGACATGCATATAAATATGTGTGTACATATATATACATGTATATATACATGTGTATAAAAGAGATCAAAAGGTAATTCCCATCAATCTTAAGAACAACTTTAAATTTCATTTAGTGCTTTAAAATTCAGTTCCAAACCAGTAACATGCTGTGTAATACAGCTGAATAAATTAATAATAACTTTAAAAAGCTAGCCCACGATGGATACCATGGTACCTTGTCACCCATGTTATTTGGACTAACAGTAATATATTTTAATTATGTGAGGGCATTTTAAATGCTCATGTAAGTAAATTTAAAGACTGCTGGAGATCTACAGGCAGACAGGCTGTTTCCATGACATGCTGCAGTTACTGTGGCTGTTGCATCTGATTTAATTCAGGCATTTCTGCAAAACACGGGCTTGTTCATTGTAGAGAAAGAGAGGGTATGGCCAGAAACAAACTGCTGGCACTACTGTCAGTTCCAGAAAATGCTATTTCAGTACTCAACAGCCCCATGCTAGCCCTCTGACAAAGCAAACAGCTTGATGCAGGTAGCCACCTTTCTGAAAACACAAAACCTCACAGACTGTAAACACTGCTAAATAAAGAAGTGACTCCAAGACACCTAAACCACTAAACAACTCAGACTGCTTCAAAGGAAGGACAACCTACACTGTTTATCTTCTCCACACCTTTGCTATCATAAATCCCCTTTGTTAGTAAGTTCCTGGCAAATGAATCATCCTTAAACTATCCTAAGAAAAGCACTGAATTTTTTTTTTTTGTTAAGAACTGCCTTTCCTGATAGCTAAAAATTTAAAAATGAGACCATGTGATACAGGGATGTAATTTTAGGTGAACACTGCACTGGAAATTGTGTGAATTTTGGGAAAGTACCATCTCTGCTGTGCTCCTCCCCCAAAAAATACTCCCCAGAACATTCATCGTATTGGAAGGCAGGGAAGAGGTCTGTGCAGACCTTCTGGGCATATCACAGAAGTTGACCAACTCTCTAACAGTAGGCAGTTGTACTTGCATTTCAGTTTAGAGATTAAATACTATCACTCTCCTCTCTATTTCTATTTCTCTATTTCTCTATTTCTCTAATTCTTCAACTGCCCACACCTCCACATGTCTTTCTTCAGTACACTGCTTGGTCTTTCCATTTCTAGATTAATAGTTCATCACAGTCAATGTTTGCTTTTTATTTATTATCATTTATCATTTACCCTTCTTAGCCACCAGACAAGAAAAATTAGATTCAAAATATCCAGGCCTCAATGTTAGCTTGGAAAAATATTTAAATACCTTTTCCATGTTTTGTTTTTTTTCCAAATTCCTTGCACATTTAGAGCAGCTAGACACACAAAAATATCTTAACACACTGAATGTTTAGCACAGTGATCAGTGACTGGAAACAAGCTTCATCAAAAGGTGAGCGTTTTAGGAGCACTTGTTACTGGAACTGAAGTTTTTTATGGAACAGTGTGACTTTCTCAAGTATGTTTTGAACAGACAACTCTTTTAAATGATTGTGCAAACATACAATTGAATTTTGAGCTGTCCACTAAAACAACATTATATTTCATTAGTATGCAAAATGGCAAATTTAAAGCCACTTAGTAGTTGGAGAAGGGGGTGGGGGGAGAACCTTAGAAAACAAGTATATAATTTGCAGACTTAATTGAGCCTGTAAAGTCTGAATACATTAGGATGAAAGATACACCCAAAATCCACAGTATGAAATGATTTTGCAGGGATTAAGGGAAATGAGGTAAACATAAGCACTCTCTTCCTGCACAGAGTTGGATGTGGGTTTTGGATGTTTAGCATCTAAGACATTTCTGCAGTATAAAGCTTGTAGAGGGATGCATATATCATGCTTGTTGAAAAGAGATACGTTTATCATGCCTGTTGGTTTTATACCTTATTTTCAGTGTCTAAGGAAGTACACATGGCATTTATCTTGAACTGAGCTGTAAGATAACAATTAGCATTCAGAGGGATTTAGTACTGACTGAAGAATTAGTTTATGGGTATAGCTGCTTCATTGATGTAGTTCTGTTCACACACCATTCTGTTTCTGGGCACAGCAAGAATTAAGCACCAGAGAAAGAGTGCCTTTAATTGAGGAGCCCAGGCTGACTTCCAGAAGGACTCTGCCAGACCAGCTTCCTTGTTTGACCTTCTCCTGGGGCTCCCAGAGCCTCTAAAATGACTCCTCATATCTTAACACCACCAAACTTATTCCCACCTGTAATCAGCATCCCATGACACTGCTCTGCCTCCAGCCTTGAGCTCTCTGCTTTTCTGGGTTATTGTTCTGACTGGTTGAGATGAGTTACACTGAACATGAACTCAGTGGCTTCTTAAAAATATATCTCAAGTGACAGGTGAGTATTTCACACCCTTTACTTTAGCGGAGCCTCGTACAATCTGTCACAACAATGCCTTAATAAATGTTAGATTGGTGACAGACACATAGAAACCAACTCATGTTAGCCACACTTCTCGAACAGGAATGGTCAAAGCCTGTTGGAGCAGTAACATTTTGAAAACAGCACTTGATGTTTAATCATTCAGCAAGTCATCACTAGGGCAGAACCATCAGCCACTTCACAATGGGAACCATAGGAAATCACTAAAGAACGACTTATCATTCCATAGGGGCAGAAAAAATTCATAATTTGACCCTGGCCTCTTTAACAGTTTCTGACACTGAAAAAGGGCCAGGCTGCTCTATGAACACCCATGGTAAGGACTTGTGTGTCCTTCTTTGATACACAGGATGTAGCATAGTTTAAGTACAAGGCACAGTTTTAGAGGAGTAACTGCGCTTTCCACTGTGATGGAATTCAAATAACTGGCATGTTTTAAATGTTACAGCTTGGCCTCATCATCATTTTTTTGCTGCTATTATTTGTTCATTTATGTTTTTAATCCTTATTTTATATACTTATATAGCTTAGGGAAGAGTGACCCTCAAGGAAAACACTCTGTAGAAGTCAGTACAGAACCCAAACCCATGTGCATTATAGGAAAAAATTCTGAATGCTTTGGCCCCATCTCTAAAACAAAGTTCAAGTTTCAGATCTCTGACAGATGTTAATACTCAATTCACATTTCATGTTCAAACCTGAACTTTGAAAACTTGTTTCAGCTTTGCCAGTGTTCAGTAGCCAGATCTGAGGCACCACACATGGTGGACTCAAACATGACACCGCGTCTGGTTTACAGAATAGTCTGCCCCATGTGCCACACACTGATCAAGTATAACATATCCACTCCATGCTTAAGTGATCCTTTTCCCATGAAGCCTATTCTTGTGGTTGCAATTGATACTGAGAAGGAGCAGGAAACTGCATCCAGGCATCATTTTTCCAACTTGCCTTCCTAAGGAATGAAGCTGATGTGTAACTCTGCCTGTTTGTGTACATCCCACCACAACTTCTAAGCCCTCAGTCAATTCTGAACAAAAGAATATATTAAAAGAAATTTCCAGTAAGATGCATGTCTCCAGTGAGCAAAGGATTACAGCCTGAACTCAAATTTTATTAGACATTACAAAATCTTCATACAGAGCAAGTAAGAAGGTCCCAAACATAGGAAATGTTTCATACAGAGCATGCACCTACAGGTCATTTAATAGCAATGTGAGACAGAAACTATCATCAATTAGTAATGCTGCCCCCTGAACTACCTGTCAGTGAAAATCTTCTTACAAAGTCTACAGCATCATTTGTGGTACTAGAATTTATGTGCAGAACTGACTGCTTTAAAATGCTTATTGTAAATATTTTATATTGCTCTCAACCTGATAGCACAGTGACAGGGAATGTTAGGCATTTGGGATGCCCTGGAGGGGTGAAAATAAATGATAGCTCTCAGCCCAGTGCTGCCCTTTGAAGGGATCCTAGTTAGCCAGATAATGCTATGGGACAGTTGTGGTTAAATCCCAAGAGAGCTTTTGGAGTGTCATCCATAGGAGCCCTGATGAGTGCAGAAGTAATTAGTTCCAGATGAGCACACAGACACATAACTTTAAAAGGGTCTGTCTGTCTGCTCCCATGCTGGGACAGAAAAGGCATTTCTGCCTAGCAGCCAGGTCAACATGCTCTGGTAACAGGAGAAGGACCTTACTCCATCATTCAGGGTCCAGCTAGGTGTGTGTTTTGGAGCTCAAGGATCGAATTGCATTCACTGCCAGTGAAAATTATGGGATCGTGTTTGCTGGGTAGCTGACAAATTCCCATAAATACTATGCTGAAGTTTCTCTGTTTCGCGGGGTAGTCCTCCGAGGTCACTGCTCAGCAGCTCAAGACCTGGCTTTCCTACAGGTGTTCACAATGTGCCAGACAGTTCCTAGGAATATACATAAAGCTCTCTTTCCTAAAACATCTAATCTAAACACCAGTATTTCTGCCCTTTCATGTATATCTTTGTGTGTTCTGGCACCTGATAAAAGCTCCATTATTTCCAATGAGTGAGTGTCACCTGGTGATACCACAGCTTCCTCTGAGGAGGTGCTTTCGCAGAGTTCATCCTTAGGTTATACACGGGTTATTTTTTTTCCCAGAAAACTCCAGGAAAGACATCTGAGAAACACTCTTGTGCATCTTGTTTAGATTTCTTTCCACCACAGAAGGTACTAGCTAAAGTCCAGCTGCTCTCAGAGAAGCAACTTGGCAGCTGAACTCCCATTGTGTACAGAACAGTAAAAGCACCAAACAAATGCCAAGTATTGATGGAGCAGCTACAGGTTCGCTGTTAGAAGGACCACTAGTGACTACTAAATGCCATCAGATGGTTAAGCACAGCCATTTATGGTTTAATGGCTCCTCTCAGGATCCTGAGAAACTAGCTTGTAAAAAGCGTCAGAGGCGTCAGAGGCCCACTTTGTTTTTAACTAGCCACGAAGGCATTTAACTGAGCAAGCCAAAGTGGGCTCTCTGATACAAACGGCTCTGGCTGAGCAAGGCACACTTGCTGCAGTCTTTCTAAGGGAGAGAATAAATGAATCTTCCTGGCTGCTTGGCCCTTGGTGAAGGTTAGACAAGTACTTTTTCTGCAGCCACAGTGGGGTCCTGCAATTTACCACAAGCCTCTAAAAACTTTACATGTCCCTAGTCACTGCACACAGGCTATCCATTAGTAACCACCTTACTGCTGAGCTGGGATTCAAATGTGAAGTGACAGCACTTTCTGGACAAGCATAACCCTTAGTGGAAAGATTCTGCTTTTTTTATATTTAAATTTAGTGTCTGTTTGTAAGAGATTTACTAAGCACTATGACGATTCTGTAATACAGAGTCAACCAAGACTATTATTTTGCATACTTTAAATCCATATTTAACTTCAACTAAGTTGCAAAAGTTATCATTGTGGATAGTGTGCTAGAGAGAGGGTTTTTGGAGAAACCTTTTGTCTCCTCTTTAAGCCTACTCTACTTGGGACAATGATGGAAAAAATACTATTCTGTGCTCACAAATCCATTCATACAAGCATACCACGGAAGACAGAAGCAGTACTTCTTTCTAGTGTTAGTGGAACAGTCTATCAAACTTTGCTTTGCAGCTGGTTCTGGCAGAGTATGAAAAAGGATGCTCACACCTGCAGAACTGATAATGCTGAAATACTTCCCTTCCACCAGCATCCCTACTGTGCTGAGCAGTTTGAATTAAACCTTCATCCATGGCTTCCCAAGTGCAAGGGAAGCCATCAGAGTACTCCCTGAGTGGGCTGTCATGTGTCTTACTGACAGGCAGCAAGCACTGATGTGTTTAGCACAGAACAACTATGTTCGGTGTGTTGGCCCCTGCTAGCACCTAATGCTGCCCTAACCTGCCCATTCCATCTCCCCTGGGCTTGCAGTGCTGCTTCAAGAGCACAAATCACTCCCTGTCTACAGCTATTCAAAGATGAATAAATCACTGGCTATTGAAAAGGCATCCACTGTCTTTTTTCCCTTCCTGTCTTTCTTTTCCTCAGAGTGCCTAAATCAGGTCTGACTAGACAAGGACTCTATAATCTTGGTCACACACTCTTGGTTTTATCCTCTGGTTAAAGCACAAAACCATGTCCTTGCACACGCTGCTCATTAGAAAGCATAGCCTGAACACAGGGTCTTTTCCAATCTGTGAATTCTGGGAAACAGTGCTGGGTCAGGAGGAGGTACCTGCTGACAGCCTTGCCATAGAGAGAGGGTGATGAGAGCACACATCAGTGCAAAATGCTCAAATGGCTCCTGTCGAGTTGACGTGGGGCAAGCACCAAGACCTCCATTTGGCTCAAGGGCAGAAGATGTTTCTTGGGATGCAAGCCTAGAGTGTTTGGGTCAAACAGTATTTTGGTGCCCTCTTCTTACCACTTGTATACTCATATAAAAATCTCCAAAATGCATGTGCTAATTTTTTCACCTTCCAAGCAACACATCCAAGCCATTTTGCATACACAGATTTTCAGCTAAGGCTTCTATATTTTTAACTCATTAAAATGTAACTGCTCTTGTTTTCAGTCTTGATAATAGCAGTCAGAAAACATTCAATGCTCATTTCAAACTACACTGACGGTATTAAATAATGACCAAATAGGCTATTGCTCTGTATGAAAAATAAAACTCTTCTGTTTGCAAAGGAATTCTAAAGAAGAGCCTAGAAACCACCTGGCTTTTATTCATATTTTCAGTTGTGCATCTAAGGTTATTTAAATAATGTCTTCATTCCCTCTGTTCATAATGTTTTGGAACATAGTGTGCTCCAGGCCAAAACATTAAACTTAGAATATACATAAATGTAAGTGACATTTTACCTGAGTGACATGAGGAGTTCCTCAGTCTTTGGGAGCCCAGCCAGCCAGCACACTGCACTGAACTGCACATGCAGATAAGGAGTATTTTCTGTAATATTTCTGTGCATTATATAGTGACTCAGCGAGGAAACAATTTTCCAAAATTTTCTAATTTTAAAGTTTTCCAGTATTAACCCTTTTAATCATCTCTATTCATGCATTTTTGGAACAGCCAACACTTAAAAAGTAAAACCAAAAAAAAAAGAGAGGGAAATATAAAAAGTATCAATTCAAAATAATTAAAAAGCAGTACACTTTTACATAGAACTGGACACTTACCTATAAGCAGGATAACTAACAAATCTGTAATATAATAACCAAACAGCAAAGGCTTCTGCCAGACCTCCACACCTACAGTACCGGTGAGCAGATATGCTGCTATTAGCACCTACAGAAAAAAAGATAACTTATGTTCAATCCTTATGCCTAAAGGTAGACAGTTTCACTTATCATCTTAATACAAATGCAAAAATTTAAAAAAAAAAAAAAAGTCTGTTAGTTACCTCCTGTCCCTACTTTTCCTTCTGCTGCCATGGCAAAACAATTACTTCTAAGCAGTGAAGGAACTTGGAGGGTCACCAACAGAATTATTTAAAATGTATGAAATATGGTAAGCAAGAAACTTCCCTAGTAATGGGTGCATCTGTTTGTATGTGGTAAGTATTACTGACTTAACTTTTCAAAATACCTAAATCCTCTTTTCATGCCAGGTATCCCCACTGCACATGCACTTCCCTGTTTTTGGATACAGGCATCAGAACTAGCAATGTGATTATTTTCACAGCTCTGTCCCTTGAACTGATCCTATCAGAGTAACTGGGGGAAGGGGGGAGAAAAACACTAAGCTCACCTGAAACAATAATTAAAAAAAATAAAAATATTCAATGGAATGTGAAGAAATAAAAAGAATGGGAAGGAGATGAAGTCCTCCCTGCTTTTTAATTTGTTTGACAGATAACATCATGACAGGACAAGAATCATGTAGATGTCATTAGGAGTGAAAGGACACATACACAAGACTCAGGAGCACCCAGCTAGAGGGACTGCTGCCCTTCCCTTTCTCTAGCCTGCTTTGTTCTCAGCTGTTTAGTTTTGCCATAGGACCCATAAGGGGCTGTATGTTTCATGCTACATTAGCTCTAAATTAAAACAACAACGTTAATTTCAATGCCATTTAGAAAACTGCATATTCTCCTATTTATTCCCAGGTAACATTCAGTAACCTTTTTATTTTCCACTCAATGTAGCTTCTTACTCTGCGATGAAAAACGGTTTCCAGCTTTATTTGCGTTACAGATTTTACTATTTCTTATTTAGGTTTTTAATACTCTTTTTTTTTCCCATGTTTTGTGTTTCCTCCATTTGAACTTCAAGAAGCACATTTCTAGTCTTCTATTTAATTTTAACTCAAAGATACACTGAGAATCTCTTTGTTAATTAACAGGCTATTTAAGATCACAGATAAAGAGCAGAATGCTGATGTCGCTTTAAATTCTATTACACATAAATAATACTACATTTGGTTTCACTTGCTTCTCTGTATCTGAAATTAAGATTCTTGCCCTGTCAGTATGCAGATCTTTTAAGATGTTTTGCTTGGATTTTGCATTGTGGAACTGGATATTTGAATTGCCTTTGCAAGGACAAGCAGCACAACAGATCTGCAGCGAGGAAGAGCAGGCACTAGTGAGTGCCATTATGTCTTGGGCCACTGAAGACATTGAGTCAAATTTTGGTCTAAATGAAGGACACATATAATGGGTTTTGCAATCCACTGCATCAGAGCTAATATTTGGCTTCCTGAAGAAATTGTATTATATTACCCATAAGACATGATGGATAGAATCCTGACCCCATCAAAGTTGATGGCAAAACTCCAACTGGCTTTGATGAAGCCTGATTTTACCCTCACACGTTGAATCCTGAACAGGCTTTTTTGGCAAGTGATAAAAGAGGAACTTCAGTATTAACCATTATTACAGTCAGTACTTCTGGCAGGGCAGTCATGAGCATCACTGTCAGATGTCAGTGCATGTCTAGGAACAGGAATGTGGATGCAATGGGCTCTCACAGGGAATGCCCTGCCCTGGGATTTGGTGATGCAAGACTCCCAGATTGAGATTGCCTTTTAACAGATGTATCATATGAAAAAAAACCCAGTCCTTGGCTTCAAAATTTTGGTATTTTGTTTTTTAAGGACTCATCATTTTTACTACACTGAAGCAGTCTCCTGCTTTAGAAAGCAGACCTCCTTTAGAAAGCTGGAAGGATGAGAAAACGGCTGCATTACTTATCTAAGCTATACTAGCAAAAGAGTGAAGATTGTCAAAATTATTAGTAAAGCCTAAGTCTGTTGATCAGCTGTATAAATTGTTTTAAATTCACTGCTAGTGAAAAATAAAAAGTAAAGCAGTGATCCTAAGTGGAACTGAATAATTCTACATAGGAAAAGATCGCCAGGTTTTATACTTATCTCTCTTATCTACTATCAACCAGCTTTAGTACTTTTCAGATATAAATGTAGTCTTTAGCAAGTAAAAATAGCTGCAGCCTTTTGTAAAATGAGAAGTCCAAATTAAATAACTGTATTTGGTTTGTGTGACCAGTTTTTGGTAGAAGGGGGTCTACAAGGGTGGCTTCTGAGGAAAACTGCTAGAAGCTTATCCCATGTCCAGCAGAGCCAACACCAGGATGGACCCACCACTGGCCAAGGCTGCACCAACCAGAAATGGTGGCAGTGCCTCTGGGATAACATATTTATAAAGGAAAAAAAACCCAAACTTATTGTGCAGTTGTAATTTCTACCAGAGAAGAAAGGGGTGAGAATATGGGAGAGGAACAGCCCTGCACACCAAGGTCAGTGGGAAGAAGGGACAGGAGGCGCTCCAGGCACCAGAGCTGAGGTTCCCCTGCAACCCATGGTGCAGACCACGGTGAGGCAGCTGTGCCCCTGCAGCCCATGGACATCCAGGGGGAACCAGAGATCCACCTGTAAGCCCCCACACCAGAGCAGGTGGGTGCCTGAGAGGAGGCTGTGAGCCTGTGGGAGGCCCCAGCTGGAGCAGGCTCCCGACAGCAATCTGCAGACCCATGGAGAGAGGAGCCCATGCTGGAGCAGGTTTCCTGGCAGGACTTGTGATCCTGTGGGGGACCCACACTGGAGAAGGCTGTGCCTGAATGACTGTACCCCATGGAAAGGTACCTATGGTTCATGAAGAACAGTAGCCCACGAGATGGACTCACATTAGAGACGTTCATAGAGAACTGTCTGCCATGGCAGGAACCCTACTCCGCAGTAGGGGGAAGACTCCTCTCCTTTAGCAGCAGTAGAAACAACCTAAGGATCTGGCCATAACCCCCATTCCCTGTCTCCCTGTGCCCGTGGGGAAGTGGAGGTAGAATCCAGGAAGAAGGGAGAGGTGGGGGAAAGGTCTTTTTAAGATTTGCCTTACTGCTTTGATTTTGATTAATAAGAAATTTAATTAATATCCCTGAGTTGAATCTGTTTTGCCCATGGTAGTATTTCATGAGTGATCTCTCCCTGTCCTTCTATCAACTCATGAGCCTTTCATCATATTTTCTCTTCTATGTCCAGTTGCAGAGGGGAGTGATAGAGCAGCTTTTGTGGGTACCTGGCATCCACCCACCACAATGACACAACTGAGAACTATAGCAAGGTAATATAGATGGGTACAATCCTGGATTCCAACTCTCAGCAGCATCTGACCAGGAATACTTCTGGCTTTCCAAGACCTTCTCTATGAGAATGAAGAATACTTATGCTGAGAAAAATGTGGAAATACAAGGTGTTACTTTGTGGGCTCTTTGATATTGCCAACAGCAGGACAGCTGGATTCCAAGCAGGGGCTCCCTATCTTGCCATAATTTTGTAAATAACAGGAACATAGTCCCATTTGTTCCTCTGTAAAATCAAAATAATTCTTTGATGTTGCATTGGGAAAATTCTATATAAACATAAGACAGTATAACCCCTCGAAGTCTTCTACCTTCCAGCCTTTTCCTTGTTCTCTAAAATACCTGATATTTTTAAATCACCATCTCTTTCATGTCTTTTCACTATTTCAGGTATAAGTTTTGTGACCACAATATTTTAGACTGTGTGTGTACATACATTTTTTTCCTTACCATTGATTTACCGTTTCTGTTTTACACACAGGTACATTTAGTATGCTGTGTGATATTCTACATGATGAAAAAAACCCCAAATATTTTGTCATATTTTAAAAAAATATGCATACGCTTTTAAATTCTTTATGATTCCACAAAAACCTGATATTATTTTACTGTAATATTCAATATCACTAGCATATTACTATAGTATTAATTGCTCATGTGTTGAAATATTTTCCACTAACACAATACTCAAAATAAACATCCAGGAAGCAAAGTCATTTAAAATATAAGGCTACTTCATTCTTCTGATAATAAATGTGACACTTGCCTAAAAGAGTGAGAATGATTTCCTACAAGCTATTTCAATAGGAGTTAGCTTTAATGTGATGTGCAATTTTTCATTTCCACTTTATTTTTCTAATTTTTTTCTCTTTCAATAAATAGTTGAAGGTTGCAAATCCTGGACTTTGAAGAATTTTCCCTAGAAAGATCACTTTTGCGTTTAGCTGTTATAGACAAATGGTTAAAGGCACATGGAAGATTAATTAATCAGGGAAGGTTTGGGGGGAATCACATTCAAGTGGTTAAGAATGAAGTAGTCTGCTGCAGAAAGAGCCTGTTCACAGCAGGTTTTTCTGTTCAGATTTCACTTGGATGCACCATGGGGCTTCCCTCAGATAACTGAGCATTGAGATCAGTTTCCAGCCATGTCTGGAGGCAGCTTGAAGCAGACACCATGGTCTGGCCAGCACTGCTTCCTCTCTGCTATCACTTCTCTTACTTCAACAATTCCATTGTGCTCCAAATTTGGAACTAAGTAATAATATTTTTTCTTCACAAGAAAGACTATGCTTTCCACAGACACTTCGAATTAGAAAAGCTCTGAAAGTGAATATCCTTTCAACTGAAATTAAATTGTGAATCATGAAAATGTGACCAAAGAACAACATATTTGCATCTTTTTTGTTGTTGTTGTTGTTGTTGTTTTTTAGTAATAGAAAAGGTTTTTTGCCCCCTCAGAGGAGGTAGAAATTTTTTCGAGATGAGATGTGTACTTCTATTGTTTGGGATTTCTCTGCCAGCTCCTGAAACATTGGCTGCCACAGTACATCCCTGGAAAAGGTCATATGGGATGTATTTCAGCATGGGTTTCGTAAATAAGCTTGTCAAAAGAAAACCTGGAATATGTCACCCATGAAAGAAACCTTCCCCAGCTTTGACTGAAGGGAAGGAGAAAAGGAAGTTCTACAATGTTTCAGTTGTTAGAGACATTGTGTGCTTCCATTTATTCAGAGTTCCAAGGCAGGCAGAGGCTCTAGTGGTACTGTCCAAAGCCAGCAGGCAGAAGCAGCTGGGAAAGCATCTTAGACTGAAACCCTGGGGCTCATGGTCCAAGCAGCCATCCCTTCAGGCACAACTCTCTCTGTATGTGGGATTTCTTCCTCTCCTTGAGGAGAGAGCTGCCTGGGATTTTGCTGCTTGTGCTTCTTCTGAGCTTGCCCCTCTCAGCTAGGGAGAGGGAGAGGAAGGAGAGTGGTTGCTGCTCCCACACAGCTCTTCACTTTCAAAGTTTTAATTAAGAATATAAAGGGTATCTCCTGTTACACTTAAGGCAGCAACAATGGAGCAGAGGTATCATTACATCATATTAAGGAAAAATTAGTACTTTGTTCCCCTGCTATGAACTCAACTGCAGTGGCTTATGAAAAGCAAGAGCAGGATTAGGTGAGTATTTCATTAGGGTAATGTTAAATTCTTCAGAAAGAAAACAATTTTTTTTAAACAAAACAAGATGATATCTGTGAAAATTAATATATGGCAAGAAGCCAGCAATTTTAATTTCTCAGGAAAGCTTTATCTTTCTTTTTTTTTTTTTTTTTTTTTTTTTTTTTTTTTTATCCTCCAAGAAACTTAATTTGCAGATATTAGCTTTCTTTGGTTGGTCTTGTGACGAAAATAAAAGTCTTTGTTTTCACAAGATGAATCCAAGGGAATTTCTCACACATCATAGCAGAGGTTTATTTCTTAGTCTTTTCTTCAGGCTTTTGGGGTTTCCAATAGGTGCTTACTCAAAAGTGTATGAAAATTGTCAAGATGCTATGTTACAGAGACTCCTCTCCCTGCACCTTTTCCTGCTACTCAGGAATCAGCACAAGATGTGTGGGAAGGAGGAGAGACAGGAATAGCTTTCCCTGCTGCATTTGCCGCCACCTTGATTCTGGATCTACAAACGTAACAGTCCAAGCATCTCTCAGACACATTACAGCCATTTTCCAAGTTTACAAACCACAGCTTTCTGCAAATGATTGTCTGCTGTAATCAAAGCTAATTGGAGTGCCAATTACAGCCCAGCTAGCGCAACTGGGTTACCAGTTCTGATGAGTCATCAAGTCACAGAGAAACGTGATGTGCATAAGTCCCCCAGACTGTTCTGCCTATAACAAGGTATTTTCTCATGAGGAGCAGCAGCTCTTTCTGTAGCACAGCTAAGGCAGAGCCTGTCAGCGGGCTGTGTTTATGTACAGCACAGCTGACTCAGCAGCAGCAGGAGCCACATGCCAGTTAAGTGCTCATTAAGGTCATCAGCCCTTTACTTGAACGCTGACAGTAACTACTGTTTTTTCTTGAGTTTTGTGGTGATAACAAAGCCCAAAGTTCCTGGCTACCAATAAGTTTAAAAGCAGAAGCAGGGGACTAAACAACCTGAGTGTCTGACGTGCCAGTGCAATAGCATCAAGTTGTAGGTGAAATTACTGAAGACAGGACAGAGAGGCACATGCCTGCAGCAATCCAGCTAGGAATGCCATGGAGGAAATACTGAACTCAACATTGTGAATCAATCTGGAAGCAGCTAGTGAGCACTTTCACAATTTCCACCTCTAAATGTAACTGTGGGAATATCTGGCAGAGAAGCAATGCGGGGAAAAAAAACCAGCAAGGGGAACTGTCCTGGGTTGATGCTGAATTGTATCCCCATTCATCTATTTAGCTCAGAAGTAAGTTTTCCTTTAAAACTGGATCTGAGAGTGAAGGAGAAGTGGTGGAATGTCTGAGGTGGTTGTTTTCAAAACATAAAGGTAAGCATTTTCAGCTTTCCTGAACACACAGTGTGTGTTGTCTGCTGTGTGGACAGTGAGAGAGAGCTCTCCTTTGCTTTTTGTTAGTTTTTGGCTAGCTGAAGAAGAGAAGTTCTCCAGACTGTGTTTTGGGGGTTTTTCTCATTTTCCTTGTAACTGTTTGAACCTGCTCTGGACTCAAACCCAGCAGAGCCTCAGGAGCTCAGAGCCGTGTCCCACTGGGCCTGGCCTGGGACCGGCATTTCCCAGCATGGAGGGACTGACAGCAAAGGAGTGAGCTGAGCTACAGCCCACGGGAGAGACTTTCTGAATTCAGCATCTCTGCAGAGCAGAGAGAGGTACATTGTTATTTAATATTGTTCATTTGTTATGCTGGGAGTGCTTTGCCTGTTAAACAAACAGTTTTTTCCACTTCTCTACGAAGAAATCTTTTTCCTGTTTTTCCTGTCCCTAAACCAGGACAGGAACATTACCTTTCTTACTCATCATCAGCCAGTTGCTATTGTCCCCAGTATCCTCTAATGAAGATGAAGAGATGAAGAGCTGTCTTTAATAGTGCACATAGCATATAAATTTGCTGAATGGGTTTACAAAACAAGAAAAAATTTTTAGGGGAATTAAGATCTTTTACTAGACTAGTCAGTACAACTGGAAAAAATATATTATGTGCTTTCTGTTGTACATGTAATGTATATTGGACTAATGGAAAAATACCACCTTGAGCTATAAATACTGTCTTCTCTTTCTTCACAGGCAATCACAACTACAACATCTATTTTTTTACAGATGGGATAACTGACATACAGAGATTTCAATGCTACAGTCTTCTGCCACTGCTGATAACTGTGCTAAATAAACATCAAAAAATCCTCGCATTTATAAGTTCATCACTTTGACTGTAACCAAGTTATCACAGAAGGTACTAAAAAGCAAGTGAGCAGGACAGCAGTTCAGCACCAGAGCGGAACAGGAAATAGCACTTGTTAGCACCTTGCATCCCAGTTAATCAAAGCACTTTACAAATTTACTGATATTCAGCCTTGCCACAGATCTGTCAGGCAGGGAAATATTACTGCTATTGTTTCCCAGATAAGAAAACAGTGTGCCACAGGCACAGGTCACTAACAGGCACTGACAGAGTTAACAGTACTGCTCTGCTAGTTGATACCTATTCCCAGACTTAACCACTAATACAGTCTGGATGTTGTAGTGATCCAGCAGAGCTTTCTAAACACTCACATGTACAGTGATCATCTGAGCAACAAATAAAAGAGGCTTGAACATAGCTATTCCTCTCCCGCTGGAAGAACTTCATGTAGAAGACTTACGCAGACATGGCTGAAACTTGCAGACCAGCTGGCTGCCTAATGTCTTAGTTCTGAGCCAACTTCTCCCAAAACCTATTTTCTAGGGGACAACACAGATGTGCCACAGCTGGACCACCATCTCTGAGCTGTTCTCAAACCACTGGATTCTGATTATGTTTACAGCATTACATCTGTAGTCATTAATCTGAATACTGTATTTCCATTAAAACACATATTTGAGAATTTGTCAAACTTCTTTTCAATTATTTGGCTGTACCTTTCATCTTGTGCCTGTAACAGGAAGCTCAGAAGACTGACCACGCTCTTCATGCTGCAAGACCTTGGCTATCTGAGACACAGATAAGCCAGCCCACAGAAATCCCAGTGCTAGGCCCTTGGAAGTGCACTGAGCTAGTTAATAGTGCTACTCATCTGTGCTCTGAGGACACCATTCACTGTGGTGCCCTGGGTATGTTTTCTGAAGAGGTCCACCTCAAGACAGGGCTGTAAACCAGATAAGGACTCAGCTGGTGCTGACTGTGGGCTGATAAGCAACTCATGTTATGAGTCATGTCAACGTCTATGACTTTTTGACATCCATGATGAATGACTGTTTTTCAAAGGTGGAACTCACTTGACAACAGTTACTACTCTCTGCATAGGTACAATGCTATTTCCATTACCACATTTGTTGTAAAATGGAGTAGAATTGAGGAGGTCTAGTAAGGTATAGCTGTGTAATTACTGTTAATAGATACTACTTGGACTAATTCACATTGTGCCTCACCACCTGGTATTGGGGGGAAAATTGCTTGTGCCTTCAGATAGCATAGTAATTTTTGTTAATACCACAAATCAAATGCAGTTAAATGACATCCTCATGGGCACTGTCTGGCTGCTAAACTTGCTGCAAGCCTTTTTTCTCCTGCACAGCAATGAATCTCTGATGCTGACAATTCGCTTAAGAGCAGCCCTTTATTGCAAATGCAAAAAATATTTCTGAATTACTTTCAGGGTTTTGCAATTTCACATATTTCAATATCTCAGCCAAATATATTTGCCTTGAACTCTATTTTTCTATTGCTTTAATATTATGAAAACAATTACATAGTTAAAAAAACAAAACAAGGATGATAAATACTTACTACTTGGCTTATATCATATCCCCAAGGAAGAAAAAGAACTCCTGTGTTATATTTCTCCCAGTGTGAACACATGAAGTTGAACAAGACAATGCTTAAATATATATACATTGTATATACAGAAACTCCAGTCTTTCCATTGTCACGGGAACAGACAGAAAAAAAAGAAAGCACAAAAATTGAGGTAGCCCAGCTATCCAGTCCATGGTCAAATAGCTCTCCCAGAGGAGTACTGGACTGAGTCCTTCGAGCATGTTTCCCATCTATGGAGTCTAGAAGGATTGAGAAAGGAAAAGATACAAAAAATTAGAGTACAACAAAAAGAGTAGCTTTCTTCACACACAATTCACTACTGCCATATACAACATACAGGAAAATAATACTGATGACAGCAAACTGAAGCACAACAGGTGCTTCAATACCAACAGGTCAGAACTGCTTATAAAATAATTAGTCCAGTTATCAAGTAATTTTTCTGTCCTTACCTCATCTCTGAAACTAAATGCCACCTTCCTCCTGAGTTTTAGAAAAATACTCATAATTACTTGCCTCCCATTGGTCTTGAAACATTTTTACATCAGTCCCTGCAATTAGTTTCAGGTGCTGAAAAATGTCCATAGGGCTTCTTGCCCATCCATTGGTGTTGTGGACCCTCTGAGCCTTCAGACCCCTTGTGGGGTAGATTCACTAAGGCATTTAAGTTGCTTCTTGCTCGATACCTTGACTAACAGTTACATGGCGGCTTCAAGGAGCAAATTTCACAAAAATTGTTTGTATTTGTGCCTACATACATTTTAAAGTGTTTTCCAGTTTTTGTACAAGAGTGTGTTCAGGTAGCCAAAAAGGCCAATGGCATCCTGGCCTGTATCAGCAATAGTCTGGCTAGCAGGACCAAGGCAGTGATCCTTCCTCTGTACTCAGCACTGGTGAGGTCACACTTTGAGTCCTGTATGCAGTTCTGGGCCACTCACTACAAGAAGGACATTGAGGGGCTGGAGTATGGCCAGAGAAGGGCAATGGAGCTGGGGAAGGGGTCTGGAGTACAAGTCTTATGAGGACCCTCTCTCTCTGAGAGAGCTGGGGTGGTTTAGCCTGGAGAAAAGAGACTCAGGAGTGACCATATCACTCTCTACAACTGCCTGAAATTGGAGTCAGTCTCTTCTTCCAGGTACAAGAAGAAATGGTCCCAGGACACACGAGTTACATTGGACATTAGGAGAAATTTCTACACCAGGACGTTTGTCAAGCACTGTAAGAGGCTGTTCAGTAAGTGGTGGAGTCATCATTGATGGAGGTGTTTAAAAGATGTGCAGATATGGCACTTGGAGACATGGTTTAGTGGTGGACTTGGAATTGCTGGGTTACTGGTTGGACTTGATGACCTTAAAGGTCTTTTCCAACATGAAAATTAGAATTATATGATTCTAAGATTGCTTTATAGTTAAAGGTGCATTATGTGTTGATCACTTTTAGTACTCAAGTGCTTAAAAAATGATCCAGCTGTATGGGACCTTACTCTGAGGATGTAGTTGACAATATGGTTTGAATTGATCTGATAGTTCACTGCTGCCAAACAAGGCGACCTGCAGCCTGTTCAGCTGGTGGAAAGACAGCAAACATTACGTTTTCTTCTGGGTCACTGAATTGGTACTGTGAATGGTACAAAATGCAAGGGAGATGGCACAAGGCAGAGATGGTGAATGCAGGGAGGAGAAAGATGGTCTAGCAGCTGTAATGTTTCTCAGTCATAATGTCAAACATACCCTTAGTCTCTTTTCTGAGAACATGCAGGTGAAAAATAGAACTATTTTCCTCTTAAAGTTGAGTGTAAACACGCAGGATAAACCTCTTAGGAAAAAGTACACAGAAAAACCCTACAGATTACTTGTTTCTGTCTTGAATCTCAAAATAAAATGGAGATGCATTTCTTTTTGATACTACTTGGAAGGTGATATAGCTAACGATTATTAGCTATTGATAGCATTAATAACCCAAAACTGACTTAGGAACACAAGTCAGCAGAGTGAGACCAAAGACCCCACAGCTGCTGTAGATCATATGCTACTAACTCCTCTGGATTATTTGGCAGTACTATGAGTTTTGTTTAATGTAAATACACTTCAGGGACCTAAACCAGGAAAACATGGGATTTCATTTTGCACAGATTTTAGACTGTATCTCTATTGTAGTACCTAAACAGCTGTGATATATCCTCTGCTCAAACACAAATCTATTGAGACAGTTCTCAGAACTCTAAAACTTAAATATCTCATAGAGGATTTCAAATACAGCTTGCCTCCTTCTAGAGACTCACTCTCTCGCTATTAACATTTCCATTGAATTTTCAGCATCTTGCTGAAATGTGCAGAAAGAAAACTGTATAAGCTTCAGGTTACTTGAAAGGTGTTGAAATAAAATTAGAAATTCTTTCATCCATTAAGCAATATCTCTGAAACCTAACTAGCAAATAAAGATATAAGCAATCCTAAAGAGTTTATGGTGTTTTATATTCCAAGAACACCTATCTCGAATCAGACAGGATTCAATTACACAGGTGTTACTATTTAAAAATGAGAATGTTAGAAGATTTATCTGTTTATAAATTTTAGGTTGTCACACAAGTATATAGAAACTAAAATATGTACCTCACAGTGAAATAATGGTTCTCATTTTGCAAGAACTTTGTTTTTTCTAAAAAGAAGCTTATAATGTTGTCCTAAAATAACTTCTAATTATAATGGTCATGGACAAAAATACAGAAAATATATGACACATACATCAGACTGGATTTTCAGAAATCCTTAACCACATTTTCCATGTTTCATTAGCTTTTTAAAAGACTGAAAATATTTTCTGGTTTAGGTCTCAGTTTGAAATCATTCATGCCAAAATAGTGTACATTCAATAGTTAACATACACTGTCCCACACTTCCATTGCTTTAGAATTCTTATACTATGAACTTGTCTCTCAAAGATTCATAAACACTCAGTTTTATAAAGTTTATATGACTTTTAAAGAGTGGAATTCAAAGTAACAGCAAAAAGCCCTCCATTTCATGGAAAGGAAACAATACCAAACCACCATAAAAAAGCAGGGGAGATGGAGAGCAGCATGTTAGGGAATTTGGAGAGAGTAACTGTGTCATTAAAATAAGCTGAGAAAGATTACAGTTGCATATTTAGTTAGTTATTATGGTTCTTTGCAGTCTTCCAGAGGGAAAACTTTGGCCATGCAAAATTAAATCTGTGACTAAATATTTCATGAAGTGGCTTGGACAGCAGACATAAAAATCTACATATATATTAGTTCATTATAGCTTTGACTGTCAACATCATATTCCTTGTCTTCCAAGTACTAGGAACTACAGGCTTCACTGGCAAATACCATCTGCATTAAAAATCTCAGAAGCTGAACTGCCCATGAGCCTTCTGGGGTGCGATACAGTAACAGTTCCAATATGTAATTCCAATTTATGAGACAATAGTCACTTCATTAAATTCCATACAATGGCATAAAAAAATGGCTTTCACAAAAGAAACCACTACTTTTGAGTACAGAGAGCTGCTAGAGAAATCTGACTAGTAGTCAGCTTCAAGGGATGGTTTTCCCACTGCTTTTTATGGTACAACTACAAAGAAATTCTGGACAAAAAGATTTTGGCACAATCTCACCAACTGAATAGAAATGCCAAGGCACGTACAATGCAGAGGGAGATGGCTGCTCAAGGGGATACCCCAAGTCAGTCAAGATGGCTCTACATGCATGGGTCTGATTCCAAAAGTGGTCAGCCCTTCTGCCCAGCACTGCAGCCTACATGTATAACACACCTATATATAGCCTGAGGATCTCAAATATGGCACACAAATGCATGGCTACACTGCAAAAGCCTTACCAGAAACAGATCCAAGCAGAGGGTACATTTAGAACCACAGAATAAACTCATTAAGATTGTAAAAGACCTCCAAGATCATTGAGTTCAATCTCTGACTGAACACCACAATGTCAACTAAATCATAATACTAAGTGCCATGTCCATAGTTTCTTGAACACCTTCCAGGGATGGTGATTCCACCCCCTTCCTAGGCAGCCCATCCCAAGGCTTAATCACCCTTTCAGAGAAAAACTTCTTCCAGATGTCACATAAGAACCTCCCCTGGCACAGCTTGAAGTTATTTCCTCTTGTCCTGTTGATTGTTGTCTGGGAGAAGAGGCTGACCCCCACCTTGCTACAGCCTCCTTTCAGGTGGTTGTAGAAAGCCATCAGGTCATCCCTGAGCCTCCTTTTCTCCAGACTTAACATCCCCAGCTCCTTCAGCTGCTCCTCAAGATTTGTGCTCCAGACCCTTCCCCAGCCCACTGCCCTTCTCTGTACATGTTCCAGCACCTCACTGTCCTTGTAGTGAGAGGCCCAGAACTGAACACAGGATTTGAAGTAAGGCCTCACCAATGCTGAGTACAGAAGAAGGATCCTGCCCTGATCCTGCTGGCCACACTATTGCTGATACAGGCCAGGATGCCAGTAGCCTTCTTGGCTACCTGGGCACACGCTGGCTCATGTTAGCCACTGTCAATGAGCATCTCCATGTCCTTTTCCATTGGGTCACCTTCCAGCCACTCTTCCTCCAGCCTGTGGCACTGCCTGGGGTTGTTGTGACCAAAGTACAGGACCTGGCACCTGGCCTTGTTGGATCTCAACACCACTGGCCTCAGCCCATTGATCCAGCCTGTCCAGATCCCTCTGCAGAGCCTTCCTGCCCTCCAGCAGATCAACACTCCCACCCAACTTGCTGTCATCACCAAACTCACAGAGGGAGCACTCAATCCCCTCATCCAAATTATTGATAAAGATATTAAACAGGTCTGATCCCCTGGCTGTCCTTCATGTGCTGCATAATGAAACTAAAGATGATCTGTTCCACAACCTTCCCAGACACTTCCCAGACAGGCCTGTAGTTCCCCATATCCAATCCTTCCTGCAGGTGCACATCACACTGGCCAGCCTCCATCTCTCTGGGTCCCCCATGGTTAACCAGGACTGGCAATAAATGCTGGAGGGTGGCCTGGCTCTTCCCTGGCTCCCTCAGGACCCTGGTGTGGATCCCATCTGGCCCCACAGACCTGTGGGTGCCAAGTGGCACAGCAGGGCACTGACTGCTCCCTCCTGGATTGCCGGGGGTCTGTTCTGCTCCCTGTCCCTGCCTGCACACTCGGCAGGGCTGCCTTGAGGAGATCCCGTCTTTCTGTTGAAAGCTGAGGCAAAGAAGGCATCAAGTACCTCAGCCTTTTCCTCACCTTTGATTACAATGTTCCCCTCCACATTCAGTAAAGGATGGAGATTTTCCTTGGCCCTCTTTTTGTTGTTAATGCATTTATAAATAAACTTTGCATTATCTTTCACAGTGGTAACCACATGGAGTTCAAGCTGAGCTTTCACCAATCCAATTCTCTGTCTACAAGACCTGATGACATCCTTGTACTCTTTTTGAGTTTTCTGCCTCTATTTCCCAAGGTTATAAATTCTTTTTTTTTCTCCCCAAGTTCCAGTGAAAGCTCCCTATTCAACCAGGCCAGTTTTCATCCCTGATAGCTCCTTTTTCAGCACCTAGGTATAACCTGCTCCTGTGCCTATAAGATTTCCTTCTTTAAATATATCCAGCCTTCCTGAACCCTTATTACACAGAACTATGCAGTCCCTTTAAATATACTACTTTGAGTCTCCCCAAAAAATAACCCTGTTGCACTGTGTTGTAGAAAGACTAGTTTGGAACAAGAGAGCTTTGGAAAAGAAAGCAAAAAAAACACGCAAACATGGATCTCACCCTCAGGACAGCATCATTTCAGGTCTGTGTCTTCACACCACTGCACAGCAAGGTGCAATGTACCTAAAAATACACTCTTGGCACAGTAGAAAGTAGTAAAAATGGAATATGAAACTGTGGTGTAGGTGTTATGGGAGAAAAATAGCAAGAGGAAAAAAAAAAAACTTATTTCCGTAAGAAGTTCAGGCCTGTCATCACATCTGTCATCACCACCTTGCCTGACACACTCTTTAAGCACTGAAGTGCCTAAAAATTTCCTTTTTTCTGCTTTGTCCTTTATTTTTCCTATCTTTGAAAGCACCCTTTGCTAATTCTGCTGTCTGAGCTTTCAGAATGTCATCATCAAGGAACAAAGATTTTTATAAAACCAAACAGCAGTGACTCTCCTATGAAGAGAGAGTTGGAGTTGTTCAGCCTGGAGAAGAGAAAGCTACAAGGAAACCTTAGAACACCTTCCAGTACCTAAAGGAGGTACAAGAGAGCTGGAGAACTTTTTTCAAGGGCATGTAGGGATTTGACAAGGGGGAATGGATTCACTGAAAGAAGGTAGATTTAGATTAGGTATTAGCAAGAAAATCTTTGAGGATGGTGAGGCTGGATTGGGTTGCCTGGAGAAGCTGGGAATGTTCCATCCCTGGAAGTGTTTAAGGATAGGCTGGATGGGGCTCTGAGCAACCTGATTTAGTGGAAGATGTCCCTCCCCATGTCAGGGGAACTAGAAACAGACTGCTGCTATATAATTATTTCCATTGTTCCTCTAAAATAATTTGAACTTTCAAGAGGGATAACAGTTACTGTAATAGAACCTCTAATACATTACTTAATACACTGTTCAGGGTTTAATTCTCATGAACTTTTTTTTGTGTTGTGGTTTGTGGGTTTTTTGCTGTTTTTTTTTTTTTTTTAATCTAAGAGAACCATTTTGGAAAGAGATCAGTAGTTTATCCACAATGCCTCTTTATCTCAGAATCATCACTAGTGAATTTGAAGATAAAAATCACATGAAAATATCAGACATCTGAATTATTTCACTGTACATTACCTAAAGCATAAGCACAGAAGGTAGTAAAAGCACTGAAAAGCCACACCCAGGTGGGAACAAGTCCAGGACTGGTACCTGAAAAAAATGGGGTAGTGAGTCAGTGTAAGAGGGGTTGACTTAAAAGAAATCCACCAAGATGCACATATACATACAAACTAGCTGCCACTGATTAACCCACTGCATCAAACAGATTGAAATATTTGAGTCTGACCTTCAAGCATCAGTGAACTCTATAAAAGAAGCACTGAGCAGGCTTGAATGTGTTTACATCGTAAAGGACAAAAGGTAATAGAGAGGTTTTGTGGTCCTGAAATGACTCTAGTGTTGCACAAAACAACGATAGTAACTAGGCAGAAATATTCACAGGTCATGGGAAGACTATCCATTGAAAAATTAGTTAATGTTCATGTAATATATAGAAAAGAATTTTTAGAAAAAAATGTTTTCAAGCATGATTATCAGTAGTAATCTGGGGTTTGTGTAGCACTTTTACCCCACAGATCTCAACAGGAAATTTTTGTCCTTAGGCTAGCAGAAATATTAGCACTTCTTTTTTTTTCTCGTGAGAAAAAGGAAAAGATAGTTGAATTGGACAGAGCCCAGGGTTCTGATCTTGTTCTGCTGATAGCATTAATCCAAGGTTATTGTTTCTCTTTTAAAGAAATCGATCCTTTTCTGAAAGAGACTTCTATTTAACTTAAACATCACCCAATCTGCACTAAATAACTGTAAATGCAAAGTCCTCTCAGGTTTCTGCCATTTGGCACCAAACACAGGGAATTCCTGCATACGGTGATGTGTCCTTGCCTGAATAATGCCAGGAGATGCCAGCACCTAAAGCAGTGCCCTGACTACCTTTCTCTCAGTGCCTCATCATGTCATTCTGAAATGAAAGATGACAATTCCTGACTCCTAGCTGGAAATCTGCAAACTGCACCGTGGAAAACAATTGTTCAGGAAATTAGGTCTTTTATTTCTGATCCTAGTTATAGGATTGATATATGATATTCCAAAGGCCCTTTGGGTTGCATGAAAGTTTTCCATCAGCTGAGTAATGATGGGTACTGAACTTGCAAACTACACATACAGATCTCAACTCTAATAGGCATAATCACCATTTCAAATGTCTTCAAGTTCCATGTCTATCTACTGAGAACGTGTCAAGATAACATCATCCCATTAAAAAGATCTGTTCTGGATGTTCTTTTATCACAGGTCTGAGTAAATATCATTTGCATTGAAAAAAAAACCACCAGGTGTTCAAGGAGGTCAGACAACTATACAACAAGCTGGTTCTGAAAACATACCTTTTGAACCAAAACTGCTAACAAGTATCCCAGCCTCTAGAATTGCTATGATAAATTGCTACAGCCCACAGCCCACACCAAAAATTGCTACAACCCATACCAAAGGGTACCTCTTGAAGCTAACCACAGACATAAAAAAATAAAGGCAACTAAATGTAGTTCTTTCAGGAAACAAAAGTGTTATCTTTACTAAATTGTCTAGTTTAAAGCAAATCAAAGCCTTTTATCTATATATATTTTACATATTAATCACCCAGAAGATTCTTACTACTTTCTGTGGGCTCCAACAGCTGGTCTGAGAAGCCCAAACCAAACATGCCCTATGCTCAGGAGTAATCAGGTCCAAAAAATTTCTGACTTGGTCTATCTACAATGAGGAGCAAACATGGACTCAGATTTTGAAAGCCATAATCTGAAGAGACATTTATTTAGAAACTATGGTTTTGTCTAGAAGCAGCTTTGAATAGGGGGTAAGAATATGTGGAGAAATGAAAGGGAAGTTAACTCCTTCAGGCACCAGTTTAGGTATTAGGAAATGTAAAATCAATGAAAATGTTATGAGGAATATTCAGGTGGATTTTGGCTGTGTATTTAAACCCTGGAATAAATTTTAAATATAATGAGATCTTATCAGAGACTTCAAGCAGCATATGCTGAAACCATTTGAGGGTTAAAATTAAGTAAGGTTTTTCAATAAAATGATTGAAATTTATAACACTATGTGTGAGGTAGATTATCCTATCTGTGCCTATAGGAGCCTCATTAAGGCAATAAGTGGAAGATTCAAGTGTCTGATACCTCCCTGTAATATGCAGAAATACAAGCAATTTCAGTAATTCTGAAAAATATCCATGTGAACATATTTACCTGAGGCAGTGTAGTCCCAGTCATAAAAAGCTATGAGAAAATAATTAAATAAAATCATGACAAATCCAGAGAATGTTAACAGGTTGGGAGCAATCCACAAAGGCACTATCTGTTAAAAAATGAAATGAAAAAAATTCAGAAAAATTCTATTTCAAATTGTACATCTTATTTTAATAATATATTTTGTATCACAAAAGAAGCTTTTGTATGACATCAGCAATGCTCAGCTTTGTGTATACTTCCCCATTTTCAAATTAAAATACAGTTTTAATTTTTAAAATTTATTTTCAAATGCAATCCTTTTGCCTGATTTTTGTGACTGCAGCAAGAATGATATTTTTAAAATGTTGTACTCCCTTTAAAATGTTGCACATTATCCTTATTTACCCAGCTTCCAAGGAAAGTCTTTTGTGATCAGCTGTACAGAACTGAAAGAAGACTGCAGCACCCCAGTGTGGTAATTCAGCATCCACGTGGCAGGCTTTTAAAACATTGTATTCCCACACTATAACAAGGAAAGTTCAAGTGAATAACTTCTTACTCAAAGCATCAACAATATCAGACCCTGAGTGCATTGTACCTTTAGATTCAGAAGATCTCCTTGTTATCTATCTCTAGATAGTAACTTTCTGACAGGGTCTCCCTCTTTACTCATCAATTATAAACACTCCATTAATTCACTTTACTTTGGAGGGTGCTGAAAAGGACTCTCTGCCTTCACTTAAACCTCTTTGTCCCGGTACCCATTCTCAGGTATTCATTCCCTGCAGCTTTAAGGTGCTCCTCACACTGCAGCAGGAATCTTTTTTGAAAACACTCTTCCCAAGTAACGCAGTTTCTCCAGAATATATATATTTTTTAAATAGCCTACACAGCTTTCTACGTGATTTTTACACAGAATATATTTGCAGAAATACTACGTATAAACCATGACCATCACTCAAACACATTATCAATATATTTAAAACACTAATTTATAATAAAATATAATTTAATTATTTGGAGCGTCTAAGGACTTAAAATGTATATAAAGTACTTCAACACTATAAAATAGTCCAAGAAAACATTAAAGAAAATCAAGTCAAATAATTCCTCATATTAACAGGAATAGTATATTATATTACAATAGTATACTATAACTATACTAACAATAGTTTTGAAATCAAATGTTTTGTTAATATCTCTGGACTAGCTAGCTGAACAGACAGATGAATACATACTAATTTCTTCTATCCTATTACTATATTTACATAAATTTACTTCTAAAATTTGAATGTTTGGACTGATTAACTATCCTGACTAGATTATTTTTCAACTGTAGAGCAATTTATAATATTCACGAGAAATTGTGAAACCAATGGTGTACAGACTCAGTGTACACTTCCAAAAATCAGATTAGAGTTCCTGAACAGTTTTCCATAATGTTTCTTAGATGTTTTCTATAATAACATTGGGAAGACTATAATATCTGATATTTGCTTTTCTTATCAGCAGAACTTTATCACTGATTTTAAAACACTGTATGTCAGCTCTGATTTTATGGTATTTAAAATACACAACAATTTAAATACAGCGACAATTTAAAAAATGTAACATGTCTATCATTCTGAGTGTTCAAAAGGGCAAATCTAAACTTCTAAGAAAAGGGACAGCAAATGTCCCCTGAAACTCCTTTTGGAGAGCATCTGAGGAACCCTTCACTGCACAGTCTCCTTTTCTTACATTGACTGCATGCTCAGCATGCAGCAACAGCTGCACATCTCCCGGTTTTGCTACCTGAGAATGCAGAAGATGAATCTCCTGCTGGGGATTTATCTGGTATCTGTGACCTTCCATGAAATAAGAAGCATAGACACTGAAAAAAAATCTAGATTTGTCTCTTTTAATCTAAATCATAGATAAAAGAGTGCTCTAAGACACTATGGATTAAATGTTTACATGGACATACATGGATAAACAGATTGCCTTTTCCTGGATGATTCATAAGAATTGTTGACTATTAAATCAAGCGGGGTACCACAAACATCTGCTTTCTAATTAGGCTCATCATTCTAAACAGTCACAATGCCATTTTAAAGTTATTACAGGAAATAATTTATGCTTCCATGGTGCAAGCATGAAGAAGTTATTTTAACCCATTTTCTTGCTAACAGTGTGTATTTTAAGAAGGAAACCTTCAAAGGATATTGTTATAGTTGCAATCCCTTTGGCTAACAGACACAC
This sequence comes from Certhia americana, assembly GCA_018697195.1. NCBI lineage: Eukaryota > Metazoa > Chordata > Aves > Passeriformes > Certhiidae > Certhia > Certhia americana. Next base: position 111,264,555 of record CM031858.1, read on the forward strand.
CATGAAAAACAGTTACAGGAGTTCTGTCCTCAGGAAAACAGACTCTCCTGCAGTTAAACCCTTAAGCATGTTCTTCTGATCCTTACCGAACCTAATCTGTCTTGGTATTTGGAAAGTATTCCAGTTGCAAAATCCCTTTTGTTATATTTAATGCCCCTTATCCTTTTGGTTTGCATTACTACCATCACCTTATTTCATAATTAGAAAATCACAGGGTGTTCAAGATTAACTTCTTACCTTGGAAAAAATAGAGCCTGAATTTATTAGTATGCTATAGAAGGATGAGCTGCAATCTTTATTATCTAATTAACAGACAGGAGAGGTCTACTACATCAACGTGCAACATGATTAATATAACTGGAGGTGCCATTGGGAGAATCACATCTGCTCTCTGGCAAAACCCTTGTGTGCTTGAACCTTATAAAAAACCCTTAGTTCCACACAGTATTAACTGATTTCTGTTTCTCTGGGTCTACAGCCATTCCTTCTGAAAGCCGTAATACAAACAGCAAATACTTTAATATAGCAACTATTTGGATAATAAATGGTAAAGTACACATTTATACAAAGCTCTATTCAAACTTCACTAGGTCACTTGAGACCACTAAAATGCTACTCTTGCCCAATTCTGGTGATAAAATCAAAGTTCATAAAAGCACCAGAAAGGAGTTTAATTGATTTCAGTGATATTAGCATACACCTGTGTATTCCAGTGGGATTTCCTCCTTTTCCTCTCATTGTCCAGCATCCTCACCAGAGATAAATGAGCTGGATTGTGACAATGTGTTTTCAGCTCACAAATTCACAGATCTTTAATGTCAAGCTCTTCTTAATTTTTTATAACACAGGAAGTACATTTTCCATGAATGGTAAATATTCCATAATGGTATATGCCTTATAACATAGGAAACACATCTTCCAATGAATTCTGTGTTTTGGAATACAGATAAACTTGTGTTGCCATTAGGATTAAACAGGCATTGAAAGGCAAGACCTGAATCCCAAGCCGTTGTTCTCATGGTTGGTTTTTTTTTCGCTTGGCTCAGTGAATTTAAGGTTGCTTTTTTTTTAACTCCTCTAGAATCTGGTAAAAATAATGCATGTGGAATTTTTATTGTCACCAGATTAGAAACTAAAATATAATTAATTCATATCTGAAAATGGATGCATCAGCATCTCTAAACTGAGTGAAGGAACTTCTCCCAGTCATCAAGATGCACACTTGTATTGCCCAATTTTGAATGAACGTAGTAGATGCAAAACATTCTTTAAAAAATCTTTTAAAATTATCCTGATTTCCCTATTGCAATGCACTGTTCAGAAACAAAACCATTATAGCAACTTGCATTCCTTCTGATATTTTACAAACAGTTATATTGTGGCAAATAATTTCGGTGCTCTCATGGTTCTCATGTTTATCACTAGGAGAAACATGGATTCTGCATGTTTCATACAAAGTTACATACTGCTTTTCCCTCTGCAGCTGTGCACTGTCAGATCCTCTGCAGGACTCTGATTCTACGTGGCACTATCTTTTAATGTTAGAATGACTACTTCTGCAAAAGCTGAGGGCAATATAACTTCCCTTTAAATCCTTGTGACACATCACTGAGAAATACTTTGTAACCTTCTTGCACCAGAAGGCAAAGTTGAACATTCACTGCTAGAGCTTCAGGATTCAAACCAAATGGCACAGTACACACAGCATCCACTTCAGCCTTTGGTTCTGTACTCAGATTGCTGAAATAGGTTTTAAGTTCTTTGCTCTGGTTTGGGTTCTCCTCCAGCAAGTAGTGGACTAAATCATGCTCACCTAAAACTCTATGAGATTTAAAAATTCTAAAGAGGACCGAAAGAGGACATTTTTATGGGACTTATCACTCTAAGCTACATAGGGACATTCAATAATGTTGCTTTTCTGGTAAAATGCTGCAACTATCAGAACATCTCTCCAAAGGAAGTTTTGCATTGACAACACTCCCCCTTCAATCTGATAGCAGACAAATACCCACCCAACTCCTAAACGAAAGGGCAAGGACACAATAAAGCCTCTACTCATCTCCTGTGCCAGAGTGCTGAAGGGGCTTCTCTGCCTCATTGTTTTCCTCAACATTATATTGGGAATTAAAACAAAGTCTCTGAATTGAATTACTGAAGTCAGTGTCACATCTTCGAACTGCTTTTTTCTCATTCCATGTTCAGGTTGTTTTTTAATTCTTCAGTTGGATCATATGAACATTTTTCATGAAATTACTTTGAGGTTATGAATTGGAGCTTATGATTTGTCTGCCATATCAAGAATAAGCAACACCTGAACTATAGAATCCAAAGATGGCAGATCCAACAGCACTCTGACCACTTACATTCCTTTTTATTTGTACAAAGGTTTATTTTCAAGTCTGCTTCAGTCTAAACACATCCTGTAATGAAGCAGACACAGAAGACAATGCTTCCTTGGAGATCAATAAAGTTCATATTTATTTGAGATGCAGCTTTCTTTTTCTTTTCAACAACAGTATAACTAATTGTGAGTGCTTTATTTTTAAAAACTGCAGATTGCAATGCATTCAAGAGATGGCATCTTCCAATCATTATGGTGATCATGGTAACCACTCTCATTTTCAGCTTCTGAGAGGAGTGCCTGGCTCCCTCAAGCAAGTCCCCTTGGGAGAAAATGAGACAGCACTTGCATAAAATCATATGCACAGCACAGAGAGAAAGCCATGCTGTTGTTAGGCAGCATATGCTGCACAAAAATAATCTGCACTAAGTAAAACCATCCATGTCTGCAAAGCTGTTTAATGAAAGATTCAATGAAAGATGTAGAAAAGAAATGGATGCCTCTTCTACAGCAATAAGAAAAAAAGAAACAAGCCCTTTTATTCTAAAAAAATCCTCAAAACAACATACCTTAACCACAGCTATATATTCTGCAACATTTGTTTTCTTTTATCAGATGTCTTCATTTCAGCTTTACTGATCAACATGTATTTTTAAATGAAAATACACACTATATTTAAAATAAATTCTTACATTAACGTATTATGCTTTTATTAAATGAAATTCTTACCTTAATAATTTTATTCCAGATAGGCTGCATAATATACACAGATAAAGGATTTGTATCCACAGCACTGTACTGTGAGGAAAAAGCAAGCATGTTAAACAAAGCACTGAACAATGGCTATTTTTCCAGGACTACATATCTTTCAGCATCTAAGAGCATGCAGTGAGACTGGTGTGTATTTATTTTATTTTGATTTGTATAGGTTTTACTTAATTTTAAAGTACTGGCCTGGTTTACAATTACCTTGTTAGCAACTTTATTTATTAACACAAAGGTTTAGGCTTTGTGTGAAATGTCAAACAGCTCTGCAGTCACATTTTACTTTTAAATTCTTATTAATTTTACAACCTATAAGATTCTGCATTTCTACCATATTTTGGATTTTACACCTTTATTTGCACTACAAATAATGCACAGTCTGAGCACCAGTTCATTGCTAGCATGTAGGATAGATAGTGAATATGGAATGTGTTTGTAGGTGGGATATCATCTCACAGAGATACACAGCTTTCGTCATAGTAACACAGTTGCATTTTTTGCACTATGCTAATACATATAAGGAAATGTTATTAAAAAAATGAGCTTTAAAATAGCACGGTTCATTACCACAATAAAATTTCTGTATTGGACAGATTATAAATATGTGTGTTTTATAAATTCCAATAAGTACATACCTATATCTTTTGTAAACAAAACATTTCAGAAATTCAAGGCCACCCTGAATTGTTGTTGTCTCCTTTTTCCTTAGAGGACACTATCAAGTTTTATCCTGCCTTGAGACTGTAGAACACAGAACAATATGAGGAAGAACAATTTTAACTGGTAATGCCACTCAAAACCATGTACTTCAGCCCTAGCAGGTAGGCGTGGAAAGAAGTTATCCATCATTGGGGTGGTACACATAATTTTTTCAGAAATTCTCGGACTTTGAAAGCTGTGGTATGGCTTAACATTGCTAGGATGATGCAGATGACTCACAAAGATTCAGAAATACCTATGTATAGCACTGCCCAAACGGTGTCTGCAGAAGATGGGAGTAAGATAGGGATGTGTTAGACCACAGTTTGACAAAGCTGTTGACTTTGCAGAAGAGCTGATGACAAAGAGTCTCCTCACACAACACTTCAGCTAACACTTAATTGTCTCTCCAGATATATATATAGTTAATTTATTGACCTCTCTTAGCCAACTACTCTTTGGAGGAAACTGCACTCTGGAAGTACCTGTTCCTAGTAATTAATTATAAAAGCATCTTTGGCACTTGTCTTAAACTCAGATACCTACATATGAAATGCTTAGGAACTCTTCCAAAAATTTCCTTTTTCTATCTCAATACAAAGCATATGTTTTAATTACCTTCTGGACAAAACAAAGCATTCACATAGTAATTTCATGTGTTCAAGTTTAAATCACAGATCATACACATAGCATCTAATAAAATTATTATAACATAGCTATACACTGTAAATACATACTGAAAAGTATCCAAAAAATCACCTAGCAGTAACTGATAGAATAGACTGCTTAAATTTCCAAAAGGAATAAAATTTGCAGTTTAATGAAGTGTACATCACTGATTTTAATTTTTCTAAAAATGCTGTAAGTGTTCATTTGATGTGTCATTTTTCTCTGCTGCTGCCACCCATATTACTTAATACATGACGCAAATCTGTCATCAGATTTTCTGCCAGAATATATATTAGAATTCTTAAATACATGACCTCAGAAAAGAATTAATTTGCAGGGAAAACCTAAGGTTTCATTATTCTGTATGTATTTGCAGGTCCAGATGCTGTATTTATCTTTCAAGCACTGATTATTACAACTGTTTGAACTTTTGATAGTCCAGCTCACATGTCAATTACCATAACCTGTGGGCTTTGCTTCCATTTATGCCAAAATTTACAATAATACCAAACCATACAATACCTATGCCAACAGACCAATCAGCTAGTACTTAATTCACATGAGAACTGTGGAAACCCTCCATAAACGAAGAAAATTCAAAGTATCCATTAGCACTTTTGAGGTTCCAGGTAATCAGGAGTCTGCTCGAAGTTTCACTGTGGCTACTTCCCATTTCCTTGCCCCAGCTGGCATTCAAAGGCTATGTGAGATAACAGGACAATTGCTGACCAGCAAATCCAATTAATTCAGCCATGTCTGTGTAAGAATATGCAAAGGTCAAAATAAGTGAGTTTTACCCTTGCTTCTACTTTGGCATTCTCTTCCTCCCCTCACCCTCAAGTCAAAGTAATTAATAAAATCAGAAAATGCTAGTTAAACAGCAAAAGTAAGATGAGGCTTTCTATCCAAAACATTCACTTGGTGTTCAGGACTATTGTTTTCTCTTAGAAGGAAAGAAAATGGAAAATCAGCCTCATTTGTTTGAAATTGTTTTCTTATAGAGAAAATATAAGACAACATATAGCTATTATATAATTTTTGTATTTTCTTTAATGGAAAATGTAAGAGATTAGGTAGCTTTCCAACATATCTCTACATAAGAGACACAAACAAGAGACACAGTCAGCTTTTTGTTTGCCTCACAGTTTCCAAAATCAAGCACCAAAAATTAAAACAGATCTTATTGGGAAAAAAAAAATAGAAAAAAAAGTAGAATTACAGCCAGCTTTTGTCACCTAAAAACATTTCAAGACACACCACACTTCATCCTGTTAATTCCTATGTCTGTGGCTGAACCGTTGGTCCTTTGGGTGGGGAAGGAACGTTCAGCAGATGTGCAGAAGAATGGAAATTTTCTCTTCCCTCCACAATAATTTGTTTTAGCAAGACCAAAGGAAACACCCATGGAAAAATAATTTTCAGTCATGGCAAAAAATAAAACTTGACAAATAAAGTCTGCTATACACTTTAGTACTCTGCTTTGTTCTGCTCCCAAGAAGCTACTAACCTCAAGGCCATGAAATCCTCCGGAGTTTAATGTTCATGGCAGCTCAGAAGAGCAAAGTACTGAGTAACATGCTCACATTATGACCAATGAACATGAATGCAAGAATCCATTGAACCTGATGTAAAAAAAGCACTGCCATTTGCCATTGTGCAATTCTGTCATTTTCAGGGCACTCATACTAAAAGACAAAAGTGGGGAGGATAAGCCTGTTGGAGGTTTTTAAGTGCAAGGCTCATACAAGTACTAAGCATTTCCCTGCAAACAGTTTCTGCCCTGGAAAAGGATTGGTTGCCCTTATACAAAGAAGGGCTTGGAATAATCAGAAAGCTTCTCTCCATTATTTTTAAAAGAAGTTGCAACAGTTGGGGGAGAACAGCAGTAGTGAGGGAATACGAAAAATGGCATTGACTTCATTTTAGTCCCAAATTTAAAAATGCTTCTTCTGGTTTTATTTAATAGCTGATATCTCCTTGAAAGCCATCTGCTTTCTCTCTCTGTGTTAACAGTTTCTCGAAGAGCTAGAAATGAGAATACGGACACCAGACATGCACACACACACACACACACACACACACACACACACACGGTGACTTGGGCAGCGCACATGAAATGTGCTTTTACTTTGTGTTCCTGCATCATATTTTCCACCCTGGGAATCCGGCACAGCATCAAGTTTGTGCTGGTCACCTGTGTTAAAGGGGAAAGGAAACAAGATTAAGGAGGAGGGGGTGAGAAGAAATGGATAAACAATTAAGGAAAGTAACAGGAAAACAGGAGAAAGAAAAATGAGCAAAACCTTTGCTTTTGCTAGACAGAAGAAAAGTAACTGTTCTGTGGTGTCAGAGGAGAGCCAAACACTGAGGGGCAAAAGCACTCACAGTGATCAAGGTGTGCTCTGCTAAATATGACACAAATGGTACCTTCTGGCTCACATCCACACAGCTTAGAAATACCTCCCATTATTGCAAACTGGTCACATCAGCACCGCTCAGCATCTGCTAGAGGGGTTTTGGGCCTCGTCATCTGGCTCCACACACCCAACACATCATTAGCATTCAGTATGTTTAAGTTCAAAGTATCTGAAACGATCTGGAGACTACTACACTGTAACCCAGCAATATGGCACTTTCAGAGCATGAAAGGGAGCCCTGTCTGCTGTGCATGTTCAAAACCCAAACGCCCATTTTGGAAAAGTGCTGAAGGTTGGTCAAACCAAAAAAATTATGTGCACAGCTTCCAGAACAGACTATTCTCAGAGCAAAAGCATAGCTATTGCCTTGGAGAGACTCTAGAGAAAACAAACAAAACCCAAACATGGAGTGAGCTAACCATTAATGAGAGCAGACACTGGATATTCACTTCTAGACTCCCTAGCCCTCTGCAGCTTTGTACTGTGGAGGCATCACAAGAATAAAATTTTAGAATGAGTACAATTAAGAGAAAAATATAAAGCATGTCTACAGACACTTCAGACAGGAGAGAAAGCAAGCTGTATAACTACATATATGTTATGCAAGTTGCATAACTACATTATATAGTTATTTCAACTTCAGCTTGCTCTTTATACTAACAGACTATTCCTTTCCTGTATTTAAATCGTCTTGTCCGAAGTAGCACCATATTGTGCCATTCAGTCATTTACATTCACAACACCTGTGTTTTGTAAATGACAGACAAAGGGATGTGAGGCATGACAACAGACCCTCTTTTGCATGAGATAAGGTTTTTTTTTGTTGTTTTGAAACTGCAAAATGAACCTCACAATCCAAGGCATGAACCAGTCGCTATTTAAGAGAGCTCAATGGGAAATCACCCTTCTGGACCATGTCTTACACAATATGAACTTGGCTTCTGTGATACTTTACACTTCAGGAACCACACAAAAATTAAAGAAAACACTGAAATACTGGCACATCTGGTAACAATTTTCCATCAATCTTTCCAATTCCTAGAATACATTAAACATTAATTCTTCTTCATTTATGTTTTTACAGGTTTGTAGTTATTATGGGACACAATCTTGGATTTTAACAAAAGCTTCACAAAGGGAAGAAAGAGAAGCATGTTATAAACAGCAGAGCTCCACAACACTGTGGATGCCAAATATGTTCAGCAGTTTAAGTGCTGATGTATTCTAAAACACAGTCCTGTTATTTCTAATAATAGAATTGCTTTACATTATATCATCAGTTAGTTAATTATTCATAAATAATGGCTTGGGTTTTCTTTCTCCTACTGCTTAAATAATTTGATGTATCCTTAATTTCCCCCCACTCACCCACCCACAAACATATACATACACATATATTCTTTTTTTTTTTTTTTTTTTTAATTAGGTCACAAGTACCTAAGTCCAGGAGTTACAAGCCTGTACTAGGGCTGGATGCAGCTGCACTGTGAAGGAAGAAGCTGCCCAAGTTGGGCTGCTGAGCTTCTCTCTCCCCTCTCATTTTGTCCCCTTCAGTTCCATTAGCCTGTGTATACTACAGCTAGTTAGATTTTCCTTCCACCTGATACTATTCCTAGTAAATACCAGAATGTCATGGTTTGTGCAATTCAACAATTCTGATTGGTATTACTAAGTCAGGAAGTTGTTATTACAAAAACTGCTGTCCTGGGGATGTTTTGTTGCAAAGGTGTACTTATTGTTCACCTCCGCATTTTCAGGAATCCTGACACACACATTGAGTCACACACGACATCCTTTCCCTTAATGAAGCACGTATGGACCCATGTCCACGAGGTCAGAAGCACACAGAGCTGTGGGTCAGGACAGGCTTCCCTTAGAGACTCCTGCCTGCCAATGGCACATCTCCTTGTTTGCAGAGTAGTGTCATGGCCTTAAGATCACAGAACCATGGGTTTGGATCACAGGATCATTCAGGTCAGAAGGGACCTCAGCAGGTCTCCTTCTCAACAGAAGCTCAGCCAGGAGCTCAAAACCAAGTGCTTTATCCAGACCCGGGAGAGGTGGCCAGTCAGTGGGACTCGAAGTCAGCAATCCTTTTACAACTAATAGTAGTTATGTTAAGGATGCTGCCTAATTTCTCTTCAGGAAAAGGCTTTGTTTAGAGGGACATGTTCAAGCACTTAACAACAAAGACAAAATACTTAAAAATAACATAGAAACATGATTATATATTGAGCAAGGAGTAATAGAGGAACTGTATGTATACTGCTGTAAAGGGACAAAGGTAGAGGCTGGCCCAGATCGGTAAAAATATAAATCCTGCATTTTAGCACAAAACCTGCACACTCTTAAGGAACTGCACAACTGATCCTTAACTTGCTATTCAAAGAAGCTCTAACATAGCAAGAAAGTTGATTTCTATGGGGTTTTGGGGTTTTTTTGTTCAGACTGGTCTTCCATACTTGATGAAAGGAAACAACAGCAGGATTTTGTGCTACACCTATTTCTGTGCATGGACAAACACGGATGTGCCAGCAGCCTTCTAAAGATCAAACAGTAGACCAAGTACTCATTCAGCTGGAGCTCTGCCAGAGTGTATACCTAAACACCTGGGGAACCCAAAGTGGGGAAACCACTCCAGGCCCAAAAGGGAAGGCAGATTAAAAGCATGTTGTAGTTTCCATAAAAGAAGTTAAACAGTGGTTCTGTAGCACACACACTGAACCCTTGTGTTATCTAATATCCTTATGCAGAAGAGAGGGGATACTTCAGAGAAAGATTACTCCCTCTATAAAACAACCCTTAGAATAAGGGTTCCCTTAGATTTATAACAAACAATCCACATTCAAATCACAAGTACATCTTTGTAATTAGTATTCTATTAAAACACAGATGAATAAAAAATATGTATGTATAGTCATGCATATTCTACACATAAAAATCCAAAAAGCATTTCAGAACACTAACATCTCTTGATAAAGCAATGAAATGCAACTATGCAGTTGGTATTTGCACTTTTATGAGATTCAACAAGGCATACAACTCTTTATTTTGGGTTTATTTGTCCCAAAAGTGATCTAATGAACCTTTGTAAATTCATGGGCGTAATATTGCACTCAAAACCATGTACAATTTCCCATCATTGGGAAAAAAGTCCTGCGGCAAGTAATATCTAATGCAGCATCTCTGTGATGTGATTTCATTAAGTTGTTGGTTCATTAGCATATGATATGTAGAAGGAAGATAATGATTACAAAACTCATGAAAAGCTACATTATGTCAGCTACAATTACAACAGGATGAGGAAAAAGAGGTAATGTGTGCATGAAGATTGTCTTTCAGAATGACATATTCAGTTGGCCCATGGCTCTTTGACACATAAGGCACATGAGTGCAGTCACAGATAATATAAGTAATTATTTGGTTTATTTCACATACTATTCAACAACATTTAATTACAGTCCTGGTCTTCCAATCCATCAAAGTAATATGAAGAAGACTGAAAGACTTTATTTGTAGAACAGTGAGCTGTTGACTTACAGATTTATTGAAGCCAGACAATGTTAGTTTTCACTGCCTCAGATATTCAAGGACTTAAACTTCAGTGGTTTGAAAAATTTGACACAACTGATAACTGCTTTCAGATAATATTTAGGATTAAGTATTAGCAAAAAAAAATTAAAAATACTATGAGGAAAAACACTATGTAATAAACATGTAACAAAAGTACTCAACATACATAAAATTGTTCACATAGAATGAGCATTATTGCATGAGTGTTATTAACTGTCTCCTAAGAAGTTCCACATAAACATGTAAATGAAAGTCTCCTATCCTAAATTTTCAAAATCATGTAAACTCCTTGTATTACCAGAGTAGAAAGCAAAACTACTGTTCAATTAAGATGAGCAGAACCCACGATTTTTCTAAGTCTCATAGTTACTTGTAGCCTTGGAAAAGCATAGACTTCACAGAAATCAAATCTTGTATCTTGTATTCACAGAAATCAAATCTTGAGCTTCCAGACACTAATACACTAGATTATACGCAACACACTTTGCTCTTCTGGTACAAGTCAGTATAAGAGAAAGAGTCAGACCTTGAAACATGATCATCATACGTGTGATCTTATTTCTCTAATCCTCCAAAATGAAGGCTGGGATGTAATTTGAGAGATCTTCTAGTCCAGAGCATTCACCTAATGCAGGATCACGTTCAGTATACAGTAAGGATGCAGATCAAGTTTCCATGAGGTAATGACCCCATTGCTTGCAAGAAACAACCATGTCAGCACATTAAAAGAAAATACATTTTTCTTAAAAAGGTGTCAGCAACTGTTTATTAATACTCAACACCAGATTGTTGATTTTGCCTCAGAGAAATCAAGCCATTTCTTAAGACTGATAAAATGATTGCCCAATCCCCTTTAGTACCTGTTCCAGCAGGCTTTATCAACACAAGACTGACATAGCAAACACCTTGAATTTTTCTTTGTGCAGCCAAAACTCGCATATTGTCTTTCTTTAAAAGGGCAATCTTGAAGACCAAATAGCTGCTAGGCTCTTACTCCCATTTTACTCAGACTGTTTCACACAGTTCATCATTTCTAAGCCTCTTGGTACTCATAATGTCATTCCAAGGATTGTAAACTGTGGGCCAAAGCAGGCAGGACACATTATTCCAGTTGATACCTGATCAGTGCATCAGATACAGGAGTAAAAGCAACCCTTTGACATATTTATGACACTTTCAGCTTTAGAACTTTTTTCCCTTTATTATAACAGCCACAATGCTGTGAACACTCTGATCCCCTGGCATCTTTCCTGCAGACTGTTGTCTCTTATTTTATGTTCAAAATGTTGATTTTCTTTCCCCTAAGCACTGCACCTAGTGAATTTCTGCATATTGACTTCTGGCTATTATATCCCTTTTCCAAGTATATTTTAAATCATAAACCTATTCTTCAAAATTCTTTAGTATAGTGAAAATTTTACAATATTCTCCATTCTGCTACTTAATGAAAGCATTGAACAGCAATGGAGTTGGGACAAAGAGACAGCTCTTTAGGTAGGTATGCTTCTGTAGGTATGCTTCCATTCTCTTTAAAGAAATATTTTAAACTTTTCCAAATGTTTCCATTTAACAATGATTTAATATGTTTCCATTTTACAATGATTTCATCTTAGTTATCTCTACCTACTTTACTTACAAGAACATGGGACAGTATCAGGCCCCTCACCAAAATTAAACCAGTTACACCTCATTTACTCTCCCCTCCTCACCACACCCCTTATCCACACAGAGTTACCTGCTAAAAAATTCCTTAGAGGAGAGAAACAGCGTGGACAAAACAAGATGAAAATGTGGAACCTTAGATGTTAATTTTCAATGTTGTATCTGATTTTTTCGATCATCTTTTCCAGGCCTACTGTTTGAGTCAAGCCTCTGTAGTTTGTTCTTAGATCTCTTTTATTCTCAAACAGGATACAGCATCAATGTTTTCTGACCTGAAAAACCTCTTTGCACAGGTACTGTAAAAAAGGTGACTCAAGGCAAGTATGCAAGGCAAATCCTCAGAATAAAGTGATGAGAAGAAGCAATGGCAACAGGAGCTCACCACTGACATTACTGGTGAGAAGGATAAAAATAATGAACTAAATTCTGTTTTTTATCTGTACTCATCACCTGGTTGTTGCAGAACAGCTTGTTTCCAATAGAAACCCAAGCAGGCAGAAAAAAAGGCAGCAGTGTAATTCCATGGGTGCTCTTTTAGAACTACAGAATGCTGATAAAACATCAAAGTAAGAACGACATGACCCAAGCCCTAAAATTCCAGCTGGTTGTAGCTTTTCAGCTGTGTTGCTCCATGTCCCAGAGAACAGCATACAAATCAAGGATAAGAATCTTCTGTGATACAGTTGCAGCAAGTCACCGGGGCATGCAACTGTCCTGAAATCGGCACCTGCCCCACAGGCAAGACAGCAGAAATACAGCAGTAATTCTCAGGATTATGTCTAAACTCTCATCGTTACATCTCTACCTGTTCTCAGTGTGTTTTTATACAGAAGAAAAAGGAAAACTGAATCTCTGAAAACCCATTAACAGGCAGAAAGTATGGGAATAGATTTGTAAAGTGAAATAGCTGGCCCTGAGGAGCCAATGTCCATGCTATAAGGATTCCAGAAGGTATCACACTGAACTGGTTCCATTATAGTACTTATAGTACTATGGACTGAATATACGGGGTGTACTTGTCTGTTTGTTATCTGGTTTAGGCTCATCCTAAGGGAATGCATTTTTGTGCTCTGAGGTCACCCTGTGAGGTAAGCCAAAGCTTGATAATTGGGGAAAACTTGCTTCAAAAGCCTAATATATGCCGTCCTAACATGCTAAAGGGTGCTGAAGTCTTTGCATTCATTAGAGGTCTGCCATTCCCCTAGCAAAGAACTGTGCTGGTTTTGTTGCCAAGGCCCTCCTCCAACTGCAAACAGGAGACAGACAGTGCCTGAGACATACAATTGGAGCATTCATGGCAGAGAAATTAATTCAGCTGGGTGAAAATTTTGAAAATTGAACAGCATTTTTTTCAGGCCATATTTACCTTTACAAAAGGAATTGACTACACAAATTATTTTTTTTAAGCTGCCTTACGCTCAGTAGATAAATGTTGCAAAGTACAGAGTATGTTAAGCCACTGATACTACTGTGAGTACAATGCTGCAGTGTGATGTACAACAGAGAGATGGATGCCACTGAATCTAAAATTTTCTATGCATGTTTCAGGTCCAGAAGCAATACACTGTTTTAGTTCAATATTGAATGTATGCTCACAGATCCTTACAGAGATTACCTAGTTCTTCATAGGGCCAATGCACGTATCCCTCCACACTACCCCAGAACTGGGTTCACCAGGAAACACAGTGCAGAAATAGCCAGGAAGTTGTAAGACAAGGTAACCCATGTGTGCTGGGCACAGTGATGAGAGTCTAGCACCTGTTGAGTAGACAGCAAAGGAAGCACAATCTCCTCCAAGGGGCTGGGAAGCTGGAGGAGTAGAATGCAGTAAGGCCCTAGGCTGAAGGGGAAGAGATGGCAGCCAGAGGGCAACAGGAGGTTGAAGAGCATGTCAGGCCTAGGAGGTGGTGAGAACAATACCGTGGTTGTGGCAGCCCTAGGTATGGTGGAAAGGTGAGGGATAAGAGATTGTGGTAGTGATTACTGTCTCCTTGCTACACCCCTTTTGCATTTTTGGGGTACTTTAATCCACTGTGAGCAGCATTTAGGAATAGGGAGAGCTGCCATCACCTGCCAGGTCCTCCTGCAACCTGGAGCACCAGGAAAATGGTGCAGATACCTGACCAGCTCTGCAGCATCAACCTCATGTAGCTGTACTTTCTCAGTGTGAAACTCATGCCATTTGGATTTATTTATTTCCAAGATATCCCAGTCCCAACTCATCTCTCAAATAACTAAAAAACATTTTATTTCATCTTTATAAAGCCTGCACTTACTAGGATTTTTTTCAGAACACAATAGAACAGATACTTCTTAAGTATCTGCGTTGGCTGATTCTTACAGTTAAGAAAATTACCTACATAGTTTCTTTGCAATGCTCTTGAGAAAGCAATATATTCAAATGAAACGATTTGATATGTGATTCTGCCTTTTGGTAATCATTTGCCCTGTAAATCCTAAGTATGGCACAATGATTACAGGTTTTTAAAAGAATGTTGTTTTGATTCTTCCTCATCTGCACTTGTTTGAAACTATTTTCATTCAAGTGATAAGAAAGAATGTAGTACAAGCGTTCTCTGTATTTTTACTATGAACTCAAATAATTTAGGAAAGTTACTTAAATAACAACGTCCATTTATGCTAAAAATAGCTTTTTATTTTTCCTCCTCCTGATCTCAGGCAAGACTGCGGCTTCACCATTCAAGCACAGACCTGTGCAACTCATACCCTGTGGCCAGAAGCAGCTTGCAGAATGTTTTATCCCACTCACACTGGAGACACACAAACAGGTTGGTACATTTTAACGAGCTGCTGTGCATAACAAGTTCCTAGGAAGCAACCTGGAGAACACTCTCGAAGCCACAGTTCCTCCACCTTCATTCCTGCTGAGGTGAACAGGCAGAGCTGCTGGCCCGGGGAAGGGAAGGGCTTGATAGGAACCAGGAAAAGCAGAACACCCTTGTTGGAGCCCAGCCTGGGAATGCACATGGTAAGAGCAAGAAGGCGAGACTCTTGGTGAACATGGTGTAGGAGCTGCTTTGGGAAACTGAACATAAAATGCTGGGTGTTGTGCTGATAGAAGCCAGCATGACCCCCCTGCTTTTCACGGGCAATGGGCTGAGGGTGTGTGAACAGGGTGGCATGGCGCATTTCAGAAACCTGCACCTCAGCAGGAGCAAGCCTGGATGATCCTCCGTACTGCATCCCTTGTAACTCCTAAGTCCTTGTCATAACACTGGTAAATTCAAATACCTAGTTATTCACCCATTTATTGGGATTCTGCATGCTGGTTATTTGCAAACATGAGGTTTAGTTCAAATTATTTAAAGCAAGTTTTTCTTTTCCCCCCGCCCCCGCTGGGCTTTCTTATTTCTCAAAGCCTGAGCACTCCTGAATCCGAAGGTTTTGCAGCCAGCCAGACAAGCAGCATCAAGGTGTGCTTTCTTTACAGAAACACCGGATACCTCCAAAACCACGCTGCTCGAAAACGGGCAGAGCTTTGATACACGTTGATACTCACTCAAAACCCAGTTCACTGTGTCTCCACCGAGACCTGCCGCCCCGCGAACACCCACCTGCTGCCCAGGGCACGCACTCGATCAGAGCCGGAGGTGCGGGACATCTCCCTGCGGGCACAGGTGGAGCCCTGCGGACCCTCCGGCCGCGGAGGGATGGCCCGGCCGACCGGGGCCGCATTCACAGCGGGATCCGGAGCGCTCCGGAGCCCGGAGACGCGACCCGGGGAGGAGACCGTCGGTCGCCCGCCCGTTCTCCCGGGGCTGCCCCTTACCTTGTAGTGTCGGAAGCCGTGCAGCTGCCGGCCGCTCACATACCGCCACCGCCACATCACCGCCCAGCGCCGCGCCGGCACCGAGGTTCGGAGGGATGGGAGCGATGGGAGGACGGAGGAGGGAGGCGGCGGGGCCGGGGGCGGGCGGAGGGCGGCTCCCCGGCCGCGCCCCGCGGGCTGGACCTGCCCCCGGCTCCGGGCATCCGCGCCGGGGGTGCCCGCGGGGCTGCGTCCCGGGCGGCTCCCGTGGGAGCAGGCGGCTCCCCGCGGCCCCAGGACGCCCCGGTGCCCGCCTGCCAACAGCCTGTGTTACACGGCCGGAATGACCTCCCGAGGCACGCCGCAGAGTCACCTCCAAACTGCTCTTCTGGCTACGGGTCTATTAAAGATGCCGTGTTTACAGCGTACGGGAAGACGCGCCGGTGAAGTCGCTACGCAAAACAATGCTGCGTAACAAATGCAGAAAATGCCAAGTAACACTACAACACTACGCAATGTTAAGTAAATTGTTTCAGAAACAGGTGACACTGAGGATTAAGGTCTATATTTGCATTCCAGCAATAATCTGTGTTGTGCGTTTTTTTAATTGCACCTGCACTGGAGCCTGCCACACCACATCAGTCAGCAGTCCGCTCTGCACCCCCTGATTTCTAGGGAAGTGAGGCACTGGTATAGGCAAAAAAACCCCAATTTCCAAATACTGGAAAACATCAGGAGTAATGTTTCAGCTGCAAACATCTTTAAGCATATGGCATGACACCTCGTGTTACCTTCGCTGTACACTACTGGGACAGAGAGCTGAAATCATGCACATCAAGGTCTGAGATTTTATGGACCGAATGGAATCTATCCAGAAACAAATCAATTAAAATCCATTACCTGCACCTCATGAGGCATCTTATGTATTGTGAGAGTCAGTGTTATTTTACAAACTGTGCAGGTTGGATAGGAATAATATACAAGTTATGATCGTTAAGTGCAAACTGTATACAATGGTTCTTGTTCTGTATTATTAATTACACATTAATCAATTGAGATGTGCTTACACCTGCATTCTGCTTCCAGCAGCAGCAGCTGAACTTCTGCTCTGAAAAACAACCCAGAACTTTAATACTTAGCTTCAAGTTACTGAGTTAAAAGCTTGATGCCAGTTAAGAAAGCTACAGTATTTGGAGTTTATATTTTTCATGAGCCAACTCTAATTTTAATTACTGTTCATACTCTGAATTTTGATTTGGGATTCCCTTCACTGTTATTATCATGTTTTTAAATTTTTGTTATGCTACTGGATTAATTTACAAGGGTACATAAGAAAAGATTCATGACCTGTACTGTAGTCACTGCAGTTTTTTAGTGCAAGTAAGTTACTAAAACGGGCCAAAGCATTTTAGAATTATGACTTTCACTTCTTAACTCTAACCTTAGAAGCCTCAAACATGAAAGCAGACATTTGTCTGAACAGCTATTAGGAGCATGATGGACAGTAGTAGAAAAGGTGCTTGTTTTTCTGAAAGGTAGAAGGCAGGAGAAAAAAAAGTATTATTTCTCTTTGCAGGCTTCTAGATTTATGTCAAATATATAGATACAGAAGATACATAGATATAGTGGACAGAGAATACAAGTTTAATTTCCTATTCTCTCAAAACTATTTTGGTGATAAATGAAACACAAAAGAAACCCCTCAAACCCTCACAAATACTCCACTAAACAGGGAATGTCAAAGACTGCCTACATGTAAAAAAAAATGTTATTGCTTGAACTTGTAGTTTGGCGTGTTCTGTGTCTACTAATGAGCACATCAAAGGAGGCAGCATAAGTTATACTAAAGAGCAGGAAACAGACTGGTGAATAAATATGGAATATCACAGAGCAAGCTGTGACACAAGTAACATGAGGTTAGAGAATACTGTGGAAATTATACTGATGTGCTAGCTCTTGATTTAAGGAACTTCCTTGATTTAGGGATCATGGTTCATATAGTTGGCCCTTAAGACCACACAGACAGACTAGCCAAGCCCAGGTGCAATCCAAGCTCAAGCCATGGATTTACTGCTGCACCTGATGTTCTCAATGTCCCCATGCATACTCATGTAGATGCTTAGAGCTTATTTTATGGTTGTATTTTTCAATCTGAGGTGATTCAGAGTTCTTTTCTGGACAAGTGTTTGAGCTGTGATCCAAGCTGTTTGTCCTACATGCAGGACTGTGGGAAGAGCAGTGAAAGCAGCCTTAATGCTGCACAACATTCCTGTGATTCTTTTCTGAAAGAGTAGTAAGTTGTAGCCTGGCTAAGGAGGAGCTCTAACTGGCACATGAGTATTATTACCTGATTCCATTTCATGAGCTTGAGTGTGGATGAGATGAGCATTAAAATGAAAGGCCAGATTACAGCCCAGCTAACTTCCACTATAGAAAAAGCTCAAGTCTTCTCACAGCTGTGGCTGGAGCATCTGCCACAGATCAGACTTCATTGAGAGAATGATCCAAACATGGTTTTCTGCAGTGTGGGGGAAATAATTCAAGGCCAGATTTGAATTCAGTGAAATCAGAAAGGGAATTCCCAGGTCTCCAGTGCTGTTCCTTAATAACACGCAGTAGTGAGAAGAAAACAATTATTTGTTACTTTGAAAGAGTAGACCTATTGTACCACAGGAACATGCAAGGAAAAGTTTAAAAATTAGCTGTTCTGCAGATTCACGTAGTATTTTTTTTAAAGAACAGAAATCAAACATGAAGACAAATTGTATTCTTTATCCAGCAGAATGGTAGGCAAATAGATGTGGGGTCAGAATGGCCCAGAATAATCAATAAATTATATATATACGCACACAAACACATATATAAATATAAAAAGTAAATTACAAATAAATAACCCAATAAATCCTTGGGTTTCATTCTTCTCTCTCTAAGTTATAATAATAAATTAATAATGATGGAGCTTCTTGGATAGGGAAGACTGCCTAGTATGGCAACTTTGACTTTAAATAATTTATTGTGTTTTGTTTATTCCCCACCTTAGGGCTGTGTGCTATGCAATAGCCTTTATCTAGAAGACATCTAATAGCACATTTCTGTCTACTTCAAGAAGTGAAAATAAGCAGAAAGAAATCATGTAGAGACCAAGCCCCAAATGATCAACTGCCACAGCAGTAGAAGAAGGGACTAATGTACTAATTACCCTACCCACTTTTTGACATACTGTTCTCCCTTGGGCAAGGCATTTTTCAGGAATAGTGTTAGTAAAGTCTTCAACACAAGGGTACACCATAATCATGATTAGGCTAAAGTAGTATTAATACTAGACCTAAAAGAGAAAATTCAATATCTGAAGTTATTAAAATTTATAAAGTTCAAGTGTTATTGGCTGCTCAGTAATTTTAAAATCTTGATGAATTAAGAGGAAAAACTTCCATGGGAGTAAACTAGTTTAATGATTGAAGTTTAAAATATGTCACTTTTTTCCAGCTCTGAATATGTGCCTTCATTTTTTCTCACCAACTAGAGCCAAAAGAGAGTACTTTTATGACAGATGTTCAGTTTCAGCATGGAAAATATTATTTTATTTGCACTTACCTCATTAAGCTACAGAAGCATCTCATAAAAAGCAGGCAAATATGTTTCCTAAACCTTACTGTCTGTCAGAAAGTTATATACTCATATTCCTTTTATAGCACTGACCCAGAGAAATAGCAGAAGACAAAAATGTCAGCCACTGCAAGATGCCATGGGGAGCACTAGGAGCTGGTATGCTGCGATGAGCTGGCTTAGGCTCAGTGTGCAGCCACTCTGTGCCAGTCAGCAGCCAGGACACTCCAGAGGCTGGAGCCCCTCATGTCTTTACAACCCAGGAGCAAGGGCTGGTAAAGAGATGCTTCCTGGGTGTGCTGATTCACTGAAAACCTTTTTTTTTTTGCTTCTGGTTCTTAAATGATCAGCTATTAATTTTTAATTTTTGTGAATGTTAGAACTTGACTCTCTGATTCACTGCAATATGGCATCCCCTGAGGGGTTTTGTGGGTGGGTTTTTTTCCCATTTCTTCCACAGTTTACAGTTTGCCTCAGCACAGTGATGCACTGTACTGTGAAATAATACAATTTAATTTAAAGTGGAACCGACATTGTAGTTTGAGGATTAAAAGATTTAAGTGTTTCAGGTTGTTTTCTAAAAAAACCTTAGAAAGCCTGGAATGATCAAACTGCAACAGTCTGCAGAAGAAAATTCTGTTTTGGACCTAGACTGTGGTCTGTCTGGTATCTAGCCTAGGCCTTTGGATCACCTCTTGCCTGACAAACTCATAAAAACCTGGCCCAGAAAGGCAGACTCTAAAATATTTGATGAGTTCTTCCTCACCTACTTCATCCCAGTTCAGTGTCTGGGATACTTGTCACTTTGAAAACTTTGCTGAAGAAATGACTCAAACCAAAAACCTTTCTCTGTGTTTGAATTTGACATTGTCCATACCAGACTTTGTACACTGGAAAGCTTTTAAAGCTCTGACTTAATGCTCTGTAAGAGGAAATGAATCCATAAACCCATATTAGAATGAAGGACGGGCACATTCAATCAATATAAACAAGTACTCCAAACTTCAGTAATTTAAGCTTCCTTATATTTAACTCCTCTGAATAAAATACATTTTGTTTCTTTGAAAGAGGTCTTTCTACACACAGATTAAGGAACATTGGCGCAATCAATAGCACCACCAAAAAATAAATGCCCCTTTTTCTGGATTTCACTAAAGAAATCAATTTTTACTGCTAACAGAAATTTTATAGTTTTCATAGAAATTTGATGCAACAAAAATTCCAGAAGTATACCATCTATTTCTTAAAGTTCCCTGAGCAGCAGTAGTTTTGATCTTGAGTGCAAATACAGCCAATCGGTATATCAGATAAACTGGACTCAAACTATTATTCAAGCCTGTGAAAACACAGATCTGCTTGTATATGTTGCCAAACCAGTTCTTCAAAAAGTAACCAATTGTGTTAATTATTACTTCCAAAATATAATGCACAGAAAGTTTTAATAGACTTGAAGAATAATGTAGTGGTATTATGAAATTTAAGCTTTTGTCAAGAAGCTTGGCTATTATTATTCTTTCTTCTCATTATTTCTCATAACGAAAGAGAGATGTTATTTTTTTAAAAGTTGCAACTCCATTTTAGTTCCTAATATATACGGTGGTTTTCTCACATGTTTCCTCTACTTCCATGTCATTTCAGAAGCTGTTTGTGAAGAACATGAAAACAAATAAAATGAATCTATGGATCGGGTCATCTTATTGGGATTCTATAGAAGTAAGTTCCTCCCAGGTGTGAGCACCTTGGAATCCTTGGAAGGAGTTTATGTACAGAAAAAAATACACTGACTAAAGCAGACCAGACTTCCCTGGTCCATTTCCCTGTGGTTTAGCTCTAACATAAGATTATATAGCTAAGCAGTGCAGGAGCATACTTTTTCAAAGAAAACCACCTTGAGGACATAGAATTAATTTGTCAGTCTGGTAATTTCAGAAGAAATACTGCAAAATTTTGGAAGGACGAGAACACAGTGCTTTTAACTCTGTTTTGAACATAAAAATCAAAGGCAGTACGGGGTTTAGATGATGATGTTTCTGGCTCTTCTGTTTGCAAAATCCACTTTAATTAGTGGCAGTTTTATAAAGGGAATGCCAGATGGGTATGTGCCATAGGGTGCTTTGGAAAAAATACAAACTGAACTATAGACAGATATATGTAATTAGGGTTCAACAGTAAAAAAATGCAGTCATGCAGTACCTTCTATCAAAAGGTAAGTACTTTATAAATGCTAATTAAGCTATCAGATACAACTACTTTAATTTAGAAAGATTATTTATTTATTACTTGTTTAACAGCAGCACTGACAGCCAAGGTGACCTTGTCAAGGAAGGTACAATAAGCAATATAAAAATAACCTATCTGTCCCTTTTCTGACAGTGTTTCCACTTGCACCAGTAAAACATTTGCAAAGGTGATCAGCCTTTTTCCCTTCTGTTAGCTCCAACTTATCATTTTATGGAGAACGTCCATGCAAAGCAGTTTCAATTCCAAGTCTACCTCTTGGCACTGACATTACTCTTTTATGCCAGTAAATTTACCAGCTTACTTTTTGTTTAGGAAGATTAAAAAAAATCTCATTTTAATGGCATAACAGCAAAGGTCTTTTATATCAAGTGCCTTGTGCTTAGACGTTACTTCCGTAGGTATCTAGCCAGTGCTTCCATCGCTGTGCCTTCTTCCCTCGTGGCATTAAACATTCATTTGAGATTTACGTCTGAGAGAACCTGGGTATCACGGATACATGAATGATCTTGGCCGTCATGAAGGATGCAGAGGCGAAACTCAGGCTGAAAAACTTCTCCTTAGAGAAGGACAGAGCTCAGATGCTGCTCTCCACACCATCCCCTCAAAAATGAGCGCTGCCAGCTCAGCCCCTGCGCTGGGCAGACAACAGGCGGCCCAGTTGGCGGCACGCCCAGGGCTTCGGGCAGCTCGGCGGGGAGGGCAGGAGCCACGCGGCGCCAGCAGCGGCGTTTCCCGCCGGGAAATCCCCACCGGCCCCCGAGGAGCGAGCGACCCAAGCGCGGAGCGGCCCCCTCGCCGTGACCCCGCACGGCGGATCGAACCCCGCACGGCGGCTCTGACCCCGCACGGCGGCTCGAACCCCGCACCCCGGCTCCGACCCCGCACCGCGGCTCTGACCCCGCACCGCGGCTCGGACCCCGCACCGCGGCTCGGACCCCGCACGGCGGCTCTGACCCCGCACGGCGGCTCTGACCCCGCACGGCGGATCAGACCCCGCCCCGCGGCTCTGACCCCGCCCCGCGGCTCTGACCCCGCC
>CM031858.1:111287342-111725810 GCA_018697195.1 Certhia americana
CCGCGGCTCTGACCCCGCCCCGCGGCTCTGACCCCGCCCCGCGGCTCGGACCCCGCACCGCGGCTCTGACCCCGCATCGCGGCTCTGACCCCGCGCCCCTCGGGTAACCTGCCCACCCCTGGCGCGCGCTCCGCACCGCCCCTTTCCGGGAGCCCCGCCCTGCCCCTTACGTCACCCGCGTCCCGCCAATCAGGAGCCGCAGCTCCGGCGGCGCCAAAGCTGCAAAGGGCGGGCGCGGGTCGGGGGTTCCCTCGGCCCCGCCCCCGGTGTTCTCCCCCACGTGACCGGGGACGCGGCGCCGCGCCGGGGGCGATGCCCGGCGGGAAGGTACCGGCGGCGGGACGGGAGGAGAAGGGGCTCGGCCGGGCAGGGGAATGCCCACCCCCGGCCGTCCCGCAGGGCCGAACCGTGGCGCTCCCCGCGCCCTTCGCGGTGGCCTTGCCGTGCTCCCCGGGCAGCCGCGCCTCCCGGCCCCGCGGCGAGGGGCGCGGGGGTGGGTGGTGGTGGCGGCGGTAGAGCAGCAGCAGCAGCAGCAGCAGCCGCCGCGCTGTGCCCTCGCTGCCCTTTCCTATCCGGCTCCAAGGCGGTACTTGTGCTGGGGACCCGCCACGCTGGAAGGAGGGGCGGGCACACGGGCCCTTGGCCGCCTGCCTGCGGTGCGCGGTTGTGCAACACCGGCAGGGAAAGGCACCGAGGGGAGCGGGCAGCCCGGCCTTCCTACACGGCAGACGGGGAAAGGCACGGGGAGAGTAACACTTGAGAGGGAAAGGGAATTAATTGTGGGAGTTAGCCAGGATTGATCCTGTGTTGAGCAGCTTGGCTTCCCTGTCTGGGAGCGGAGGGAGGAGCAGAGCCCCGTGCTGTTTTTCTGTCCCTTTCCTTTGGTAATTTGCTTGGTGCATTGGATGTTCCCCGCGGAGGGGCAATTAGGATGTGCTGGCTGTGATTAGCCGTGCTTAGGCTAATGTT
Organism: Certhia americana; assembly: GCA_018697195.1. Classification (NCBI taxonomy): domain Eukaryota; kingdom Metazoa; phylum Chordata; class Aves; order Passeriformes; family Certhiidae; genus Certhia; species Certhia americana. The sequence goes on from CM031858.1 coordinate 111,288,312, forward strand.
GAGATACTGCTGAAAGAGCGACTGCAAGTGTTGTTTGATACAGAGAGCTGCCAAATAGAGTTGACAAATGACAGATCTGGTTCCTCAAGAATTTGGTACTGTACTGCATGTTCACTTTTTAAATATAAGCACATTTGAAGCTAATTTTAATGGAAGAACATGTCAACAGCAAGCTTAAAAATAACCTACTACACATAAATTAGCCTGTAATATTGACACTATATATGTTCTCCTGAGAGGTTTTAAGTTCTTGGCTAATGAAAACATGCACACAACTGAAACAAGATTTGACTAACTATTGTTGCAATGTGATAACAGCCTGTGATAATAGTAACTCCTTTTGGTGACAAAGGTAATGTTCCTTGTTACTTTATGAATGAAAACTTATACTGATCAAGGGAAAATAAAGCAGTCCTCCCCACTTGCTATTAATTAAACTGATAAAAACCCCATGCCAACCTGAGATGTAACAAAAATGTGTAATACTGTTATTCTATCCTAAACATTTTGGATGACTTAATTTTGTGTAAGCTTTCCTAAAATACTTCTGCCTTAACTGCTTTTTTAGATTGCAAATTTTTCTCTAACTACTTGGCACTGGTTGTTAATGCAAAGTATACTTCCATAGTATTCTTCCATGAGACTTTTTTTTTTCAATGTAAGTAATGTAATGTAATAAATTATATGCTTTTCAAAGCATGTAATAATTTATACTCTCGCTTCAAAAAGGATATGTAGGCTAAAAAATACTGACATTCAAATGGTAATCTTATATATGTCAGTGCAAGTCATTCATTGAGAATAATCTTTCATTTAGTGTAGTAAAAATCATGAGGACAAAAAGGGTTTGAAAGAGGGTTTTAAAAATTTTGGTCTCACACATCAATAGCAATGGGAAAATTATTTTAAGATTTTAATTTGGTTTTAGTATTTCTTTACCATGAGAGTAGAAGGAGGTATGCTATGGCAGGTTATCATTGCTGTCATTGACTGTGGTCATACTGTATAGATTTTTTTCTATGAATGATTACTACTTGATGAGGACCTTTCTGGGGACCACACATGTTCTTGTGAATCATCTTTGAAAAATATGCATACCGATTTTCATCGGAATAAAAAAAATCTTCACTGAAAAAAAAAAAGCTATGATGTTAAGTCTGCAACCTTTATTTGAGTCCTTACTAGAGAGTTTAAAATGCAAGGTTGTTTTCATAGTAAATTAGAACTTTGCTTTTTATCTAGCCACTAAAAACAGTAGTTACACTTCTAGGAACTCAGTATTACAAATATGGCCTTTTGCTGAAAATGAGATGTCTGTTGTCAAATTGGGTTTTGTACTATCTTGAAATTGGACTTCTGAAGGCCGGCACAAGCTGAAGTGTTTTGGTTAGAGTACTTCCATGTAAAACCTGTGAGAATAAAGGTAAAAGATGAGAATTGGTCAGTGTTTGATATTTGCGTACTTTTATGTGGTTGCTCTCTTAAGTTTTGCGTTTTTTTAACATGAAAAGTCTCTGGCAACTAGAGCTGTGATTTTCAATCTACTTCTACTCTTTCATTCTACTCTGTTCAGGAAAAAGGTAACAGTTGTATTTGTATAATTCCAACTGATGTTTAGGTGATGTGAGTAAGTTTTGGATTTGAAAGCCAGTAGCAGGAGGAATTCATGTGATGAAATGTTTTATCACTTGTTTACTCCTTCCCCTTATGTTGGTTTTTGTGTTAGAGAAGGTGATATGTCAAGGAAATGCCACTTGCATATGAGGTAGATAGTATATTGGGTCATGTGCTCCTGGTGGTTCTTCTTGGGGTTTTTGGAGTAGCCCCCAAAAAGTGGGATTGTCTGGAGTGTAAAGGGAGTGTAGTGAGTAGCCTTTGAGCATATGGTGCCAGTGACTTTATATAGGGTGTTTCTGAGTAACAAGTCCTGGGCATAAGTAACCACACAGATGGGTTGAGTGGATATATTCTAGGTAGGAACATCTATTTAAAAGTCAAATCCAACACCCCATCTCCATACTTGCAGTAGTCTGTTGTGTAATCACTATGCATTTTCATTTTTGTTTCAGAGTGTGCCTCCCTTTTCCTCACACCTGCACCCATGTAGGTTGATTTACCTTTATCTCACTGGAAACAACTAAAGCAGTAATGGGGTTAGGTTGCTTGCCATGCCCTTTGTGAGGAGGGCTTGGTCCTAAATCTGCTAATGCCAACAGGAGTAACTCAATTTTTTATTTTTTTTTTTATTTCATTAATTTAGAAGGAACTGCTCCAGAGAAAAAGTGCAATGCTTTTGGGAACAGAGGTCAAGGCAATTTCTATATGAGGCAGCCATCCTAGCCTTCCCCTTTTTAACTCAAAATTTCAGGTTCATATTTTGGCTTCTGACATCTTACATAATTTACAAGGTTCTTTATCTGACTCTGTTTTGTAATAAATCTTGATTTTGTGATGTGTGGCAGGTCTACATGCTCTAGCTCTTTTGAGCCTGATTTGATGATTTTTTTTTTTAATTCCAACACCTCGTTTCTGGACACTTCATGCATTCCTTCAGTAAATTACACAAGTTATTTTTTGTGTGCCCCGTTTTTATTTCAGATTAAAATGAAAAGATGATTAACCTTGTGACACAAGATTAAAAGAACTCACAGATGTTGCTGCATTTCTTTGGGAACAGCACAGCCTTCAGATTAGCTTCATTATAAATATTTATTCCTGAGAAGTTTCTTAAAATGTTAGTTACTCTGCTGCCTTGAAACAGGCTGGAGCAGAAGCCAAGAGCCTTTAAAACCTGCCATTTCTGCATGCCAGCAGATGTTTTCCTGTGTCAGAAGTCTTTGCACACCATCTCTCTCTACCAAGTTGGCTTGGCAGGGGGAGGGTGACAGTGCTGTCCCCAACGTGGGCACCATCCCACCATGTCTGAAGGCAAAGAGCCAAAGAGAGGCCGTGCAGGCTGCTCTCAGCTCCCTTGCACCTGCTCCCAGGCCTCTCAGTAACTATGGATTGAAGCTGTAGGTCCAGTTTCTTGAATTCACATCAAATATTTGTAGGAAGAGATTTAAGTTGACAAGGAGTTTGGGGTGGGGTAATCGGCTCTAGGGTTTCTTTCTTTTTTCCAGTTTTTTAAGGTGATCTAGGATGTGGGAAATGGTGGCAAGGTATTTGTATTAAAAGCATGGAACTGAAAGCCACTGCTGTCAATAAAAACAATCATAAGCCTTTCTCATAAGCCTTCTTCCTTCCTAGTGGAGTCTGACAGAATTTGCTGTAGCTGAGGTATATCTATTCTTTACTTTCTTTATTCGGGACTTTGGGGACTGTTTTTAGGTTTTCTCAGTGATTGTAGTGGCTATAAATTTCTGTGTGGTGGTAACAAAAACTCTCAGATTTTCTTGAGTCTGGGGAGCAGGATGCGTGGTGAAACAAAGAGCTAATTAACCAGCTCTGTCAGCAGTACTGATGGTTTTTTGGGTTGTAATTAAGCTGCTATGGTGTCAAGCAGCTGCCAGACTGGTCCTACTGATCCTTGTATCCCTTCTGCTGCACCAGCTGTAGGTAACAAGTGCTTCTTCCCAAAGAAGTTTTCTGACCATTTGATTCATCATTGCTGTGTCTGATGGGTGCCAAGTGCTTGGGATCAAGGGGAACCGGGGACTCCAGTTGTTTCTGGTTTGTCATGGAACCACCTGCCCTAAGACAGCTCTGTAGTGCTGCTCTGAAAACCTGAGCAGCCCTGCCTTTAGGCAGGCTAAGGAAGTGCAGGATTAAATAAAACTCTTCTGCTGTTAAGTCATAAGTCATTAATTATGAAGTCTTTTTGCCTGTCACAGCCATGACTATCTTGTACTCCAAATTTCAGTTGTTTAAAAGTCACTTCCAGTGTAACTTCACATTGCACTCTGAATAGAAGTGTAACCATCTAAGCATAAAGCCAGCTATTCTACTCTAGAGGGAGTTAACATGTAGTCTTTATCCTGCTGGGTTTTTTATAAGGTGTCCCCTGCCCAAATCTTGGCAATTGTGCAGCAGTGGCTCTATCTCAGCTGCCACGTTCTGCTGTTCATCCCCAGCCTCTTATGTCATGCTCTTTCTTCCATTGATACTGGACTGCACAGAGATCTTGAGGTTTGCTGTCTGTCAGGAAATGTCATGATTTGAAGAATAACATGAATGAGAAGCTTAACAGAGAGTAACTCCCTACTTCAATGTTTATTGAAGTAATTGAAGAATTGAAGTAATGCTAACAACAGAAGTATATTACAAAGCCTGTTTCATGCAACTCTTTGTGCATGCAATTATGTGCATTTTTTTTTCATTCATTTGCAAATATTTCTGCTTTTAACTGGCCATCAGAAGTGGTGTACTGTAAACCTGCTTGCAAGCTGTGGTGCTGCTGTTGGCATAGACATTTTCTCAAAACTGGAGCATCCATCCCATTCAAGGAATAAGCTTTAGATGAACTGTATTTGATACTGTAAGTCTGTCTGCAAAATGTATCTCACCAGATCTTCTGGAAGCTACAAAACCAGGTGTATAAGCGAGACTCCCAGCACTACTATTAAAAACCATCAGAAGCACTTGCCAAGAGGACAGACAGCCCGATGTAGAGGTTCTGTCTAAGTACGCTGAAAATCGAGGCTTGGGCCAGCATCTTCACTGGGAGGGAAGCAGTGTTTAAATTCTCTTTGTGTCATGATGTTGGCCTTTCTTGTTAAACTGCTCTAGTCTCCTTACCTGTCCTTGCCAAAGTGCTGTTGATTCTGCATTTAATACCACTTCAGATTCAAGACTACTTTTCATATATCTGTGGGAGTAGTTATGGGGACAGTTTGACTTTGGTGATGAGTAGATGCTTTGAGGTGTAAATATCCAGTTTTGGGTAAGCTGTTGGTTTTAGAAGAGGCTCTTAGCAGAAAACAAGTGTTTGTTTTGCTCTGTCTTCTTACTGTGCACAGCAAGACTGTGTGACTGGAGGGGCGAAGTAAGATGCTGCTCACTGTATGCTTTTGGAAACTGCTTGTTTTATTCTCAAGAGCACTGAAAAAACTCCATGGAAAACAAATATGCATTGCCGTTTACAAAATGGACAAAAAGTGCCAAATGCTTGTGTGCTCAGGAATATGGGTGTGGTTTTTGTGTCTGGTTTTTGGGCTGGGAGTTGGGCTTCTGTGATGCTTGTGGGTCCCTTCCAACTCAGAATATTTATTCTATGATTCTACTTTCTGGGGTTTTTTTTGTTGTGCATATATCTGTTACAGTTGTTGACATGTATGCTACAGTCCTGGTTGACCAGCCTGGCAGAAAATGTGTATGCTGATTAACTTAACTTTGGAGTAATAATTATTTATGGGTAGGAACTGTAGTTGCTTGAGAAAATGTATATCAGAAGAAGACAGACAGATGATACAGTCAGCATTTTCTAAGATAAGTTTCAGTAGCATAGTAGGATAAGATGTTTATCATGCTCAAGTTCAATTTCTGTATATAAACTGGTGTTGAATCTATCTCTCGCAGAGCGGTAGCTTTGGATGTGATAAGAAGCAATTCTCTAACCTTCAGCTATTTTCACATATTAAATTCCCTTGCATGAAATTAGCACTGGATGCTAATCAGCGTCCTGTTTCTGTGACTTATCTAATAATCCAAACGACTTCCGGCATCCCATGTAAGGGAAAGGCAACATTATTGGAGGGGAAATGGTTGTGAAATTAAGTGTCATTCTTTCATTCTTACAGCTGAAAGAGCCTGTGGTGGTTTGTTGGGTTTTTTTGGTTGATTGATTATTTTTAATGCTGAACTGTACAGTGATACCTCATGTGACCTCCTGCATAAACAAAATTAAATCAGATTAAATATGGCTTTGAAGGCATTATTTAGTTGAAGTGTATTTTGCTGAGCTGTTCCTGTGTAACATAATATTTTCATCTTCACAGAGCAGCTATCAGGTACTATGAGAGGGATCTTAGACCAACAGAAAGTATACTTAACAAAAATTTAATTTACCCCTGACATTGGTAGTGGTGTTCTTATTTAGTGCTGCATAAAAGATGCTTGCAAATGTTTGAGACTTTTTTTTTTTTCCCCTGAGCTCATTAAAAATTGAAATTTGTTTGTAAACATTCAGAAAATACGAGGGACAATCTAGAGTAAGTAAATTTAACTTGAAATTGATTATGTCTACACTGTGTTTTTAATGTGTTTGCTTTTCCTTTCTCTAGCGGAAGAGACTTTGGAATGCAGACTGCACACCATTCCCAGATGAGACACCCTTTTGTCTGAAAAAATCAAATGTCAGGACTTCAGTGTCTGCTACTTCGATTTCCAATGCCTGGCTTAGGTGTGGAGATGGTTTTCGGAGCACTCCAGTGCTGGAGGTAAAATGCTGCCTCAGTGGTGTAACCAAGAGATGCAAACTAACAGTGAATTTCCATGCTTGAGTGAATAATAAGATGTTGCCTTTTTTTTTGGTGGTATTTCCAAAGTAACAGCATATTGTTGCAACTGTCAAAATAGAAAAGGAAAAGCACGTAAGTTACATAAGGATATTGTCGTAACTTATTAGTGTAACTTGCTGAGCATATGTTAATATGTTGTGCTCTAGATAGCATTATCACTTAAGAAATTTCAATAATACACTGAAGGATGCAAAAGTAATTTGACATTTGGGATGGAGTGCTACATTTCCTAAAAAATATGGAACAAAAATGCTATAGTTTGCATCTGAAGATTTTTTGCTAGACCTAAATAATGTGTTCACCATAGTGAAATAAGTGTAGAAAATCCTGCTCGATCATCCAGCTCTGAATGAAGAGTATTTTGTGCTTACTCAAACTGCTTTTCTATTTCTTCTTCTGGTACTGAGCAGTAGTCACAGTGTGGCATATTTTGTGGGTCTCTGTAAAATCAGAGACAGGGCAACCAAGTAATTCTTTCTGTAACTTTTCAGTAGGATTCGTGCTTCATCAAGCCTGTTGTTACTGCCCACTTTTGACATTTTAGTGCTGAAAATATGGCTCCTGTTCTTCTCAAGGTCATGTGTCATTTCTGTCATAGTCACAGAAAGTTTGTATTTTCCAAATCTATGAAAGTTCAGATTTTGTTACTGTTCTTGTGCTTTAATATGTCATTACATTTCAGTCATGTAAAAGATTTTATAATCTTTCTTGAAATAGTTCTGCTGAGCTTTTTGGTGGCTTAGTAAAAACAGCTTTAAATATATTGATACCTGTTAAAATTATTTTTAATATCTTAGTGATTAAATCTATCTCTTTTTAATATAGTCCCAGAGGCCTTCTAGTAAGAAATCCAGGATTAAGAAGCGTCTTGGACCGCTGTTAACATCTGCTGAAAGTGCATCTAGTATGTTTTGATTATTTCATATTAACGTTGTCAGAATATTGTTACTTTATTTTGTCCTGTATTAGGGTAGAAGTTGGCTCAAAATACTGGTTGCTTTCTTCTTCTGTTACTGTAATTAGAAGCTAATTTTGGTAAGACACACAGTCTCTCACTTTTGTGGCGGGGTTCATCTATTCACCCATAGTGCCAGAAATTCATTCTGCAAAGCTGCAGGCACTCAGCTACTGCTTTTGAAAAGGTGAAAGAAGCATCACTAATGCTGTATATGGTATGTATATTATAACAAGGATGGGGTATTTAAATCCTTCAGATTTTTATTAGAAGGGGATGAAAAATAGCCCTTAGCTGTATAGATTGAAAGTGAGATTATCCTGTCTTCTTCTAGACAGACAAGCAGGCATGAGAGATCACATATTTTGTAAACATGAGCAATAGAGAGAAAAACAGAGTTTTGTCAACCTCCTCCTTTTACAGTCTTCTGTATGCCCTTGAGTTGCTTAATATTGTCATTTAAAAAAAAAGAACTCTAGGCAGAAAAAAGAGGAGGAGGACTTACTGACTAGTTTCTAGTTCTTTCCTTTTTTTTGAGCCCAGAGGAAAGGAAAGAAAGAGGGGGTGGTGTTTTTCAGTCTGTATTTCTGCATGCTCCAGCATCTGTGCTGTTTCTGTTGGATGATAAGTAGGTGACCTACTGGGCACTTTTTTTTTTTACCTTTTGGGGTTCTAACTTTTCTAGATTTCTAAGAAGAACCTCTTGGTGTTGCAGGAGAAGAGTGGTTGCTTTTTTTCTCTTCTGGGCCCTTCTGCCTAATTCCAAACCCTCAGTTATTGTCTAAATTCCCATTTACTTAAAACGTTATAGTAGTGGTAAGAAGTGGAAAATTCTGCCCTTCTAATTCTGTACGCTCCATGCTAAGCATGGAGAAACTCCTTTTCTGAGAAGTTATTTTTTTTCCTCTCAGGAGAAAACCAAAGAGTAATCTCTACTGATGGGGTACTTTTATTCCTTTGCTACTTGCTGGATAAAGTCAAAGAGCTCCCAAACCCAGAATTCTAAGGCCAGTATTTCTTTAAACCACTCAACATTTCACAAGGGTACATGCGTAGGAGTGGAAGAGTGTTAGGACTGTGTGTAGGGGGACTAAATGTCACACTGTCATGACTTGTCCTCACGCTGCTGAAGGACACAGTGGTAGCCTCTTTGTATAAAATGGAGTGTTAGCATTTATTGTGGAGGACTAAACTGAAAATGATGCGTGAACAAACAAGAAATACATGTGAGTTAATGCTTCAGTATTAATCTCTGATGTCTGGTAACAGAATTTATAATTTTGCCCACTTAAAATAGCACAGTTTAGTTTTTAGTAGCATTTAATTAAACAAAAACTGCATTTCTGTAACCATCTAACACTTTGTAATACTTTTTCATAGGAGCTGCTGCTGCTGAAAGCTCTAAGGAAGCTGAGGACATAATATGGACCTCTAGTGGCAGTGATTTTTCAGATGATGAAAATAAAACATTGATTCCAAGGTTGCACGGCAAAAAAAGTGATGCTTCCAAAACAGAGGAATCACCTAGCAGACATGATTTATTGTTAGAGGACAGAAGTAGTGAAGGTAAGTTCAAATGCAAGATTTAACAAGAAACCTGTCAATTTCAGGTGCTGTAATGAAAATATTCTTGAGGTCATTCTGACAAAATAACATGATCAATTCCTATAAAATATGTAAAAAAACTTTAAACCTTGGAGTAAAGGAGTACAGTTGTCTGCATCTACTGACTAGATATGGCAAACTTTGCAGCTGCAGATAGTATCATCTTCTGTGCCATGAATTTTCATTTTGGAACACAGTCTTCCTTGCTTCCCATGTTAACTGCACTATGTGAACAGCCATGGGTTCAGTTCTTGGAACTTCCTTTCTAACTTGTGGGTCAGGAATGACAGAGGGGAGAGAAATTGATTAAAAAGTGCAGCTGAAGACAGAAAGATCTTTGCTTGTATGCTCTATAATTGGGATAATGTGTAAGTTGCATTAAAACTTGTTATGAAGTTTTTACAATGTAAAAATAAGGTTAACTTTGTAATACTTCAGCTAGATCTGAAATATTACAGTTAGACTGGATTCTGGATGTTTGGCAAAGCATTCAAACACTGCTGTGAGCTGAGCAAATAGATTGACTGATGGATTACTTTTTGTTTCATGTGTGACATTGGTTAAATATGCTCCTTAGGTTTAAAACAAAAATGCAAAATCTTCCTGCTTTCATCCGTATTTTTGCCATGTATATAACACTGTCATTGACATATCTGATGGTTATCTTCTGTAATTCCTAGTCCTTTTCTTCTTTTTGAAAAGGAAGGACTGTTCATTTTCTAAACTGCAATCTGTGGCTGAGCAGGAATTTTTCTAACCTACCATTAGTATCATTCACTTGTCCCCTGCAAGTATATCCTGCAGGCTTTAATCTTCCTTTTTTTTAAGAGACAAGACACACATATTTTTATGCTTGTAAGATAGCAAAATTTGGTTCCTCTATGTAATTGAATAAACCTTGATGTGTTATGTATCTGTTTGAAGGTTACTGAGAAAATCCAATAATTGCCAGGTTTTTCTTCTAAACCCAAAAACATCTTGAAAGCAGTGGCGAATGAAATAACTGTAATTTCTATGTTTTTTGAAGTAACCGTCATATACACTAATTTTATTATTGTACCCAGGGTGCCTGTGTGTGTGCATATATAGGTACAGTTGTAGGTGTGGTGACAGCAGGTGAAAAGCTTTTTTTAAAGAGATGCTCCCTTTCATTGAAGTTCACTTGGAGTGTCAGCACTTCAGTGTGACAAGATAACTGATTACCTTGTATTTCATCAAGGAATTTATACTTTTGTCACTAGTTGCATGCAACTTGTCACACACCTTCAAGAGAAACCTCTTTGTGCTACCTGGTTGCTGATGCCTGTATTTAAAATTTCTAATGAAGCTTCCTCATAGTCAGAAACAAATATACATTCATATATGTAAAAGGTGGCAGCACTTACAGCTGTGTGTTTGTCTGGGTGTCTTCAGAATTTGAAAGGTCAATGTGGAAACCAGTAATTTAGATTACAGTAGCACTGCCAAGTACAGAAGGTACTGCCACAGTTCCATGGATATGTACATATGCCTGGAGCATTGTGCAGGTGTCTTCTTTTTCTGCTGCTTCTCCCCTGTACATGACTGTTCCAGTGTTAGAAATATGACATTTACAAAAGCAAAAAAAGCAACCCCCACAAAAACTTTCATACCTTCTCCTCTGAGCATTCTCATTTATGCAAAATGCATTGAAATTATCTCTCAGTACCTTGTGGCATTAGGACCTAAAGGGTTGTGAGGGTGCAACTGCAGCTCAGGTTTCCATGCCCTTCAGTGGATTCTTGGAGTTACAAATGGACTTTGTGGTTGCATTAAATACCACATGGTCCTGAGTATGGTGGAAAAAAAGTTCTGCATTTCTGTCTGCATCTGTTTGCTTATTGCCATTGCACTTTGGGCTTGTTTGGGGCTTTTTTATTTGTTGGTTTTTTACCTCCATTTTTTCTTATTCCTGTTTCTATTAATTTGTTCTTAATAATTCTCTTTCATGTTCTTAGAGATTTGATTGGCAGACCTGTATATTTAGGCATGGTGTTCTAGGAGGTGACCATTTCAACTAGCTTTTTTGTTCCTCTCTGAGGGTTACCACTAATAGCAGATGGTAGTTAATACTGTTTAAGGCATTTGCTTAGGACAGTTAATTCTGAACAAGTACATGTGGAAAATCCATGGCAGCTGGGCAAAAAAGCTCCCTAACTAAACTGGAAAAATTAATAATAACTAAACTAAAAAGAACACCCTACCTACCTGTGCAGTTAAAAGTACTATCTCTTTGCAGACAGTACTTTGAAATATTTTTTTTTTTTTTTTACGTGTGCATGTAATTTTTATCCTTCCTCATAGAACATTTTCAGCTAGTAGGGTTTAGCTTTCATGAGACACAAAATGGAGCACTTAAACATAAAGACAATATATACCTAAACACAATATACACTTAAACATAAAGATCAGTTGAACATAGTTCAACTATAGTTCCCCCCAAGTTCAGGATACCTGTAGTATTACTGTGACTTTGTGCTTATAATTTTTGCCAATATTTTATTTTAGATGAATTGAAGCTCATTGACTGGGAGAAGGATACTGATTCCACTGATCAGTGTGATGGGTCAGAAAAAGAGGACAGCTCACTAGAGATATCAGACTCAGATTCTTGCACAAATACTAATTCTCTGCCTGTCAAAGAGGAGAATGATGAGCTTTGTAAGGTGAGAAACTGTTCCAAGTTTAAGAAAAAAAGATGCTGCTATAATTATGGAATGTGTATTCATATTTGTTTATATTTGACTTTAGGCAGTGTGAGGATTTTGTTTACCTTATCTTTTCAGAAGGAATTCTGTGCACAAGAATTTCAAGGCGTTTTCTTTCACTGCCAAACCTCAAAACCAAGCAGTGTCCCTCACACAGAGCTTGGTGGTGTGGTCACTGAATCACAGGATGACAGAGGTGGGAAGGCACCTCTGGAGAGTACCTAGTCAAACCCATCTACTCACATCTGAGCAGCTGAAGCTGGCTGTTCAGGGCTGTGTCAGGTTGCTTTTTGAGTATTTTCAAGAGCAGAGACTCCACAACTTCTCTGGGCAACATGTGCCAGTGTTTGGTCACCCTTGCAATAAAACAACTTGTTCTTATATTAAAACTTAATTTCTTGTATTTCAATGTGTGCAAAAAGTCATCATGTAGGTGAGTTTCTCACCAGAGGTGATCATCTGGGCTCTCTTCAGTCTCTGGCTGTTTGTTGCAAGTTGGTGCCCAAATTTCCTGTAGTGTGGTGGGTGAGAGACCATTTCCTGTTTCTGTTTTGTACTTTGAGACTGTGACTATCTAAAAACCCAGGTGTTGGGAATAGAGCATGATGAGGTAAAGGACTACATGCAGGACACCCTTTTCAGTGATGGGGATTGCAGAGCACCAGAAAGGGAAAGCAGGAAGAACTGAATCTTACTGGCCAAGATGTGATAGTCCCTTTTTATTTGTTAACTGCAGAAAATGTAAGTTTATTTCTAAAGAAAGCATTCTGTGTAAGCTATAGATCTTTATTTAGTATCTTACAGTGAACTTACTGTGTGAAAGGACTCGAGATGTGACGGTACCCTAGGCCAAAATAACATTTGAAATGGGCTGTGCAGGGTAACCATCCCTCGAGGTTTTCAAGCACAGACTGGACGAGGTGCTTAGTGTCGTGGTCTAGTTGACATGGTGGTGATGTTTGTTCAGAGGTTGGATTCGATGGTCTCCGAGGTCTTTGCCAGCCTTACTGACTGTGACTCTGTGATTTACTCTCTCTGGTGCTGGGTGCTGGTGCCGCACCAGGGAGCCCCGCGCCGGCAGCGCTCCCCGCAGTGAGGGGGAGAGGGCCCTCTGTGAAAACAGAGGGGCGGGCAGAGCGGAGGGGCCGGGCTGTGACCCCCAGAGGAGCAGCCGGGAGCAAAGGGCAGCGCTGGCCTGGCAGCCGGCAATCATCGGCCGGAGCCGGCGGGGCGGGTGTGGGAGCAGCCGGGGACCCGTGCTGGAGCAGCCCGGCAGAGGGCACCGCAGGCCAGGCAACCTCGGCCGGCGGGGCCACGGGGAAGGCTGTTGGCCAAGTGGATTAAAGCCTGATTGAAAGTCGTTTATGTCTTGATTCTGTACTAAAATGCTCGCGAGTGAGTGTGACGAGTGAGTGAGTGCTCACACAGGAGGGAGAGCAGCCTCCAGTTTCCCAGGAATCAGCCCCATCGCAGGGTGCTGCTGCCTTGCTGGGGCCGGATGCTCTCACCACAAGAGGGACATTGAGGGGCTGGAGCGAGTCCAGGGAAGGGTTTGGAGCACGAGTCCCATGAGGAGCAGGTATTTAGCCTGGAGAAGAGGAGGCTCAGAGGAGACTTCATCATTCTCTCTACAGCCACCTGAAAGGAGGCTGTAGGCAGGTGGGGTCAGACTCTTCTCCCAGGGGACTAAAGAAATTAGCCTCTAGCTGTGCCAGGGGATGGTCAGGTTGGACATCAGGAAGAATTTATTCACAGAAAGAGTGATTAGGCATTGGAAGGGGCTACCCAGGAAGATGGTGGAGTCACCATCCCTGAAGGTGATGGTGACGCCTGATAAGGTGTTTTAAGGAAAAACTGGATGTGGCACTTAGTGCCTGGTCTAGTTGAACATGGTGTTTGGTCATAGGTTGGAGTCTTTTCCATCCTAATTGATTCTGTGAAACAGTGGGTCTAGCTGTGGCAACACATGTGACCTGGCACTCCTCAGGCTCCTGTGGGTGTCAGCCCCACTCTAGCATCTGTAGCTCAGAGTTCAGCAAGGGTTAGTCAAGTGTTTTCACGTTTTGAAGAACTTATTTTATATAGCTCAAGTCCCAGGCTGCAGCATCAGAAGAGGCTGCATGGTCTGCATAAAGCTGTGAAAACAGAATTGAGATTTATGCAAGTTGTAAAAGTTGTCCTGTTTTAATTACACCAGCGTGACTTATCCCAGTGTACATGGAAAGTTGGATAAACATTTTGAGATACATTCGTATTAGTAAATGATGCTCATGAGAGGGTTTTTTGGAATGCAACCATACTGTAATAAAAAGTTTTAAAATTAACCAGAATAGTTATGCTAGTACAAAAGATGTGGGTACATTGGGAAACTGGGGTTATCCCTACAGATTTCCTCTTCCCCCATCACTGTGGGAATTTTGCTGGGTGGTCACCCTCACCAGAAAATTTCCTTCTGGGAATTCAGTGTATGCAAAAGGGTAAATCCCAACTGATTGCTTTGCCTGCTGCAGACTGTTTTGTTTTACTTGGGATGTGCTGTTTTCCAAAGAAAAAACTGCTAGAAAAAAAGTGCAGGCAAGCCGAGAGGTTCCAAGAGAGAATAGAAAAGCACTATTCATTATAGGTCATTTTCTGTATGAGTATTCTTTAAAGATGCCTGTTAATTTTGTGGCCTAGTTCATGGTGAGGGAAGGGAAAAAAAGCCAAATGTTGATATATCATCATTTTTGTGGTATTTACTAAATATCTAGAATCTGATGGAGTGTGTGGATAATCAAAAGACCATGAAATTTATTTTACGCCGCTTCAAAATATGCCAAATACCAAGAGGTTCTGGAGGTTTAGGATTACTGCCAAAATATCTTTATGGTAGTATTTGCTCTTGGTAGGAGTGTATTATGTTTCTACTGGGAAATCTCTTCCCCCCTCCCTTATTTTCTAATATATCTAATTTAAAAATTACTTCTATTTGGTGATAATTAAATGCATAGAAAATTTTCACGTATTGTTTTGGTTGGAAGACATGACTCTTGCTTATCTGTAGGCTGTAAAGCTGCAGTCATGACTCAGTTTATGTTCCAAGTCCCTGTGCTGTGTCTTTCCTATCAACTATCCACTTCTGATGTGTAAAGCTGCTTGATAGAGGATAATGAGGAAGGCAAGTTGAAGCTGGCATTGTGGGAGCAGCTAATTTTTGTCTTCACTTCAGAATTTTTGAAGGATGCATGTGCAAGATATGACAGGACCATGCTTTACTTTCCTTTGGCTGTTTTTAGGGGATGAGAGAGTTGTTTTATGTTAGTTTTCATTTGATCTATAAGTGGTTGTATTTTTGCTTAGGATGATGTGGGACAAAGATCTGACAAGGTGATCCCAGATTGTTCTGTTCTTACAGTTCCTTGACTACCAGTTATCAGTGATGGATACCTAGGGGAACTTCTTTCTTGGGGAACATGGTACTAAAATGAAGATGAACCATTAATGTTAGTTTTTCAAAAGAGCACCATGTGATCTCTTCAAAATTGAAAAACTCCATATTTTTATGAACTGGTAGTGACTACTTTTTACCAAACTTGTGTAGAAACGTTTTGTGTTGTGAGCTGAAGTTCTGTATTTTGTAAGAACTGCTTGTCTATGAATTATTTTAAACTTACAAATACTTAAATGCTAGAGATTAAATGAAAATGTGTAGTTCTAAAGGTAAATGCATCTCTCCTTCTGTGCTACCTCTGAAACTGGGAACTTTCTCTCACCCTGAGTGGCATCATCTTCCCCACTCGAACACTCCCTCAAAGCACTTAATCCCTTAAAGTAGGCCAGTATTTGTATGGAGCATATAATTTTGGTATCTTTTCTTTGTGCCCTCTCTGGTAAATCTACTTTATCTGTTTCTGATGGGTAGCCAGATTTTCTTGCTTTACATGGGGGGCAAGTGAGGTTTATCCCAGAATGGTGAGAGGAATTAGTCTCATGTACTTGCTATACAGCATGAATAAAGCTTAACTGGTTACAGCGGATCCTCTTTTTTGCACAGTACACTAATAAGTGCAGAAGATACTTGTCTGCTGATCCTGACTTCTGGTTTGGGTGAAAATTCATCAAAAAGTCACATGGTTAAGAGCTTTTTCCCGTTGAATCTTAGAACCATAGAATTGTTTGGCTTGGAAGGAAAGTTAAAGATCATCCAGTTCCAAACCCCTGACATGGGTGTCACCTTTCACTAGACCAGGTTGCTCAAAGCTCCATCCAACCTGGCCTTGAACATTTCCAGAGGTGGTACATCCACAGCTTCTCTAGGCAATTTTTTCCGGTGTGTCACCACCCACACAGTAAAGATTTTTTCCCTAATATCTAAAGGTATCTAAAGGTGCCCTGATTCAATTTAAAGCCATTCCCTATTGCTACAAGACCTTTTAAGAAGTCCCTCTCCAGCTCTCTCATAGGCACCTGGTTGGGACTGGAATACACAGAGTGGTAATATCCCCAAACTATTATGCTGAATGAAGACAGAGAACTGAAAAAGAGATTTGCCATGTGTTGTGTGTTTCAAAACTCTTTAATAAATCCCTACCACATTCCCATCTTTCTATTGTGCTGCAGTCTGTGTGTCCTGACAGTGGGCAATCTGGTGTGATACTGAATAATGTGCAAAAATTATTTTAATGTTCTGCAAGAAGTTTATTTTGGGGTTTTCCCTGAGTGAAGTACACATTATTTTAGAAGCCCTTCCTGCATGGATATATGTAGGTCTGTGTCTTTTACCTGAGGCTTTCTGATCTTTCAAATTAAGGTTCATTCAGTTGTTTAGTCCGTGGGTATTATTACTGCCTTAACCTGGCTCTTAAAAAAAAAGCCCTCAAAACAAATTCTGTCCTTCTGTGGCACAACATTGAGGGGGATTCAACATACTTCATGACATTCTGAAGAGGTCACTTAAAAGATGAGCAGGCCAAGATTTGCTGTTATTTCTGGACTTGCTTTTGTGTCCTGGCTTTCTTGATCCATTATAATGGTAATTATAACTAACATTAGCTTGGTAATTAGAATTGAGTCTAGAACTATTGTTGTGTAACAGAATTTAAAGCAGGTTATCTCAAGGTAGGAAATCATTATTATTGCAAATGGAATTTGTGTCAACCTGTCAGACTGATGACTTAACATGGATAAAGCGTGATGATATGACTGTGTTATTGCAAGCACTTACTTTTATCAGTTCATTACTGAAGGAAGTATATTAGAATATATACAAAATACCCACAAGCTTACAATTTTTTCTAAATGTGTAATTTATGGAATAATTCGGATGGGAAGCAATTTCCAGATTTCTCCAGTTCAACCTGTACAAGACTGTCTCAGATACAAAGTCGGACAAGGTTGCTTAGGGCTTTATCTAGTTGGATCCTGGAAAACTTGAAGGATGAAGACAACATAACCTGTCTGGGCAGCATCCTTCTCCCTTCCCTGTCTCTTTCCTCCTTGTGTTTCCAAAAACAGGAACCTCACTTTTCTGGGTAGAACTGGGCTCTTCAGCTGTGCCTTTTAGGTAATTCCTACAGGTCAGCAGATTGGAAGTCTTTAGTGGTACAGAAACAGACACCTTTTGCACTCCTGCCTGCAAGGTGAAAGGGTTTATACCTGAATGACCAGGCAAAACTGAACCTGTGCACCAACTGCTTTCTGCTGCATCCTGGCTGCAGGGATGTCTCTGCATCTTCTGATAGAGGAATCAAGCCTTGATGCTTTTTTCCTTAGTCACAGACAATAGTTCTCTCAACTTTCTGTTTCCATGATTTGGTCAGATTATCAGAATAGGAAACAGGATGCTTCTGGGTGCACTGTAGCTATTTGTGTTATAACTAGCTTTTTTTTCAGTCTGTAGTTAAAACAATGACCCCATTAAGTTTGAAACAGGACTGATGACACTAGTTCAGCTATTACCTAAGTGTCTCAGATATTCCTTGCTTTGATGGCTTAAATTGTCTTGGGACTATTTTTCTTAATAATTCCAGGACACAGGGGTTCAAATGTCAGTATGGCTGAATTAGTTCATTATCCTTCTCAAGGACACAGTTACATAAGCATCTTGATACACATGATGTGTATTTTTGGTAGTGTAAAAATGCCTGAAGTCTGTGTTGCCCATTTTGAAGGAAGCATCTTTGATCAGTTTTCATACATACAGGTGCTTTTGTAGGTGATCCACAGTATCACTGAGGTAGCTGTGCTTCTTTGTCAAATTCCTGGATGACTTATTAAACAAATTTAGCAGACTTCTGTGAACCACATTCTGGATGTATGAAATCTGATGGATCACAGTACCTATGACAGTGACATTAAACAAACTTTAGACCTTGCTGCCTTAGCTGTCATTCCTAGCGTGTGTTTTTGTTGTTTGAAGCACCAGGCTGTTTGTGAATGCTAATCCAACCCCTCTGATTTGTTTAAATTAAGGCTTCAGCTGAGCCCCATATTCTTTCTTGCACAGCTCTGGAGAGCAACAACTTTAAGCACAGCTGACAGCATTGCTATCTTGGCATCCATGTGTTGAATGCCCCTCTCTTTGTGGACTTCCCACATCCTCCCCAAGTCTGCCTGGTGTTTTAAACAAGATTCAAGAGGTCTGTGTTAGCTTTCCTGCATCTGCAGGCCACACAAGGCGTCTGGGTTTCCTCAGGTCTGGCACCTCTCTGGGGCATGGCTCTTGACAGCACCACAGAGGATCTTCAGGAGTAACGGGGAGAAGCAAAGCAGTGTATGTTTGCTCTGTTAGGGCCCTGACCTCCATCTAGAGAGATGAAGCAAACAAAGAGGGTCTCGTCTGTCTCCTGTTGGTAGCTTGCCTGGTGCTGCAGCAGAAGAGGCTACAGGAATGAGCGAACTCATGCGTTGCTGAGTGCGCAGTGCTCTCCTTTGAAAGGAGAGAGAGAATAAAGCCAGAGAAATTAGCCACATTAATAGGAAGTTAAAGACTTTTGTCTTGCTGGTTTTACTCACCTCTGATGAGGCTTTCTGTTGTTTGCTGTTATGGGTAATTTGCTAATAGTTTTGTGCTCTACAAAGAGTTGTGAGCATAGTGAGAAAGCTGCTGAGTTTTGATTTGTCTGACTTTGTGTTCCAAACTGACTCGGGATAAATTGGAGGAGAGATGGATTTGAATTTGTTGGAAATCTTTTTGAAGAAATGGTGGAAGAGAACTTTAGTGGGATACATAGGACCAGTCCTAATAATGTCTCTTTCTTATAAATGTGCTTTCTAAATACTGTTGTTCTAGAAGGAGACTTGAACAGAGTAGAATGGCTAATGGCTTGAATTCTCTAAACGCCTGTGGTTCAAACTTTCTTGTGGGTTGTCACGGTGCTTTAAAAATAATTTTATGATCTTTTAGTGGCTGGTTCTGTCACTCATTTTGTTTGTTCATGGTGTCAGGAGAGGGACTTCATTTATTGGGGAAAGTAAAATTCTCTTTTACTACCAAGAATGTTTGTTGCAACCAGTTGTAGGGGAAAAAAAAGCATTGCATGTCATTTTGATGTTCCTAGTGCAGTCGCAGCGTCTATCTTTTTGCAAGTGAATCTTACTGGTGCTGAGATTTGTGTCAGCAGTATAAGAAAGGCATGCATATGTCTGTCTCAAAAAAAAACCCCCATGTGTAATGCTGCCTATAAAATGGCATTTAAGTGAAAATAAGAAACCTAAATGTTCAAGGTCATCTAATTCCTAGTAGAACAAGTAAAGCATGAAGTGTACCAAAATCATCCAACTATCCTTGTATTTAGGGTTCCTCTTCTAATGAATTCCTTATCAATTTTTACCAAAACAGAAAAGTTCCTATTGTAGTAAGGATTAATGTGTAGCACCTCTTTGTAGAATCTTCTGCATTGTGAAGATCTAGAAGTAAATTGAGAATATCTTGGAAAACACAGGAAGACCAAAGTTTAGAAAGAATTCTAATCTAACCTCAGGGTTATTAAAAGCCCCTGAGTTTTTTTCAGTGTGTTTGTCTTTAATGGATGGTGCTCTTGTGTATCTCTCTTTAATTGATGAAGCTCTCTCCATATCTATATATGTGGAAGAGGGCAGTTATGTGGGGCTTTGTTCTGTGGTTGGTTTGGAGTGTTTTTTTCAAGTCATGGCACTGTATCTTTAGCTTGTAAAGAATCCAGTTTGATGGTAAGGTATGGGGAACATGACTTTTGTTCCTGGCTCTCATTGCAGTGTGGAAGTGTGTTGGATAGATAAGAGAAGAATAAAGGGTGGGCAGAAAAATGGAATAAAACTGAGAATACTTATAATAGAACTTGAGAAATTTGGAGGTATGAAATGTTGTGCGAGGGAACAATAAGAAGGTACTGGGTTGGTGTGAAAATGTAATGCCTCTCATATCCAGTTTGTCAGGGTCTGTGTCATGGTCTGTGATAAGCAGTTTCTATACAAACGTCTGAATCATCTGTAGATGACAATTCAGATTTACAGTTCTTTCGTTATCAGGACACTCATGCTCCAGACTAACAACCCTGGTGACTGATTAACCCTTTCTGTGGAGATGGTCTCTAACTCCGTAGCTGTTATATGTTAAAGTATGTTAAAGAGGATTTTGCTTGCTTTGCAGGAATCTGTTAGCACATTCTTGTGTAAGCTGTAGACCAGCTGCTCAATCCCTTTTTATCTCCTTTAGGACAACATTTGCCTTCAGACGAGGGCAACAGCCTTGACTACCTGCTGGTTTTATCTTTGTCCTCAATCTCTCTGGAAATATGCTATGAAATTGTTACTTCATATATCTTTCCCACTACTCACAACTTCAGCCGAGCTTTATTATTTCAACTTCCTGGACACACAGAGAAGCTGTTGAACATGGCTGTTGATTCACTGCTCAATCCCAGCACAGTGGCATTCTTTTTGACTCAGTCCCAGTCGTTCTCCTCCCACTCTGTCTCCTCGGCATAGTCACTATTTCATTCTCTTGTCCCCATTCACCTTCACCTGGCCCATTGTTTGGTGTCAGTTCACTGGTTCTGTCTTGCCTAATACAACATTTTAGTCCTGTGCCACCAAGTACTCTCATCTGGTTGCAACTCTTTAGAAACACTGATTGCGGCAAACTTGCTGCTGTTTTGCAGACACCTTGACACATTCCTGTGCATGGGAAAGGGAAAATAAAGCTAAGTGAGAAAACTAGACTAGGACTGTCTACTTGTGAGGGCAGACACGATGGGCAGAGAAGCTTCATCCTGACCTAAATAGTTGTGTATGTGAAGGGTTGAGGTTTGTTCTGGGTTTTAAATACTCTGAAAGGCTGCTAAAAACACCACAACTTTAAGAATCCCTTAAGCTCACACAAAAGCAGTACTTGTGTATAGTAGCTTTAGTCTTTCCATTCACAAGAAAAAAAGGTGCAGTGGAACTCAAAAAGCTTCAGAACATGTTAGTAGGAGCAAGAAGTTCTAGAGAATAGAAATCTTCAACCTCATAAAGAGGTTAGAGAGGGCATGAAAGAAACCGATGCCTCATAAAGCGATAAGAAGTAAACCAAATGACTGGGTACTGTCTCTTGCTAGGAGGCATCAAGTGAAACTAGCAGGTTGATTCAACATTAAAACAGAGTTGATTCATCCCACCTTATGAGCTGCTGAACTCCTTGTCACAGAATGACAAAGATGTCGAAAGATTGCATGGGCTCAAGACTAATTGGGCAAACTCAAGGAAGACAAGACAAATCTGTTAAGAATTAAATACAAAGATCTTGCCTCTAGTTGTAGCCACAGACTGGAATCAGGAAGACTCTTCTGTGGCAACACTGCTGCATGCTTGTCCTGTTTTAAACTCTCCTCTAAACATCTGACATTAATCATAGTTGGAGACAAAAGTGAGGGGGTAGAATGATCCTTGGTGGACTCCCCTACAGCTATTCCCATGTTTGTGTGCTATGGGCTTTTCAGCATATATGAATTTTGTCCTTTTTACCATCACCACCCTTGGTGCTTCCTTTGCAGAGCAATTGAGAAGTCACATACCAAGTGACAATGTTGCAAATGAGTCTCCACTTGGTCAGTGCAGTGGACCCTTTGTAGCTGTAGTTCTCTACTACCTGCTGCTGTGTGGCTTCTGCAGGGTGTTCTTTCACGTAGCCTAGTTTATGCTTACCTCATGTTTTTAATAAAACTTTCTGTGTAGACATAGAGAAGGAGAGGAGCCTTTGAGACAGCACAGATTTCGTAGAGGAAGATGGCTCTAGTCAGACTTGTCTAGAGAAGAGTTCAGCTTCCCTGGAGTGAGCTTCACAGACTTAAGTTTTTATTTGCTTGATTGGGTGAGGGGGAAGTGTGGAGGTAAGTCTGGGCTTTTTTGTTTATGGTTTGTTTTGAATCTTTAATTTTTATGACTAATTAGAAAAGCACTATGTTGGGTTTTTTTAAACATAAACATTCGTTGAAGTACATTGACGCCTCATGAAAGTGAAAAAAAGAAATTTTATTGGTGTTTCCAAGCTGTGAATCTGGTATGTTCCAATAATAATGTGATTTGTCTAGGATATGAAGCACTTTACCTACTTGTATAAAAGGAATAAATAAATACCCCAATCAAATAATGGATTATGTGTTTGAAGGCAGAATGTAAAAAAAGACCTTTTATTTGTGACAGTTGCAGATAAAACATCATATTGCCTTTTGGCAAATTCTTTGCAGACTTGTACAGAGAAAATATTTCATATTATGGACAGTAATGTAACAGTCTTACATAGCTGCAGGTAAAAATAGATTATATAGCTGCATACTAGGACAGAAGCTTTTTTGTACTTGTTCCTCCTTTATGGAACTCAACAGATCAATCCTTATAATGTGAGATATTTGTAGTGTGTTGGAAGGCTGTAAGAGTTTTTGTATGGTGTTTGCTTACTGGTTTAAAAAGGAAGGGCCAAAGCCTCTCTTCAGACTAAAACTGTCATCAGCCTCAGTCTGTAGTAATTGGAGGAAGAGAAGAGAAAGAGAGAGATTTTCTCCTGAATAGTTTATGGTTTGATTAAAAAAATATCAGATTAAGTAGACTTTATGAAGGGTACAAATTTAGGACTAGGAAATAAAACAGGACATAATTGCCATTCTCATGGCTAAAAAGCAATGAGCCAGATAAGACTGTCAGTTTGAACAACAACAAAACCAATGTTTTTACATGAAACAAGTCTGAAACAAATGCCAGGAGGGTGATTATTCCCCTCTACTTTGTAACCTTTATATGCACTTGGGTCTAGTTTTCCATGCAAACAGTAGAGCTAGGTTTGTTCCTTACATTATTTTTTATTTGTGGCTTACATTATTTACAATTTAAAGAGACTGTGATGCTTTTCTCATCTGAAAAAGCATTTCACGGTTAAAACTTCCCACTAAACACAGCAGTTGTGGAGGAAAAAGGTAGCTAAGTGGGCATCAGAACAGGGCAGAGAATTTTTTTTTTCTTTTTGCATGGCTTTACAATTTTAGATAAATTATACTCATACATATTGATGGCTTCTAAAATCTAATGAACTGAGATAAAATCTGTGGAAAAATCTCTGCTTTGGTTTCTTCAGTGTTGCATTCAGTTTTTGTTTTTTTAATCATTATTGTTGATAATGAAGATGCTGAGTTGATTCATCACTTTAACAACTCTAAGTGAAAAATTTCACATATCTCTTAAGTGGATCATCCTTGTGGATGCTGAGTACAAATTTTTAAGTCACCATAGCTCATTTTGTTGAGAGGTAAGTGGAAGAAATCATAATAAAGTTAAATAATGGAAAGGAAAACTAGGACATGATTTTATATAGATTTTATATAGCCTTAGAAGGCAACATAACTTCCATGCCACGCTTCTGTGGTACAACTCACTTTTTGCTCACTTTTTGAAGGCAAGAATGACAGTAAGATGTGAGGAGGAGGAGGAGTTGCATGTTATTATGAAGTACCCCACATAATTTTTTGGTGTGTATATAACTTTGCAGCTACTTTGAGCATTTCTACACTCTTAATGCAGAAGTTGCTTGTGACTTCAAAAATTTGGTTGTGAAGAAGCAAAACTTTTTACATCCTCTGCATGTGAGTTGCAGGGTTTTCAAATACAAGTCAGCTGTTAATTGCCATCAATTAATTTGTAAGGATTTTGGAAAGTGGTGGTGGAAGTTTTCTCTCTGCCTTGCATGCTCCAGATGCTCTGAACAGTCAGAAGTAATAATGTAGACAATAATCATCCGCCTTTTACACAGTCATGATCCTTGTCGTCATCACAGAGCCGAAAAAGTAAGACTTGCTGGTGATACAATGTGTGGTGGTTTATTTTCACATTTTGAGCAGGAAAGGATGATTTAAGAGACCACTGAATTCTAATTTCTGTTGCTTTGTTACCATGCATTTTAAATGGAAGAATAGCAAATGGATTTAATTTTTATAAGACTTGCAGCCAGTAATTGTAAAAATTCTCCATCTGCTTATTAGCAGCACTAGCTCTGTTTTTGAAAAGAAGAAAGATACTTGTGTCTTCCTGATCTGGAATGAACTGGAATGAATGAATGAAATGTTCTGAAGGAGATCCCCGAGTGTTGGTAGTGTATTGTAAGGTTGAACTGCAAGAAAAGTATCTTTCAATGTATTCTTTTTTTGATCAGGACTGTCACTTTTCAAAAATGCACTTCATTGCTTAGGCTCATTATCTGCCGCAAATTCATAGAACAGAGGTTGCCTCTTCTTTTTGTACATTTTGGTACAGTTCTCAGCTTAACACTCATCTTTTCTAAGACTTCTTTAGATGTTGCAGCAATAATGAACCACGATGACTGAATCAGAAATCTGTGGCTGGGGGCCTATCTGTGGTCCCTTCCAGTGACTTTCTTTGTGGACATTAAAAACATAAATTAGAATATAATAAATTCTGCAATATTACCAGAATTCTACAGAGTTTGGTTTAAAAGTGATTGTTTTTCTGGAGAAAATTCTGTTTACCTGGTAAGTCAAGTGATGCTCCCCTGGGAAGTTCTGGAGTTGCAGATCACCTCACTCCTCAGGAGTACATGAGAGAAGAAACATTCATTTGCTTTGTGCTTCTTTGGTTTTTGCACCTCTCATGGGCCACTGTCCCACATAGGATTCTGAGTTCAACAAGTCTCTGGCCTGACTTGTTCTTGCTGTTCTCACTTGGTTTCCTTCATCTCCACAATTTTTTAATTGCTGCTTTATTGTGTGTTTAAGTCCTCAGCTTCCAAAGCCTGGTTAACATGTTATCTTATGTGGCAGTATGCCAGTGTTGATGGGATTAAAGCAAAAGGAAGCCCTGGTTTGCTGCTTGCATCTAAAATGTTGCAAATTCGATCAGCAAATCTGATCGGCTATTTCTGTTCAGTGAAACTGCAGCTTTGTACCTGGTGCCTCAGTCTCTCTGGCAGGCGTTAGTCTCTCTCTCCGCAGTTTCTAGCAAGAATGTTTTAATTTCTGCTACGTGAAACTAGACTAATTGCATGTGTAGAAATCTAAACAAACAATGCTGGAAAAGTTACAAAGGAATTCTTTTGTTTGGTTTTATGAGCTTAACTATGTAATGTTGGAAAGAGGAGAAACTGTACTGTAGAAAATCAATACTTGCTAAAACTCTGAAAGACCACACAGAGGACAAACTAAGGCAAACCAGTCCATAATGAAGAAGAAATATAAGATTAAAGTGAAGAAGGTGATAATTATGGACATAAAGAATAAACAATACATAAGGAGGAAATTAAGGCTGAAGACACCAACTTGACATATTATTTAAGTAAGATGTGAGTACAAATCTGTTTTAACGTTGTGAAACTCTAGAATCCGGAAGCCTGATGGGTTGTATCACATTGTTTCTGCGGTTAAAATGTGGTCGCTACTACAGGTGTGTATGTTTGTTTTTAGAAAAATACCTCAACCTGCACTAACTTTTGAAAAAGAAAACATACACATAGACACATCAACCCTAAGCTGTAATTGGTAAAAATGAAAACAAGCATCTAGAAATATGTTGCCATGTCTATCTGGCAAGGAGCATCACCTCCTTTCCTGCAAACAGTAATAACTTCTATTTAATAAATTGAAAGGTCTTGAGTTTTGTATGCATAGTCAGGTGCAATTTGTTTGCCTCTGTCTGTATTTATTGTAACCACAGATCACATAAATCCTGTTTTGTTGCCCTGTAGGTAGCTTGATGTTTTTTCCTTTCACTCATTTCACCTAGTAATAAGTCATTTCGAGACCAAAGTGTTGTGAGGACTGACAGATTGGGTGTTGTAAAAAAGCAATAGAAATAAAATGCTTTGAGTTTAAATGTTGTAGAAGCTGAAATGCAACACCAGCCTAATTGTGGCATTATCCTGGGTTTACTCACCTATGGATTTGATTGTATCTGTCATGTGCTACCGCACTTCCTGCTGCTCTGAAGTCATGTTTTTGTGTTGCTTCTGCACTTAACGACACACTCTTGTTATGGATCTGTCCTAGATTCTTTTCTCTGACCCTCCAAATGGGTATTTTAACTATGTTTAAAAAGGGGTGAGGAGAAAGTAGGCAAACGTGTTAGATTGTCAGGTTTTGCAACATTACAGACAATAAGTGCTCTTCACTTTATTAGCAAATGACCCGACTCTCAAATTAGTAATTTGGCATGCTAACGGAACTACATGATATTTCTGTGCTTTTTCAGCATCTGAGTCTTGCTTACACTTGTTTTTAAGGAGGTTCACCCATTTGATACAGTTGTCCTTCATTTAAAATGACAGTGTTGTATTTAAGAAAATGAAAGAATCACTCTTGACTGCATTTTTTTCCTACCTGGCGGGTATGTAACGAGCTGTAGTTGTGTGCTGTTGTGGTTGTTTTCATATGTACATAGTTGAACGTGGTTAAAGATGGCTCAGGATTCAGCTGTACTTTGAAAATGGGCTTTTACCATTAAACTTGTGGATAGGTGGGGTTTTCTTTTATATGTTAAATAAAAACATAACGTGCTTCAGTTGAAAGTTTTAATTCAAACGTATATACTGAAGTCAGGGGATGTGTTAATCTGATTTTGGTCCTGGTGCAGCTAATAACATGCAATCTCTTGATATTCCCTAAACTGCAAATGAAAATATGACAGGACTTCATGTTCCAGAGAGATTAGGTGGTTTAGGAGAGAGAGAGGGGCAGTGGATGGCCTTGCTGGGTTTTTTAAAATGCGGTCAGCTGCAAAACATGAGGACTTGTTGCTTTATCATTTAATTGTTAGAGATCCCAACTAATGTTTTTTTGTTATCCCATTCACAGATTTGAAGGGTGTAAGAACAAGCGATTTTATTGAATGCACACTTGAATAATACAATAAAATATTAATCTCGCCCTTTTTGAGCGAACAGTCCTGTTCCTTTGCTTACAGGCTGTAAACCACACTGGGTGTTAGGAAGACAAGTAGCCTGCGTGATTGCGGTAAGTGTGTCACATCCTGCCCTCAACTTTGCCCTCCTTGGAGGCTCTGGCAGTCTCTCTGTGGTTTGCCCACTGGCCAGAAGGGAGTGGCTCGAGAAAACTTCTCTAACCTGTGGATCTGGTTCTCGAACAAACTTTCAGACTTAACAGTATCTTGATGCTCCTTGCCAAACCCAATTAAGAGAGAGGCGACGGTACTGGGGCAGGCTTTCAAAGTTTCATGGAGGACTCATCTGTAATTTTGTGACAAATTTAATTGTGTGTATTCAAAGCATGCAGTATGAGGATTGCTGCAGGGCTTTTTCCTCCTTGACAACCCAGTCAACTCCTTTGTAAACATGAGACTACCAAAGAGCTCCCCTCCTCTGTGAAAATCTTCCCCCCATCTCTGCTGCAGGAATAGTGTTTCTTGCCGTGTTTGGAGGGGAATGGGCAGGCAGCTGCTTTGACATTAGAAATGTGCAGTGTGAATGCCAGCACATCTTTCTTAAATGAATACAAACTGCTCCTTCCATAAGAATTCTTTAAGATAACTATCAAGTCAAGGCATGTCACTGGAAATTTGCGTGTCATTTTTGTCATCAGCAATCTTTGTATTTCTTACTTGAATGCTGTTTCTTCCTGTAACTTGCCAAACTCTGTATTCACTTTCCCTGCTACTTGTGCCTTCTTGGATCTGGAGTCTGACCATAGAATGACGATATAGGAAATAGAGTCCACTGGTTTTTCTTTTGCTCTGTGAATGTTTTCACTTATACATGGTTGTGACAAAAGATTGTAGATTGTTTATAGGGAGCTTTTAAGTTATTAATTCTTCAAGTAGTTCCATTCTCTTTGTCCTGATTAGCATTTGTAGTTTCTTTCACATGTAAGTGTGCTCTTGATATATCCAACAGTAAGGCAAAAGAAAATGGTGTAAGAATTGTATTTTTTTTCTCTGTAGACTTTTTTATGTTTTAGGTTGCAGTTACTCAGAAAATGGCATTTTGGGCATCAGGGAATTATATGCACAAAACATAAACATTTGAGGTCTTTATGAATTTTTTTTCATCCTTGGGGAATTAAAGCAGAATTCTTTTCTCTACTGTTCCAGTATTGAAGTAATAAGGCATAAGCTGAGTTTTGGGTGAAAGAAAAGGCACTTTGAAACAGTTTTCTGTGATACTGAACAGGGACTTCAGAAAGGGCCTAATTGCTTCTTATGCAAGTTTTACTGTCTCTTTGATTAGCAGATGGTTTATTTCTGTAGTTTTAAGTGTATAATAGTTAAGGTGAAAAATAATCAGTGCAACTTTCACATATAGCTTGGGCTCAGGATGTTGGAAGGACTGGTCAGAGATATGGATCATCTGCTAGATGCATGTCTTTTTTAGAGAATCTATAACTAGACAAAAATGTTGTCATCTCTCAGCGGATGGATGAAGGGTGTTGGAACACTGGATAAGATATTGACTGATGCAGCTTTTCAGGTTTGCACTGAAATGGTGGAAGCAGCAGAGGCTGTCCAGGTAGGGAGAAATTTTGTCTTGCTATCTCGTTATATGTTCCTCTAATGGTATGGCTGCTAGGCTGAGGATGTGTGTGCAGAAGGTAATGAGTATGAAACTGGATCTGTCTTCTTGTTGTGCTGAGTGATGGCTTGGCTGTAAAGATTATTGGAGGTTTGTGCCATCAGGATGCTGGTGTGTTTGCTGGTGGCAGGTACAGGCCCTGAAGAGGTGACTGTGGAGAATCTCCTCAGCAGGTGCCTGTGAGCTGGTTTTGACCCTGCACCGACAGGTGTCCAATGTCTCGGTCGGTCACTGAAGAGGAGAATAAGGTGTTTGTGAGATAACAGGTGACCAGAGAGAAGAAGGAAAAGGACTTGAGGCCCGGAGAGAGAAAGAGGGATGGTTTGGGAGGGAGAAAATGCAGAAAAGGGAAGTAATAGCAATATGGTGTGTAGAGGAAGCATATAGAGTTCATGGTTCCTTAAGTTTATTTTGCCTGTCCTCCTTCTACTTGTGTGCTAGTCATCTCGTGACAAGGTGTTAACACAATCCATTGGTGAGTGGCATAACTGTGTCACCAATCATCCCCTATAGGCTTGGGGTGCCTGTTGTGCTGCCTCTGGGTGAGGGGGTGAGTCAGGGGCAGCCCTGGCAACGCAGCCGCTGTCTGCCCTCGCTGCCTGGCTGGGTGCTGCATTGGAATTTTCCAGGTAGGGCACAGATAGAGGTGAGAGGGAGAGCGCGTGGGACGGGATTTGAACAGGGAAGGGCTCGTCCTGGGGAGATCTACCTGTGCGCTGAGCCTCTGGTACATAAGGGAACACCAGTAATAAATAAGCTAAGAAATTGGGGGGAAATGCAGCAGATACATTTAAAAACATCTAATGCTGCCTTTGCATTTTATTACCTTTTCATTACCATTTTCCTTTATTAATTTGAAACATGCACTGGCTTTTTTTTTTTTTTTCTCTCCCTCTCCAGCATGGATTTCAACACATACTTGTGCGGGTGCCAAGAACACTGTGTTCTGTTAAGTCACGGGGTGACGTCGGGTGCTGGCCACCCGCCAACCTGGGTCAAGTTCATTCAAATAAGTTTCAGCGGCAGCCCTCGCTGCCCCAGCCCCGACAGTCCTGCCTTTGCATGGTAGATGGCTCTCTTGTGTTAGTTTTCCAGAGAGCTTGGGATTTCAGGGCTTTAAATTTTACAGGCTCTTTGGATTTTCTGTAATGTTTGCTGAAGGATTAACAAGAAAAAAAAAAAAAAAAAAAAAGAAATAGCCTGACCTCGCATGAATCTGTGAGGAGAGAAAAGGAGATGGCCATGGGTTTACTGAGCAGAACAAGGTCTGCAAGTTGGAGCATGTGTTCCTCTGCCCACTGATTATTATTATTTCTTTTTTTTTTTTTTTTTTTACTCCTGTGTCCTTGGATGGCTTTTAATCATGATGTAAAGACTTGGTGTCTTTAAAGCAGGAGCTACTCAAGTTTCCAGTGACAATGCTGTTCATGACAGAAATAGATGAAACGGCACAAAGTGTGTAAAAGTGGCAGTGGTTGTGCTAGATTAATCACTTCCCTTTCCTACGGGATTTTGTGTTTTGCTCTCTTAGCTCTGGAACTTTGGACTGCCTTTAGAAATGCATTAAGCAAAGAAATCTCTTAGTTGGGATGAGCTTCCCATGTACAGGATTATCCCATGTCATGGTGCTAAAAAATCGGACCAGTTTTCTCAGTCTCTTCATTCCAGCTTCCCTTTCAGGAGACTGTGTTGTTGCTACTTTGCATAGCAGCATACTTTTCCTTCCTGTAACCCTACCAGAAATCACACTAGATCCCCTCCCCTTCACTTCCAGTAACTGCTCTGTGAGCAATAATTTTGGAACTACTGGCAAAATAAGAGTCTTTGACAAACTTCTGACACCCTTAAAACAGGACAGCATTTGCAACACCAGAGACATCAGTAACTGGTCTCTAAGACAGCTGTTGATATTTTAGTTTTTAATGAGAAACCCATTCTTCCTGTTTGCTTCTGGGATATGTATTTTTAATTAAGAACGAGATCTCTGGGAAAACTTGGTGTTTTAAAGAGGCTAGAGAAGTGAATTTGCAGGTCATGGTTTAGATCTGTTTTCACCATCTCTTGTTTGGACAGATTAGACGTTTTTATTCTTTTTAGATGTGCACCAAGTTTCTAAGTCTTGGCTCACTTGATATTTGGCTTTTAAGGGAGAGAAACATAGTAGTGTCAGGTTCCCATGATTCAACACCCACTCCTGAAACACCCACTCCTGAGTTACCTGTTGGTGCTTGCTGGCTTATCTTCTCTGTGTGGGAGAGTGGAGGATGATCAGATTTGTGTTCATCACTAGGTGTCACTCACTTGCAATTACTTAAAGTACGTTTCAGGGCAGAATTAAAAGAAACAAGAAACTCTTGCTTCCTACCTCACCCAGTTCGGGTGTGTGGGGGGAAGAAAATGGTGTGAAATCTGAAAAAGAATATTTTCTCATCCTTCTTTCCCACAAACCTGTTGTATGTGGTGTTTTGTAATTTTATTGCTTTAAGTGTGTCTTAGTCTGTTGGCTTTTTTTCTTGTATAGTTCTGTTGATGCAAGGTAATGTTTTCTTGTATATTTTCAAATGTCTTTTCTGCTCCCTTCTCAAGTGTGTAAAAACTTGAAGAATAGCAGATAGCATGTAAAAGATACGGAAATCTAGCTGAAGGGAGGTGCAGTGATGTAACTACAGGATCATTTGAGAGAATGCTTGGCAAAAAATGAGATGACAGGACTCAGAATTGTTCCTGGAACTTGACTGCTGAGCTGTGTTGGGCAAAGGATGCTGATTAAAAACTGTGCACATATAAAGATGATTTATCTTCATATTATTTAACGAATTATGTGGAATGTGATGTCTCAGCTGGGTCCTGGTCAGCCTTCTCTTTCATAAAACGATTAGTGTGGGGAATGTATGTTCAGTTGTTGAAATATAGAATATTTCAAAATTCTAACACCAGTGCTGAATAAATGAAAGTGAAGGAGAGGTGGAGGGTTAAACAGTGAAACTCAATAGATTTGTTCAGCACACACCAAATCCTCTAAGTATTCTATTCCAGAGGAAAGATTTTTCAGAGAATGTACAAGTGTCCATGTGGATAGCAGGAAACTTTATTGGCAAGGATGACAAGTTTCTTTTCCCGTATCTTTCACCCTTCCCCTGTATTTTTCCCTTGAAATGGGACATGTGTTTTGTCCAGCCTGGTTCTGGCATTTGTTTTGGGGGCTGGGACTGCTGTGGATTAGAATGTTTTGTAGACCATGTCTTCCCTCCTTCGTGTCCAAGTGACCTAGGTCTGGATTGTGTCTGTCTCCTTGGGGAATTGAATCTCTTGGAGGGTCTTGAGGCACTACTTGCTGGGCAAGGTTCTCTAAATGGCTTCAGTGGTGTTAAATGTGGACTTTGAGTCAGCAAAAAAAAAAGGTGAAAAACCAAAACGTTTCTATTGTGGGTTTCTTTTTCATCCTCTCTCCTGTGTAACCCAGAAGCATTGTTTCAAAAGGTATAACTATATACAGAAATTACCTTCCACCACTGTCTATGAGATTATACAGTCTTGAACTAGAGTGGTAGAGGCTATTTGATATCACCTACTTCTCTGAGAAAGGTGACCTAAGCCAAGGAAACCCCTTCTAGACAAAAGTCATTATTCCTGCAAACCTGCAGTGATGATTTGCTGAAAGTAACAATAATGGAGCCAATCTGCTATGTGGATATCCATAGAAGCTACGTGCTAACCATGTAAACACATAAATCTCTTAAGCTCTGTGTCAGACCCTGTGTTTACAATGTCTTTGCTCATATTTAGGCCCTAAAACCAGCATGAATTTCTTATGGCAGCTGAGAAGAAAACAGGCAGCCTCCACTGATACCTGCACAGATATGACAGAACTCTTAATCATAAGATTTAGTTTCCCTTTGCGAAGATTATAGGTTGAGATTCATCTCCTTGTTCTATCTTGGATTACTAAGTGTTTGTGGCTGTGTGTCACTGTATTTATCTAGTCCACATGCTGTATTTGAATTTAACTGAGAGTGTGTTTGAATGAATAAAGTAGCATAATTTCCTTCTCTTCCCCTGAAGGAGAGGTGGGTTTCCTTTAAAGTATGGCAGCTATTATGACTAACTATATAATTACACCTTTAATCAGACTAAACTATTTTAGATACACTGTAGCCCCATTTGGCCCCTCAGTGTTGAACTGAAAACCGTCTAAAGATGCATAGTATGGTGCATAGTCATCATTGTCACCTTTAATCACTCAGCATATTAAAGCCACTGTGCAGGAGTGTACATGGCTATGTGATTTACTTTTGGGGGTGCTGATGAGGACAGGGAAGAGATACATGTTACTGGAAATTCCTTTTTCTGATTCTGGATCTGCTAGGACACTATCGTATCTCTTCTTGCTGCCTCTGATTGTTTTGCCAGCATTCAATGGATTTCTTCCATTGTATTGAGTTGGATGGTGAATGTGGCTCTGGGCTCCTGAAGTTACTGATGGGTGTGGAAAGCAAGTGGTTCAATGCACAGTTCAGAGGCATGGCCTCCAGAAAGCCTCTAGTTGTCTGAAGAATGAGCAAGGTGTCCTTGTCCTCACAGCTCTTCAAAGACACAGCAGTGCTGCTGAGTGTTCCACTTCATGCAAGATAAATCTGGGTCTTTAATTTCTGGCATACTGGGATTCCTCCTTAATATCAGAAGATGTACTGCCACTACTAACCTATCAGTTTTTTCATTCACACATTCCACCTCGGGTGTTAATTCTGTGATTTTAATAGTCTAATAAGTTCTATTTCTTGCAGATCTTAATTATACTAGCAGCCTTTTTAAAAGAAATCTTTTGCTCTAGTCACAATACAGTTGTTCCAATATTTACTTCAGTTGTATTTTGTGTTTTGCCCAATATGTTTTTTTTTTGGGTTTTTTGGTTTTTTTTTTTTTTTATATAAAGAGGAAGAATAGAGGAGGAAAGGGAGGGGCAGATGCCATATAATGAAGGGATACAGCCAGAAAGTCAGTTCTGTCAAATGCAGCCAGATGCATGGATTGTACAAGGTGGCACATACGGTTTATTTTTGTTGGCATTTCTGAAACTAACATAAGCTAGTTTCAGGCTAAAATGTTAAATATTGTTGGAAGAAGACTTGAAAATGGCTGAGAATGCTATTTAAGAAGGTTAAAAAGAGCTTAGGATTGTGCTGTGATCTCACATGGAAAGGCCCAGAGTTCAGAAGTGAGCGGACTGGTGGCTCCAAGACACACACGTGCACCTGGCAGAGTTCTTGTTCTTAATTAGGCATGGTCTATTTTACTTCACCATGAGTGAAAAATTCTGAGCATCATGTTTGCAAAAGGCAACATGACAAGGCTAGAATTTGTTGCCTGTTACTGCGTGTTTTTTTACAGCTTACTGGGTATACATGAATATTGCATAGGGATGTTGGTACAGCACTAAGATAAGGGTAACAAATTAAAGCAAACATAAGAAATGGGAAAGCCTTTGTAAAAATGTGCAGACAGCTCGTTCAGCACAACTGTTGATGGCTTGGCCCTGAGCTCAGTTGGTGGAGCTGCTGCTGCCTGGCTGCCAAGGTAATGTGTGTGATGTCATTGTGCCAAGCCCATACTATCACGGTATTACAAAAAAAACTGTCAGTAGACTGGGCACATTCCCAGTTACATTCAGATACAGTAGCAAGGTAAATGGATAGGTTTTGCCAATAATGTATATGTATAGAATTACAGCTTGAAGTGGGTGTTTTGGGGCAAAAAGGGCAAAGTATCTTTTGCTGACCAGGTAGATATCATAGTCTTTGCTCAGTAACATTATGTTTTTTTCTAAATAACCCTACAAGGATGCCTGTCTCCCTAGCTGCAGAGAAGCATTACAAGCTGCAGAGGAAAGATATAAGAATGGCTACATAGGACAGATTAAAACCCCATTGCCCTGTTTGTGCATTGTGGGCCAGATGCCCACAATGTGGACACTGGGTATAAGCACAGGTTAAGCTGAAAGGATTAACTGGCCAAATAAGAACACCAGTTGCTTTGTTGCTGGCTATATAAAATAATGAAAATGAAATAATCCCTGATCTTCAGTGAAAACTGCTAGAAATTTCTGAGTGTTTTTTGTTCTTTTGTGGGTTGTTTTTTTTTTTTTTTTTTTTTGCTTGGAGACATATTCTTAAGATACTTATTTAGTCCTAAACTGAGCTTGTTTATGTGGTTGCATGCAACTTCTTTATGCAACCTTCACAAGCCCTTCCTGCTTTCTGAAGTTTTTGGAACAGTTAGTTAATTCTAACTCTCCATCTTCCTCTTTGACTGAAATTTGCAATTTCCTTTCGAGAAACAACTTCCTATTGAGTACTAACTTATCTGACCACTTTGATGTATTTGAAGTATTTTTTCGAAGTCCTGAAGGCATTGCAAAATCCAGTGTTGTCTTCACAGCTTGAATTTCTGCACTGTCTGAATTGAGGAAGTGCAGAAGTGGATAGGAGTTCATCTAACTAACAAATGAAAATACAATTAAATTGTGCTTGATCATGCAGTGTCATTGTAAAATTCCAAACTGTGGTAATTGAAACCTGGTTAGGCAGCTCAAGAGGACTGAATTGTCACGTTTTTGCTGTGATCAGCGTTGGCTTTGGGAGATTTGGGAGTTGTGTGGATTTCCAAAAAATGCTGCAGCATATTTGGAGGCAGATGCAGAAATGGGCTGGTCTCTGTGGTGCAGCCCATCATCATACCAGAGCTACAGGAATCTTAAGTCCTGGTCTGCAAAATAGCCATTAAACTTAGATTTAGATGCCTGTGTTCTATATACAATAAACAGATGAGCTTAAGTGCTAAATACCAGGATTCCCAGCTACTGTCTTTCTGACTAAGGAACATTTAAGCTCCCTGGTGTTCCTGCACTTCATCTAATGCCTGTTTGATGTGGAGCAGGGACTGAAGCTCTGAACCCTTTGAATCTCGCAGGGGTTTTTTTCTGCAGTGACACAGCCTTCGAGGGAGTGGTAGAAATTATCTCCTCGTTGCTTTGTTTGGTGGGTTGAGAGCTTTACTTAGAGGAAGGGATTTAAATTCTCTTAATATAGAGATTGTCTTGTTAGAGTTTGGGCTTCTTTGTTGCTTAGGCTGAAATGCCTGGAGTATTACAGAAGAGCTGTTTACTGTGGTGGATGTTCTTTCCAATGCAAGCAATGCATGTACAGTATGCTTGAGTGGAAATCCCTGCAGAGCATAAACTCACACTTACTGAATCAAGCCCCTAAACAGGCTTAGGTACAGAAGTACCAACTTTGTACTCACAGGCTTATATGTGACATAAACCACAAGTCTGCAGAGTTGCAATGCATATGGTTCTGTCCAAAAGAACTGACCTCTTGGGCTTTGATGTCAAAATGCCATCAAAACTCCTCTTGGAGCCTGAGTCTTAGCTTTTATAGCTGAAGATAAAGTTATGTATTTGCATGCATAGAACATTTTTAATGTTTTCTTTTGTCATCTCTCTGAAGTTACCAAGTGATTACCAGTCTGCTGTTTTGAAGAGTTAACCAATTAAGTGAGGGCTTTCAAAGGTCATTTAAATTTGAACATGTGCTTACCCTGATTTTTGATACAAAAGCTTTGCAGTGCTGCTTCCCTCACCCCTGGATGCTAACAGTGCTCAGTGTTTTTACATGGGAGTGGGTGTCTAGCACCTGTGCAAAGTACATTTCTGAACAAAGTTGACAGGTACAGTTGAGAATCACTTAGGAAAATTTTGTCTTAAAGAACGTGTCCTCAAGCCAACAGGAGATGCTAGATTGAGTCTGAAATGTCAGGCTTTCTGACTCAATCTTACACTTATACTGCACCACTAGATGATGACATTTTATTGTGAAGGTTCACCAGTTCAGGCAGTACTTCATAAACATCATATGCTTTTTAAAGTAGATCCTTGGCTTTCTATTACAGCTATTGTTCCTCTTCTGTGTCTGAAACAGGGAATTCCCCAGATTTCTCCCAAGGGCTTTTTTTTTTTTTTTTTTTTAAATTCTGTGTTGTATTCCCTCCCTGGAAATCTTCTGCTTTAATTTTATTTCATCAGTCACAAGCAAAGACTTATGGTGGTTGCCATCTACAGGAAATTATTTCCTCTGCTTCCACCAATGTGGTTTTATATGTTGTCTGTCAAACTACTTTAGGCATGTTCTATGTTTCTTTGTGCCAGGGTTATATCCATAGTGAGGTCACATTTGTGCACCCGTTCTTCAGAGTCTTGGCCATGATATGTGGTAGTAGTGTAAGAGCTAGAAAACACATGAGCATAAATCTAATGGTGTTGCTATCATAGCAAACCTCATTTATATGCTTTATGGATTCTCTCTCTACACTGTGCTTTTTGAATAGTTGTCAGATGAAATAGAGGAGCTTTTCTGATTTCTGCCTATTTTTCCTGGACTACTATACTTGCTGTTCAGGACATGAGTAAGATATTGCTTTAATGCTGTCCAAATTCTAGTTTATCAGTATAGTATCACTTAAAACCACAGAACCAGTTGTGGTACTGACCTTGTTTTAAGATTTTGAGTGTAAGAAAGCATGGTTGCTTCTGTTCCCTATTTTTGTGCAATATGTTTCTGTAATCCTTCAGATGTAAAGATAGCGGTCATGAAAATATTTTTTATATTTTTGGAACCAATTTCTAGAGGATGTATCCATGTGTAGTGGGTTGTGAAGTGATGTGGAGTTCAGTTTTAGGGCAAGGAGGTGTAGGTATGTAGGTGCATGCATCTGCTTTCAACGTATGTTCATGTTTCCTTTTCTGTTTAGTAAACTTATCTTGTGTTATTACAGCCTTATGTAGAAGAAGTTAATGAAGATAAAAAAAACCCCTAGTTTTTGCAGAATAGAAACTTTAGTTAAGGAACCACTTTATAGCCAGACTACTTATTAGGCAGAATAAGCTAACAAATTAACATTAGGTGCATTGAAGTACACAAAGAGAGTCCTAAAACTGGGGAGAAAAGTATGTGACATTTCTTAAATGGAAAATGACAGGCTTATTTAAATATAAACAAACAAATGTAAATGCTTGTGTGTAGGATGCAGTGAGGTGTGTGCATATACATAATTTTTTTACTGTGGTGTTGGAGAGTGTGGGTGACTTGTTAAATTCAACTTTCAATCTCTTAAATGCTTTCTCCTTAAGAAGTGGTTGTCTCATTAGGTACTCTAAATGTAATTGTACAGTTTTGCTGTTTTACATAGGGTAGGCTTTCTGGTCCTTCAATTAGTGCATTCCAGGAACAATACTATTTCTACTTAGCTGTAGTGATGCGATTTTGAAGGACTTTTGTTAGTAGTAAAATGAAAAGAAAAAAGTAAAATCTCTTGTTTAACGCTACTCTTGGAAATTGCCACAAATGGTCAACTTTTGATCTGGAAACTCAATTCTTCCTCTCTAAGTGATTAGTCCATAACATAATCAGTTGGCTTTTGGCTATTTGGAGGGAAAATGCATTTAACATGTCTTAGATTTCCAAGCATAAATTTGGCTGTAGCAGATTTCAATAAAAATGTCAAAAGTATTTTTTATCCTGGAGTCTTGGTATGTGTTAAAATTACATTATTGGTCTGACTTGTAGTAGCTGTGGAAAACTAAGTCAGCATTTTGACTATCAAGGGTTTAACTGATGCACTTATGATTGTATTTTCACATTATTTTGATGTAAGAGTGTAAAACTGAGAATGAATCTTTTCTCCAAGAATATTTAAATGCTTTTCTGAATCCTGAAAATATATTCCCCTTTATGCTTAGACTGAATAATCTTGCACCGTTGACACAGCTGTGTTTGTTCTTATTCTGAATTTTCTTAACTAAATTTTTTGCTTTATTTTAATAATATGTGTGTAGTTTGCTTTTAATGAATTGATAACTGTTGAACACAATGTGATACCTGCTTTTCCTCTGGTATCTAAAAACTTGCTTTAACTTTGGCTCTCCCTATTTGAGAACAGTCATAATACATTGATAGCTTTGTGTAGTTCCTGTCCTAGCACTGAAAAGAAAATACTGTGTGAGTTTTAGTCTAAATCATTAAAACATCAATATAGATAATTGATCAGGCTTTTGGCCAGTAGAAAGCATGGTCTTGCTCCACTGGAGTTCTGCCATATTTTGTACACTGAAGAATGACCCTAAATGCTTGAGAAATTTTTGAAAGACAAATTCTTCTTTTTATTATTAGTTTCATTATTACTGTTTTTGTTCAAGCCATGTCTGCTGCAACTTCTCGCCCATTTTTCTGACCAAAATGAAATTACTGTTGTTGTGAGCTGGGGAATGCAGATGATCCAGGCAGCAATTTAGTTTACTCTGTGCACAAGTATCTCTTTGGTGATTGGGAGTGGGAGGTACAAAATGATGCAGTGCTTTAGTTACCATAAACCCTGAGGATCACTTGTTGCTACTGAAGTAATAATGAAGAGTGTATGCTGCGTTGTTCTCTAGACTAAGAAAAGAACTTCCAATTAAAATAGTTGCCAGTAAGACAAGTACAAAATGGATACACTGGGTGCCAAAATTTGCACTTCTGCATTTAGGCAATAAAGCTGCCTGTCACACAATTCCTAAAAATGGTGCAGCCGCATGCCCAGAACTGCTTGAGCACTTCTTCAGAGCTGCTGTCACTGTCCCTCTCCTTTCTCAATTTGGCTTTTTTCGCTTCCCCTATCTCAAATTTTCAGGGCTGAGCACAGCTCCCAGAGCTTGCTGGTATTTGAAAGTTAACTGCTGTTTAATGACAAGTATTCTTTTTTTTTTTTTTTTTTGCTTCTAGTACAACCTTTCGGCTCAGTTTTGTGGCCCCAAACAATTAATGAAATTGCAACTTGTATGGTATTTTTAGTTGCTTCGTGCTGCAAACTTTGCAAGGTTTTGATCAGAATGCTAATAGGTCACTTCCAAGTTCAAGAGAAAAGCATTTGCAACACTTCTTAAAAATCCTGCTTGCTGCAGAGTTCAGCCTTAAAGGACAAATATCACATAAGCATTTTTACTTTGGGGAAGAGGCAAATGAGGAGAATATGTTTGATGGTATCCTGAAGGACAAATTTCTAAATGGTCTTCAGAGACGTTGAATTAACTTCTATGGTTTTAGCATTATCTTGTAATCTTTGAGCTTCCCTTATGTTATAAAAAAAAGGGGTACACATATCCCACATGCAAATTTTCCTTTTTCCATGTGCAAACACATTGACATGTGCTAACAGAATAGAAGAGAAAATGACAGTTTTGCATTATTTTTCTCCTCCCCTTCTGAAGCACTGCTTTAAGAATGGAAGTGAAATTGAACCATCATAATCTTTCAATCTAGTTTGAGATAGTGGAGGCATGAAGCCAAAAGCTGTTGGTGTCTGCTGTAGAAACCAGTCAACTATTGCTTTTTCAAGTATGTTAAAGTATGCAGACATGCACTGAGGCTCTTTGTCTCTTTGCCTGTAATTGAGAAGAATTACCTTAAATCTTCTTAATAATACTACTTTATGCAAGCTTTATAATCCTTATAAGGAAATGCTTAATACAAATTATGAATGTTTGTATTTCAGGGTTTCTTTCTTTACAAGTTCTCCATGTCAGCTGCTAGTCTGTTCTTAGAGAATTACAGTCAGTTGAGTTAGTTGTGTAAGGATTGTATTTGATTATTGGAATATTTCAAGTGTATGTTCCTGATAAGTTTATGTGAGTGCTTATTTTCTACAAAAGTTTTAAATATCTCTGATTATCTCCATGGGTCCTGCAATGTATTTTGTACCCATATTATGGTAGTCATGTCACTGAATGTAATATAACACCTATATTACAGCACACACAATTTTATTCCAATCTAGATCAGAAAGGAATTTTAAAGTCTGTGCTTTGATATCTTTTTACATACTGTGAACAATCAGCACAGCTGAATGTGTCAAACTTAAGACAGTATTATAGCTGTTAGCACTTTTGACTCTCTCTATAAAGTGTGTCTTTGCAGCAACATTACAATTTTCAATTACAATACTTTACCCAATTGATGGTTACTTTATTTTCCTTCTGTTCCCCCAAAGTTTAGGCACGTGATCTGAAAGAAAATCTATAGACTTTGTGTTGGGCTTTATTTTCTTTGTTCTTTATCCAAACAGAACTAACTTTAGCTGAGTACATTTAATTTATTTTTTCAAAGTAGTTTCATTGTTTAGTGTTCTTTGACTTACTTGGAAAAGCAATTAAATGAGTCTTCTGTTTCTTTAGCCCATATATAGGTGCTCTCATCAATGTTAGAAATCAGTTTAGATGAAGGTGATGCTTTTGTGTGCGTACACATGCTGTCATCACTGACACAGTATTTCAGA
The DNA here is from genome assembly GCA_018697195.1 of Certhia americana. Classification (NCBI taxonomy): domain Eukaryota; kingdom Metazoa; phylum Chordata; class Aves; order Passeriformes; family Certhiidae; genus Certhia; species Certhia americana. The sequence goes on from CM031858.1 coordinate 111,329,436, forward strand.
CGTGGTAAGACATTTCCTGCCCTGAAATGTTTTCTGTTTAAAATAGTTTTAACAGTGCAAAACCGCAAAATGATCTAGAAAAGGTAGGCTGTGGAAGGACTTCTGGAGAGGAGGGAAAGGGTTGGAAGAAGCTGGAAATGAAGAGGAGGGAAGAAATGAAGGGACTATTTTAGGCTTTGGGGGCAGTTCTGCAGGAGTTGTGAAGCAATAAATGGGGCAAAGGGAAGCACAGTCAAGTGAGAAGAATGTGGAGTGAGTGGGAGTAGAAGAAAATGAATGTAATGTGCTGCACTGCCCAGCAGCCTGGTGTCTCCTTAAGCTGCCAGTGCTGTAGCCGTGAACGCTGGCACTGCTGCAGCTGGAATTGAGTGCAGAATCTCAATTTCAAGATGTTTCTGTGTGTCCCTGTGGATATTGTTAACAAAAATTTTTCCACTAAGTGCCGAGCATTATTGCAGAAATTATGCCTGTATTGCATTTGTGTTATACAACACCGTGCCACTTGTGTTTCCATTCTCTCTCATTTTCTTTTTCTTTCCTTTTATGATAAGTGCTTCTCTAAGAGTTTTCACAGGAAACAGCAGATCAACCAAAGCAGAGACATTGGTGTGAATAACTTGTACTTTACTGAATATCTGTGTGCAATCCCTCTGAAATTGCTTCCTTTAATCTCAAAAATAACGTGGTTGCAGTTATCATCTACTTTTAGAAAGGCAATACATAATATGAAAGATTTGAAAGTCTTTGCTCCCTGATCTATCTATACAGTGACATTACTGTGAGAAACATTTTCTTTTTCAGAAACAACTTCTTGAAAAGCTTGCAAGATGGTTACACAGTTTGTAACTGTATTGGCTGAAGATGAGAGAAGCAATTTTATAAGGAAATATTTAATTTGCTTAGACCAAATGATCTGTTTGGAGAAAAAAACACCAAACTTTTGAGACCTATAGAAGGGCTTAGAGCTAAATGCTTGTCTGCTTTTCCACAGTCATATCTGTTTGTATAGTAAAAGATGCAAGTATTAGTATTAGTGCTCCCATTGCAGTATTTGTTCTCTCTGAAGGCTTGGATTAAAGCAAAACAGTTGCTTGAAGATGGAAATATATTTCCTCATTTAACAGTACCTACTGAATCCTGCAGGTGTTTAGTTTAGGTGCTTTAGGATTTAGTTCATAAATAATAATTTGGCTTTTAATCATGCCTTTCAGTTGAGTCCTCGTGTTAAATCCAAGCTTTAGCCGGGATGATTAGCATAGCATCACCTAAACCAGAGACAATAAAACTGAGGTTTCATGGCACGGATCCACTAACTTTAATAAATGAAACTGAGTGAATAACTATAAACAAAGAATGTGAAAGTAGGTTATCAAACCATGTGATAACATCTGTTCCTTGGAAACATGAAAGTAACTATTTCTGTGTCAAGAACGAAACCCTGTTTAAGTGGTATTATAACCTGACTGCAATTTTCCTGTGTGCCCAAACTTCAGTGTATAATATTGAGGTTTCTGTGCAAAATTATGTAATTATCTGCATGCCCTATCAGAGTCAGGTATTTATATTTGAAAGCCTGGGTCTCTGTCATCTGGAGGATCCTTATCAAGATGAGAGCTCAACTGCGTGGGATAATATGCAGTTGCATGAGAGGAGACCTGGTTCTGTCCTTGTATAGTTTGCAAGATGCAACACGTGAAGTGGCGTCTCCCCCTTCCCCTCTTTTTTTTTTTTTTTTTTTAAGAAGGGAATGGAGAGCAAAGGTTACAGTAATTCACTTGAATGTAATGTCGGCTAACAGTATGCATAAATTGTCCAAATTGTCTTTAACAGCCAATCATTTTCCCTGAGAGAAAATGAAGATGTCCTTGTATGTTGGAAAAAAACATTAGACAAAGCAGGGAAAGCACTTGTAGGTTGTCCATGCTAACATTTTTCAGCAATATTTCGTCTGTTAGAAGTTGGCTATTACTCCCATTACAGACTGATGGTGAGCTCAGTGGTAATGAGATAATATTAGGAAGTGATAGATTGAATTCTTAATGCTAAAGAAGTCAACTAAACTGCTAAAATGATGCTTTTAAGAGATGCAGTTGCAGTCCAAATGCTATAGATGCCAAGATTACAGCAGGGTCTACTTCACAGAGCACAAATCAGTGTCCCTTAACTGATATTGAGTAATTTTGTTTTGTGCTCATTTTGCACTTTAGCAGTTCACTGTCCCTACTATTATTTCCTGTCGTTGTGCCCAGCAAATACTTTTGTTCAATCTTACCTTTGTGATCACTATTTGATTCTACATCTACGGAGTACCCTCAGCAATAAACAGTGTTTCTTGCTTTCCAGACAGATTTTGTGTAAAAAGGCACTTGGGCTGAGACAAGAGCCTCACCTGTTTCGGTCGGCTGATCCATGCCTCAGAACAACCTGTTCTGGGAGAGGCAGGCTGGAACAGCTTGTGGATGTATCTCCAGAGGTATAGCCTGCTTAACCTGTTTGCCATGTGAAAGCTGAGGTCTCTGTGCAGGATTAGAAGCTATGGCTTTGATTTCATCTTCCTTACCACTTGTGCATTCTTTACCTGGCTTAAAAAAAAAAAAAAAAGTCAGTAAATACCACCTTTGCATTCAGTCTATAAAAAATCTGGTTTGTAGTAATTTTAATTACTCTCCTCCCAAAGTTCTTTTTTTAAAGATGAGATTTTCATGTTGATTTTTGTGTCTGTGCAAAATCTTAACGTTATTTCTTCGGTTTTTGTTTTCTACAGTGATTAGTGCTGCGTGCAGGATACTGCCTGCCAGTGGTGTATGTATACAGGATTGTGTGTGAGAGAGCTCAAACCAAACAAAAACACACACCTCTCCCCTGACAAAATAGAATGCACAGCCAAACATACTGCATGCAATCATAATCGTCACCTCATTTTCCACTTCAAGGCAGTATGATCTAAACAAGATATGGGAACTGATAAATGATGATACAAGTTATTTATTTTGTTAATTATTATTTCATGTGTGATATAAACCACCATTTTGTGGGCTTGTGTACTGTGTTTCAACTTCCTTACTCTGTCAAGTGTAAGAGGGAGTTTTCCTGTCCCTCCACAACTTTTCTTGGTTTCAAAAATGATGCAGGAAGCCCAGCATCAGATAATTGGCTCTTGGATCTGACAGAAGCCATTAATTTTTGCAGAATTCCATGAAAGCTCTTTCAACTCCTTCAGTGCATGAAAGCATCTCTGAAACTGTCCCATTTGCTTTTCTTTTGCTAACAGCTACTGGTGTTTTTCCTTTGGATTGAATCTTACTTTTGGGGTTACCTTTTATGACAGTAGCTAATGCAGCTGTATTTTGACAGGGCTTGCAGAATAAATGGTGTCAGGCATGGGTAAGATCCCCAGGAGCTCTTCAAAGGGAAGCCCAGCAGTGTAAGCAGTGGTGTGTAAGGTTTGGTAACTGGCCTGCTTCCTCCAGAGATAATCATGAATCAATTTCCTTTACGATAGGAAGCTCTGGGCTGTTGGATGCAATGAAGCCTTTTTGATTAGTCATAGAAGAGAAGTCCTAACCACTTGTTTAAAGGTCTCAAAACACCATTAAAGAGGAGATGAGGGTGCAGTCTGTGACCAAATTCTGCTTTGAATAATTACAGTGTTGCTGCCTACACTTCTCCTCCATATTCAAGTAGATACCACATTCTTCTATGCTACTTGGCATGAATGATTTTGTGTGCTAATAACTACTGCATTCCAGCCCTGGGGTGGTGGCAACTGGGAGACAGCAAAAATTCATTCCTATGTCTGTGTGAAGGGAGATGTTGCTGAAGTGGTCAGGCAGGGAGAAGGAGGCTCAGTGGTGCTTGCTCTTGGTGAATCCCAGAGAAATGCTCGAGGTGGCTGTGCCAGTGCTTGAGGAACACACGGCTCTGTTTCCTGTAATGGCAGCCACGAAGTGTGTGGAGCAGGACATGTCATTTCCTAGTGCACTGAACCAACACCACTGATAAATATTTAGGACAGATCAGATGGTCTGAGTGCGTGTGCTGGGGAGGAATGCTGTACTTGGCTAAACAACCAGGCATTATCTGAGATCCATTTTAAATATGTGCTGTCTCTGTAATAATTCTGGGTGGTTGTTCCAGATAGAAAATTTCAGTTAATCTGCTGTGTCAGTTTGGGCTTGCAAGTCAGAAAATACCTTATTAGTGATTTATGTCTTTCATTGTTGTTCTTTTTTTCATATTATTATCTCTGCCCACGCACTGCTACCTAATCTAGTATTTTTGCTTGCTGTTCCTGTGGTTATTCCATGAGAAGAGAGCTTGGTGTTACCAACAGAGCGGTACATGCATAACTCTATACTTCAACATAAAGTTTCTTGTATGAAGGAATATTTGAATTTTAGCTCTCTAGAGTAAAAGTAGCCAACTTACCAAGAACCAAATTATTTCTCAAGCTACGAGGAAAGTATATTTGGCATAGACTTCAGTGCTTCAGTTAAAGCTTCAGAAAACACAGAACTTTGAAGAGAACTGCAAGCTTTAAATCCTTTGTATCTTTAATTATCTTTATAGGGCTGAATAATATCCTGTACTATCTGTGTGCACAATGCTTGAATTAATTTTGTGCTGATTAATTAAGGGCGAATTTCTTTTCTTTTACCTTTACCCTACTCCCTGTAATCCTGCAAGCCAGCTTCTGGTGAAGTTAGCTTCGAGCATTCTTTAGCGTAGCCTGGGCCTTTGACATACTGCACTGGTGATTTATGCTTGTGAATATTCATTGTGCTAAATCCAGTGGCTTTTCTGCTCACTCTTGTTTTTTAGAGAGTACCATGCAAGACACAAAGTCTCTTTGGAACCCATAACCAAGTGCCTGGGGTAGAAGTTGGTTGCATTTGAATCCCTTTGCATGCATGACGTCAAAGTACCTGCAGTGCAAATGCAGGGAAGACTGGATAAAAGAAAAGGCAGTAGGATAGTCACCTGAGTTCACTATGTATGTTTGTTAGTACTGATCAGCCTCTACTCATCCTGAGAACTTTTGTGAGAGGGCAGGTAGGGGAATTGCAGATGAATTCTGAAAAACACAAGACAACCACAAAAGGGAAAAACGCAGTCCATGAAAGGATAGGCAGGGGATAATAGAAAATGCTTCCAGAACCAGAGGCAAAGATATGTGAATGAACAAGTAGGAAAGGAGATGCCACAAGATTAGTTTTACTCTGTATGGACAGTGATCGGAGTCGGAAACGCTGAAATACGGTTTCTGGCATAACTTGGCTCTGTGACCTTGAGAAAGCCTGGTTCCCCAAGGGTGCTCTGAGAAACCCTGTTAGTTCTGCCATTTGAGCTAGGCTGTGGTAGGATAATAGGAGGGAAGAAATTTATATTATTTAGGGAAGGAAATGACAGACTAAGTGTCCTCCATCTGCAAAAAGTTATATCAATGTCTATACAGCATTTGATACCCGTTTTTTGTCTCTAAGGCACACTGGAGCATGCTGAAGTATCTGAGTTTCAGCTGATGGACTTGTTCATAGTATCTGTGAACTTACTTTGCCAATAAGATGCTCAATATATCTTCATATCTACTGGGAAAGATTTACCATATCTGAATGTATGATGACTGAACAAATGAAAGTATTTCATGAATACAGAGGTGAGGTGTGGATACTGATATTTTTCTGCAGGAATCCCTGGGTGATGTATCTTGGGAGGAGAGACAAGGGGGATGAGAAACCCATGCAACTGCTCATCACCTTGCCTCTAATTAGCAATCACTGTCCGAGAGCCTTTTTTTAAAAACACAGATTTATGATTTATTTTAATAGGGTGGATGTGTTAGCTTTCTTTTTGTAAAAAAAGCTTTGTAAGGTTCTTTGTATGCTGAAGCTGGAAACTTCAAATGGAAATATAACACTTCTTGTGTTAACTTGCTACTTCTTATTAATAAGAAATATCAAGTGTTTCTTAAATTGATCAAATACAGATTTTGCTTGCTTCCATCGCTATTGAAATGAAAAGGTAATTTTTTTCGGACCTTTTAGAAGCAAACACTGTGCACATTGCCAAGGTACTGCCAGAGTACTCATGAGATGCTCAAGGGGAAGCAAGAGGTAGCTGAAGCAAATCTCTTGAGCATGAGGGAGGGAGTACTTGGTCACAGAAGCAACAGCATGGTGTCTTCTGTGCTGTATGTGTGCAAAATCTATGTGCTTATAGAATGCCATCTTCATTCCTCTGAAGACAAGAGTTTTGTCTTTGAACAATTTGGGATTGTACAATTTCTGTGGTGTGTTTTTTGTTGGTTTTTTTTTTGTTGTTCTTAGTGAATACAAATTGTTACGGGTAAACATACATTCTTTAGCAATCTTAGCTGCTTAGTTGGGAGGGTATTTTCTGTTTCTCATTTTGGTTTCTATTTTTACATGTGTGCCATCCTTTATATTAACTAGTACCTGTGAGTGCTGTCAAAAATACATCACAAATTAATTTTCCTTTGTGATGTGTTTTGATTAAAAATGTTTAACCTTAAAATATTGGGTCCTGGATGCTCCAATTCAGTACTCAATGAATTCTTTGCTTTCCTGTAGTCAAATCTTGACAGAAAAAATGTCAATAGTCTGTGCATTGATACTTGTCATTTTTCCTTAAAAGAAAGAGCCATAAAAGGGGAGCATTTATAGCTTTTCAGATGACACCAGTCACAGAGAAAATAGATTTATTTTAAAATCAAACAAAATGAACTATGTTTATTGTCTTAGTGATAGAGATTGAGGTCAACCCCTGATTTTTTTTTTGTCATCCCCTGGATTTGGACAAGTGGCTAGTGTGATATGAAAGAGGGTGTTGTGGAAAGGCCATCTTTGGAAATATAGGTATACCTTAGTGAACAGTCTACTACAAAGTATTTGGAGGGATTGGGATATATGAGAGAAAGTCATGAAAATCCTCAGGATTGGGGATGATTGTATAGGGATCAGGGGTCAGAGGGAAGGAATTGAGGTGGGGAAACTGAGCCTATGTGAAGTGGGAAGTATTGTTCTTTCAGCCAACCAAAATTAAATTTTGTAACCAAAACTACTATGTTTCAAAATAATAAGCTATGCAGAAAAAACATTTTAATTTGACAATTCTTTGTGCTTAGCAGTAGTACTCTTCTGGAACTCTAATGATACTATTTTAAAAAATATATTTTTAAATACATTATTTAAAAAACCCAACAACAAAATAAAACAAAAAACTCTTGGAAATTCTTCTTCATGATTTTTAAGATATTGATAAAAAATGAACAGTTTCCTCACTATTTACCGATTATTGTTTTAAAATTAATCAAATAAATTAATTTTGTTTGTCAGCTTTTCCCCACCATATTGTTGGTAGGCTTGCCAGCTCATTTACTGGATTCTTGAAAAATCATGTTTCTTGTGTGTTTTGAAAATATTTTTCTCTTTAGACTAGAATTCTGATGATGGCTACAGTTAAAAAATGTACAGAATTGGAAGGCTAAGTTTTTGTTCTTTGTTTTTCTTCTCCATTTTTAGTGTTTCCTCTTTTCAGAAAAATTTCCAACTGACCAATTAAAAAAACATCAACAACAAAAAAACACTAACAAGCAAACAAAACAAAACCCCCAAAGTATGGTTTCCTTGGGGAAGTTCTGTCTAAACAAGTATACAGTAATAAATATTAGCAGAAATTATTTATTAGACAATCTTTAGTTAGGAAAGCTTCTTAACTCTTTAACAGTCAGTGGGATTAAAGCATGCTTAATTTGAAGATCTTCCCAAGGGCTGTTCTCATTTGCATTTCACTTGCTCAGAGAGCTTGAGGTTCACATCCTTTTTTTAGGCACAGCGGATATCATCACTATTTGAGAAAAATTAAAGCATTCCTAAAGCAAGAGAGTGCATCAGAATGGTGTTTTAAGAATGAAGTGCTTGCTTACTGCTTTCAGAGTCTTTGAAATCTTTCCTTTCTGGCTCATTTCCAATATGGAAGGAGTTTGTTTTCAGAGAAATATTGTTGCCAAGGGACAGATGTTGACTGTGTTGTGTTTAAAACAGGCTGATATTAATTACATTCTTTTAGCTATTCTACTTCTCTGGATAACTTTAAAAGGTCCTTCCAATTTCCAGAATACTTAGGTAAGCTCTCGGAACATGAGCACAGTGTCTCGGCATTTACGTGAAAAATGTATTAGAGAACTGGCAAGACTGAACTTATTTTTGTGCAGTCAAGAAACGCTGTTTTCAGATGATTGCACTAATTAAGAACTGCTTTAGCAAACTGAGCGAAAGCTGTGATTTCCCTCCCTTTCTTCTTTTGTCTTTCAAATCTTTATCTGAGCCAGTTGTCAAACAAGTTGTGTAGAGCACTACTTACTGCATTTGACCAGAGGAATGGGCTAATATTTTCGATTCTGTGATTGAGGCAGTGTGATCTGGAGCAACGTCAGCATTTGGGGTTTTCCAGTTTCCCATTGATTATACAAAACTAATGTTTTGCGTTTGAGGTTTTGGCTCTTTCAAGGATCAGTCCGAGTTACTGAACTTGCCTCATCTACAGTTTTGTGCTAACTTACTTGAGCTGGCCTTGTGCTGGTGGTCCCAGTGACTGGGCTGTCACTGCTCACCCCACCAGAGCTTGCTGTCAGTGTTGGTTTGGTTGTTTTGGACTTTTTTCAACTAGCTCCTGAAGACTGAGCCCAGCTCATGTTTCTTAGTCCTCTGCCTATTTCACTGGTTTAGATCATTTTGTTCTGTACTTTGTAAAATGTCACTTTCTAAGTATTTTTGCTTAATACTCGGTACTTTAAGAAACACTGGAGAACATAAGAGAACATAATGCATGTAACAGCTGTGCAGAGCTCACCTTAGGGAGCCAACCCAGCAGCTTCTGTCACCTGCTTCTGTAGGAGCCCTAGAGGAGAGTTAAATAAGCTCAGCCAAAGCAGGTGAATTCTCCCTCCTCGCCTTCTTCTTAGCCTTCCATGTCTCTGCAGAGTTGTTTTTTCTGCCTTTTTACCCTTCTCCTCTCATCCCTCCCTCAGTGAGATGAGTTCAGTGTGTCCTCTGAGTTTCTGGGAGAAGAGCTCCAGCGAGGTTGTGGGGCTGAACTGCAGCCCTGCTGGCTCCCTAGCCCTGATTGCTGACCAGTGACCCTTCCTCCTTGGAGCTACCTGGAGACAGCACAATAGCTTATACTCAATTTTTGAAACCTTCCTGGGAAGCTGTAGCCTGCTGGCATGGATAAGGCCTACTTCGGTGTTCAAAATCATGTTTTAACAAAATTTTATATACTTGTTGCCAGCTACAGTCTGTCAATAGAGGTACATGCTTCTTCCTTCCATTCAGACTATGGAAGCTGACCTTCCTGTTTGCTTGAATCCCAATACAAAAGCTCTCTTCCTTTCGGCTACCAGTCATGATCCCTGTTACTCATTAGCCTTTCTCTGCTTTCCTCAAACCTTGCCTTAGATAAGAGCATTGGCTTAATTCTCTAGACCTAGTTGTTTAAAAACCCTAAATGTTACTCATCTCAGTCATCCCTCAAGAGATGATCTTTATATTCAGCAGTTGATGCTGACTGACAAAAGATTAATGTGCATTTACATTGAAGTTGTCCAAGTTATGTTAATAAATTGGCATTCCATTTGTAGATTACTGGGTAACATAAAACTGCCTACATAGTATAAAGCTATACTATCTCATTAGCGTTGTGTTCAAATAGCTTTATATATTTATTTGTTTAGGCAATTGCGACAGAAATATCTGAGTACTCATCCGATAATGACAGTGGGGGAGAAGCAGAGACGACCCTGGCGACCACTACTCCAGGATCCAGTAAGGGATTACAGCCGAGGCCAGGAGGGGACACAGGGGATGTCACTGCACGACTGGCCAGCGAGTGGCTGAGGTCAGCACAGGCCCTCCTCCGCACCCCCGGGAAGCAGGTGGGAAAGGCCCCCAGAGCCCCCACCGAGTCTGCCAAGAAGAGGAAGCTACTGAGGTAAACGAACTGTCCACATTAAGGAATTCTTTCTGGTTATTTTTTCTTAAATTATAAGTAAGACAATACTTGCCAAAGTGTTGGAGCGTGCTTCGAGGGTAAACGTTTCAGAGATGCAAATACAAAAGGCTTCAAGAATGTCATTTATCTGTAAGCAAGCAAAAAAGGCAAGAAAGAGCTAAATTTAAAATCTCTGGTGAAAGGTCTCAATCTTGAACTTCTGTTCAAATTGATTGGTTTTTTGCACTTGTAATAATGCCTTACAGATGTGTGAGTGGACATACTTCTGTTCTAGCTTCTAATCATTTCATTGCTTTATGCCTCTCAATGAAGTCTGCAAAAATGCTGTACCTCATGCCTTAGGATTTATTTTTTTTTGGTCCTCTCCGGATTTGTCCAGGCAAAATTATCCAAAATACCATAGGAAAAGAGTGGAGGAGCAATAGTTCTGAAGAGTGTAGGACAGAGCGCTATGTAGACATGGGACAATGTATTCTTAAGGTGAAATTTTAATGTCTGTGATTAAGTTAAATACATTAGAAAACTATGTAACTGCTGAAAAAAGGTAGTCTGAGATGGAGCAGTTGAAGCCTGATGTTCTGGCTAATTACAGTGCAGAAATGGTCACTTCCTATATTGAATTAATGAAAGTTGTGTTAATTTAAATGGTATATGTGAAGATATGCCTCAGGCTGTGGAGACCACAATTACAAATGGTGCTGCTATACATCCCATTTTGTTTTAACAATGTGCTTCTCTTACTTTTACAGCTGAATTTATGTACAGTAATCAATCAATTACTGAAAAGGTAAATCTTTAGTTAATAGGCATACCTTATTTTTCTCTGAAATATTCATGGCTATTTCAAAATGCTGTCTGAGGAAACAGGTTTGGAAGTCCTAATTACTGAGGATCTCTATATTTAAAAGTGCTTTGATTGTGCAATCAAGCTTTATTTCTTCTTACTTTAGAGAACATGCATACACATCTGTACTTGGTCAGAGCAAAACTGTAACCCCCAAAAATGCCTTTTAGTGGCCAAAAGCAAGTATGTGTGAATGTAATAAAAACAGGACAAGTGTACTGTGTATTTTGTGCAGGTGGTCTTCCAGCTTTAAGCACTTCCTGAGCTATTAGTTACCATTAGTGGGTTTGTTGTTTTCTAAATTCTAGCTTTATTTGATGACCTTTACTATTAGCAGTCTAAATGCAAAAAAATGTTTTATGGCAAAGGTACTCTGACACAAGTGTATGAGAGAATAGATTGCTTGAAAACCAAACAAAACAACAAGACCAAACCATCCACAATGGATGTAATCTGTCTGGAATGGCCAGAGGAACAGAGTTTACAGGGTTTTTTACCTTCCATCCTGTGGTTCCACTTTGGGTTCCTTTGGGAACAGGGAAGCAGGCAGGAAATTCCTTAGTTATGAGTGTTGTTTATCTAGTTATTTTGCTCATCCAGGTAATTGTCGTCTTTTCACTCTTCCTGTTCAGGGCATTAATTCCATGTGTCTCTCCCATCCTTCCTTTAACTGCTGACAGAGAATATTTTCATTGGTGTGGTAACAGTAGATGTAAGTTTGTATCCTCAATAGGAAAGCACCTGTTTTCAAAAGCCAGTTTGGGGAAACGTTTGTCAGCTTCTTGGTGGATCAAGTGACAATCCCTTCCTTATGGTTAAATAGCTAAAAGCTATAAAGCTTTTGTGGGCTTGTCATTTCGTCTTCCTTCCTACCTCTGCTGCAGATTGAGACCATAGCAGAAAAAGCAGCGAGCAGGGGAATCATCCTGAAGCTGGATCTGGTCTGTGAGCTCCCACTCAGATGGACCATTTGGAACTGCTCAGTAGGTGGAAGAGAGCCACGAGTCTCTGCTTGGCTGGGCTCTCTCTCTTCAGTCCAGTGCCTAGGGAAGCATGGGCTGAGCAGAGATGGTGCAGGTATGGACCTGGTGCAGAGATGGAGCTGCCATCTTCCTATATGAATTCCTGTTCAAGGTTCAACTCCAAATCCAGACTGTATTGTGTGTGCTTATTTCATGGAGAAATCCTGATGTATGTAGAGTAGGTCTCCTCCCACTTTGTTTCTCCTTTAAAGAAAATAGAAAATATTTCTATTTTTATATTTCTTTGCTGTTTGATGTGCGTAAATCTATCTTCAAAGGTAGAGCTAATATTTTCATGAAATTTTAGCTTATATTTTCTGAAGCAATCTTACAGTCATGCTGCAATCTGCATTTATATTTCATTGCCTGATTGCAGCTATGCCTCTGTTACATCAATGGGGACGTTTTTCTGTGCAACATCAAAGAAACACCCCTAAAGTATCCCCCCTGAACCCCCAAATCCCAAGCAAAACCAAACCAAAGAAAAGAGCCATAACAGTCTCTGGAAAAATTCAGATAAATTCCTTTCTACTGTCCTCTCTTCCTGACAACCTCCTGGTGCTAAAATGGAAATGGATAGTTGCCTGGATGGGAGGAAAGAGTATTGTTTGTTTGACCCTATTACAGATGCAATTGTCGTACACTAAAAAAATTGAGATGCAACCAAAGCAACAGAATTCTTCAGAAGTAAGCTAACTATGGATTGTTAAAATGAACTTTTGTGATCCTAGCATTGGAAATTTGACTGTAAATTCAACACCTTTGAGTGTAAATAAAATGAGAAGCCCATCTAGGTCCCCAAATCAACATGCACAATATACAGTGCTGCAGCTGATGAGCCAGATTTGAAGGGGCATGTTGCATTTCTCCTCTGTTAGGGGTTGGGTGGGGTTTTGGAAAATAATTGGTGTCTGAAGACAAGAATGATGTGGCGGAAGCAATTTCTCCCCCACCATATCTGCTGCCAAATTCTCATATGTTTTCTTGTATCCCCTGTAAGGTTAGTTTTTGTTTTAAGAAGTGTCTTAAATAAGGATTATTCTTCTTTCTACCATGATCCCTAGGGGAGAGCGGGCAGTCTGTATGGTGGGGTTTGTCCTTCAGGGCTGTTGGTGGTTCTGAAGAGCTGTGCTGTGGGAGATGCCAGTTTGTCACGCTGGAAGCAAAGCAGATCATCTCTCACTCACAGCCATCAATGCACTGCTCAGGACATCCTCCCCTTAAACACTGGTATTATATGGTCGTGCAGTTGCCCTCCTCTATTTAAACAAGACTGTTGATGCATACAGTGGGAATAGATAATTTTCCCAGGTGTGCTGCCAGATCCATGGCCTTCTACTGCACCTGTGAGATATGAAGTGAGTTGAGAATTAGGTGCTACTAGTGGTACCTGAACCTGATCACCCCAGCAATTTATCTCAGTACAAGAGGTGTTGGGTTTGCATGCTCCTGCCCTTTTATTCCATCCCAAAGCTTCAGTTTCTCAGCTAGGAGTCAGCACTTCATGGGAAAATTATGCAAATTATTTGTAAACCTGAGGGGAGAGAATATATATTGCAAAAAGCAGTTTTAAAGAAGCTCTTCTTGTTGCACTTGGAATTCATGTTAATGCTATGGGGTGAAATATCTGAACTGTATTAGTTCCAATTCTTTTGAAGTTTCTGTGTGAAAGAATGGAGAAATGTAGAGTATTGCAAATGTTAACATTTATTGCATTAAACAACTGGGTTAATTCAATATTTGTAGAGAATTCAAAATGCATGTATTCAGCTTCTCTTGTCTACAAGTAAACCTTTCTTAAAGGTTTTCTAAATTGTTTACTTTTTCCATTAAGATTTGATTTTCATCAGAAAAAAAAGTCTGAGGTTCATTATAGGAAATAAATATCTTAAGTTATAAAATGTTAACTCTGTGTCTAGATCTGTCATGTTGCAAGAGCTTATAGTTGTGAAGAATAAGCTTTAGCTTTTTGTTTGGTTTTTTTAGTACTTGAGTGGTTGTTTATAGTTCAAGAGAAACAGGATTTCCCAAGATTTTATTTTAAAATACCTTATATCTACTTGTATGCAGACCACATACAAATCTGATCAGCTAAAATTAACTTTTGTTATCAAAAGAGGAGAAAATTACAGAATGTCCTGGTACTATGTGCAGTAAAATGAAACCCAGTTGTCACATGAGGCCAACTGAGGTCCTGAAAATAAAGGAAATTGCCAAGGGAAGAGGGAGCTGGCACAAATGAAGCAGACTTTTACTCTAAAATTGGGACTGTTCTTTCTTATGTGCATCCACAAGTGGCATGAGGGTGTAACAACAACAGACTAGCCCTTTAGATGGTCATGTTCTTATGCTAATTTTAACTATTTCTGTAACTGTTTAACTTTTCTTTGCTAGTGAATTTCTTATTGGATTAGGAAAATATAAATGAATACTATCATGGCTGCAGTACAGATGTATCACTTGTCATCACTGGCAGTGTACACAGTGAAATGATTTTGCACTTAGAGAAAGTTAAAATGTATTTTCTCTTTTAGAAAGTGTGGATAGTTTCACTGGGCCAAATGTTTGGTGCTAATAGGGGAAAAAAGCACCACGTTTGTAATTGGTCACAGCCAGCACAGCTTCAGGAGGGAGAAGTCCTGCTTGGAAACCCTTCTACAACAAGGTAGCCCACCTAGCTGATCTAGGAAAGCCAGTGGATGTGATCTTTTTGGATTTCAAAATCAAAATTTTTGATACTGTCTCTCACAGTACCTTCCAGACCAAATGTCCAGCACACAGCTGGATAACCATGCTGAGTGATGGGTGAGCAACTGGTTCACAGATCAGGCACAAAGGGTTACAGTGAATGGGGTGACATCAGGCTGGGGTCTGGGCACTAGTGGAGTTCTGCAGGGCTCCATTCTCAGCCAAGGTCTCCTCAGCATCTTCATTAACCACTGGGATGCAGGACTCAAAGTGGGTTTGCCAATGACACTAAATTAGGAAGAGCTGTCAACTCTCTCGAGGGCAAAGAGGCCCTGCAGAGAGAACTTGACAAATTAGAGGACTGGGATGAAGTTTAACAAGGGCAAGTGCCAGATTCTGCACCTGGGACACTATAATCCTGGTTGTGTGTACAGATTAGGGAAAGATGTTGGAAGGCAGGGCTGCAGAAAGGGATCTGGGGGTCCTGGTCAATGGCAAATTGAGCATGAGTCAGCAGAGCCTTTTTTATTTCTTTAGTGAGTGCCTCATGGAGTGGAATGGAGTGGAAAGGGACAGCTAAGTGTCAGTTGCTTCCACAGTTAATGTGAAAGTAGGAGAAAAGATTTCTTCTTGATTTGAAATGAGAGAAGGTGAAAATTGCTCAGTGTTGAGATGGGGATATGGCTTTGTTTTGAATTATATGCTGTCCTGTGTATACTGTGTACGAGGAGACAACTCAGTAAAGAGTGTTGACTTCGAATTAAGTCTGTATAGGAGTAAACTTGGATGAATAGGGGGTTATTTTTGGTAAGTGCCCTTCTGAATGAAAACCTTAAAAAAATCCCACAGAGATCTCCAATATTCCAGAAAGATTGAAAATTACTTTTCAAAACACAGCAGACTCACTAATGCTCTTTTGTTGTTGCTTTCTATTTAGCCTCATTGGAGTTGGGAGATAGGAACCAGCCTGAAGTTACAGATCAGGCACAGTATTACTTTCTGGTGATAGCTGTCACAAAACTCTTCAGTCTTGCTGTTGAAGTTTGTGGGAAGGGCAGTTACCAGAACCTGAGCTGTTGTACAGGGTGCCGAGCTTTCTTATGGTCATCAAAGCTGTCTCTCATGTGGATATTGTTGGACATGGACAATAAAGGCAATGTGTTCTTTTAAACACAGTATTTCAACAAGCATGGAAATAGGACATGAATTGCTGCTTTTAAATCTGTTTGCCTTCAGGGAATTAAAGGAACAAAATACTTGTACTGGAAGCTTTGTGATTAAAAATAAAAAGGTTGTGGGCAGTGGAGATTGTATCTGAGCAGCTTGACTTTGCCAAACAGCCTTTGCCTTAATTTGCCAAATGTGTTCAATTTGCTCATGTTAAAACATTCTGGGGGCAAGTTTGAAGTGCTGGTCAGGAAAGTATACATCATAAATTAGTTTTTATTATTTCAATAAAATAGTTTGTCGATTCTCTTGATTACAGAATTGATATAGTAATCAAAATATATTTTCCAATTTTATACATATACCCCCCAGATGTTGGCTTACTTGTTACTGCACAGCCAGGAGTGACTCTGACTATATAATTCACAGTATCTCACAGTACATGCACAAGTGTTTTACGGTATAGGCACCTGTATTATTTTGGAAGGAATGAGTAGTTTTCAAATGCTGTTGTCAGCAAATCTATTAGGTTGTGTAACAGAAATCACCTTTTGTTTTCTGTGTTTGAACTAAAAAGGGGGTTGATCCTCCTGGATTGTGGTGGTGTTTAAATTCCTTTGTTTCTACCTTTTCAAAAGAAACAAATCATAAAGCACCAACTGTTGCTCTGGCCATACACATTCTTTTTGTGCATGGCATGTCCTTGAACTGTGTTTTCTAATTTCACGAGCTATGAAACAGTACAAAAACAACATTTCCAATGACCAGCTGAGAACCTCTCATAAATGCATACTTAGTTATATTTTATGTTCTGCAACCAAGCAGATGCAAATTGCTTTATGATGTTTTCTGGTTAAACTATTTTTAACCGTATTTGGAATGTGAATGGAAGGATGATGATTAATAAATACCGGTGTACTTAGCACAGAGGGCTACTAAGGAAAGTCGGAGTTTTAATTTTCATGGACCTTTGTGATAACTGGTATCCTAATACAGACATGGTCAGATAATAAGTAATTAAATTGTAAGCATCAGTAATCATATGTAAGCATAATACAAGTGAAATTGTAGCATCACCTGGTAGTCTTACCAGGCCTGAAACAGGAATGATGTCTTGCTGTTGTGTGCAGTGCCCATGGAATCAGTCACTTGCTTTCTTTCCATCATGCTACAGGGCATTCCTGCCATAACAGTAGTGGGCTTGCAGAGGAGTAGGAACTGATTGACAACCACAGCCCTGCTCAGGAAAAAAGGGGGAAATTAGGCTGTAAGTCAATAATAGCTCCTCTCTTCTGCAGGTGCTTTGAGGCTTTCTTGCGTCGTTTGAACAGCTAAAATACATTTCTCTGACTGGTGTCTGTAGAGGGAATGAAGTAGGAGAACACTCATGTTGAACAGTTTTCTTTCAGCAAAATATATTTTTGAGCTACTAACTGTATAGTGTATTACTTCAGTCTGACCACAGAGCTCAGATGCAGTCTCATGCATGCAAGACTTTTTAAACAAGCAATCTGAAAATGCATTGTACTGCTGCATTTTTAAGCCTATCTGAGCTGGCATCTACCAATTCCAGCATGTCTCATGCAGTCCACCCAGGCAAGCTGAATTACAACTGCATCTGAGAATGGTTCCCTGGTAAGACGAGAAACTGGGTGGACAGTTTGCTGGAGTCTGTAGAACTGTTTGCCCAACGGTGTTGTGGTGTGGTAATGATTCAGTGCTCAAGTTTGGGGGGAAATGTGGATGATCCCAATGTTATCAGCAGGGTAGGCTATCCTATATGAAGTTTTGTGCTTGACTTTGCTGCTTTTGGAACCAAAGCTTCTGTTGCACTTCTGTATTAGTTGTCTCTCTGTCTTAAAGTCCTCATTGAACCCAGGATTAAACAAGGTTGTTAAGCTTACCTGGAACTTCACTGGAGCCAAATATTTTATTAACATTTTTGCTTGTTTTCTTCCTTAACATAGCAGGTTTCTTAGCTTGTTAACTCTGGGTTCTTTATTTTGAGGCTTTGGGGATTTTGTTCTTACTCTTAGTCTGAGTTTTTTCCCCTCTGCCTGGCACCAGCCATAGAGATGTAGCAATGTAAACTGCAAAACTTCTGTAGGTCATTTTGGGCTTAAGTGGGACTCTTGTATTTCAGAGTTCATTCTGTGGTCTTCTACTTAGAAGTTTAGCCATTGCATCTGATAATTCTTGTGATAATTATAATTATAATTCTGCAAAGGATATAGTTGTTCATTAAAAATTCAGCTGACACTGCTAACTACTTTTTATATAATGTGTTGACTTGTCTGTAGATGAAATTGCTTAATAACTGGTAACTGAAGAGAGATGTGTTTTTTTTTTTACAACTCACCTGAAGTCCTGCTTAGCCTTTTTTGCTCTTTCTCAGTTTCCACAGGTGCGTCTTCCATTTTCACATTTACAATGTGAGCTTTGACAAGCTATTTGTCTTTTTTAACTAAGCCAAAAAATTTTCTTTATGTGCACAAATAGTCATAAGGTGGTTGTATGCCATCTCTGTTGTTTCCTAAACCAGTTTAACTCAAGGACGCTTTTCACCTTAGTAGAAATCTTTATATATATATATAAGTACTTGCGGAGAAACTTCACACTGCAACAAAGGAATAAAGGAGGTCTTTATGCAAATAACTTCTTTGAAGCCAAAGAAAAATGCTCGTACACTCCCACAGCAGTCCAAAGCTCTTTGTAGTAGCCCAAAGACAGCTTCCAGCACATACATCTTTGTGTTCTTAAAAGTGAGAAATTATGTCTTCTGGCTTTGAATCCAAGGGCAGGAATTGCTTTAGTGTTACCTTAAGTGTATTTGTGCTAGATGCCACTCCTCTGCTCCTCACCTTGGGAATGCTAAATTAATTTCATCTTGGAGAGTGTTCAGACCACTGAAACTGCACACTTGACCCAGCATGTGAAATGAATCATAGGGTCAAGTATGGGTAAAAGAATATTTTTGTGTTCGGTCCTTGCCAACAGACAAACAAATCTGTGAGGGAAAAGAAAACCCAACCTGTTATAACTAGTGGTTACACTGGTTTGTTTTGAATTTGCAACTGTCTAATAGGATCTGCTCATAAGTGCAAGGGAAAGTTAGGAACTTTTTTTTTGCACTCCTTATACTGGAGACAGGACTGAAAACATGAAGATTTTGGACACCCAGATACTGAAAATGTTTTGTTGCATGTATTGACCCTAGATGTCTGTTTCAATGGGAGTAACTCTGTTGGAAAACTCAAAATTAGGAGAACTTATCTACACAATGTAATTTTACTGTATGATTCTGTTTCTAAGGGTCAAAGCATACATACATATATATGCATCTGTCCTGTGGCTTATCACTTTGCAGAACCAAAATGCTGATTCCTGGCAAAACTGAGCATTCCTTTATTCTCTGCAGGGGTGGGCTAGCTGAGAGGTTATGTCGGCTCCAGAACAGAGAAAGATCTGCCATTAGCTTTTGGAGGCATCAGTGTGTTTCAGACAATAAAATCCTTTCAGGTAAGATGCATTACACAACACCTCTGTGAAAGTATTATGCCTACATGTATGTACCTGTGGCCTATGTAGGGGTAAAAGTGAAGTTTATATTATTTGCTGGTCTTTCCTGACTTGGGTTTAATGCTATCTTGATTGTCTTCTGAGCTAATAATCGCATTTCTGGTAAATATGAAGGTTTCTAACAACTCAGTCATCATTTTATATATATAAGATAAAGGACATATTTTAAGTAGCCTCCATCTAAGTTCTTCACAGCTCCTTGACTTCCAGCATCACATGGAAAAATAGTGTTTTCAGCAGGTTTTCAGAAGATTCAAGTTTCAATTTATGGGTGTTCAGATTTATTTTTTTTATATAATTAATCTTTCCTCTTGTTCTTTTTGCTTTGTGATCACTTCTTGCCAACAAATAAACATGGATAAAAATTCATAGGTAAGTGCTGAAATTGTGAATGGCACCAAGTGTGAACAAATAGAGCACAGCTATGAAATGAGTGTGAAGCCTAACAACAGTGTGCACATCACTTAAAAAGAAACAGTGGGAGTCATGCAAATTAGTTGCTGGTGACTGATAGCACCACCTTTCAGTAGTGTTTATTGAGAGGTAATGGACTCATAGAGTTTAAGGATAAAGAAGTACTTAAGTTTTTTAATCAACTTCTGTTTGTGTGTAGTAGTAGTCTACAAAATGTCAAGCATTTATTCTGTATTAAGCCAACTGCTTGTTTTTGAGGATATATTAACTTGCTTTTATTTTTCAGAAAATCCTCTGTTCTTAATTTGAAAACATGCTGATAAGTGAATCTATCATTTATCTTGAGAGTTTGTCCCCAGTTCTACTCCCAAATTTTTAAAGGTGGTTTTTCTTCCAAATCCAAAGTTGTCTGGCTTCAGTTCCCCTCTTTAGTTTCTTCCTTAAAGAGCTCTTTAGTATGTGACATTTTCCTTTTATGGTACTTGCATAGCAAAACCTCTGCTGCCTCACAATTTTCATAAATTAAAAAGACTGAGCTCTTTAAGGGTCTCTAAAGCATTTTTATCAGTGTCAAGTGACTTTCATGACTTTCTACTGTATCCTCTTGAGCTTTTCAGAAGGGTCTTAAGAACAAGGATAGAAATTCTATGTGTTCTTCCAGTTTTACTATCGTTAAAGTCATTGGCCAGGTCCAGTTCACTTCTCAGCCTCCTGGATATTCGAGGCCTGTGATAGGTGTTTGGGTCTGGTTTGTCTTTGGTCACAGCATGGGGCTGGGACTTCACCTTGAATTGATTGTCCAGTATGATTTTTTTCTGAGACGCTGTTTCCCACTCTACAGCTATTCTTTCTGTTCCTTCTCCCTAAACACAGGGAAGCATTGTGCTGTATCCAGTCTGATTTTATTTAAGTAGTCCAGCTAACCATGCAGTTCAGATCACTCAGATGCAGTGTAGCTCAAGCCTGTCTGCTTTAGTCACAGGTTTGCTTGAGTTTGTGGTATTCATGCGGTTCCTTTATGTCACTGATGAAACCATTTAATAGCATGAGTGTTTACTTGCAATTCCTGCTGGAGCTGCTGTTACTCAGTTATAATTCTCCACTGGTAAAAAGCCTTAACTGCAATTCAAAAGGTTGGCTCTTAGAAATTTAATTTTTTTTTGTATTCCACTCAAAGGGTGCGTTACTCATAGTTACAATGGTTGATTTTTCATAAGAAGGTTGTATGATTTAAAGTTACACCCAAACTGTTGGCTAAAGCTTGGTATCAGTTTCTCACTGGAGCTTTAGAGGTCTTGCATCCCTTGGCCATTTGCATACTTGTGTGTTCAAAAATGCCACCCATGTGGAATAGCACGTTGTATTTCTGACCTTAATTTCTTACTTATTTTTCCAGCCACTTTGCCTAGATCTGATGTCAGACTAGTTGGTCTCCAGTTACTGTAAGCCACTTTGCTCTTCCTGAATAGTAGCACAATATCATCATCCTTTCAGTCTTCTGGAATTTCACCAGTATCTGAATACTAGAAAGTGACATCAGGGAACCAGAGATGTCTTTAGCCAGCTCTCTTCAGAAATGCTGTGTTAAAAATTATACAGGCATGCTTACTTAAAACCTTGGGAAGTTACTTCATCATTCTTATGTGATGTGAGGACATTCTCTTGCTGCTTCTTAAATATGGAACAGAAATAGATATTAAGTAGGCTTGCCTTTCATAAAATGAAAATTTTTAATGTACTCTGTAGTAACAGACCTGCAGCACTGCTAATATGCTAATATTCTTTTTTGTCCTAGTTTCACATGTGTCATTACAAAACCTTGTGTGTTTGGCTGCTCACATTTTGTTAGACCAACTTCTAGGCTGAAATATTCCATGCTAAACATCTGCCCCTGGCTGAATTCCTTTCTTTGATTCTTCTTCTTTCTTTCAGAAAATGAGTCAGAATTCGTTAGCATTTTATGAGAAAAAGGCTATGGGAAAATACCTTGCTCTTTTCTTAAGTACATTTAAAAAATTTTGATGAGTGTCTTTAAGATGATTTAGTTTTGGCAGAAGATGAACTATTTCTGGGATATGTCTTTTCCATCATAACAAAAAATGTGCAAGTCTTTAGGACAAACTACTGTTTCATTTACCTTGCAAGCATTTGCTACAATTTCTGAAAAATGCTGAACATGCCTTAAATTTAGGAGTACACTTCAACTTCACAGCTTCAGTTTAACTTCCAATTCTCAATCTTTATTCCAAAGTACAATGGTCATAAAATAATCATTAAAATAGCTGTGATAATATTTTGGGGATACTTTTTCAGCTAGAGCAAAATTTATTTTTGATAGTTGTATTCTTAGAACAGCCATGTTTTGTGTTACCAAAATGAAATTGGTGTTTGGTTTGGAGAACATTGGTTGGAATGGTTGAAATTTTAGTAATGTAACTAGATAACCTTTTCTTTGCTTCTAGTCAGGAATGTGAAGTGTCAGCACAGCAAATGGATGCCACTTTCAGCTTTCATCTCCTTAGGTTCAAGTTAAGGCTGTCTCACTAATCTAAGAATCTTGTTGAATTTTGTTTCCCCTCTGTTTGCCCAGTAATATTTCTAAGCCACACTATTTCCAGGACTGTTTCTGACTTCGGCACAGAATTAGAGGAAAGAACTTTTCAAATAACAAACTCATTTGAGTCACTAAAGAATCCTGAAGATTAATGTCGAGGATTGAAGTAACTTAGTTGCCGGGAGAGCTGTCACGTCATTTTGGATATCCCATAGACATGCAGACCAGAAGTTCATTGCTAAAGCAGCAGGGAGCAATTTCAAATGAGATTGGTTTAAAGTCCTCCTTACATATGAGATTTAAGGAAAAATGTTTCCAGAAGTTCCAGCTGTCACCCCAATTAGACATTTCATGTTGCAGAATTTTACGCTGTTGCTTACTTTTAGTTTGTATCCATGTCCATAATACTCAACCCCCCCTAGTTTTTGGCATAATTTTTAAAATAAATTCCTGTCTGTTACCTCCCTGACCCCTTTCTGTAAGTAACCATTGTGGTTTGGCTGCCTCTTGGTCACTGGGATGAATCACTGCCCAGAAGAGAGCACCTCCTTTCAGCACGCACTTTCTGGTGTTTATGCAGTGCACAGGGTCTCACTTCAGCTGACTCATTCTGCAGGGTAGAAGAAACCTTTGTGCTTTCTCAGATTTTGTTAATTTTGGGGGCAGTCACATTCTACAGCCAGTCCCTGTGTTGGGATAGGCACTCACTAAGGATAAGAGTTTCTTCTGCAAGGTGAATCCTACTTCTGTAAATCAAGGTAACTTAAGGCAGAGGCCTGAAGGGAGGGAATACCAGAGTTAGCTCATGCTACACAGCATTGGTTGGATGCTTTCTGTGGTTCAGTTCTAACAGAGGTAAATGTCAGGCTCTGCCACAAATCCAAAATTTTCTCCTCTTCACAAGATGTAAAAGGGGGCTGAGGTGCAGGCCACCTAACAGCAAGTCCCTGATCAGCCAAGCTGATGGTTTGAGGGTACTCTGTGCAAGGGCTTGTAGACCATTTGCAGGCATTTTTCTGTATGCAGGGCTGCAACTTCCCCATGAAGTTTCCTGTTTGGGCAAAGAGGAGATCTGGACAGCTGAAATAGAGAGAAAAAAACCACCAAACCCACAACAAAAACCCAAACCTTTTTCCTGTCAACATCTGCTGGAAGAAAAAACAGTGGTTTTCTGAGTTACATTCAAGCAGCTTTCCTGTCTATAGGAGGGGACACTAATAATATTTAAAGCAAACTCATGAAGATTCCTACTAAAATTTTAAAAGTTTTGGTTTCTATACGCCCTACCTGCTATTGGTTTTGTCTTGCTGCTATCATCAAAGCAGTTCTTTACATTAAATGCAGAACCATTTTATTCTCTAGCATTTTTAATCTGATGCAAGATTTGGTATTTGTTGATCCAAGGTTAAGATTCATGGTTGTGTTACAACTGAATTTGAGTAGTGCACTGACAATAAAGCAAAACCATTGATCTTTCCTTCCAAGCTGCTCCTTCCTCTCAGGGAAAAGTGACCTTCAAGGGGCAACAAATTTTCAGTTTGCTAAGGCAAGTGGAACACATAAATGGAGGGAGAAGGGTGAAGTCCTGGAGATGAGGACATGTTAACACATTTTCAGGAAGGCTGAAAGGCTTACAGAAGAGGACATAAACAATGACTCCTGCTCTACCAGTTTCAGTGACTAGTTAAAATGATAGGAAGACAGGATTGTGGCAGCTTGAATGCCGTGAAACTTGTACATGATGAAGAAAACATGGATAGCCCTTAGTAGAGTTTCCTTTACTATGTAAAATTCTTCTAAAAAGACAGAAATCTGAGATTTTCTACTTGTTGCTTATTTTCTTAGCTTTTGATAGTTTGTTTTATTACTTAAGAGTTAATACTATACATGAGAGACATGGTAAGTGGCCAATTTTTTTTTTTCCTAGCCTGAAATTTGACAAATGACTAACTGTCTGAATTTATTACAGGATTGGAAAAGAAAAAATCAAATGTAAACTTGTCTTCAAACAAGAATTCTTTGTATTGTTTTTGTTTTCCTATGAGAAACAATAATGACATGCATAGTCTCTTTAAGTAGCTTACATATGTTTTTATAAAGAATGCGTAGTGTCTAAAGCACAGCCAAATTCAGCAGACTTTAAAAAATTTATATAAATGTGGCAAGAAGCCATCATGCCTACAAGAGGCTTGGTGTGTTTCTGAGGAAAATCTTCTTGAATGGCTTCAGAAGTTACCAGCCCAGGAAGAATAACAACATGTATAGATCAGAATAGCAACCAAATGGTTTTGTACAGGCTGTGAAAACCTTGTAATCCAGACCTGGTTTTCAGCATTGACTTTGGTTTACAAGAGTCTGCTTGGTATCTACCTGCTTGCTGAGTTTATTATGCCTGCACTTGCAAGTTATACATGAGGGAGGAGGAAGAGCAATAATGGGATGCCAAGCAAAAGAATGCTTTTGCTTTGATTTATGCCTGTAATTTGACATTTTATACTTTTAATGCTTAAGAATAAAAGTAAAACTCTGTGGCTTGAACCAGAAAGTGGTTGGCTATTCTTCCACTGCAGATAGTATGTGATGTCCCAGGAGGGTGTCTACTAACTGCAGTTTTGGAACCACATTTGACAATTAGAAGTTAAATGATGTTGGGATGAAATAATGCCTTTGAAAAAACAGCTAAGTGAGACAAATTTGGAAAAGTGTTTCTAGTTTGCTTTATTAAACAACACATAAGGTGGAATTTTCTTTGTTTCCTTTATAATTCCCTATAGTGTATTTGACTATTCATCTGAACCAAAGGCAGAGAGTGACTTTCATTCTTTGTGCAGTGAATCTATTCCCAGCCTTAATTGCCCACAATTCTTTGTACTTTCAGTACAAAAGTTTATTTTATAAAAGCTTTTACCTAAGATTAATAGAAATTTTACTTGAGTGTAACACCAGTATTTTGCATACTGCATATTGCTAAAGAATTTCACAGATAAGAGAAAGTATAACTTAACTTCTCCACCATGTTTTTTAGAAATGTCAGCAGGATATGTTAGGTACAGTACAAATTTGCTTCTAAACTGCAGTTCATGTATGCTATTTGTTTGATAGTTCTTTGAGCAAAAGTAACAGTAAATTGTTTTTCCTAAAAGTCTGTCCTTTCCCCATATCATTCAGATGTCACTGAGATAAAGAATTGTGACTGTTTAGCTGATAAGAACAAGTTGTCCTCACTATTTTTGCAGTTTTTCAAATATTAATGTGCCTTCAAGTAAGCTCATCTTCCTCCCTTGTGTCTTCTTATGAGTTTGTCATGGCTTTATTCAGAAAGCTCTACTTGCATAAGGGTAATTTTTTTATTGATTTAAAAAGAAGGTGGTGAAATAGTCTTCCTTTCGCCTCTTGTTGTGCTTGGTCTCTTTTATCCATGTGACTTGTGAGGTAAGTCTTGTGGCTGAGGAGTTTTATTTTGTCAGTCTTGCTTTTTATGATAGTCCACATATATACTTGTAGGTATGTATATGATCCTATTACTATAGACTTCTCATTATCACAATAGTAATAACTTCCACTCTCTTCGCCTTCATGCTTGGATATGAGTTTGGGTTTTTTCTGGAATGCTCAGTGGAGCAAAGCCATTCACTGCATGGCATTTTTCTAAGCTGCAGTTTTCCTTTGTGTTTCTAAGATGTGGCCTGTGTTGTTGTAGTTCACTGTTTTCTGCATTGATACTGTGGCCTTTATGAACTTATTTCTGCCTCGTCTCATGTGATTGTGATTGTTACATTTGGTTATATTCAGATGGGCACATCACATCCTTCAGCCCTGTGGGTGAACATGGCAACACTTTTAAATTTTCAGGAAGAATGAAAAATTGAATCATTTAGGAGTACCTGCTGTCAGACTTGGCTTTGTTTTGTTCTTGTCGATGTGGTGGTGTTACTATTACTTCTGCTGGTCTGATCTGCATACTAAAACTAAAGGCATCACATGGAGGTGCTATCCCAGCTGACACGTTCAAACCATGAAGAATTCACTTTGCTGTCCTGAAACATTTTGTCTCACAGTCAGTCTTGTGGAGATCTCTCTGCTGCTAGGGTTCTATTGACCGGCTCTGAAGAGAGTTTGTTCCCTTTGAGAACTTAATATTTAAGACTACAGGTGCTCTTTTGGAACACCTGAACAGTAGCATTTTAGCAAAATCACTGGAGTGAGGTGAAACTGCATGTGGTCTTACTGATATTGACATTTGATGCATTTCCATGGATCCTCTCCTTGCAGTGTGTTCAGCCTCCTGTCACTGTGTCACTAGAGAAACATAAAGTGTGGTTCCCAAGAGATTATAATTTCTATATTTCCCTCCTCATTTGTCTTCCTTATTGGAAGTTACAGAGTTATTAAAACAAACTGTAGAGTTGTATTTTGGGCACTGAAGCCAGAATGTCTGAACATTTGTTTTTTTAAAATTGTGCTCCTCAGTGTTTTTTTTTTCCCTTCTCTCATCTCCAAACTGCTTTTTGGTTGTTGAGAGTCAAAGCAAGCTGGCTTTCTTCTTAGTCTCACTCCTATGCTGCCCTTGGCATGGCCAGTGTATCATCTGTGACCATGTACATTCAGTGTTGATGTGGCTTAAATATATGTGTCTGCTGTGAAGCCACTGTGTTAGGTCTGAAGATTAAGGGCATTCAGTCTGCCAGAGACTGTAGAGTCATCTGAAGTCTTCAAAGGGCTCAAGACCTCAGGGTTTGTGAGCTCCAAAGGAATGGGGAGCTTTCTTTTTTGCCTTTTTTTTTCACCTCCTTTTTTTTTTCTTTTTTTTTTTTTTTTTTATCCTCCTGTAATTCAGAGTAAATGTAGAACATCTGCAAAGTACTGTGTCAAAATATATTTTGATGTCACGGTATATGACTGAAGGGCAGCATCATCCTGTGTACTAAAGTAATAAACAAAAATGAAAATAAGTACCCGAGGAAACTGATGCATTCAGTGTGAAATTTGTTTGTTCATCTCCCAGGCACTGGAAGTATCTTTGTTTGAGCTACTTTATGTCTGGGTTGCAAACTGGAGTGAGAAACCAACATCCCAGAGGACACCTGGAATTAAATAATTAACTATGTATGTCAGAGCAGATCTGTTAGGTGGTTAAACCAAAGTGCCTCCAGCTTAGGATCCTGTTTCTAGCAGTAGCAAGAGCTACCAAAATGCCTAGAAAAAATAATAACAGGGGTAACACTTGAGATTTTCCCAAATATCTCCCACAGATCTATGACTCTGGGACTTTCTAAACCAGAATTACTGTCTATGTTCTTAGTAGTTCTAAATAAGTTTTTCTCCTACCAAAAAGTTACTTTTTTTTTTTTTTCCTGAACCCATGCATGCAATATAGACTTGTTTTGATCACACAATTATGGATCATCAGGCTTTTTTGGAAATTATGCCCAGGGTCATTGCCAGGTTTGTTCCAGTACTACTGTTGCCAGAAAGACCTTTCCCTGTGATTTCAAAGTAGCAGTAAGAGGTTGAGGTTCCATTTGCCCAGGTTTGGATCAGGATTTCTTCATATTTGTCAGAGCTTCTTGTTTCTTGTCTGGGAGGTGAGGGAGGTTCTTGCCAATCACAGGAAGGCTTCATCAAAGATGCTTCCCTGCTTACATGGCTCAATCTTCCCACCAGTCAATCTCTGTGATGGATTTCTCTTTCTGGACCATTTGCAAAGTGTGGAGGAACTATCTTGTTTGATCATGATCCATCTAGTGATGATTTCTGTCTGTTGTTTTCAGGAGGGTGGCATCAATCACAGTGGTGTTCTGAAAAGGGTGATATAACTAATCTAGCTCCTAACTGGCACCTGATTTTTCCTGTACACTGTCCTTTCTGTGACTGATGTGTTCACTCAGTAGTAGCCAGCCTGTTGCTGAGTGTCTTTGTGAAGATTTCTCTTCTTATGGGAAATTATGTGAGAATTGAGGGAGTATTACAGGCCTTGGTGGCTGATCCCCTCCTTTCAGATGGTGTTCTTCAGAGGGCACATCAACATCTCAAATACCTCTGCAACATTCATACTCAGATTTATCAATGCCTTTCTGGCTTTCTTTGTGACACCTTAAGCCTTGTGTATCAGTGATTGAATTACACTTCATGCCCCTGGGATGAATAAACCCTCTGTTTATACTCATGGGGCCAGATATTTCAAATGATCCTTGATCCTGTGTCAGTGGATGTTCTCTCTGACTTTCCAGCTGACTCTGTGGAGGCTATGGGGAGATGCTGAAAGGGGCAGCTGTCCATGTTAGGCTGCGTTCCAGGACCAGTGAGCTGCAGCAGCCCTCTGTCACCTGAGCTCAGAGCACCCAGAGCTTTGCCTGTGTCTCACACTATGCATCAGATTGATCTGAGTTTCCATCTTTATCTCCCTCAAGCATTTCACTTTGCAGAGGCATCTGGAACCAAATTGAATACTTGGAGAAGGTCCTTCACTGAAAGCATGATCGGTCACTAGAACAGGCTCCCCACAGCACCAAGCCTGTCATTTCAAGAACTTTTGCTGACTGATTTAGTGTTAGGTGATCCTGTGAGGAGCAGGGAGTTGGACTTGAGGATCCTTATGGAACCCTTTCAACTTGAGATCTTTTATGATTCTATAAGAGTTTTGTTAAGTAGTCCTCACATTGCTGACTGCTGCTTCATGGAAGATTTCTAAATGCATCCAGGCAGCTGTATGCTCACTCTCAGCGAATGTGCATGTGTACTTGTCGTTCAGTGGGAGAATAAAGCTTACCTTGAAGTAAGTAAACTGAAGTGGCTTTGCAGTTATCTGAATTAGCTCATTAATTTTCCTAGAAATTAACCATGAAGAAATCCATGAGTATTCTGGGCAGAAAAATGGGAAATGAAGAAATTTGTAGTGTGGGAATGGGCACAATTGCAGCACAGTTATTGATTACACCTTTTAAAATGCATACAATTGTAAGGTATTCTTCTTTATTTCAGATGACTAGGTATTGCCATGAAACATGCACATCTGTTTTTTAATTTCTTGGGTTGTAATTCTGCTTTGGAAATGAATGTAAGTGAATGTTAACTTCAGCAAGCAAGAGGGAATTTATGTAAGTTATCTGAGGGTGAAGGAGAGCACTGCAAAACCCTAAAGTGAGCTTTTCAAATGGATGAACAAACAAGTAAACTCTGGAAACCGTAGAATGTGCAGTGATCCAGCCTGTCTCCTCACCCACAAATTTGCCCTTCAGTGTGCAGCCACATATGTTTGATTTATTTTTGATTGACATAACAATACAAGAGCCAAATGTATTAAAACCGAAGCTACATTCTGAGCTTTGGTGTTTCATCATGTGCCAGCAATCCAAAGTGCTTTTCCATGTTGTTCAAGAGAACACTATCATCAGCAGTAATAATAATTTCAGAGTAATTAAACTAAACTATCTCTGTGCATCTAAATAAACAAATAGATTGTGGTTCTGTAGAATGTGCATGTGTGCCAAGTGTGAGACTTGGCTACTTGTCGAAATCGAGATGCTTTTAGTGTAGAAGCATTCTGCTTCATTTAGTATCAGCTCCCAGTATTTCCACTAACTTTAGGCTTGCAAGAGACTCTGGTGTCTTGGTAGGATATTTTTTATTCCAGTGTCCTTTAGAAACTTTCATACAAATATAGTTCTTGATTTACCTAGTATTTCTAACTGGTTTACACTCAGAGGTATTTAAAAGCAAAATGTTAGTAGGCTGTCACTCATTGTCTTCAACCTGCTGTATCAGATGGGTAACATAAGCTGCCAGCCAGTAAGAGTTGTCATAAAATCCTGCACGTAAGAAATGCGTAGTTCAAAAGTGATGAGCAGTCTCTCTCACAAGCCGTCTTAATACTTTTTTTTAATAAACTGTTGGTGCATTTGAAAATTGAAACTCACTTTTTTGTGACTTGGCTTTTAAAGTGGATGTAAATGCAAATTATGCTGTATGTCTAGAGGGAAGAGGTAAATGCTTAGTTACTTTAAAGGATGAGAATTTTTGTGGTTAGCAGAATTTGTTTATGTGTGCCAAATGACTTGGGGTTGACAGAGGACCACAACTGCAGCGAGTCAGGCAAAACAGAATTCAAGTGTGAATATTCTAAGCTCTTCCCTTCAGGCATAGAAAACTAGTCAGTGCTCACCCTTGTCAGAATTTTCACATAAGCAAACATTATCACAGTGTAGTGAGTATCTGCAGTGGCACTGTGATGTTACAGCTTTCTCTGAGAAGGTGACAGCAATGAGGAGCAGCAGCAGGGACAGCCACCTCTCTTCATCAATCAGTTTCAAAGGACTTGGCAAGAAAGGGTTGATTCTCCTACTTCTTGGATCTGAAAAAGGAGGTCAAGCTGTAATAGCTTGGACAGAAGTGGCTTATGTACATCTTGTGTCAGACTGTCTGGTGGAACCCTTTATACAGCTGGAAAATACCAGTTTAGGGGAAGCAGAATGCTTTGCAGAAGCATGTTGCATGTGATGAAAAATGGGTTCACATGAAAGTGGTTTTGAGAACAATTTAGTTTTATATTTCCAAATTGCTTTATTTCAGTTTCAGTATGAAATTTAATAAAGACAGAGACAGAATTTTATTTTATTTTTGTAGAATTCAACTTTATTGAATAAATTTGAAAGGTTTTAGGGCCCAGTTTCTTTGGTTTGGGTTTCTTGAGGGTTGGGTTAATTTTTTTTGAAGCTTCTCATAAACTCAAACTAAAATATTTTGATTTATTTTCCAGAGGAAAAACATTCACAGTTGTGAAATGAGCCTTAAAATAAACAAACAAATAACTAGTACAGCTCTGCTGTTAAGTTCCAGTATCACGTTCACTGTTCCTCCCCTGTTTCTTCTTTGCTGTGGGAAGACAATAATTTATATCAGCTGTTTTTCTTGGGATGTTGTGTTTTTCCCAATGCAACTTGTAAATCAAAAAGGGTAGAACTGGGGTTCTGCTGCCCTTGTCCTCTGAGACCCTTTTCTGCCCCACTAAATGCTTGTATCATTCGCTAGGGAAACAAATCTTCTCTCCTCAGTGACTGGAGTGCAGATACGAGCAAGGCTAGGTGAGAATGAGAATAAATCTTACATAATCTCACAGTTCAGACCAAGGTCTGTCTGAGTAGCTCTTGTCCTGTGCAGAGTGCAAGGGGACCTAGGAGTGATTTCATTTCAGTGCAAAGCTGTTCAGCAGAGATGAAAGTGCTGAGAATCAATATGTGTGGATGATTGTATCTGTTCATGTTGCTTTAAAACAAGAGAGCCTTCTGAGTGCCTACTGATAAAATGGATGATCAGTTTTGCAATAATTATTTTTAGGCAGTGCATCTTACTCCTTCTTTCTCCACATTTATCCCTCAATGTGAATCATCAGCTTTTAGATGCCTTGTACTCTTCTAACTTGGTTCCTGACAGCTGCTGCTTTGAGAAAGATCAAGGAGGGCAAACACAACTTCACTTTTAACAGTGTTTGATTATTCTGTTTTTAAATAAATGCTTTTTTTTTTTTTGCAGTATCTAATAAAAAAGACTGAACAAAGTCAATGAGTTGCAAGATTTAAAAGTTCAGGTGTGGTGGGAGAGGGCTTCTTGTGGGATTTTGTGATTTCATTGGTATTTGGAAGATGTGCAGGTGTGATTTTTTTCTTTACAATTAATAGTGTCTATGGAGAAAGTAAAATTACTGCAAAAGCCTAATGTATGTCTTTTGATAAGGCTCTGTATTCTACTCATGTAGAAATCTCATATGTGTATTTATCACAGACAGATGTGCAGAACACAGAGGGATGCGCATTTCTGAGTGCCAGAACTTCTTTCTTTCTCCTCATCCAGACTTTCCATTTTTATTTTTTCATTTTCACTTTCTTTCCAGATAAATCCGGTGTTTTAATTGTGAAGATCTTAGAAATATTTGAGGAGTGCACAATACAAGTTGCCATCTGCCAGCAGCTGGAGCAGTCTCCTGTTGCACTTTCACCCGAGGATGCTGTCATCAATGCAGAGGAGCCAATACTCAAAGTCCTCTTCACAAGGGAGACAGCAGCTCACCTGAAGAGCAGACCACAAGATGTCATCCACATCTATCCCCCATGGTGAGTGAGAAGGGGCCACACTTGCTGTAGCACTGCAGAAGGAGGTGGAGTTGGTAGAGTGCTGGCTGCACTGTTGTAGGAAAACCTTGAGGGGGTAACGGGAGAGCAGGGCATTCTTGTGGTCATCTGTCTCTGGCAGCTTGAGAGACTTTGACAGATACCTTCAAGACAGCTCAGATAACAACTAAATGTGTATCATGATGCCTCCAGCGTTGCTCAGGGCTTCAGTTGTGTTTTCACTTAATATTTTCATGTTTGGAGCACTAGAAAGGCCTGAGAAATGTCTTATCAATGATAAGGCCAATAAAGTGCATACTTTCTGGTAGCAAAGTAGTTCAGGAATGCTCATCTGTTGTTGTGAGAATGGGTATAATATTTCAGTGGAAAAGTCTCTATTAACCGTATAGCATTCAGTCTTCAGTTCCCTGAGTTCCTCTTCAGCACAACCCTTTCTAGAATTCTTTAAAATGTTTGGTCTACACTTGCGTATACTTTCTGAATTGGATTATTTACCTGAATTTTAAGGGGTAGCAAAAAATGATGAGATTTCTAATAAAGCAGCTGGTTGGTAGCGGCTGTAGGTTGGAAGGACTACGCTTCATAAAAATTATGGGGAACTTTGAAGTGGGAATATTACTTCTGTCTTCTCTACTCTCCACACAAATTATAAAAGAACAAATATTTTTCTTATGTATTTCAGCATTCATTACCTGAGTTTTAGCCTCTAGCTGCCTCTTGTGTTTGACCATATCCTTTTGCAAAATACTTTTTCCTGTTTTGCAAAGGTCTGTGTCTGGTTTTTATCTTCATCAATAGCTGCAAATCTTCTCAGAGTTCCCCAATTTGTAATCTTTTGCTTCTGAAATGTTTTTAACTCTTTTTGGAAGCAATTCAAAAGCTAAGGGAAGATACTTTATTTTGGTTTTATTATGGCTGCAGATACAACTATTGATAGTTTAGATGTAAATAGATCGGTGGCAAAGGGAAAATGAAGTTCAATGTATAAGTCCTAGTCTGATATGAGTCTGATTCACTGCCTTTTTTTGGTCTCATTTATCTTTTCCTTCACATGATTTTCTCTGTGCTTTACATTTGGTTTTGTTTGCCTGTTTTCTTCTTGTTTCTCTCTCCTACAAACTTTGTTCCATTTTTCTCTTCAGGTTTCCTCTGTCGTTTTTAAACAATGAGGTTTTGCATTTATGCAGCTGTATCCTTCTGTGTCGACCTTAGCCTACCTGAAGATTTCTGTTCCAGGAAAATTGTTTTAATTGGGGTGTGATTCAACTTTTCTCTTTTTTTCCCTCTTTTTTTCTTTTCCTGAGCTGTTACTGTAGAATGCTTAGCATATGTAAGTCTCGGACTGCTGCAGCTTGTTTCACATCTGCTCTGGGAAGATGTAAAACTGCACTGGTACGATCCTTTCCAGACTACAGACATCTGCAACTGTACTAGGGTAGTCTTCTCATTTGTTTAAATTTTAAGATGTTCTGGACGCAAAGCTCATTCCTGTATGTATGTAAACTGAGATTTCTTTAGAAAGCTTCTGTCAAAGCTAGCTGTCTGTCTTCCCAGAAATTCTGCCTTTTGTTTGCTTTTTTTAATAGATATATATAACTTTTTTTTTAGGATGTCCTTTTCATGTAGGCAAAAGGTTATTTCATGAAACCATGTTTGAACAGAGGATACATCTGCATTGTCACAGTTGCTTTCCTTACCTATATGTGTCTCAAGGCACTTCATAAATACATCAGTTAATTGTAGCAAAACTGCATTATACCTCATCTCTAGTCCTATTTTCTATATTTTTGAAATTATCTTGTCAGTTGTCTCTATGTTTACTCAACCAACTTCGAAAGAAATTGGGCTGGATACTGTTAAACTACTGGAGGCAAGGAGGGGAGAGAACGAGGCATGTTTTTGTTTTAGATTATAATTTGGCACTTTTAGTTTACATTAATTGGAAATTGGACTTGTATACTTAGTGGAAGTTTCCTCTAACACAGTTCCAAGCTTCTATTCTCTTAAACTCTTACTTGAGAGCTCTGAATGCTTGTTACTTTGAATTGAATTTGTACTTTAGTTGTTAAAAACAAATGCTGTTTCTGTGAAAACACTTGTCTGTCAATAGAATTGTGCGACTAGTGAAAAAAACAAATTAACTAAATATAATCCTGAAATGGTGAAATAAGCATATTAGCATCTTATGTATCTTATCATTCAGAAGCAAAAGGCACAAAAAAAAAAGTAGATGCAAGGGGAGGCAATCCTTGACTTATCTATGTGGTTTTGGGATACATAACATACTGTACATCATTGTCCTGTATTTTGAGATGGTTGTATGGCAAGACAGAATGGGATGAGATGGGGTGTTCTGTAAGAAGCCTGCTTTTGGTGCTGTAGTGTCCTGAGAGCAAAATTTCCTGTTATCTTTAAAATAAACCCCCAGAATTACATTCTGACTTTGCTTTTTGCTCTCTGACCAGGCAACCAAGTAAGATGTAGACACACAGGATCCTGGAGGTGATTATTCATGTCAAAAATTGAACACTTCATTTTGAAGCCTTTGTAAAATTAGACTTTGCTTTTTTAACTGTCCTTGTATGTGCTGTGAACTCAGTGCATAACTTGGTATGTGAAACATCTCCAGCAGTAGACATGCATTAAGTACTTTAGGAAGCAGTGTTTAGAGAAGTGCCGATATGCTTGTTGGTCGTTGTTTGCATACGGAATCCCACAAAACTTCAGCACTGCAGTATAAGCAATTTAATTTCAAAAATAAAATATTGACAGGGGGCTGGTTGTAAGAATCTTACCACTGGACCTTGGACATTGCTCATGAGAACGGACCCACTGGATTTCAGAGGAGCTTAGTGCCAGGGCAAGAGTTACCAGCACTGAACCCAGGTTTCTTTGTAACTAGATATTAATTTCTTTGTGTCCAGTGTCTTAAGGTACTTCCTGGGCGTCATAATTACAATCTTGAAAGCAAGAGATTTGATGTGGGAATTGTCACTTGCTATAGGGAAAGCAACCCCCATAAACTGATTAAAGCTTTCAAACCAGCGTGTGTGGTAGAGGACAGAGCTCAGCTGCCTGGCCACGGAGACATCTGACAGGAGCCTGCTCTGATCTTGTGGCTATATGGAAGTATCATTGCAGTGTTGTATCTAAATAAGGCCTATTAGCTTGGACACATCACATGAAAACGATTGTGTGTTTTGGGCTGGAGCTGGTTTCTGTCTGGCCAGCCAGGAACAAAACAGGCAAAAGAACTCAGCCCTGCCTGCCCCTGCCTGTGGAGGCTTGCCTTTGGTTTTCTTAGCAGTACCTGTGCAACTTCTTGGATTAAGATTTCAAATGAACACCTCATAATTTTTTACAAACTGAATCTGAATCATTAAGTGTTTTTAACACCTGGAAAAGAAAAAAGTTCATTACTGAGTTTAATTAAATTGATTACTAAGTCTTTATTCACTTTGCAGAAATACATATCCAGCAAAAAAGCAAAGATTGCCTGCAAAGGTACTGAGAGAGTGAAAATAAAGGCTTCCACTCTTTCACTGGTAGTGATTTTATGGCTTCAATTTACCTGTTTGTTTGTTTTTTTCTGTTTGTTTCATTATAAAAATTATAGAAATAATTTACCATACCTAACAAAGTAGTAAGAGATTTTTAGAGATTCCAGGATTAATTTGACAGCTGACATTGAAAGGCTTGGGGATAGACAGTTTGCCTTAGATACTCCTGTCTTCTGCTCATATATATGCCTACTAGTTAATATTCAAGATAAACTGACCTGAAGAAAATGGTGCTGATTAGAATTCTTTCCCTTGCCAGTAAGTTTAACAACTTTGAAATGTTTTTCATGTATTTCTGAAGTTAAACTAGTAGAAGTATATGATATTAATGGAGTTCTTGGCAATAGCAGTATAAACCACAGATCACGTTTGATTTGGACAGGCTCAGAGATCGATCCATACCTATTGAATGGGAATGTCTGGTATGAAGCCTCTAGTTCAGGAGGTTCATGTGGTAGTAATTACTGGGGGCAGGGGAAGTATGGAGGGGATATAACCACTCTGCTCTGTTCTTACACTGCCTGAAAACACTGCAGAAAACAAGATCCTTGGCTGGATAGCCGTTATTCCCCATGCAACTTCTCTGAGACAGTTTATTTTAGGAACTTGGTATGGCAAGTACATAAAACACTTAAATCTGTGACATCAACAAGCAACTTCAAAGTTGTTCTTTAGTTTCTCTTAACCTGTGAAACCACGGGGAGTCATAATTACTCAACTTTGAGTGTTCCAGTGCCTGGAGAAAGTGTTTAATGTGGACTTCTCATTTCTGTTTGCATAACGCTGAACTCAGTCTCTCCTCAGTGAAGGAGTTTTAAAAGACTTTGAATTATTCACTGCCAAGAAGAACAACTCATAGAAAACATTGCTGCAGATCAGCTGATGTACAGGGATGAAATCTTGTATATTAAGTCCTTTAATGTAGGCCAATGGTGGAATTTGCTGTAGAAATGTGCAGGCAAGCTCTGAAGAAATTTATGTACAAGAAGCAATCTGGTTTTGTGGATTCAGGTAGTATTCCACTTTAGAATTATCCTGGGTATGCTGTAGGCTGTTTCGTTGACTCAACAACAGCATTTATGATAAATGAGTATGTTACTGTGATTTTTGCATTGTCTTACCTAACACAGTGTCTTACATCATCTGGGTAAGACATCCTGAGAAACTACAGGAGCAACACAGGAAACTAACATGAAATGGGTGTTTTGAGCTAGCATGGCTCGTGTTAAAGAGCGTTTGGCTTCCATTTGGTGAAGATAGAGGATTTTATCACTGCTGCTCTCACCAGGCAAGGAAAGCATTTAAGAACATTTACAGAGTACCTCCCTAGCATAAGAAAGATCATGTGAAAGCAGGATCTAGACTTCACATACTAATGAAATGCAGAAATGATCTCCTGCTGCACTGTGAAGAAAGCATCTATATCCTAAATTTTCTCAAATTAAAGAAAGACATGTATAGAACATCTGTTACATACATTCAGTTTCTCCACAGACAGACAACTTCATTGAGTGCTTGATAGATCAGTTTTGTCCAACTGGTCAATGTTCACCATCTTCCTGTGATGAAATCTGGGCACTTATATATACACATATAAATATTCAAACAGATGGAAAAGGGGAGGGGAGGGGGAGATCACCAGTCAGATCCCTCTCATTGGAAAGATGTTGGCTCTGCCTTAACATCTTCAAAGTAAGAATGTAACAATAGCCGAGTGGGAGAACCCTGATAAGAGGGAAGACGCTCACTCAGAAGATAAAATTCTACAAAACTTTAGAGCTGTAAAGCCAGTGTGGGCACTATTTCTAAAGTACATATGGGAATGGCCTTGGAGCCAAAGATCAGATCATATCATCTGCTTGGAATTGCTTCTCAGAGATCATGCAGTTGTGAAAATTGAAGTTCCTTTCAGAAGCAGCTGAAGCAGCAGCAGTTTTTTTGCAAGAATTTATTTTTTGTTTTGTTAAGATATACTTTTCCCAATGCAGTCACTTCAAAAGAGGTGGTTTGTCTTTTGAGAACAGAAACGCACATACTTTCTATGAACTGAAAGTGGTCCCTAGCAAGCATTTTTTCAATGCTTCTTTTGCTTTCTTTTCTTGACAGAATAGTCCTTAAATCCTTAATAACCCTTTTTCTCCTTTTTTCTTTTAAAAAGTAAATTATTTTTCCTTGGTCCATCCTCTCATGGAAAGGGAGAAAATTTTATCTATAGAGCTGCTCAGGTATGTGCTATTTTATATCTCTAGAAGTGAAGAGATTAAGCAATTAATATTACTTGAGTTTGTTTACTTCTCATGTAGAAAATCAAAACAACACAATCTCTTAGTAGCCTAATCAATGAATAGTGGTGTTCCTTTGATAGGTAGATGGCATGATTGGAAAAATGCAGAATTGCACAGCTTTGATTCCAAGTGACTAAATAATTTCTGTCATTTCTGTGATCTGCCGCAAGCACCTGAAGCAACAGATATCTGGTTTTTCGGATGTGGGCTGTGTCTAATAAACACAGTAACTGATCACACTTTTACAGTGAGGCAGACATG
The DNA here is from genome assembly GCA_018697195.1 of Certhia americana. NCBI lineage: Eukaryota > Metazoa > Chordata > Aves > Passeriformes > Certhiidae > Certhia > Certhia americana. The sequence continues at coordinate 111,367,963 of CM031858.1, forward strand.
CTTATTTTTATAAGTGTGGCACGGATAGACACATTATACAAATGCCATATAGAAAGTATGAGTACCCTGAAAAACAAAGATGAAAAACCTGCTCCCTATAAAAGAGGTTTCCATGGAGAAAAGAATGGAAACATTGGAAGACAGGAGCCTCAAGATAGTAGATACAGAGTTCTGTAGAAGATTAAAACTGGATTTTTAAACACGACTGCCTGTCTCTGGTCTAATAGCTGATGGTATCTTGACTGGCTGAAAAAGGGGAATTTCCACTGTATTGTACCAGTGAGGTGTGGGGGTTTGTTGATACATTTGTTTGCTTTCGGCCAAATCAGAGGGGTCAGAAGTGAGCGGTGTGTTTGCAAAGCAGCAGCAGCAGCTTGGTTTTCAGATCAAGGTTGAAATGCCTTGTTGCCAGCACAGAAGCCTCCGTCAGGGTAGAATACCTCTGGTCTCCCTGACCAGGTGTGTCTGAACTGGGCACATCCAGTCAGTTGTTGTGCTCCTGCCTCACACCCCTGCAGCCTGCACAGAGCTCACCCAAAAAGAACTCCGCATGTTGTTCTCAGGAGGGTGTTCTGTGTTCTGGAGGGAGTCTCCACCAGGATGACTTGTTCCAATATGGGCTTGTAAGAATAAAGGATTTGCAGAAAAGAGGCAGGGGATGTGAACAGCCTGCTTGGGGTGTGTTTTTCTACATTTTTCCTAAATGATAGATACCATCCAACTTAAATCCTACTGGAATAACTGTGGTGTCCAGTAAGGGGAAAAATCTGAATCACCTCACTGTGGTGCTTCCATGTTCAGGAATTAGCATACATTTGAGTCCTCAGCTTTTAGCAATAGAATAGGAAAATTGCTTTTAAGCATCCGTTCCTTACAGTCAGTGATGTTGTTTATGTCTAAAAAATTACTGGAAAAAATAGTCAGTGAGAATAAAAACGTCTTCTCCTAATATTCTTATCCAAAAAAATCTAATAATGTTTTGTTTTGTTTTTTAATGAAAGGTCTGTACTTGAAACTTTCCAGCTTTTATAAGTGAGGAAATTCCAAGCATTTTGTAGTGACAGATACTGTTAGTGGGTAGTTGTCCACTGACGTCAAAAACAGAGGATGGTGAACAGCTTTGTTCAAGTCAACGAAAAATGTACAGTCTTGGATAAACTCTGTGTTAGCAACGGAGCTATCAATGATATACGAGCAGCTTCACATGAGTTCCCATGTGTATTCAATCCAATGTTGAATTCCAGATCTTGTTTAATGAGCAACTGATGGAGCCAAGACCTGGCACTGCAGTCTGCTTTATCCAGTCATGAAGGAAAAACAAGCTAAATAAGTTCAGATGAACAAGTTCAGAATTACTGCAGGGTTATTAAAAAGTTGTGATTTGTATTCCTCTGCTAATGTTTATGACTAACAGATTTGGGACGTGTAAAACAATACTTAATTTGTAAAAAGACTATGTGCCAAAATTCCTTCAGTAGTTTAACTACTGAAGAGCAAGTTTTGACTTTGTCAATGGGTTTCTTTAAATGTTTAAGATTAGCAGTAATCAGCTAATCTTTTTTTTATTTTTCTTAAATTTGCATTTTGAAAAATTATGGTTTCTGTTTGTTGGATTGCTGTTCAGCACTTTCACTTTGTAAAATAAAACATATTTCCATAGCTCATTGTGGAGAGGCAATTTTCAAGACAAGTGCCATTCTCCTTATTTATCAGGTGTGTTTTGCTACTGTAATGGTAGGTGTGTATTTGGAGTAAGATTTTTCCATGCAGTTCTGTATGCAGTTAGCTTAGGGCTTGAATACACTTAATATTTTTGGATATATGCTGGGTTTTTGTGCTAAGGATGTTTGTGTCCATGGGTAATTTTGTGTGGGCAAAGAGATGGATAAAGTGTGAGTTTGCCAAATTATCTTGTATATTCCCTACAATATCAAGGTATGCTTTGTCAGATTCCTCCTCCTGAATGTCATATTTAAGTGTAGGTAAGCAACAGTTAATTACTATAGTCCTAGCAGAAATAGTAATTAAAGCTCCAAGTATTTCAAAAGGGGAATGTTGCTTTCAAATATTTGAAAGATTTGGAATGTTGCTACCCAAAATACAGTATTTAAAACATCTCAGCTATCCTGGGGGGCGGGAGCACAGGAGGGCAAGGGGGAGAGCAAATTTTACTGTTATTTCTACTAGGCAGATTACTTCTCTTTCAGTAAAAGCTCGTGGAAAAAATACCCGTGGTTTTATGTATTTTTGGCAGAAGAATGTACTTTGGTATATGAAACAGTTCAGCTGTGAAACATTCAGTGTATCCTTTTGTATGTCTGATGAAGCTTCTCTTCCTGCCAGTCTTCCAAGGCAATATTCACTGTGCAGATTGCAATGTACTACTTCTCCCTGACTGGTAGGCTTCTTTGACAGTGTCCTGAGATGTTTTGAGAAAGTACTCCTCTAGTTGCTACCCCAGTACAGCCTTCTGGAACACAAAGTTTCCCAATCAGAAGTATCAGAACAATATTTAGAGCATAAGAAGTCCTGTACAACCACTAATTTTACCTTTGGGGGATTGGTGTGTGGAAAGCCAAATCACTGATGTGGCTCCAAAAAAAAATCATTACTTGGCAGTATGTGGGAAGGGGATTTTTTGTGTGTGTGTGTGGGGGGGGGGGGGGGGGGGGGGGGGTGTTTGTTTTTGTGGGGGTTTTTTCTCTTTCTTTCACCTCTTTGGACTTCTGAAATGTTACCTGGTTTCTCTCTCTTTGGTAGAAGAGTTAAAAGTAAAGAAGCCTAGTGAACATTTCTGTGGATTTTTTTGTTTTGTTTTGATGGTTATCTTCCCCTTTTCTAAGTCTTGTATTTTTAATTTTTTTTTTTTTTTTTTCCGCTAAGCAGCACATGTTTGCTGTTGAGCAGATCACAATGGTGAACTTTTGCATGGTCTTCCTGGGAGTCATTGTTCATAGTCAGTCCAAGGTCCTTGGCTGTCATAAAAAACAGGGTTGCATGTCCACCTTGACACTGCTGCTGTTCACAGCATGTTTGTTAGTGCAAACCCAAGCCAGTCAGCATCTCCAGCTATTCCCTTGTAATGTGAACTGAGTCTGTGAAGAAATATCCTGAGATACGCTGAGGTATTGTTGGGACAGACATTGAGGATTGTAACTACTCCCAAAAAAACCCTGGCAGAATTTACGGTGCTGCATGCACATGCTGAGAGCACCGAACTTGAGAACACTTAAGATTCAGTATAAAACCATAAATTTACATTGATTGTGTTTTCATTTATCTTCCCAGCATGGCACAGCATGTCTGTCTTTTGTGTTTCCCAAAAACAAATTTTTCCTCCAAGCTGAGGTTCATTTTTGAGAAACATGGGCAAGGCAACTATGTGAGATTTGTACATTGCATTTGTGCCTTAGCAAATACTGGCTTGTCTTCTGGTTCACTGAGCTTGTCATAAATATTAATTTAATAGGGCTGGTACTGTTTTATGCATTGTGAATGTACAGATTGAGGAAGAGATAAATTTTATTGATATGGGCCGTCGCTGGAACTTACAGGGTTTGTAGGCTTAAGGGAGCTCAGATTTACAGCATATATGTATAATAATCATTCTTCAAATTATTTGAAGACATTTTATACAATATAGGATCCCAAATATTTCTTACCTTCCATCTCTCACACAAGACCAAATAAGTTGCCCAGTATTTTCTTTGTCTTTTTGCAGCCTCTTGTGGTTTACAGTTTGAGAAGTTCTGCATGAGGTGATTGTCTAATTTTGCTGGGAGATATTTGACCCTCGGAATTTGCTTTTGAATCTTGGTGTATATCAGAGACCTGTTTTCTAGCTATACTCAAAAGCAAACCCATTTTAAAAACGATCTTCAATGTACCACATGATCGGCTTCTAGAACAGCTCACCTGAGTCTTGAGAATTGCCTTTGGTTGTAGGTCACTTCAGACATAACTGCAGTTTCTTGATTTTTGAGGACTGAAGCTTGCTTAGGAAGGAATGGAATCCTATTAGGTGTACTGGTTACCCTGAAACTGCCCTAAACACAGCTAGAGGAGAAAACAAGGGGGAGAACTTATTTCCACAAACCAAATATAAATTACACCTTTTTTGGAGGGGGGAGGGGGCAACTTTTATGTCTATTAATTTTTTAGATCACACTACCAGTAAAAGTATTATTTTCCTGTGTGTTCCATTTGATTGGGTCAGATTCTTTACCTTTGATCATGAATCTTATTCTTTGGCAAAGCCTTATTTATTGAAGACTATCTTCCTAGAAGAGCTCTGAGATTTGGAAATACTTGTAATCTTGCATGCAAAGCCCTTCTCTACTTATTAAACACTGAACATCCATTTTCTAAATTAATACAGCTATTACTTGTGTTGTCGTGATGATTTTTGGGAAACTTTTCTTGGAAAGTACTTCCTTATCCCACATTAACAGCTCAATTGATGTATTTTGGCTATGTCTAAGTAAAGCCATTTTCCATCAAGAATGTGCACTAAGTGTATTGGTTAATATATTTGATTTGTTATTAGTTGTATTTTAGCTGCTATCATAATGCTTTGTTAACTATAGATGAACCGTAGATGATTTGGAGGAAAATACTTCCCTGCAAGCTATCAAGACAAAATACAGCCTTTTAACGTATAACCTCATCGGATGTTAAAACTTATATAAAATGTGTGTATTGACATAAGTATGTAGAAGCCAGGGTGGTACATGTGTTTTGTTGCCCCTTTTACTGAAACGGGGCACGACGGCAGTCCGGTGCATGATGGCTGGAATCTGGAATGAGATGCCCTCAGGTCCGGGCATGGAGACAGCGACATTTGCCTCCATTTAACTTCTGCTTTGACTTCCCTCAGCTTCCTCAGCTGTTTTGGAAGTGACACGAGCAGTCACGCTGGCGGTGCGTTCGCCAGCGTGTTGTACACGTGGTGCAGAACGCGTCCCCTTTGTCGCGTTTCCCGTCCGTGTGTGCGCTCGGCTGTACCGCGCCGCTTCTTGGGACTGTGCTGCGCTCTGCATCGATCCAATCACGGGCTTCGAAAATTAATTATTCTGAGTTAGCAGGGTGGTTACAAAGGGCGGTGGTGGGAAAGCACCTTCCTGAACAGCATCTCCGCTGCCATTCCCGGGGCGGTGGGAGGCTGCCCGAGCCCCCCGGCCGCAGGTCTGCGCCCTTCCCGGCGGCTGCGGAAGGTGGCAATGTTGCCAGCCCAGGAAAAGCTGATCTCACCGATACAGCCGCAGCGTGTATTTGGCCACAGCTTTCTCTGGCGTCAAAGCTACAAGTCCCTGAAATAAGAACCTGCAGCTGGGGGATTCGTTCGGGTTTGTGCGCCATCACTTCTGCACAACTTGTAGCAGCTCGGTGCGCTCCCCGTGCTGGATGTGGGGATGCGCATGAGGCTGGCATCGCGCTGCTCACACAGCGTTTGCTCCTTGCAAGGCTTCTCCGTGCTGGCTGCCTCTGAGCGTGCAGACCGACACCCATCCTCCACCCGGGAGAGCGAAACTGAGCTCTTTAAGTGAAATTTCATTTCTGCAAAACACTTGTAAATGTTTCTGAAACGTGGTGACGTTTTCTGCCCACTCCCCCGGGATGTTTACAAACTTTGCTTTGAATTGTGCTTACCAGGGGAGAAACAGAGAACTTCCCTGCATGCCACATACCTCCTGGCTATGACAGGCTTTTAACCTGTAGAAAGGTTGAAAGCATGTTCCATTTCAACATGCTGAAAGTATGTTCCAGGCTTTGGTGGGGATCTCCCCTCTCTTCTCCCCTCTCTTCTCCCCTCTCTTCTCCCCTCTCTTCTCCCCTCTCTTCTCCCCTCTCTTCTCCCCTCTCTTCTCCCCTCTCTTCTCCCCTCTCTTCTCCCCTCTCTTCTCCCCTCTCTTCTCCCCTCTCTTCTCCCCTCTCTTCTCCCCTCTCTTCTCCCCTCTCTTCTCCCCTCTCTTCTCCCCTCTCTTCTCCCCTCTCTTCTCCCCTCTCTTCTCCCCTCTCTTCTCCCCTCTCTTTTTAACTTCTTCAAATGATTATTTCGAAGACTTTTGTGTCTTGTGATTTTTAACAGTTTTTCCTATCTAATGCTAGTTGTTGACCCTTAAGGGAAAGTATGAAAAAGTTTTTTTTTTTAACAAACCCATGAGAAATGGGTTTGTTATCCCATTCCTTTCCTCTTGACTGCCTTGATGCTGCCCTGGCAAATAGATAATTGATTTTAAATGATCATGGAACCTTTCAACATAAATTTAATTATTGAGTTCACCTCTCATTCTGTGCTTCTTACCAAGCCTTTCTGACAAGATGTAAGAGATTTAAACCATTTAGGAGGTCAAATGGGGGAAAAAAATAAATATTCTTGATGTACTTTGCGGTAAGCAGATAGCAAATAGGATGACATTACCTGTAACTCCCCACCTTCCTCCTTTACTTTATTTGCAACACAGATGACAATTTTTGTTAGACTTAGTGTCTAGTTACTTGTTTTTCATAAGATGGGAAGGCAGAACTAAGGTAATTAATGCTGTACAGCTTCTGAGACTGTGAAGTTGTGTGTATATGTCCTTCCTGACTCATGTATTGGACCGGCTACTCGCTGCATTAAATAGATGCTGAAAGTTTCTAGAATTGCTTTGGTCTCTGTTAAGTAAAGATTGTTTGCTGGGTACCAAGATCTGTTGCTGTACAGATACTTTGCCTACCACCTCTCTTCACTTCATTGTACAAGTGGCCCAGCAGTTGTCTGGGAGAATCATGGATAATGACTCCTTAGTTGTAAAAAAAAATGCAAAGGAAGACTTCCGGAAACTAGTTGGGATTTTGAGCAGTTAGTCTGGCAGAAACTGCTATATTCTGTCTCTTCAAATCGAATGACAAGCCAGTGAAAGCTTTCTGTTTTTCTATGCTATGTGGGAGAATTTTCCGTTTCAAAATTGAAACTGGAAAAAATAATTTCCAACTCCAAACAGGAGAATTTAAAATATGGTGGGTTGTTACCACTGTAATTTTTGTAATTATTTCTTTTTGTAGTAATAGTCTTATTGCTATAAAAATAAAGTGAAATATTTAACCTTGGGATTTTCTTTAAACACTGCTGAGTAATGCAGTCTCACACTGTTGTAATAATAATTTGGCTGAGGAAAAGTCTTTGTGATCATAAAATTTTCATGTTAAAGGAAATAGATGCTACACACTGTATGAAGTGTGGAAATAAACACATTTAGAATATTGTTTTCTCTTTCAAAGCCAAAGGAAAATACTTTCCTGTGATTTCAGGGTTATTGTTAACAAGCCCTCATAGCTATTAGGAGCCTAAAATGGTAAACAACTTAGTAACAAAATTATATTAATATACCTAACATCAAAATGTCTCTACAAAGTTATGTACATATGGTTCCATTTTACATGACAAAAGAAGTTTTCTGAAGTGTGTTTGCCTAAAACAAAAGTTTTAATGGAACAGTGTAGTGATTTGACCTCATCTCTGCTTATCTTTGTTTTTTTGAATGTAAATATGAATGCCAAGACAATTAACTGGGTAATTTACCCAGGCAGACAGAGCTGAGGTGCTGTAGGTAGGTCCTGCTTTAAGGCCAAGTTGGCTGCTGTCTCCTGCTCAAGCGCATATCAACCTTCAAAGTGTCTTAGCTGCTGGGGATAGTTCACCCTCAGGAAGTTTAGTTTAGATAAGCATCTGAATTTTTTTGGGTACCGAAATCTGGAATGCAGCAGCAAAATCTGATGAGCACGGGCTCTCATGTCTGAGTCAGCAACAGGGCTGGATCCACTCCTGTTGTTCAGCACTTCCACTGCCAGGCCCAGCCAGGAGCAGAAAACAGAGACATGTGAGAAGAAAAACCAGGGAGAAGAGAAGGGAGCGTCCCTCAAAAAAAAGTACGAGCAGCCTTCAAAACAGAGTTCGTGTAGGTTGTGTGTGAAGGTGAGGAGCTGTGAAGAAACTCACACCTTCTCCCAGTGCAGCCTTCCAGAACTTCAGGGTGAGTTGGGTTCTCAGGAGGCTCTTGGCTTGGCCCACTCTAGGCGGAGCTGTGCATCATTAGCTCCTGGAGTCTGGGCTGCTCCACTTACCAGATGTAAAAGTGAACCTGTGAAATCAAAGTGGGTTTTCCTCCCTGCTCCTGATGCTTTGCAGTTAACAGTATCTCATGTGTCACAGGGCACACTGATACCAATTGAAATTTTAGACTTGGAGAAAAAAACTATCCACTCGACTGGCAAGCAAGAAAGATATGGAAAAGTAACCAGGGAAAGAGAGTTGATGTATTTTTCTTAGTGATCTCTGGGTATTACTCAATTTTCTGATCTTTTTTCCTCTGTACCCATTGTTTTCTAAACCTTGCTACTTGTTAATTAAAAGCTTTTCTGTAAGTTAAAGAAAGTGGCTTCTGCCTCTAGAATTTGAGCTGCTGTGGTTCTGCCACAGCAAATATCTGTCACTTTATGTCAGTTTCTTGCTGAAAATGAATCTTCAAAGCATTTGTAGTCTTCTGAGGCTGAATTTCCAATCTAGGGTCCATTTGATCCGCAGAGATCAAAGCACTTGCCAGATTTTGACAGGAGAAAGTTGCCATGAATGAATGGCAATGCATGCTCAGGACAAGGCTTGTGAATCATAGGTTTGTGAGGCAGCCTCCTGAAAACACACCCGAAGCTTTATTCTGTGTACCATGCATAGAAGGAAGTTCTTGCTGTGATTTCATTTATGCTTTTGGCATCCCAATGTTATTTCTGGTGATAAAAGAATAGTAGAATGAATAAGCAGCTAAAACACAAGAGAATTAATTTAATCTTCAGGGAAGGTGAGAACACACCCCAGTTTTCTCATCACTTCTGTATGCCGTGCCTGTTCTAATCTCCATCCAAACTTCAATACTAGGGATTAAATTGTCAATCAATTTTAAAAGTTCATCTTTCAGAAATTCTTAAGTCTACTTTTCAGAAGTGACCTGGTATTGATTTGCATGTATTTACATTTTGATAAGATGAATTTTTTTAAAAATCTGAAGAAAAAAAGGGAATTTTTAAAAATCCCTAATATATAGTTGAAAAACCTCTGTGCATATCTAGCTTTACAGGTAATACAAAATAAAAAATAGAAAATGGTGAAAAATGTCAGGCACCATAAAATGTATAGAATTCTTCAATGGTTACAGGCCACCTTAGCTTGGCTTAATTTCAGAAGATACTAAGGACTTATTTCACTTTTTTGCTATTTAGCTTAGGAAATTGACAATTGACCAGTTCTACTGAGCCACTACTTTTTTTAGGTAATATTTTTGTTACATTTCTTCTTACCGTTTTTTAGTGATAGAAATGTCTTGTACCTTTTTCTCACTTTGTTGAAAAATACGAAGAAAAAGGTATTATTTTTAATAGTCATGTATGCTGATGGTGGGCTGTTGACATCAGTGAACTTCAGTTAAAATTTTTAGGTGTATATGTTAAAGTACAGATCTGATGGCTTTTTCAGCTGATTGATGACTTTTCAGGGCCCTCTGAAGTTTTATGAAATAAAATGAATGAGTCTCATTGACAACTTTCTGAACGATGATGATCTGTTGGTCACTGGAATACTCATGACCCCTGGAGAAGAGCACAAAAAAGTGTTTTCTAGCTGGTCAGATGTGGCCAGCTGCTATAACAAAGGCAAGAACACTTGGACCATGTTCTTTCCAGGAGAGCAATGTGTTTACTTACCCTGTGGTTCTTCCAAGAGCAGGTTTCCCAAAAAAAGTTGTAGGTGGCACAAGGTTGGTCAAAGGACAGACACTTGTTTGACCTTTTGGTAACAAGTCCTTACACTAGAAAAAAAAAACAAGCATGTTTTTATTTCTTAAATTGCCAAAAATGGAGCAGGAAGCTGAGGAAGTGACACTGAGAGATGGCCTGCAAGTTTTGACTCATCTGGATCTTCATGTGTAGAACTGCAGCTGCACAGACAATGTACCCCTAACAGCTGATTAATTATGATTAATATTGAAAATAATGCAACTGTCTTGCTTCGTGTTTCCAGATCTTTTACTTTTTCATTGTGGTCAGCCAACACTGAGAAATTCGTATTCATTTTGTAAATATTTTGGGGGAAAGTGATATATGTGAAAACTTTACTGCCACCAGTCATACACCTTATCTATTCAGGTTGAGTTTTATCTTCCTTTGTATTCCCTGGAAAATTACGATTAAATAATATCTGCACATTAGGGTTTTGTTGGTTTTGGAGTGGTGAAATGATGTATTTTAGACTACTTGTTAGCAATTAGCATTATGATATGGAAAGGTGTCTATTGAAGAGCTCTTTCTTTGCATCCTCTAGAAATGAAGGTATTTCCATATTCCCCCCTCTGCCCCCCCCATATTTCCTAGGTTATCATCCCGCTCCCTTAGCATGGTGGAATTAGAATACTCTCAGTTTTATCATGGATCTAGTAGCAACTACGGGGGTTGTTTTAACACTGTCTTTGATACAGTAGTTGACCAAAAGATGCGGAGATTCTTTTTTTCCAGGCAAAGCATTTTATAGAATTTTTAAAGTATGTGTCCCAGAAATATCAGACTAAGTGGACTAAACGCTATTGAAAGGAGTAAACTCAACTGAAGGGCTGCAACTCAACCTAAAATCTCTTTTGTGTAGTTTTAGCTACCAGTTAGTTCAAGAGTAGAATAAAATAATGCCATATAATAATGTATTCTCATAACTGAAATTAGAGAGGTGAAGGATTGAAATCCCACTCTGTGATGTGTTAGAGGGTAGATAGTGAATGAAGAAAGAAGGAAACGGAGAAGATCCTTGTTGGATACAGGCTGCCTGCCTTGGTATCATGTCATGTCTCTCGTGAATGTCTTAGGAGTGAAAAAACAACCCACCCTGCAGCAGCGTGTCCCTGTTTTCCTTGGCACCCTTCTGCCGCCTGCCTTCGAGCGAAGAAATCAGAAGTAAAGGGAAAGGATCGCCAAAGTCAGCGCCTAAGCTGATTTAAGCCTACAGGGGGCCCGAAGTTTATCCGAAGCGCAGCCTCCTGTTTTAGGGGAAGGGGTACAGGGATACATGGCTATGGAGCGCCTCTGGCGCAGCGTGAGCCCTACCGCCGCCCCATCCCAGGCTTATTCTGGCTCAGGGTTTGTGGGGAGAGCAGGAAAACCCCGGGAGCGGGGCACGGGCCGGCGGCGGGACCAGCCCTGGACTTTCCGGGCCCGGCCGCGGCGGGAGGAGAAGGAGGAGGAGGAGGAATGCTGCCGCCCTGACGTCAGGAGCTGCTCCTGGGAATGTTTTGCATTCCTCTTCCTGGCAGTGGTCAGGTGGCTTCCAGCAAGAAGGAAGGAACAGGCGCTTCCAAAAAGAAAAAAAAAAGGAGGAAAAAAAAAAAGGGGGGGGGGGGGGGCCGCATTGAGAGCACGCGGAGGAAAAGAACACTTTATAATAAAAGTATTGTGGGGGAGGCACTTTTATTAAAAGCCAGATTGGGAATTGGAACCAGATGTTCTGCATTCGAAAGCTGCACGAATGTTAAACGCGTTTATTAATGACTGTGATGGCTGAGGTATTTGGCTGTCTGCCTCACTTTAATCTCATTGCTCCGTATTAAAAAACAGTTGAGAAAAACATTTTTTTTTTTTTTTTACCCGACTTTAGGCAGCTTCCTTTATACAAATATTCGTTAAAAAAAAAAAAAAAAAAAAAAAGGCGGCAGGATTTTTATGGGAGTGTAGCCGCATATATGAAATGTCAACATTTGTCTTGTTCTGTTAATTTTAACATATATGTTGTGAGGAAAATTATTATCTGGAAATTTGGTTCTCTTCTTGTTTTGTGGTTGTTGGATAACATGTATGATGTAAGCTGGAGAGGTCAGAACATACAATTATTGCTGTTCACAAAGTACTTCCTATTCCCTTAACTCTCCCTCTTTAAAGTCCCTGTCAAAGCCTGTGTTTAAATAAAAACAAGAGTAGATACTCAGTATGAAGTGAGTAAAGTAGAAATTGCATTCACTACAGGCAGTGCTTGTGAGATAGCTGCTTTATATCCTTAGATGGACCCAAGTGCATGTTATATCTCCATTTCAAAAGCAGTGTCTCCACCTTGGCAGTGCTGCACATTTGGGAGTAGCGAGCTCCACGAGCTTCCACTGGGACTTCTGGTTTGTGTCTCAGTGGGGATGGGGTACCTGCCAATACCACAGCCTGTACAGGCACAGGCAGATTTGGGGTATCCCCCAGACAGACATGGATCCTATGCAGATCATAAGATTTTCTGTGTGAAGCAAGAACTGTTGGAGGGAGAGATGGAGCTGTGCCGTGTGTCCATTCAATTCACAAATGTGTCAGTGCCCTGAACCTATGCCTTCTTTATCCATTTGAAAGGGGAAAGAATCATTTTCTCTGTAAACACCAGGAACCCGCTCTTTACATGGTGGGGCATGGCTGTTTTGTATGAATTCAAACGTCCTTGGGCAGGGGACAGATCCTGTCTAGGGCTGGTGGAGCTGAGCTGCTTGGATTCAGGATTCAGGCTGGGGGAAGGGGGGGGGCATACTAATAAAATTGCACCAGAAAGATTTGTCCTTGTCCAGCGTGATGGGTTTTTTTTCTTAATTCATCCTATGTTTTGCTGTTCATGAAGCGTAGTTTTTGGGCGGAGTTACCAAGCTTATTCGCAGGCAGTGTATTTGGTGGTGTTGCAGGAAGCTGGTGGGACGGGGAACGTTTGGTAGTTTTGGGGAGGTTTCCTTGAGCTCTGTGCCCGGGTCAGGTGAGGCCCAGGAGCACCCATCCATTTCCTGGTACCGACTGAAGTGAACAGCAGCTTCCTGCTACAGGGTGGATGCTCTGCTGAGGAATTTCCAGAAATGCTGAGAAGTGCTGACTCATAGCTTACGGCCTGTCTGGGCTGAGGGGAGGTTTTCAAATCCTTGGCTGAAGCCAGCAAAAAATGTTGCTGTAATGTACTGTTTTATTTTTAGCAAGGGGGGAGGCTGTGTTGCTTAGGATGAAATGCTTGTGAGTGGTTTCAAAATGACAGACACTTTTAATTTTTTTTTCTTTTCTATTTTTAGAACTTGGAAAACAGGTTGTTTTGCTAAAATACAGACACTTCTCTGTTTCCCTAGTAAATGGGTTGTTGTAAAGGAGCCTAAAGGATTTCATGCAGGAAGACTTTTACCACCACTGCAGTTCAAAATGTCCTTCAGGAGAGGAAATACTGAAGTATTTGAGACTGAAACTCAGTTGGCACTTACTTGCATGTATTTTTCACTTCTGCCGAGGTGGGATTGCTGCTCCAATTGTTGGAGCTGAAATGTAGCCGGATATTTGCTGCTATTAGAATATCATTGTAAAAGCTTGGTGCTTTTGTTTCATCCTCCGTTGTTTTTAGCAGTCACTTCACAAGTAATGTGCTGTGCCTTTTCAGCTTTCTTCTTTCTGAACAGAAAATGCCCTAAAGTGTTTTCTGCTGACTTCTGCCAGGAACAAGATTGAGGGAGGAGTCCATTCAGGCTGTACCACCACTCAAAATATAATTTTGGTGATTAGACTGTAAGAGCAAAATTCTTTTCTTCTCCCTCCTCCACCCCCAGCCCCTCCCCTAGTCAGTACATTTGTTTAACATATTCTTGGGGGTGTGTATTGTTTTTCTGTTGAACAAGCAGTAGTACTTTGGGATGATCTCCAATGTATGCACTGTCCCAGAGAGTATAATAAATGAAATACAAGTTTGTATAAACTCTTTTACTTTTGCTTCTAATTTCTAAAATTTGCTTTCAGCTGTTCTTCATTCACAGCTCTGTTCTTCTGTCTGTAGAGCTGTTTGCAGCCCTTCCTTTACACCTTAATATAGAACTGTGATTCTACAAATCATCTGCAGACTTCTTTTAACCACACTGCTAATAATTTTTGAACCTGTAGCATAAAACAGCACATTTTGCAAATACGAAGGAAAAAAAACCCCAACAAATGCACTCCTCTTACAGCAACCTTAAAGTGTCTGGCTTGAGAATAACTGGTGCACAGCTTCCCTGAAGTTGTTGTTGGACAGTGTTTAACTGCTGTCCTTAGTTTTTGCCCTGGGACTGAGTGATATTACCTGTCCAGCAGGGTCCTCCTCTGATAACAACAAAAAGGAAAAGGGTAATTCCATGCAGGAAGTACAGGAACATAGGACAAGGCTGTTTCCATGACGTGCTCATTTATTAGCTCATCACTGTGCAAAAATCCCAGTCTTAGTCATTTTAAAGTAAATACACTGTGTGCACGTGAGCTGCTGGTGATTTTTGTGGAAGAAAGAATTGTAGGCTGCACATCTATCACAAATTTTCGCAATCAAATCCACTCTTACTAATGGCTCTAACCTTGCCAGCTGCCCATACTCTAAGAGAAAGCTTATTTTCCTACCCAAATCTGCCAGTTCCTTCCAAAATTTTATAGCAGCTGCACAATCTCTTTTAAGAGAGTTATGTCCTAGCACCCGCCACTATACTGGGAAAATAATGTAGGTCATACATTATTTCTAGCCACCTGTCAGTAAATTCAGGACAAGAGCCATGAACTAACAGCATTGCATGTTCCCCCTTTTAGATTGATGTGTCATCCGACCTGGGTGAACATGCCTCAACTGGCTTGCCTGACTTCAGATAACCCGTTCTACAATCCTCAGCTGCTTGACCCTATTCTAGTTTGGACGAGGCACAGAACGTACCTTTTTGTGAAGATTCTGTCCCCAAACTTCTAAAAAAAAATTAATTATGCATGAATGTTGTCCAGCTTTCCAGGGAACATCTTGATACGACATGTATCAGTGTAGTGAGAACATCTCATTTTACGGTCAGCTTTTTGTAATTGAATCTGCCCTAGTCCTTTCTAGTAATATTATGCTACACAGTCTGGTTCCTGTCTCTAATACAGACATGTCCTGCAAAGAGCTTTCTGCTTGTGGCAGTGTAATAAGCTTGTGCTTTCTCAAGTATCTTTGTCTCCTAATGCTTCCTGTTCTTGCACAGCTTTCTGATCTCTCCACGATTTGCTGCTAGCTGTACTGCAGTCTTGGTAGCTGCATACGTGAAATCTGAGCAATTCATGTCTATGTTTCAGTTGCCATACTACTTTTTGTTACTATGTCATTGTCTTAAATAATTTTTACTTTTGATCTTGTGGAATTTCTCTTACACCCTCCTTGTAACTTCACTTAGGGTCACCATGACAACCTATTTTTTTTCTAGAATATAGTGAGTGCCCAGAAAGAGCAAAAAAGACAGATTAATGGTAAATCTTGAGTAGTCAGCTGCTTTATCATTATCATCACTTATGTGGTTGCATTAGCATTGTCTTTTGCACTGTTTGTCCATTAGTCTCTCTTGCTGTTCAGAACAATTCAGTTCAAGACATGCACTGTGTATTACTTTACTGTTTGCTGCGTAGGGTGGGTCATACATTGATTTCTATATAAAGATGAAATTCCAGTGGTAAAAAATAAGAGTTTCTGAAAATTAGTAGTCAGAATTTGAGTATCCTAAGTAGTGCAGTTAAGTCAATCCAATTATTTTGGTAAAGGTTAGAGGAACCCTTTGTGAAAGATTTTAAAGAATACACCAGTAGACATGTATGTGTATGTATTAATGTGTGAATGATAAATTTTGAGAATGTAGATTGATACTTATAAACAGTTTGAAGCAGTGGGTAGAAATAAGTCACATTTTGCTTGAACTGGTAAATAATCCAGGGAGGCTAAGGATAGAAAGAAGGAAGAGATGGTTAAGAAAAAATAACTTACCATTACTTTATGAGGGTCTGCAGGTCTCTCAGCCTCATCTCAACCGCTACTAAACCTCTTCAGTCATCTTTTCCAGTACTCCTTGTTTTTACATCATTGAGTTTTAATCGTTTTCCAGTATTTATTTTGGTTACCATAGTGATTCCATGGTGTAAACTAAATTATAAGCTGTGTCACAAACTATCAGTTAAAAAACTTAAACTAAATCAAGGTTTGCCTCTTGCAAAGCAGCAGTGATTCAAATGTGGCATCTGCTATATGTGATACATTCCCAGTAATCAATATGTCAAAAAATGAGTATATATGCAGCTCCCAAGAAGACCTGTGCCAGCATTGCAGGTTGTAGGCCGAAGGCTTCATTATTAACTCATTTATATATATTTGCATCAAGAATATTGTGGGATATGGAGTCCCAGTGCATCCTAAAATCTGATCATCCCTGTACCTGCCGATGCTGTGCACTGCAAACAGCATCGTTTGGTGATTTCCTTCTTGTGCCGTTGATTCCCCAGCCTGGGGAATCACATTTTCAAAATATCTATGCTGCTGTATGTCTGGGAAAATTTGTGCTTTCATGGCTTTTCACAGTAATATGTCTGTCTGAAATGAAGCTATCAAAGGATGCAGGTAGGATTGTGCATATAGGAGACAAAGTTCCTGAGGAACAGGAACCTAGTACATGTCTGTACTAGCAAATAATGTGGTAGGAGCAGCTTTGTGGAGTCGAAGCTGGTGTAGGAGATTTGGTCCTGCTGTTGGCATTGTGGGCCTTTATTCCAGACAGGCTGTAAACTGGTCACATTCCAGACAAGCTATAAGCTAAAAGGCCTGAATGCCTTTTAGCAGTTGGAGCACATCTTCACGTTTAGTTTCATATGAAAAGAATCCATCATGTGAGCTCAGAAGGCTGCTCCACAATCCAAACCAAAGCTCAGGGAAGATGGAGAGATTTGCCACAGAAGCACACCACTGATCTGAACCGCAGGACTGGTGTGGACACACCCATGAATGACCAGACATCAGACCAATCCATCTTTCTCAGTTTGGCTTGCTCTGAGAATTCCTATTGTCATACACATACGCAGATGCACGGTTGTAAACAGAAAAACCCAGACAATAAGCCGCTTTTTAAGCACTAAGACGAAGGGAAAAAATAAAATGGGGATGTTCAGCTCCTAAATACCTGGGTGTTGCTTTGTCTGGTAATAATGACTCTGTAACCATTGTTGCATCTGTCAAATTTCTACACCTTGTCTAACTGCATCCTTTCTCTTGTAGAGTCCTTAAAACTGTGCTAAAGTACTGACATTGTTCCCTTGTAGCTTATATGTATTAATTTGGAAAGAGGTGTGTTTTCATTCCCTTGGCTATGCTGGAAAGATCTGACAGCTTTTGCCATACCATATTACCTGATGGTACAGCAAACAGATACTTGGAATGATAAGTAGGAAAACCAGTCTTAAGCACTGTAACTTTATACAGAGGACCAAGTTCAGAGTTTACCATGACATGGACACCTAGAAAACACTTGAATGTGTGAGCTATGGAATGTGAGATGGTGGTCCCTTATCCCATTGCCCTAAATCGATAGTTCATGGTTCTTTCAGTCTTTATTTTGGTGATGTGATAGAATAGAGTAATCCCCTGGATAGAAGGAAGTGCTCACACCACAGCTATTGCAGACTCTTGATTTCTCAGGGTGTAGCTCATGGTTTGTTTCCAGGAGAAATGAGCAGGTTCACGTGGACTTTTACTTTGTTCCCTTACACGGCCAGGTTAGAGCTTGGAAACGTGAGCAGAGCAGAGAAACAGGTCGGTGAGACCTGGTCAGGTGCCTTTAAGCACACTGTTTACAGCTTGCTCTTTTGAATAGAAGCTGCAAATGGCCAACCTGCAAGTAGCAGATTTTTAACAAATATTCATTGCATACAAGTAAAAAACCAACTAGTCAATATGTATTTCAATTTATAATTACCCAGAAACATGGTTGCAGTAAGATTCAGTATTAAAAGCTGAGCTGAGAAATCATTTGGTGTAACCTACAGAACAGAAGGTTGCTTTAGAAATTTTTCCCTTTCTTGTTTTCCTCCTTCTTTAGAGAATATGCATTGCATTGAGGACAGAGAAGCAGAAAGTCTTGGCAACTTCTGGTGTGCCAGAGACTTTGTTCTGCTCAGTGAGGAGGGGTGCAGTTCCCAAGAAAGATGTCAAATGCAGTAATTAATGTTCTTCCTTCATATGATGGATACCATCTGTATTTAGAAACATCTGAGCTTGTGCTTCAATAGAAGTCACGTAGCATTTTTACTGGTATAGTGTAGAACTTGAGTGTTTTTATTCATGATACTTGAGGCTTTGCTCCCAGACATAGTTTACAAATGCGTGACATTCCTTTTACGTTTCGAAGTGAAAAGTGAGCCAGGGTGAGCAGGAAGGACATTCTGTAGCTCGGTGAATCTTAGCAGTTTTTCATTGTGTCATATTTTTTTTTATAGAAGCAACTTCAAACTAGGGCAATGTGAGTAGCAAATGAGTTTTTGCCTCATATAAAAACAAACATGATCAGAATCATCTTGTCTGTAAGTTATTCATAGAGTCCATTAGTGTCAGGATATACAACTTTCCTCTTTTGACAGCCTTTCTTCAGACTTGTCAAAATATAGTAGCTTCAAAACAAACAATGTGTTTAGTTTTTACTTCCTTCCTTGCTTCCCCTATTTCCCTAACAGTGAAGCACTAGTAACCTCATTTGAAATAATCTGTTTTTGTATCAGTGCCTCTTACAGCCAGGATGTGGCTCCAACAATTCCACGATGTAGCAAGTTACTTCCCATATTTGTCATGTAATAGATCTTCTCGGCTTATTATTCCCCTTTGTTTCAGAATATAAACATCAGCAAATATTATCTTGATTAATCCTCTCCCTTCTTTCCATCTCCTCTTTCCCCTCTCCCTGTTTTGAGAAACAGTAAAAAAATGCAAGCTTATTCTTTGCCATCCCAGAACTACTAGTTTCTGCAAGGGAGAATGTCCCTTTGGTCTTAAACATGATTGTTTTGTTTTGTTTTCTGAACTGGTAAAAAAGAGTTAGTGGCCTGGAAGAAAGGTTTTAGACATAGCCTCACATTTCTCAACAATATACTGTTGCAAATGGACAATCCCATGTTCTGGGCAAATATTTTAAAAAATTTTTAAGATACTGTGAATCTGATTTTGGGGTCAAGAAAGAAGATGCCAGCTAGGCTAGATATCTAACTGACAGCATGAAGCCAAAATGCTTTCTTAAGGAAAACCTATATTTATGACAGTGCATGAAACCTCAACTCTGCCAAAGCTCTCCTGGTTTCACAGTTTGTCCAGGGACAGAGGAGGATCATATGCTGTGACCTCATATTCTGCCACTGTCTCATAGTAGTCCATGTCACAGAGCTGGCTGTATGCCAGTCACGTGGTCAAAATCTCATCCCTTTCTTTGCCAACTCTTGACACATGCTCAGATGTCTTGTAGTGTAAGGCAGACTCATAATCAAAGGCTACTAGATGAGGAAAAACAGACTTTGTTTTCAAAATATTCTTTACATTCCTGATTTCATTTGGCTTATGCCACAGGCTTCCCATAAAATCTTCAGCAAGATATCTGTTGTGAGTCTTGATCTAGCATATAAAAAAAAAGAAAATAACAGTGATTCTCAGTTTTACTGGACTATTAGTAAATAAAATTAATGCTGATTAAACACTGCCCTCGACTTGAGGAAAGGCCAAAAAAGGGGGGGCTGGGGAGAGTCAAAGGCCTTTGTCAGAAGCTGCTGTAGTGCCCAAAAGCAGCAACACATAGAAAGAGACTTGAAGATGCTTCTGGCTGCTGCTCCTTGAGTTCTGAATCTTCTTCTCTCTGGAGGCTGTCCTAAGTATGTATTTGTTCATATGGAGTGTGAGAACTTAGAACACATATAAATTTATTTTCTGCCAACTAGTCAGAGAAATTTGTTTTGGATTTGGTAGGGAAGAGGAGAACTTCAGATTGTACCAAGTAATTTGTCTGTGTTGTAAGCAGCTAAACATAGACCAATTAAGTAAAGGGTAGATAGAACATATAGAAAATTGGAATAAAGCATGTACAGTCTGTGTCAGTGGGATCCATTTTCAGTCAGAGAATAAATACACTGTGAACTTTGAGACATTTTAGTATATATGCTTATGTTTTACTGACTAATGCACATTTTCTTCCTTTAATATTTTCTGAGTACGTGCAGGCTTTTTTTACCAAAATCTTCAGCCTAAAAAGCCCGATATTACAGACCATTGAGCACAACATGTAATATTCAGCATGTTACAGAATTGAATCATCACAACAAACCAAAGCAAATCGCTCTTAAGCAATTTTGGAAGCTACTCTAACAGGAAAACCTTTCTTGTGGGGGAATGGCTTCAATGGCCAGGTGGGAAAAGTGAATGAGGGGATAGCCCACCCTTGGTTTCCTGTTAAAGTAGCAGTGGAAGGCGTTCTTCCCAGAGGAGGATGTATGCAGTTCTGCTGCGTTTGCCTGAAACTGCTGAATCCAAGCATTGTGCCTGTGTTCTGGCTTCTTTCCCATTGAGAAAGTACAGCACAATCTCCTGCCTGCTACTCCCTGTGAGCTCGATATCCTCATTAAAGATCAGGGAAAAGAAAGGGGAAAACCCAAAGAGATCAATGAGTTTATTTGCATACCATGTCAGGGCTGGCACATGGTTCAACACGTGATACAGTAGTGAAACTTTTCTCATGAGCTTGCTACTGCCACTGAGAGACATTTCAAACTGCAGATAGTAGGCTGTGCTTTTGTATTCAGAAGCAAAAGTGCTTCGTAACTCAATTACCACTGTAAATAACATGTTAGTCATTTAGTCAAACAGAGAGCTGTGACAATATTCACAGTTTATTGATGTTTGTTGTTTCATTTCTGTTTCTTGTTATTACTATTAATGCCTGAAGTATTTGATACTTATTATCATTCTCGTCTTAATGACCTGTGTTCCTGGGAGTCTACCGTCTAGCTGATGGCTTAGTGAGGTGGAAAAGCCAATGAAAGCACCTAAAATGATCTACAGTGATGTTCATCTTATGCTGTGACATCTGTTTGGACACTTTTTTTTTTTAATTGAAACTGGATTCTTTTATGGTGCTGTTGAGCTCCATTCCTGAGCAAAAGCCCTGGCTGCTGCCTGGAGGGTGGGGTGTGTGTCCTTGCCATTTTGCCTGTCCCATCTCCAGCACACATCACACCCTTTTGGGAGCAGTTTCCGTTCACCAGCTCTGCATTATTAATTCCGTGGGTTACCAAACTGAACCAGCTCACAGACAAACAGGGAGCAGATCTGGGCCCCCCGTCCCCTTTTTAGGGTTAACCAGCACATAGATATATTTAGATGAATCACGTAGTCTTCTGGTTTTGTCTGAGAAATTGTTATTGGTAGATGCAGAAAAGGTTTCAAAATAACATTTGTATCTTGTTTTCTGACTTTACCTACATCCATTTGACTGAAAATTGCCTGTAATGTGTTACAGCTTAGCGACACACAGGTGAAGGTAACCTCTTAACATCAGCCAAGCCAAGAAAGAAGGCCTCCTTTTTACAAAATACGTTTAGCAGCATAGCAAACCCATACTTATGAAGACTGCAGCTTGTAGTACACCCTGATTAAGAGTAATTTGCCTACTTACACAGATGTAACTATGTCTGTATGGTGAAATACAATGTTACTGAACTGGTAATGATGAAGTGCAAGTTCACATAGACAGTTAAATGTTGAAAGGCATGTATGAACACTGGCTTGTATGCAGATATATTTGCCCTCATTATAGCACTCCCACTGTGGAAGGTCCATAGTGGGTTCGAGGGACTTCTGGAAAAAAAGTTTAGTTTTGTTTGGGCTGAAGGAAGATGTAGCTGAGAGGAGAAAATGAGCAGTATGACACACAAAGAAGTTCCCATTTACCAGTTTTTTGAAGCAAGGTGTGTCTAACTCTTCTGCCCTCTTAATTTTTTATGTGCCAAGAATACCTTCATGGGACATACATGGCTAAAGTGACTGTTTCTAGGTAAGAAATTTCCAGAGTTTCCCAAACAAAAATTAAATTCCAGGTCTTGCATGGCAGCACATAACTATTGTACTGTCTAGTCTACTCTATTCTAAGGTTGTTCTATATGTTTTTGGAGATTGTTCACATGCATGGTTGATTTTCAGTATTAGTTCTTTTCTAATTTAGAGCATATATGAGACGGGAAAGAGTGCATATTCAAACTGTATTGAGTCTGTTCTCTGTTCTCTAACATCTCTTTTCTTTAACATGTCTGTTCTCTAATGTGTTTTTAGTTACTGTGAACACTAATCAATTTTATGTGTGCTTTAAGAAACTGCATCTCCTGAGGCTCCTCAAGGAGCTGTGAGACTCCTCTTTACTTGGACTCAGCTGAAAATACGAGACGTGTTTATTATGATCTCAGTTGTTCCTTAAAGGTCAGAGCTCCAGTTTAATTTATGACTCAGCACTCTAGTTACTAGAGTCTAGGTAAAGTGGAGACTGTAAATAATTTTCACTACTGTTTCTTAATTTAGAAATGTGTTCCTTTTCCACACAAAAAACTCTGCTTTTATTGCAAAGTATTACAATAAATGAAGAAGTTGTACATTTCTCTACTTTGAACAAACTAAGTAAAAGAAGGAAGCGCTTCAATCTTGCTTGAGGTTTCTTTGTGGCCCTGTACTTTTAAATGAGTGCTTTAGGAGGTTGTATTACAAAAGACAGATTTTGTTTCTGGTTGTTGGAAGGCTGATTTTTTATCTTGTGTTTGGGAAACTGTATCTGAGCTAAAGTAGAAATAAAAGCACATTTTAAAGATCAAGATTTAGCGGGAAATGTTT
Source organism: Certhia americana (assembly GCA_018697195.1). NCBI lineage: Eukaryota > Metazoa > Chordata > Aves > Passeriformes > Certhiidae > Certhia > Certhia americana. The sequence continues at coordinate 111,390,671 of CM031858.1, forward strand.
AATCACAAAACAGTAAAATACAGTTTTCAGACAGAGTCTCCATAGGCTGATCACAGAATCTTGGAATTTTTGTTTGTTTTATGGTTGCCATTAAAGCAAAGCATCATCACATTTCTGTGGATCTTGCGTGACCAAGGATTATAACATTAAGACCATGTTTATATTAATTTTTCATGGAAATTTTTAAAGCGGATACTTATCAGTTGGATGATTAAAGTTCCTGTTGCCTGCTACCATCCAAGCACATACCTGGCAATTTTTGCTCTTGCTGGATTTTTCACTGTTACTGTGAAAAGTATTCCTTCCTTAGTATCTTTGCTTTAAACAAAGTAATTCAAAGCTGGTGGCTGGATGACAGTGAAATGAAGAAATAGCTTTAAACCATTGTAGTTGACCCAATTCCAAGTAAAGATAAACCTTTCTGATTTACAAGGTGCTGTGTTTTAGCTTGATTTGGTCTGCTCTCTCGGGAGTTATGTCTGAAAAAAATAAAATGTGAAGTATATGCTCAGATCGGTTTCAAATAGAAAAGCTCAGAAGCTGCACTTGTCAAAACTCATCTTGGCCCAGGCAAATAAGCTTTCTGCTGAAGGGGAAAAAAAGAAACTGAAAGGCTGACCAGCTGTAGCAATCCTAATAGAATAACACGTGCCAACCTCAGCAGCATCAAGGCTGCTTGCTCAGAAAGAGGTATGGGGGTTTGCCTGGTACTGATGCTTCTGGCTGATGGTTTTGGGAAACCAGGCTCTTTGTTCCCAGGACAGAAAACCCTCTTGTGACATAGCATTTTCCTACTCTCCCTTGAAAACTTGAACTCTGTGATGGAGTCCTGCTGTGTTGCTAGTGAGGTTTATAATGCCGTGGTTTGATCCTTCACCTTGAAGATACTTGAAAAAAATCTGTCCTTGTATATTTTCTCTGAGGCTTAAGGCATCATTTCATTTAGTAAGTCCTTCTGCTAGGAAGCTGATGGAAGGGTTTGTGCAACAAAATGTCAATAGCCTAAACTGAAACATTTGCCATATAAAGCTACTTGAATGATTTCACTTTACTTTTTTTTTTTCCTCACACTACTGAGGGAGGAATATTTTTTTGAGTTTTTTCAGCACTTATTGAACACCTGGCTTCAAAGGGACACCAAATGCTTCTAGATGAGTAAATTAGATTTCACTGGTAGCTATAAGCTCTCAGACTTTTAACAAATTTTTAAAATATGACATTTTTTGCTCCAAATAATTTGTAGTTGTCTCACTGTCTGATGCTGGAGCTTGACACATTGCGTTATTGTGACTTACTGTGTTATACCTTTGCATGAAAACTTAGAAGGATACTCACTACTTCCCTGTTTCCACTGGAACTGAGTGGTGGGTTTTCTTTTTGCCTGCACTTGATCACTAGTTTGAGGAGCAGTCTGAAGCTTCCTTTGTTTTCCTTGCAATTTCTCCCTTGGGCTGCCACATCCCTTTGTGTTTTATTTATTGCCAATTTGTTTGATTAGATTAAGGAAGGATTAAGGGATCCAGAACCCTTGACAAAAGGCAACCCATCATTTATAAATGTGTAAACATAATGTAATTACTTGTAATTCCTTGTGTTAAATAGAAATGGGGATTCTTCAGCAGATAAACCGGGAAAGGTTTTTTGAAAATCAAATGAAGGCAATTTGCTGACTCAAAGGTGTGTATGCCAAAGATGAGGAGTTATCACGCACAAAGCTCAGGTTTTAATTGATATGAAGAGCTTCAGGTACTTTGATCTCCCTGTGATCCAGATAATACATCTTGTCAGTCCACACTGATTTCTAACCATTTCTGAATTCCTATAGTGAAAGGAGGCTTTGTCTCTGCTTGGGCAGTTTAGGATTTGCCATTAATTTGTAGTTTGGTGCTCTTTAGGTTAGCAGTGGTAGGAGTTACAGTAAGAAGAGGATTAATCTTCTATTCAAAAATTTAATGTCTAAAGGCCCTGGCACTCATTTTTCTTTTATCTCTACCATTAGCAAAGCTGTACTGGTGGGGATTCTGGGTGAAGAATCCTCATAAAAGCTCATTTAAAAAGAAAGAAAAGGTAACTCCTGCCTGTAGGCTGAGTTGGCTTCCTTGCATTTGGGGTTTTTTGGTTTCACAAATTTAAAAAGTTCTAAAGAAGAGTAAGTGTGATTCAGTTGGACATTGAGAGGACATACTGTGTGCAGTCTATCCTGTAGGTATGTTAAGAGAGCATCTCAATGGAAAGCAGAACCCACTTGGCAAGTCCTATCAGTTTTAGTTTTGTAATCTTCTACTAATTGAAACTTAGCATCTTGATTTCTAGATTTCTTGTAAGATGATTTTTCTGCCTCTCATGAAAAAGAAAATGAGAAGCCATTTTCTGGGCAGGACCATCCTCTTACACTTTTGCAAAGGATAAGCAGTAGAATGTTTCACCTTCTTTATTCTTTCATGTTTCAGCATGTGTTATGTTTCTTCTTTCTTTGGCTTTGTTGCCTATACTGCATATTATGATCAAGAGTGTTTATTTGTCTTATACCTCACAGGTCTGTAACTGGCTAGTTCTGATCTGGCTACCTGCAAGAAGCTGTCTGTGCAAACAGCAAACAGCAGGGCTTTGCTTACATGTCTCTGCCAGGCTGGTGTCAAAACACTGCTATCAGAAATGATGCCAATTCAGTGGCAAAAGTTTCTGTTGATTTGGGTTTTGGGGTTTTTTTCTCTTTTTTTTAACCAAAGACCCTGAACATAGACTGCTAAGAAGCCATTGAGCTTTTTCCATGATCATGTTTTTCCCGCCGTGTAAATAGCTACAACTTCTCTGTTGGCTGCAAGACAGTTGAAAGGAGTTGCAAATTCTGCTTACTGCTTTGGGTGAAATAATGAGCTTCCTTGTAATGAGCGCTACTTTAGTGAACAGAGTGTAAATCCTTGCTGTAAAAGACCTGAAATTAACTCTGGATAAATCTCATTGGACATGAGATTATGCAGAACAGTTGTAGGAAGGCATTTAGATTGCAATGTAACTGCTTGTGCTATTTTACGTGTCCTCTTGCTGGCTTGGGATTGGGACTGTTTGTGTTTCAGTTTTCACAGGAACTACGTTCCATTAGAAAAGCAATGGGAGCAGCTTTTGCATACACAGGCACTTCCGGGCTGTCTATTACAACTGTAAAGGAACAGTTGCAATTAGCACAAGCCTTGAAGAGCATGTTTCCTTTGGAAGTTGCTTTTTGCATGTGTCCTTTAGTGTAATGAGGTAAAGGATGGTATGTTAGAGGACTTCCCTGGGAATCAAGCACTCTAGCACCTCAGGCCAAGATCTGTGTTACATCCTTGCCTCAGCTATTCTGGCCTCTTCCAACTGATCCACTTCACCGTGCTCCTGCTCCCTGGCACACCTTGTTTCTGCCAGCTTAGCAGTGACTGGGCTGTGCTGGGACCTGGATCTGACCTAGAGGAGTGCTCTAGCTGTAAGCTGGTGGGTTTTTTGGGTTTGTTCTTTTTTTTGAAGGGAGATGTTTTTGTTTCTGTTTTTCTAAGTTGGATGAGTCCTTAACCTGATCTGCAGAACAAGCCACAGACTTGTCAGCCTAAATGAGAACTGGGAGCAAACCATGGGTTGGGGGTATTGTGAACCTGGAGGTTTCTTTGCTGTGTTCCTTTAGACAAATTGCCATCCTCTTTGCCTTCTATTTTCATTTCATGAGGTAAAGGAAAAAACATTTTCATTAAAGCAGGAGTTGAAAGATGCCTGTTAATTAGTACTGCTGTGTAAACTTTTTAGGTTTTGTGCATTACTCTAAAATTTTCAAGGACAAAGTAGAGTTAAAGAACTAGACATGATTTTCAGATAGCTTACCACGTGCATCTTTAGATGTTGATGCAGTAACAATTTTAATTTTATGAAATGTCTTGTTCAGTAGAGGAGACATCCTGCACTCATAGGCATAGCACTGCATTTGCTGGTTTTCCAGTTGCTGTGCCACTAGCTCCATCTTGTTCTAAAGCTAAGTGCCCTGAAAAAGGTTTAGTTGGTTCAGCAAATCTGTGTGTTTAGCAAAGAGGTTCAGAGAATTTACTGAGGTTCTCCTTTCTGTTTTGAACCTGCATTAAGCACAATTGCCCTCTTAAATCAGCCGGACTAGTTTAAAACAATTTGTTATTTCCAGATTTTCTGTGGCATACCAGCAACAGTGAAGCAAGAAGTAACAGGTGAGCAAAAAGAAACTGTTTATTAGCATGAGATACAAGTTTTCAGAGTTAAATTAATCAGTACAGTTTCAAAGCATTGTTATAAAGTGAATATTTGCATTACAAGATTATCGCACATTGGAAACTGTAGTTCCAGATTGGTGCTGCAGCATATTTAATTTCAGGGAGTTAAGTGAGAGTGTGGGAACTGGTAAAGTGTTTTCACTACTAAATAGGAAAGCCTTTCTTCTAGTTTAGCTTTACCTTTCTTTCAGTTTAGCTTTACTTCAGTTTAGTTTTATCACTTTCTTTGTCTGTTAGGGGCCAATCCACCCACATATGCCTTGGTTCAACAAAGCGATGACCGAAGGTGTTTCTCTCAAAGACTGGGAAAGGAGGGATTGCTTGTCGCCAAGACAGACTGATACTGACAGGCTCATGGAGCTGTATAAATCTGCAGTTCATGAAATGGGAAACTTTCTGCTTGACACTTGACAACTAATATCTCTAGTGGGTGTTCCAGTACACTTCTGTTGAAAATAGGCGTTTTAGATTTGTGTGGTTGGTTTCAACAGAGAGAAAAGAGTTGGCAGAGTGTCTGGGCAATTAATACTCTTGCTGTGTGAATAATACATAGCAGAGGTAATAGTTTGATAAAGGTGGAGTTCAAGTTCTCCTTAAGCTGTATACTGGGCTCTTAAATACTGAAATATGGCTTGCTTTGTACTCATGGTAACTTTCCCTTTGATGTCTCTGGCTGAATAATTAGACTTAACCCTGTCTTTCAAACTCTGCCTCCTTGTTATGTTGAGCAGGCTCAAGAGAGAACACTGCCAAGAGCACAGGCAGGCCATGGGAAAAGCACTGAGTTCTGATTTGTGCCTGCAAATCTTTCTCAAGAATTATTGCTGTGAAATCTGCAATTGCAAAGATTTCTGAACAAATATTGTCAATTGCTTTTCTTCTTTGTAGTGTTGTAAAGACATGAGACTAGATAATTTCCCCTCAGCTCAAGAATCAGCCCCCCTTGTGTTGAACAGTCATGGAAAATCTGGAGCCATCCCCTAGGTGAAACAGGCAATTGATACTTTGTTCTGAGTTGCAGTCATACAAATATAGTAGGATCAAAAATTTAGAGAAATTGTAGAATTGGTCATAATGCAAATTCTGAACTTCTGATTTTTGTCAGATGAAAATGTAAATAAACCTCTAGTTCGCGGTATTCAGTAGCATTCCTGAAAACAGCCAAGGGAAGACTGTGTAACTAAATGAGGACAAAATTATAATATACCAAGCACTCTTCTATTTGCCATCAGCTGGCACAAGGCTGTGTTAAAAACTTGGGAGTTCTACTTGGGGCAGCTGCACTGTGTACTGTACTAGTTTCAAAAACCCTAGGGAACTGTGACTCTAAACTTAGATTTTATTGCTTTATATTATTTTTTTTTTTCTGTGAAGTAATGATTTCATGGCTGATATACATTTTGTTTATAAAGTAAAAATAAATTATTTTGATTATATATCTTAGGCACCAAATAGCTCAAACCCAAAATCTTGCCAGCATAACTGATTAACCTTGTAATAGCATCTTTGAGATATTAATGTACGCACTACCTTATCTTGTGCTTTATCTGACCTTTATCTGTTGATTTTAATATCCTTTGTGGTTGCTAGTGACGTGTTTTTGTTGTAGACAGGGAGAGATTTTGACTCCTGTTTATTTCTCTGCTTTATCCTCATTCACTCTGTTTTGTCCTCTCAAAAAAATAACTGCATTAAGCAGGAAAAAAACAAGATAATAAACTGTAGCCCAGGAGCACAATAGGAGCAATGTCTGCTTGAAATGTTCAGAGAGCATTCTGCAAGCAGCAAGTTACCGGTCTAATGTGGATTGACAGTGATAATAAAGGAATTGTTTGTTCTGAACAAATATAGGAAAATTTTTGCCCCTTTGAAGCATAATTTACTCATAATTTGCAGCATAATTTATTTCAGTGACTTATATAAAGTGGTTATATGGGGCAAAGTTTGGCCATTGCGTGTGCTTGCAGCATTGTATCATCCTGCAGTGCTTGGGTGCTGGTGATTTATATCACTAAACCAGTACAAAAATAATCAGAAAATAAGTTTTTAAAAAGACAGAGAGGGGGGATGAGTATGACTTTTTCACATACTACTGATTGAATTGGTTCAGCAAGATGAAGGATATCCCAGAGCAGCAGAGAGGAAGCTGCGGCGGGTCTGTCTGCAGTGTGAACTGCCACTGGCGCTGCTGGCTCTGCTGCCTGCTCACTCCAGGCGTCTTGCTGGACACCATTCCCCCATGCCAGCAGAGAGTGGACATGTATGTGTGAAAGTCCTTCATGCACATTAGTGTGAAATCTGAGAGCTGAGTGGGAACTGATGATTTAAGTCTGTTCATGATAACCTGGCTGCCTTTGCACTGTGAGGATTAGAGCTCTGCCATAGGGATGATAAGGTCCTAGCAGTATTTGGTGCTGAGAAGCTGAGAGGGGCAGCCATCCTGTTCAGCCACTGCAGCTGGGTCTGGAGGAGAATGAGCTGCCCAACACACCATGTTCTCCTGGATGTGTTACACTTCTTGGCTCTATGGCTCTGGCTGTACCCTCGCTACATCCGCTCTGCTCTTTGCTTCTTTGGAGTCACTTGTGCTTTGTCTGTGTGGGGCTGTGCTGAGTACCAGTGTTATTCCCATTTGTACAGCTGTTCCTCAGTTTATCTTGTAGAGTTTGAAGATACTTAGGAGAACATGGAGTGCACTTCTTGGTGCAGTACTGTGCTAGGTTTTAAGTGGGCATTTTCCTTGATACATGACATCTGATTTGGTGGGGCATGGAAAAAACTGCTGTTTCTCTATGAGTGATTTAGTTAAATTTTCATGCAATTCTACAAAAGTGTCTTCATGTTTGAAAAGTGGAAAAAAAAAACCAACCCAAAACCAGAAAAGGGAATGAAGTTCTCTTCCCTTAGCTTATCTCTATCCACAAAAGTAGATGATAAGACCTCCCTCTTCCTAGCATCAAGGAGACAGAGACGGGGAAGATCTCCCTCTTGGGCAAGAGGTACATTTAATTACAGGAGGCAGGGAGCAGTTCGTAGTAAGATTTCATTATGATTTTTCATAACCCAGTGATGCCTCCCCTGATGTGATGATGGAGCTTGCGATGCTGAGAGCAGCTGATGCTGTGAGAACCACAGCAGAGCTCATCTCTCCTGTTTTGGCAAGGGGAATGCTGGGTTACAGATTGCCTCTGTGCTGGGCTGGCCCTGCCTGAGCAGCCTGGCAGGCAGCATTCAGCTCAAGGCACCTGTGGTACAGCTGTGCAAGTATGGGCCTGCCATCCTTTTGTAGGAATCAAGGAGAAGGAAGCTGGCATTTCTGAAGTGTGTCTCCCCTCCTCTTAAGGACATCAAATGAACCTCATTCTCAAGTTTGTTTTTGCTAGACTTTGTAAAGACAGTCTAGGGGACCAGTTGATAAAGGACCAGTTGATAAAGCTATGTAAATCCAGTCTTGAGTGTCTGATAAGTGTTTAGGCTTTGAACATATCCAGCTATTTACTGATGTCTTTGTAATATTAATGTAGAAGATTACATTTCCCTGCAGACTCTACCATGCTACCCATCCACTTCACATAGTATATCTAAAGCATTTACTTTTATGAGTGTTTCATTAGCTGAAATGAGCAGCAGACATTCTTAGTCTGTACCTAGTACATGCACTGTATTTTATTTTAGATGCACAAATAAATTTACCATTTTTATAAGCAAACATTTTCTCTGTTGGTGCAAATGATACAGGTGAATAAGATTTCTGAGATTTGGAAAACTGCTTTGCTTATATAACCTCCTTCTGTTTAGAGGTGTGCTCAGATTTAAGGTATTAATAGTGCAAGAAAAGGCTAATTGTTATCCAAAAAACTCAACAGGACAACTGTCATCTTGTCCTGCTGACATGTAGATGTGCTGCAGATCACTTTATATTATGAATGTGAGGTTAGCAAATTTTCCTTAGTACCCAGCCTGAAGAGTTGGCAAACTATAGAACAAACTTATTAATGTAAGCATTTTTTGTTTGGATGCAATGATTATAATTTGTTCCCTTGAAGAATCACATTCATGTTACATCCTGCTCTTTGCAGAGCTCATGGCAGTTGCAATTTGTCAAAATTTGCCTTCTTTATGAACTTTGGTTTTGCTGACAAATTAAATTCTAAATTAAAACAAAGAATTGAGTTTATGCTCTTTTGCTGCCAGGATCCTTCCCCAAAGATGGTAAGCCTCAGCATAAAGTCAAGAGAGACTCATATCCTCTTTCTTTTATAAGAGGTGTTTTAATGAGCCACCTGAAGGCAAGGAGTAAACAAAATTACTTCCTTTTTTCCATCAGGATTATCACTTAGGGCAAGTGTTTTCAAACAAACATTAGAATCTCCTGCTATGTTTACAGTTTGGGAGGAAGGCATTCACAGGTACTGGGTTTTCCACATGTAACTTCTATATCCAGTTTCTGTGAAAAGCATAGAGATATTTCCATGGCATGAAACAAACACATATGTATATGCCAGTAGATATAATTGCTTTAATCAAATACTGTGTGCCCCATAGCAACCTTAATCTGGCAGTGAGGAACACTGGAAGTAAAGCTAACTGACTTGCTTTTCAAGATAAGTAGATGAGGTTAAGGGACATAACTAGGGAATTTATTTTATTTGCTTAACTTGTTGTAAGTTATACTGGCCTAAGTGGTACTAATTATTTTGAAAAACTATTTGAAGAATGTGCCAGCCTGTGAAATATTTTCCATACTGAGCATAAGAATACCATGGCTACACATACCTGTGGTCCTTATCCCACTGGCCTTCATCTGACCTGCATTTTCCATGTATAGGTTTCCCGTGCATGTATCAGCATAGAACTGAATTATGTTTTTTCACTGGGGGACCAGACAATGCTCATAAGTCTCAATGTCGAAACTCTTTTTGTCATCCAAGGGTGACTGTTCTTTCTGGAAGTGCCATCTCTTTCCTGGCTCTGAGGGGAACAGGGTGAAAATTCCAGTGCTCAGGGGCATCTTGAGTGGGGCCATGAGCTCTCAGCCACAGAGTCTGGTTTTGTGGCTGTGTCTCTTCAGCTGGCACTTAATCATAACACTGTTAATCTTAATTCTGCCTTTGAGATCCAGCACCACATGGTGATATTTGGTTGTTGATGGAATACTGAGAGACAGAAAAACAGCTGGCAAGAATATTTCTGAGAAGAAAGAAAAATTGCGAGAACAAAACAGAAAATGAAGGCAGTATTGAATAGTGGGTCTGTGTTCAGATGTTTTTGGGTTTTTTTCAATCTTCCCACCTGCAGTGTTCTCTGTAAGGCAGAGTCTCTTACAGCAGCAAAAAGATACTATTACGCTTTGAGAAATTATAGCTCTCTTGATACAGTCCAAGACCAGGTGCAGTGGAAGCATGGTAAAGGCTCACCCTCAGAGAAAATAACAGAAGAAGTGAACACAGAGGCAAAGTGTTTGCTTAAAATTTTGTTAGCCATTCATTCTGCTGCTTGAATTACAAACTTTCAATATTCTTTTGCTATGTTTTCTGGTCTAGCATAGTCCTTTTTCCTGTAAATGCCTACTCAAAGTTTTAGCTACTTGTGCTTTTTGTGTGGGCCTTGTTAACATTACAATTTTATTAAAATGCAACAACAATTTGTATGCAGCTGTATTATCTAAACAGAAGTAAGCCAACAAAATTGCATAAGTATATCTTTTGTAATGGATATGTGATTTTACCACATTTTAAAAATTGTTTGGTGGCTGTTAGACCAGGTTTTTGGTGATTTAAGAACCTAAAAAAGGTAGCTTGGAAAAGGGTACAAATGACTGCTAAGCTGCCACAGTTGCATTTGTTATGTGTCTTTAAACCAGATACCCTCTGACAGTACTGAAGAGGAACTCCCTGGATGACTTTAAGAGGCTTTCTAATCTAATGTGTGCTCTCCTGGTCAGACATAGCCAGAAATTCTGGGTGCCCTGGAAGGGCTACCTGCCTTCTGAAGTGAGAGGAGGAGCACGTGGGCTACAGAGTGAATGTTGTACATTTTGGTGCTCTCTATTGGGTAACCACTCTTGGGCTTAGTAGGGCCTTGCATTTCTTCAAAACATTTTTTTTTTTGGCCTTAAATAAAAATGGCAATCCCAGAAAAAGTTTAGAATAAGAAAGGTGAAATCTGCTTGCATCTCAAGCTTTTCATGTGTACTGTGACCAGTTTATAAAATTAGGGAGTTGTATACTCATACATCAAAGTTGTGTTCATTACTGTCCTTATATGATCAATTGTGGCCGTGGTCTGTGGCAGCAGGAGGTATTATACAGACCACTGTCATGACAGGATGAGCCTGAGACATAGAAAAATGAACACAGTGCTTTTGACAATCAGCTTTTCTGTTTGCTTATGTCCTTACTGGTGTGGAGGCAAATGGTGGTGGGTGTGATGAGCAGATCAGCCCTATCAGGTGAAATAGTAGTTCTGCTCATTGGTGAACCCCATCTCCAGGAGTGCATGTTGGGTGGGAGAGCAGAAGGGCTGAACAAACACAGATTGATTCTACCCTGGATTAACCTGGCAGCCTTCAGCAAACTTGAATTTAAGGACTTCCAAGGGCAGAGGTTGCATTTCTGCTCTTGGCAACATTTCTTTTAAAATGCACTTAAGCAAGTTTTTATGGGAAAGGCAGTAATTTAGATTCACTTTAAAATGAGTGCTCCAGTAGTGGAAACAGGCTTTGAAATAAGATTCTGTATTGCTGCTTGGCTCTGCATAGCTCATTGCCCAAACAGTATCTGGATGATGAAGCTGTGTTTAAAAAAGATTCCTTAAAAGATTTTCAGCCCACATGGACATGTAACCACAATGTAGAAAACAGATATGAATGTTTTGGTAGATACTGAAAGAGGGTGGTGGTGTAGGAATTTGGAGGTCAACAATGATAAAGAAGAAATGGAAAGACAAGTGATCTGGGGATAAAGTTCTCTAACAAAAAAAATAATACTCTTTCCCCAGATTTAGGGCACTGGAGCTTTTGCTGTGTATGTCAGTAACGCAGGTGTAGGGCTGTGGAAGCCAAGTCCCCCGTGTGTGTGCCATTCACCTCCTCAGTAGTCACCAGAGGGACTAACAGTGTTAGCTGAAGGCCAGAGGATCTGACCCTCTCCTCTGGGACGGCAGCTCTGTTCTCTGGCAGGCATCCCGGGGGTGCTGGAAGGCAATGCGGTCTGCACAATCTCTCTGCCTCTTGACCAGAGACAGTCAGGGTCACAGACGTGAATATTATCTTTGTGACGCTTCAAGCAAGCAAACAGATAATATATTTTTTTAAAAGGAATGTTGCATGCAGTCAGTTGAATGTAAAAATGTCATATCAGATCTTTCAAGAGCTTGTTCCCTTGAGGGATGTTGCGCCAGCTCACCCACCCCGCCAGGGCAGAGGCAAGGCAGGGAAGGGAGTGCACACGCGTGTACCTGCACTTCTTTGTGTATGTGCACGCACATATGAGAGTCACGAACTGGCCTCTTTTCCCTGGATGAGTCCCTGTGTCTTCCTTCTGATGTTAACTAAGCCAGGGAACTCCTCTTTTTTCCTGTACCGTAGTCTGGGAATCATGCCCTGGACATTTTTTCAGCTGAGCACATTTACATACAGGAAATCAGCCCAGAGGCTCCTCTTTGAACAGTATTTGTACTAGACAGTTTCACAGTGGTTTCAGGTATGTTTTGTTTTTATAAACAACTGATAGAGAGGAGAATAAAGAGCGCAAGTAACTTGGTTTTAAAAACAGCTGTATAAATATGTGTCAAAATACAGTGCCCTAAATATATACACTTGTAGAACTTACAGCAAGACTGGTCTTGTATAATTGCATTTATATATGTTTTTTTCCATGTCCTGCTTGGTGATGCAGTTGAGCAAGGGAATCGCTTTTATTTAGGTCCATCTTGAATTGCAAATGAATGAGAGTATGAAGCAGAGCACCAGCATCAGGAGAAGCAGTGCAGGAAGGGCCTGGCAGGGCAACTGCAGACCAGGATGCACTCCTTGGGAAAGGAGATGTAAGAGAAGCTGACCCTTGCCTGGATGAACAAGAAAAGGAAACTCTTTTAAATAAAAGATGAAATAAATGCATAGAAAAATCGGGAAAAATCTTGCCACCACAATGGGAAAAAAAATAAGAATTTCAGCTTACATGTGAGGATCATTGTCTGCTGGCACAAACTTGTTTCTTTTGGAGTGTAGAAGATGGTTTCTTACCACTAGTGCTTCAGCTGTAGTAGGATAAAAGGTGGGTCGTTTTGCTGGAACTTGATCATTTTGTCTTTTTTTCATTTCTCTCCTGGTTTTGCCTGTGATAGCCTATGACTCGCCTCGAAACCAGAGGCCATTCAGACCCTGTGTATGCCACAAAAAGCCTGCAGTATTGTACAGTGATACTGTGTTTGCCTAGAGAGTTGAAAGTATTGAAAAGAAAAGCTAAATGCATGATGATTCTTTTGTAAGAAGTCAGTCAGCATTCCTTCTTTAGGTTAATATTTCTCAGGTTTTCAAATCTGGCTGCAAAATCCCTGCTTCCAAAACTTGATATGCAACTTCCAAGCCTGAGAACAGGGATGCAATCCTTTGTTAAACACTATGGGATATATTTAAGCCCACGATTAACTCACAGTTGTTTGCTTAGGAAATGTGTGTGTAGTGGAGTTGTTTCACCCTTTATTGCATAAACACTTCTCTGGACTGGCAAATTTTACTATTGTTCTTGGAATGTCATTCTAACTTTAAACTTCAGGGTTTTTGCCAGGGCCAAGATGTCTGTGATGGCACACCTTCCACCTTATGTCTCTCACACCAGTTTCCTCCAACATCTGTATGTTTTCACAGGTGTTTTCCCACAACTTCAAAGACTTTGTTTCTGTTTTTTTGGCAGGGGAGGGCAGGGTGCAATAGTGAGAGATACCCATGCTCCAAAATGCTCCTCTCCTTTGGAAGTGGAAGTGGATTTGCTTCCACAGAGAGTTTTAGCTGAAGTGGTTTGTCAGAAAACTGTCCCTTGTGTGATAATAAGTCACATTGCTGCAAGGTCTCTTCCCACTTTTCAGAGGTTATGGATAGTCCTTTTTTTGGCAGGTGTGTTTGTATCGATGTTGTAGAGGTTTTTAGTGTGATAGTGCTTCAAGCAATGACTTGAGTTGCAATTCTGTTTTCTTAGATTCTCTAAAAATACAGCTCTCTTTTTTGTTCTGAAAAAGTTATTCTTAGGTGTTATTTTTATAATATGTCTGGTATTTTCACACTTCTTTCAGCTTGGCTTAAAATTAGTGTGGCTTGATTAGTATTTAGGAGTTGTATTCATATGACTGTGCAACAAATAGAATTGTGATAGTTAAACTTGGCTTATTGGGTTGGTAGATGTTGAAGCATTTTAAATATAATAAATAGAGGCAGAGCTGTGTGGGGGTTTTTTGGGTTTTCTTTAATAATAATAAGGGCTTTCATCTTTCCACTATACCTCTAACTTTTTTCTCTCTGAAGCATAAAAGACTGTTTCTTTCTAAAAATAAATATTCTTTGAAATGGAAAAGTAAACCTAGAACATGCTGGAGCTGTGTGGACTCTGAAGTCTAACGGGATCACAAAAAAGCAATCTAAGGGTTCATCCATCTCACTGTATTATTGATTCTGCTCTGCTGAGTCACCAGCCCACTTACATGAATCTGAAAAAGAAATTTGGGCATATAAGAATAGTGTGATGCAGTATGAAAACTCTCCCAAATCTGGTGTGATCTGGTTGCAGCTATTCAGCAAAATGAAACAAGCCAAGTTAGCAGTTACCTGTAGACCATGTAAAATTTCAATATTAGAATTAGAATTTTTGCTTGTTTTGTACAATTATGTCTTTAAAGTAATGCAGGAATATTGATTGCTCTGGTTTGAGAAAAGAAGAAAACAGCATTAAGGAGAATATTGAATTTAAGATATTATTCCTCAGAGAGTTTTTCCTTGTTTTGATTGAGAGAGCTATGCCACAGAATCTACCTATGGTGATTTAATGGAGAAGATATGTGGTATTGTATAAAAGCAAAATGAAGCTCTGAAAGTTATTCTTATGAGTGATAATTTCAAAGTACACACACTGTTGAGTGCTGTTTTCTAACCTAAAAAGAAAAAAGGTATTTTGTTTATCGCATGTGATCAGTTTTTCTGTGGCAGGCTGAACTTCTTCCCTTGCACAGAAGGTTTCACTTAGGTGATGTCTACGCCAGGATGTTTCAGTAAAGAAGTTTCCCCTCTGGTCTCTAGCCTTACCGTCTTTTCACTGATGATTGTTGGGAGTGGATTACTGCAGAAAGGACTTTGCCTAAAAGAGGTTTCTGTGCTACCTTATTTATCCACACCACCTTTACCTTTGTTACACATTTATCAGTAGTGGCAGCAAATATAGTGAAACAAAGAATTTTTCTCAGCTCAGTAGTGATCACAGTGGAAGTAAACTTGGTCTATAACATGCCTAAATACCTGTGGAGCTCTGCAGGACAGCTTTCTGTACCAGTGGTTCTGTCACTTCCCCTTGCCTGATGCTGTCCATTGAGACCTCCAGGCTGCTTGAAGCAAGCAGAGTTTGACCAGTTGAGAAGGAGTGTTCTGCTTTGCAGTTGTGCTCTGTGGCTCAGAGCAAGCTCTCACCACCTTTTGTGATTCTCAGCTGTGTTACCAGAGAACCCAGGACTGCTGCTGCTTTCAGCTACTCTTCCTGTGCTGATAGCACTGGATTTGTCTTTTTATACAAAGTGACCTCATCAGAAGAGAGCAGAATTTGGTCTTGCTTCATGACCTGGCAAAGAAACAATAGGAAATGCCCAGAAATGAGTACCAGAACAAGACAGGAGTGTAAGAACAAGTCTGATGGAAGATTTTTGGTTATTTAGTAGTTGTGATGGGGTTTTTTTAATACTAAATTGGATAATAAAACATTTAAGTAAAATCAAGCTTATGTGTATATCGATCTGTCTTTCTGAAGCTTGCTCAGAGATACTCATTTGTTCTCACTACTGTGCATGCAAGTGAACATGAATGCAGGACTGGACTTGTAAAGAGTCCTTGCCAATAGCAAATGCCAAATTTCTATGGAAGAAAAGGATAGTGTTCTTAATCTCTGCAACACATTGAACAGCACATTTTAAAATGGCATTTGTCTGTTGAAGTTTCTCCGGTAATCCTCCAAACCTGAAGCAACCAAACTAGTACCCTGACATTCCACACCTTGGTCAGAAATTCTCAAGTTCAAATTCTTCACTCTACCAGATGACCCTCAACTACTTGGGTGGATATTGCAGAGTTCTTCTGGTCTGAGAAGCAGCTTCTCCCAATACCTCAGGAGTGGAGACATGGTGTGTAATGGTGGCAGAGGGACAACACTCTTCACCTTTTATCCACTGGCAGAGGAGTCGTTGTTGCAACCTGTTGTCTCAAATCTCCATGGTATCAATGAAGAAAATAGAGAATTGGACACCTTCTGTACAACAGAACACTATGCAAGTTTCCTTTCTATTCAGTGGTGTGCTGTCATACTCACAATCCTATGGACAGGGGAATATGTTCGTACTCTTAGTGCTCTCAGAGGTCTAGTCCCTCTGGAGGAGGAACTCTGAAGGAGGTTCTCCTACTAGGAAATTGTCAGTAAATTTGATGTGCACATATGAAAGGATGGACTCTGGATTGTTAGTATCCAGGAATACGTGTTTTAGTGTTCCAATAGCTTCATTTATATGAAGGCTAGTCTTCATGTAATGATCAGAAAAATACATGGTAAAATAAGACTTGACTAGAAATGGAATAAAAAATGTCTTGATGTCACTGTAGAAATTCATGATGCATTTCTACATTAGGAATTCAGTCTTCCAAATCAAAGATATGTAGCAGAAGTTGAAAAATATCAGAGAAGAGCAACAGGAAGAGATGTATGGAGTGGCTTCCCTGTGAGAAATGACTAGGACGACTAGGGCTCTTCACCTTGAGAAAGCAGTGGCTGGGAGAGGATGTGATGAAGGGTCTGTATTAGGAAGTGCATCAGGAAGGATGACTGTTCACTGCCTCTTAAAAACAAGAAGTGGGGGGCGGCAATGTAACCACTGGGTGACAGATCAAAAAAAATCAAAGGAAGTGGTTTCTCAGATGCGTGTAATTACACTGTAGAGCATGGTGGATGCTGCAGGGTGTTATGGATGCTCTCAATGTACAAGTGGTTAAAAAGCAGGCACGTAAGTTCCTGGAAGAAAAGTCTGCCAAAGACTGTTAGATACAGAGATACTACTTCTGCCTTAGGAAGTCCCTAAGCTAAAAGTTTTTAGAAGTTATTACCAGTGTTCCAGAGAACTTTCACTAGATACCTGCTTTTATTTTCATAGTCTTCAAATATTTGCTGTTTGCTGCTCTAAGCTAGAGTGTGGGGTAGGTGGGCCTCTAATCTTACACCAAGACAGCCATTTTTGTTCTCGGTAACACTCACCACAAGTTTTAACATGATGTCATGATGCAAACTTTGCAGTTTGCTTGCTTCCTTTTTTTTTCTGCCTTTCAGAATCCCTCCGGTATGTCCCTGGACTTTGTGGTGGGTCTGTCAGCCACCTCAAACCCTACGTGCAGTTTAGCACTGGGAACACAGAGAAGAAGTCATCTGAATAATGAGCTCATGGCTAGTCAGACACAAGTTGATATATGGGGTAGACACACAGATTGAAATTCTTTCATAACATCTTGATTATGAAAAGATAACCATGATATTTATATCTCCCTAGTTACTTGTATCACCCTTGTACCATGGGGGGAAGTGTTTTTGTTCTGTTTTTAAAGCAACATTCCCATTTAATGCTTCATTGTGTACAGGTTTTTAAATGCCAGTTGTTTTGTGTCTGACTTAGGTGTTAAAACAGTCTCAGCATCCCAGTTGGAGTAGATTTTTAGTGAATTCTCTTGGAATTATTACCCCAGTAAGCTCAAGTGATCGTGTCTGTGCCAGTTTGTACGTAAGCACAGCCTGTGAGTGGAATTTTATGTTTTGGTAGTGCCAAAGGTTAAGCCGTATCATGATGGGTTTGGGTCCAGAATGCTAGCAATTTCAGGTGCTTTCTTCATAGCCAAAATAAGTGGCTGGAGAGCTCTGAGAAATTTCCCTACTTTCCAGCCTTGGTGAAGCCTGGTATTACAGTAATTTCCTGGCGGTGGATGAGATTTGCTTTGATATCCATCTGTGCTTTCCTGCTTCAGGAGACCTGTACATCCCCTTCAGTTAGCACACAGTGCAGCTCCCTGCAGAGGTGAGAGCACTGGGTGTGTGGTATAATAGTGCTTAATGTTAACCACAAGCTTTTTATAGCAGAGCTGTTCTTAAATGTGAACATTTCCATACAACTTTTTTCATGCTACAGGGTGTCAGATTTCAAAAGGCAGCACTAAGGCAAGCCAATGGTTAGTTTATATGATTACTCTGAAATTAGTAAAATGATATAGTGATAAAAATGTTGGCTTTGTGTACTGCAATTTCTTCCTGGAGTGACTTCTTAGGTTTACAAGTAATTTTGTTGAAAAGTACAATAATATTTTGCAGAAGGAACTCAAACTGCAACAGAAAAAAATTGTTTTCATTACTTGTGTTGTTTTGCTGATTTTATTAGTTTGCTTTGTACTTAAGGTTCAGTGACAAATGGTAACAGATTGGGCTATAACAAATTATACATTTAATAGCCATATGTTCTTTTCTTTGTGTCTTGTATTCATGGAATGAGTCCTCAGACAAAGTATTTGTCCACTTGGGGGGCAAAGCAAGTATCCACCTACTCTATTCACAAATTAAATGCATCATACTTTAAAAGCAGAAATTTTAGCTTTTTATTTTTACATCGTCTGCTATTCTGAGGTGTCAAAGCCACATTTCTTTGTAAACCTGAAACAGCTGAGAATTGTATATGTATATGAATATGTATAGCCATATATGACTCTGGACATTGATCTGGATGGTTAGTACTACTTTCCCATAGGGAAAAGAAAAGAGTACAGTCAGCTTTGGGAACTTGTGCCACAATAATCCGTTGCTTTGAATAAGATAATTTCAAAGAAAAAGATACCACAGTGTTACAGCGGCGGTAAATGACGCTGGTGGAGGATCACACACAAGTGGTGACATTACTCACTTATGGATGAAAGTTACGTGTTTGGGCAATCTCTAGGCACAGCAGAAAGCAGGTCCGTCCCAAATGGCTTGTTGATTTGGGATGTATACTGAGGAGATAGTTACTGTCCTTGGGTGATAGCTGGGCCAAGATTTGTCTGAACTTGTTAAGCTTTTTGGGGGGTTTGGAAGGATTTGTTTCTTAATTATTGTCATTAGCTCAATGCTCAGGCATTTCTTGGACATTTAACAAATAAAGTATTGCAAATGCCACACAACCCTAAGCAAGAGGCAGCATGAGCAACTTCCTCTACATGGCATAAAATGAGCAATTCCTAGGAAGTCAGAGATGGGCCCTGTATGTTGTTCCTATTGTTTTACTTCTGAGCAACAGCGTAAGGCTCTGGCATGCTCTTCTTCTGCATGTACTAATATTGTGTTATTTGGTGGATGTTAAACTTGTTTTATGCAGAAATCATTGTTCTGAGACTTGAGAAGAGCCTGTTTCATAATTACAGTGCAGGTTGTAGGTCACTGAAATGTTAAGAGTGTTCATTTAATGCAGTGTACTCTTCAAAAAAAACCCTCTCTAGGCATTTTACACTTTGTAAAGGAAAAGAAAAACAACAACAACAAAAAAAAAAGCCCAGTAAAATACCCAGGGAGAGTGAACAAAAAAATATGTTCTCTAATTTAAAGTGATCCAGAGTCTTCTCGAGTTCATGAACCAGCACCACCGTTTGATGTCAGCAGAACTGAGCGGAAGTGTGTGGTTTGTGAGCTTGCTGCTGCCGTGGAGTCACAACTCCTCGCTGGCTGTGGATGGGCTGTGCAGGGCAGACCACAGTGCAAACATGCTGATTGTTTGGCCCCAGGATTAAGACCCTGCCTCAAATGGAAACGTCAGCTCCTTTACCCAGTGCCATGCTGTGCATTCTGCCAGCGTTTCATGTCACGGATGGAGACAGACCACGATTAACGTAGAAGTGGGCAAGGACGTCTCCTGCCTACTTGGCCAGATAGCCTCCATCATAGAAGAGAGGAAGAGAAAAAGCAAGCTACATTCTTGGACAGAAAAGCAACTGCTGCTGGAAAAAAAAAAAAAAAAAAAAACAACACATTATTGCCTCATGTTCCTTTAGCATGTGACCAGTTACGGCAATTGCTGATTGTCTACATACCAGGAAAAAAATGCCCTGTAGTATAAAAAGTTCCCAGTCTCTACTTCAGGTCATTACAAAGGTCTAAAGGAGGTTACTAAGGAAGTCAATCCAATCCAACTTTTCAATTATACTTTGCTGAGCAAGAAAAAATCAGAGAGGACGATATTGTTTCAGAGGGATTTATAATCTGTACTGAGCTTTATTTTTTTTCCATCATCTTTGGATTAGTTGAATGAGATGATGTCTCTCATTCTTTGAAAACTAGCTTTTAAATTATTATGAAGCAGATAGAAAAGAAGCATTATAAGAATGGTCACAGATGTCCATTTAACACTTTATGTCTAAGAGAATGCTGCAGAGTGTATTCTGTATTCTAGAAGAAAGGCTGCTTCTGGGTATAGAGAATCTGCAGCTGGAAGAGATGCTTAAAATTGAGGTGATCAGTTACGGTGTCTCAGGCACACCTGCAGGGATTGCTTGGAAAAGTGATTTTTCTTTTCCCGACTCTTCCAACGTGATAGACTTTCTTTGCCCTGTTTGTACTTTTCAAACAGGCAAACAGAATTTAAAGTATACATATTTCTCTAACATGATTGCCTTTGTTTCAAAGAGAACAGTATGAACTGGCAGTGCAGAGATTTCTGCCCTGATGACAGTCAAAGTTCCCATTCCACAGAGCTTGCTTTTGCTGAGCAGTACTAGAAGGATTTCTGGGAAATGAGTTTTCATTCAATTAATTGATACTATGTTAATAATTCTATTCTCGTATTGAAGAATATATATAAAACTTGGTAATAATGTAAATAAACAATACAATTATTCTGTGTATTGTATGCAAAATATAAATAATTTTATGTTTTCTATATGTACATAAATGTATAAAATATTTCCATTTAACCATCTACCTGTACACAAAATAGTGAGCTTATTACAAACTTTTTTCTTATTTCTTTCATTTCCATTGGGATTTATTTCTATTTATTCCTGATTATTTTCATTGTGAGGTATCTGCCAATTGACAAATAGGGAAGATTTAAGTAGATGTATGTGAATATTCCTCTGATGTGGCTGAAGAATTACTGCTAAGACTGTGCACATCTATGCAGGTCTAAAACAAACAATTTCTTCAGGAGAGTGTTTTTAGTGAACTAATCGCATGTAAGAAATTAGAGGCTTCTCCTGAAAGCATAGATATATATCCCCATTTTTGCTTTGTGGAGATACCAAGTAGCCATCAGTTCATGAATTAACTGTGTAAAGATTTGATGAAATAATGAGTACTTCACCAGGAAAGCTCTTGGCAATTATAAAAGTACTCGAGACATGGAACGCATAAGCAGAGCAAAACCAAGGTACACGTCATTTGGGTATTGGTAAAACCTACCTGCCTTTAAAAAAAACCAACCCAAAAAACCTGAACACATATCTGCTCAGGAAAATAAAAATAAAACCATAAACCTCAAAGTTTCTGCAAATGATTTGCTACTAACGTCAGTGGTTTTTTTTAGAGAATGAGATGTTTTAGATCAAGCAAACATTCTTCTGACATTAGTGATGTAATGGTCTCGTGTTCAGAAAGATTTCCTGTTTACTTTGGGTCTGAACACAGACATCTCAAGACAGAAGGTGCTAAAATTTTCATTACACATCTGCATGTAAAGACAGCCCAAACTGTTCTGAGAGCTGTAGTAAATTTTATATTCATTTCTGTTCTCTAGAAATAGTGGGTAAGTAGCAGTTGAAAAATCTCATTAAATTAGTGAATCTCAGTTTGCTGACCAAGCTAATTCCTTAGTTTTAATCCTGTAATTCAGAAAATTATCAGGTATGTCAGTTTGGCAGTCTTGTGAGCTCTTTTCGTGCCCTAAACTGGGAACTTTGTTAGCAAATTTTTCTGAAGTCAAGGGACTAGGTGTCCCTTAAAAATGAATTGCTGCTCCCCTAAATCTGGGGAGCTCACAGATGGCAATAGGTTTCTTCATGACGAAGTTCAGGACTTAGTTTTATTCTGTATGAATTTTCTGTGTCAAATAATAACTTCTGCAAGTGTTCACAGTAGAAGCAACACATCTAGTTCATCATTTATATTTGAATGTATCCTTTTTTCCTAAAAGGCAGAGATCATCTGGCTGTTGTTTTATTTTGCTGATTATAAAATAACAGGGATTATATATGAAACTTGCGGAAACTCTTCCTATGCCTTTGAAAATATGAATACATCAATCTCCCTTTAGCTATCCACTCTCTAAAGAATGAAGGAGTCTGTTGTAAAACAGACCATGGTGAATATCTTGTATAGACTGAGATCAGAAATCAGTATTTTTGAGTGTTTCATTTTGCTTTTTAACTCTGTATGATTATGTTTTGAGAAACAATGTCACAGATGTGGAAACTTGCTTCATCTCTGTAATGTAACTGCTGAGCAGCCTAGAGACTGAAGTTCTGAACTCAGGTCAGCACAGCTTTGCTGCCAAGGCAGGAGGCCTTGTTTAATGCCTAGGTGATAAAAAAAATCTAATAGTAGAAAAATACAGACTGTGGTAAAGTCACCAAGTGGAGTTTGGTCTGTTGTGATGGTCTGTAGGAAATGAGATTACTGGTTGGTTTTGTTAGCTGACTTCATTAGATGTGCGTCCTGTGAGTATAAAAAGTGTACTTCTAAATGTGCAATTGTGATACCAGCATAAGAAGAGCCCAACATCAGCACATGCTTTGGCATGGAATAATTGTGTGTTTAGAGACTCTGCAAACATTCCCTTAATCTGGTGGGTAAGAAATTGCTGCTTGTGGAGCTGTTTGGGAATTTACATTGGCTCTAGAAACCAAAACTGCATCTAGGAGAGCACATTTATGACAGTTGCCAAACACACAGGCAAGATAATCTACAGCATATTGTAAGAAAAACATAGGATTTTGCTTTTAGAAAAATAGAGGAGGAAGGAGCAACTTGCTGCTAGCTGTATGAGAATGGATTTGGGTTGGTGGGAAGCATTAACCAGAGGGGAATGTCCTGCAAGAGTCAGGCTGGACCAGTCTGACCAGTGGTCTGAATTAACATGGAGCAGGTTTAATAGTCTTTCATTCATGGCTTTTACCTCATTAACTGTATGCAGGGGGTCCTGGTGCTCTCAATTCTTTGTTGACAACACGGAGACACCAAGTAGCATTTGTGTGAAGCCAGATGGGGCTCATGGGGCTTGGCAGCTCAGCTGGCTTCCAGGTGTAACTTGCTCCGGATGCAGTGCATCTCCAGTCGCCCAGGGCTATGCCTGAGAGGGCTGATCCAAGCCGACTCAGTCTGTGGGGTGAGCAATTTGCAATTTGGATAGCACACCTCTGAAGTGTAACACCTCTATAGTGGTAACTATGGAAAAAAGGGAAGAGAAATTCAATGAAGACACATTTTTAAATAGTGCTTATCAGTAGTTTAGCTTCTAATGGATTTGATGCCACATAAATTGTTTTTTCCAGGCAAAAACTGCTTCTCCAAAATGCAGATGTTCCTGTTATCATGAACACCTACTTTAGTCAGAAGGTGCTACTCAGTGAACATTCAGAGGCCAGAGAGAAGACATATGGTCTTACAAAGATGCTTATCAGGAAGAATATTATATCTTTGGCACAGACCTTCAGACTTGATGACCTTGATGATAACTTACACCAGGAATCTTCAGATAATCAGGTATGGTCCATTTTGTTCACAATTAAGCACTCGGTAAGAAGTTGGTGAGCAGATGTTTGGAAATCATAAGAAAAACAAAAACTCTAAATTACTGACCTGTTTGGTTTCCCCTTTCATTTAGTCAAGGCTGAATAATATGCAGTGTTTACTTTAATAATATTTTCTTAGTAGAGGCTTTTGGTCCATCCAAATGCTGAACTGCTGTGAGGTTATTTTGCTGAAATCTCACTACTGTGCTAAATAGTAATTATAACTTGGTTTTTCATTGATGTTTCTCTTATTCTTTATAGCTGAATAGCAAAAAAATAGCTATTTTCTTCTAACTCACCCAAGATACTATTTAAAATACACATTCCTTTTTCCTATTTCTATATCTTAACTCATTTGCTTATCGATCCTGTCCTTTCTTTAAAGCATCAATTGATAACATCATTCCCCTTTCCCACCCCTTCAGTTTGTTTTCCTATTTTGACTTTATTTGTATTAAAATGACCACTGACTGCATTTCTGTGTAGCTGTGGTTGTATAAGCTGAGGTATTTTAAGAGATTTGTTTTCTTCATAGTATGTGCCAGCACTTTCTGAAACTAAGGCTCTTGTAAAAGTTTTATATTGGCTACCTAAATGATTCTTAGTATTTGAGAAGTTTGGCCCTTCAAGTCTGAAGAACCATGAGTGTCAACATTTTGTGTTTGCCTTATATATATAATCCCCATTATAGGCCTGGGAATTAAAAAGTTACATAAATCAAATCCTAATCGCCTTTCTTGCTTCAATTCTTACTTGTAAAAAGCTTCTACTGTGGAATTTGAAAACCAGAACAATTTACTTGTTCCCCTCATGGCTCCTAACAAACAAACCACTTCATTTAAAACTTGGTAGACAAGTTTTATTGCAACCACTTTGTAGACAAAGGGTGGTGTCGTACCACAATTTTCTTTTAAGTACTGCAAATTCTACTTCTTTATTGGTGTATAATACTTATGGCACAAACGGTGATACTCTGAAAACCTTTCTTGGCACACAGCTTTTATAAAAACAGGTTTCATTGTGAGAATAGAAATTTGGCTTATGCTGCAAAAGAACTAATATATATTGACCATGTCAGTCTGTGCTTGCATACAATCTTTATCAAGAGAGATTTATTTAAAAATTAAGATAAATTACATTACTCATTTAAATAAAGGCAAACTGTAGTATGCATGAAATTTATTTTGCAAGTTTGGAAAGTTTTATTAATAAAATATGTTTTGAAAGTAGTGCAAAAATAAAGTTTTGCTTTAAAAGTTTTGTATTTTTCATTAATCATCTAATTCTTTTACACTGAAATATTTTCCATTGGAAAGTGTAAGTCTGAGCACTATCTTTCTAGTCTATAAAACTAGACTGTGTTCATTTCCAACTTTGCTTGAAAATCCAGAAGCATTCAAGATGAATTTTACCTTTCTTTTTTTTTGGAAGAGGAAGGAACAGACATCAAAGAGGTAAAAATAAAACTCCATTCAAGGAGAAGAATCATATGGGCTAATATCAGTTCTGGTTTCCTGCTGGTGTCATCTTCATCTGAGTTAGCTCAGTCCAGAGCACCACTTAAATACAGGAGCACATCATGTGTGCAACTCTCTCGAGTGTTTATTGAAAATACGTAGTAAATAACTGACCGCTAGTCTGTAAGTTCCTTCAGGAGCAGTAAGTATTTCAGAACTCATTTTGCAATTGCAACTTGATTTTTCATGATGGCATTTTCCTCTCTAGCTCTACACAATTTCAAGGTTCTCTGGAATGTTCCTCTTAATGGGTTTTCCTTCTTCAGGTTCCCTGTGCTCCACAAACCAATAACAACGGTGATTCAAAACGGCATCCCTTAGCACAGAGTGCTGTTAATGATTCTCTGCTTGAGATGGTGGAAAGCCAGGGGGCAGTGGGATGGAGAGAAGTGCAGGTACGAGTCATTATCCAAAGGGTGTACTGCTTGCCTGCAAAAGAAGGGTACAGAAGCCACACTCAAGGAAACAAGCCTCTTTGTGCAACAGCCGTCGCAAATTCAGATCCACCAAATGTTAGGTGAGTAATAAGATGCATGGGAATTTTTTTGCTGAGGCTGTGATATATGAGAAACCAAAGAGGAGTGAGTTCAGAAACGTCATTCTTAGTTGTCAGCTCATTAGGAATAAGCACACTCAGCAAGGAGGGTATGGGGCTGTTGATGGGCGTGGTGTAGTTTTTTAATAGGTATAGTGTGACACAGAAGTAGTCCTGCCCAGAGAAAGGAAGGATCTGTCTATAGTTTATGTCATCAACAGATGACAAGAACACTGAAAATGAATTAATGAGAAGTTAATTGAGAACATCATATACCGTTCCTTGAGTTTCACAGAATAATTTTTACATCCCATGTGCCTATTTCAGTCTCTGGTATGCTCTGGTATTCTAGTCAGTTATACTCGTGCAATGGTATGTTGAAACAAAAAAGAAATACAGAGAGACACAGAAATGAAAGGCTTTTCTATAATGAGGATTTTGCACAGATGCTATTAGAAAAACATAGGTGTATGCTTCCATTGTGAAGTCACTGGAAGAAGAGCCTGATGACTTCTGAAAATCTGGAGGCCACAGCAGTTAAGATTCCTCTGCAATAAAAAGTGTTGTGGTGTCAAAACATAACCAGCAGTGCAGAAATATTACACGCAAACCCCATGGAACACACAGCTTTCAACCAGTTGTTTTAGCCTCTTAAGTTTTTAGTCTTTGCATTCTAACACTGCCCTTTTTACAGTGGAGGGAATCAAGAATTGGATCTTGTTTTCTTACACACAAAAGATATGGCAAACAGTTTTCCTTTCTGATCAGTAGTAAATTCTTTCCTTCTCCTTTAGTGATCCTCAAGGTTTGAGACCAAAAACTGATTTCAGTCTTTCTCAGCAACCTTGGGTCTGAAATAGCTGTGTCTGTTATTGCATTTTCTTCCTTTAGTTTTGCACTAACTTTTGGAAGGTAAGATGTATCACATTTATTTTTCACTCAGCAAGATCATTAAAGTGAGTTGTAGTGGAAGAGCTTGTATTAAGGTTCTAAGTTCAGCCTTTCAGGACATAAGTAAACATTTCTTCCTGCAGAGTTTGAGACTTGAATGGAGATGTGCAATTAGTTTAACAAGTCCGATTGAGAACTCTCCAGATGTAATTTGCAATAGGCTTTGAAAGGTTTCTTCAAAGTTTTGAAGAATATGAGTTCCTCTAAGCCACCCTGTAGGTGGATAGTGGTGTCTTCAATGGTCCTTCTAACTGAGTTTTTGAAATACTAGAATTGTCTCAATTCTTGCTACCTTGTAAGCCTCTGGGTAATTTACAGCACTCACTGATCAATAAAATTCCTCCAGAAGGAACTTAGAAAGATTATTCTTTCCTAAACTACAACCTTGGTCATCACCCACAAGAAAGTAATTATCAACAACTTTGTCCCTGACATTTGAGTAGCTCTTTTACATATAACAGTTACATTGAACACTATTTTTTAAAAAGTGATTAATATATCTTGTTGTCTGGACTCTTTACTTTGCATTTAATTCATACTGTATATAACATATATATTGTTAAAAAAAAAAGTAAGAGGAAAAGTACTTTACCAGCCCACATTAATATGTGGTTTTGAGGACAGTACTACTCTGTGTAGATTTTCTTTCAGAGGGCTACATTTGTTCAAATGTCAGGGCAGCTGACAGATAGTTATTCAACCTGATTTTTTTCATTTCCAACTCTTAACCAAAAGTACACTCAACTTGCAATTGAGTGTAAAAACTTTCAACTTGCAAGAAGTCTCACAATTTGAGGTAGTTAACCTGCCTGAGCCTACACCCTTCACAGGAATGGGGTGAAAGAAAACAGAAATCTCAGATTGCACTTCTTATGTCAAACATGAAATAGAAATAAAATAAAAAATGAGATCTTGTTGCTTCTGTGTACATGCTGTAGCTGGGTATTCTCATGTGCAGTTGTTAAACTGGTCTCTTAAATGTTCCTCAAATTTCATAGATGTCTCAGTGCAGAAAACAGCTTGTTTGTTGTTGTTCACAGCTATCAGACTGTGTTTTGGATCCTGAATCAATAAAATCTACCCACTTTCTCATTTGCAAAGAGGAGAATGAGCACTTCTTTTACAGACCGAGGAATGAACACCACCTCTTGCTGCTTTATCAGCTACTATTTCCATGGCTGATAAACATCCCCGTGAGACTTCTCCTCTACCAAAAATGTCTGTGTCTGTCACCTGATAGTGAGCAAAAGGGTCCAACACTCTCTGGCAGTCCTTTAAACCAACTGCTTATTCATTTGTAACTAAAAAACCCTACTTTTTCCTTTTTAAACTACTTTCTGTGAAGTAAAACTGCCAAGGAAACAAGGTTTGTATTTTATGAGGCAAAATGAGTTAGGTTATTCATTGTTTCATAAACAGAAGGTTCTAATTAGATACCAAGGTAGATTAGTACCTAATTGATTAGTGTTTTAAACAGGCTGTTCTATTGCATGTCTTCTTTTATAGCACTCCACAATAACCTAGATGCTGTTGTCACAGGGAAGCATAGAAACTACCACAATAAGCTGAAAAGAAGCATGAAATTAAACGTGGAGCAGGGGAAGTGATGCATTTGGTTCAAGGCATCCAGTTTCTAGTAAGAGAGTGGCAAATTGTGGGAGAAACCTCTCATTGTAGGGAAATGGATTCATTTAATTGATTAAAACTAACACTTGTGAAACATAGAAACTATGGGGCTGCCTATATGCATCTAGCATTTATTGTTCCTAAGTACACGTGTGGAATATGTCCTTTTACTGACAGACAAAGGGATATGTTTGAAGAGTTGAAGTTTGCTCAGCTGAAGTATTCAAAGCATTTTCCAAGGATGCTGAGAAATCTTTGCAGAGACTGAGGAGTTCTCTGGCTTCTGTTGTCCATAAATTGGATCCACATTCCCTGTATTATTGTTGAAATATTTGCCTTTTCCCCCGTAACTAACTGCTCTTGCAAATGGACTTTTCATGCTGAAGGAGTTTCTTGGGGAGAAAAAAAAAAAAAAACAAACCAAAAAACAGAAGAAAATATGACTCGCTGTGACTGTCTGCCCATTTCCAGCATTCCTGGCATACTTTTTGCTGCCTTTTCCCCTCTGATGGCAGAGAGATACTTTTCTTAATGACACAACACATGTTTGTCTAAACCCAATTGTTTTGATTCTTTTCTGAAAATGTCCTGGCTTACAAGAACGAGGATCCCAAAGAGACTCCTGTCAACCTGAGGAGCTCACTGGCGCAGAGGTGTCTGACTCACTGTGTCGGCCTTGTACTTTGTGTTCCTGGGATAAAGCAGTGTATAATTTGGATTTTGCTCCTGCCAGTATCTGTTTGTTTTGAGCAGGCCACGTGAGTTTAGTAAAAAATAGAGCTGGTCAGTTTTGTGCCTTAACGGACAGGGCTGGTTGTGTGGTTGTCATTGTAACTAAAATAGATGCATTTTTAGGACTGTTAGGCAGTCAAACTGGTCAGAGCACTCGGAGGATTTGTGTGAGGAGGCTGGACAGAAAAGGGTGTTGCCATGAAGGAAGAACTAACCACTGCTGGTAGAAAACAATGCTAGCTGTAGCTGTGAATCCACACTTTAAAATCTGTGGGTGACTAGACAAATTTTCCATTCACTTCTTCTGGCATGTTTTGACCTATTAACTACCTGAACAAAGCCTGCTGTAGCTTTCTATTCCAACAGAAGACAGATCATAGATTTACTTTAAAAATTAGTGTGATCTGCATCTCTGCACTAGTCATCAGTAGTTCTTTCAGTTTTGCTCTTTATTTTGTTTTCAATTTGCCAGATCATACAGCACTGGAAACGTCTTCCACCATGCATGCAGGACCCTTGGGGAGCAAAATATTTAGAAGAGATGAGGATTTGTTTGAGTGGCTGGAAGAAATAGAAGTGAGGAAAGTCACATTTCTCCTTCTGAGCAGGCCCAAAGAAACATCATAGTCAGTTGTTGTAATTCATTGTGGTCTAGCAAGTTGTTGCAAGTTTCTGAGTAGTGTCTTCATATGTAATTCTTTGTAAAACAGTTTTATTGGCGAGTGATAATCCTGTAGAACTAATTAATTTTTTAGTTGGATTTCCTTTTTTTCCCCCTCTTTTTTGTCATCCAGTGATCTTTGCTGTTTATCTTAACACAAATCTAGTCAATGGGTTAACCTGTCTGGCAACATGCACAACTAAAAGTGGAGTGTCAGATGCTGCAACTGGCATTCCAAGGAGATGGATTAATACATTGAAAGGTCCCCCTGGTATGGAAAACCTACCTTAAGTTTTATAAAGTATATTGAAATCAACAAAAACAACACAAAAAATTCTGGAGGTATTCTTACTTGAAAAGAGCCCAGATTGGAAAGGACTTTCGTGAAAGATCCATGTTCACAGATGCTAACATCTGTCAGAATGTTTTTTGTGGCTGACTTAAATCTGTTTACAGCATTCCATTTGTTTTTTGTGTTTTTTTCAACAAAACATTTTGAAGGGAATGGTCATAAATGCAAGTTTTAAAAAATTACATTATGTTTCTGAGATGTGATTATTCAAGTGGAAAATAAACAGGAAATAAGTAACTGAAATGCAGTAGAGAGTACTCTATAAACTGTTTCTCTATTTTTCCCCTTTTTAAATCATTCTCCAAAGTGAAGATACGTGCTCTCAATATTCTTGCAAAGTAGTCTAATTGCTACTTGACAGACTTATAATAGTTCTCCTAATAGCTGTGGTTCAAGATCTAGTAACTGGTTTCTGCTTTGAAGTCTCTCTGGTGTTTTTCCCTTTTTATTCGCAGTAAAGACTCCCTGACCCTTGGATTATTCCCTTTTGCCTCCACCCTGCTCTATTTGTAATTTTCAAACTGGAGCCACCAAAACAGAGAGTAAGGACAAAAGATTGTTGCAAAAACAGCTTCAGTATCACACTGTCCAACTAATACTTTGAATTGTCTTATATAGTTAACACTGTAGCTTCCCTAGGCTGTTGTCTGGATAGCCCTGAAAGTCTGTTTTCCCTGCTGATGCTGCAGACAACTAGATGGAACTTGGGCTACTTCCAGTGCCACCATAGTACAACAATTTGTTAATTTGACATTGCTGTTTATTTTTCAGTGCTAAATATTTACATAATCTTATTCTGTCCAAGGGCAAGGTGAAAGCACTGTTATCTGATATACTCTGTACAAATAAAAAAAAAAGTCCCCTTGATGTACACCAGCATTTTTCGTCCCTGTGCTGGGAATAGGCAATTGAACAATTTGATGTTGTTCTAAAATGTGTCAGGGCAGTATGATAAAAAATGCTGGTTCAGAAAAGAGGTTCCAGAAGACGATAGCCAGCACAGACCACAAGAGTGACAGAGATTCAATCTCCTTGGAAAGCAAATGGACAGAAATAGAAACCAGCTATAAGATGGCAAATACTGTGTGTGCAAGCTCCTGTATGCATCTAGCGAAAGTGAGACGGTGATTGCTTTTTTTCCTCCGTACTCAAGTGCTTATACTGATCAGTAAAGCACCCATGTGCTCAGAAGGCAGTAAGACACACCCTAAGCCTTTTTTTCTGGTCAAGAAGGAGGAGTAGCTCTACTTACTGATGTGTTCCCCATGATGGAGAGATTGTAGAAACACCTGAGTAACAGAGAGACGGGTAAGTGGCACAGAAGCATCATTATGTAGAGATGTGTGTTCCCCACCACTTACCTTTGTAACCATACCATTTCACGCCTCCCACCTCTGATGATCCCATACGGGGCTTTAGGGAGCTGGGGAAGCTTTATTGCACCTGAACACCTAATTTCCCACTGCCCTTTGCTTCATGGCTGTATGTACCTAATTGGTTGTTTTTGAGGGACTAAATGTAAATGGTGAGAATGGGAGGAGTACTGTGGTCCCTGTACATTATCCTACAGTGAAGACCAGTATAGGGAGAAAAAAGCAAACAATTTGAAAACATAATTTGTCGGCCCTAGAGCCACAATCAAAATATGTGCTGTTGTATACTGTGTGGTTTCAAACAGGAATAGTAATTTTCCAGCACCTGTTGTTTGTCAAGAATTATTCTAAGATGGCCTACGTAAAAGGTATGGAATCATACCCTTGGCTTTGACCTTCCCCCTGAATTTTTGTATCTCTGAAAGTTATGTGGTTGGTGGAACTGAGAGCAGAAATCTTCCATGTGTGATTTACACCTTTACGTTTCACTGACTAGACAACTTTCTGGAGGAAGTGTTAAAGTTGTGCTGAAGCTCTCAGAAACTTTGTAAAGTTTCAGATTTGTTTCAGATTGTGTCTCTGGAATTTGTTTTCCTTCTACTGTCGTACCCAAAGGCAAGACCCTTGAGCAGTGATAAATGTTATAAATGCCTGGATGGCGGTGAGCTAGCAGTTGGGAGAGAAATTTAACCACCTGAATATTGCACAGAATTTCTTTGCCACTTGAGCAGGCAAAGAGTCTTTGTATGCACAGCCTCAAGTACCTGCAGAGGTAATGCATGTGCAGAAAAACATCAGCACCGGTTTTATGTAATAGTAATTCTCCAAAATGGAAGATTCTTAGAAATAACTTTCTACCATCAGCTTTGTAAAAGCTTCTGTTGCATATAACAGACAGAATACTCCTTGAAAAATTATTTTAAACAAACTCTTTTGGGGAAAGGAGGTCTTGAGTCTCAGAGAACCAGGAATACACAGTTCTGTGCAGATTATGGGCATGCTTTTGAAAGGGACAATATGGCTGAAACATAGGCCTGGACAGCTATATTTTAAGCTCTTCTACACTTTCTTATATACAATGCAAATGATGAAGATACAGCAAACAATGCAAATAAAGCTCCTCAGAGAAGACAATCAGTTCTTTCAGTAAGCATTGTGTTTTAAAATTGGTATGTAAGTTATAAATGTACCAAGGTTATCTTATGTTCACGTGGCATTCCTGACTGGTGGCTGCTGGTTTTGTTCTATTCCTCACAGCCAAAGGCAGTCAGCAGCATCACACTGAGTAGGGATCTGCTCTGCTGAAATCCTCAAATTCATTTCAGGTAATGCTTCAACTCCTTCTTTGACTAAAAGGCACTTCACAGGGTTTGGAGAAGAACATGCTCCTCAAATGGGAAAAATGATAAGCAAAGTCCTGGGATGAACTCGCTGTATATTACAGTTCACAGTGTAAGGGTTTGAGTGGGTTGGCAGTTAAGAGAGATTTAGTTGTTTTTTAATTTTAGTCCTACAGTCCTACAATGGGATTATTTAACTGATACATACTGCCTGATATATGTTCAAAATGGTTTTGTAACATGCTGAATTTAGATACTTGATTGGAGGTGTGTATTTGACTGCAGTGTGGACTCCACTGGACAACCTGCTTTACATGTGCCTGAGGCTAGGAGTGAATGCAAAGTGTACTTCAGAGGTGTTTCACATTTGACAGGCTGAGAGAGTTGGGGCTGTTCAGCCTGGAGAAGAGAAAGCTCCAGGGAAGAACTTCAAGTAGCCTTCCAGGACACAAAGAGGCCTTGCAGGAAGGCTGAAGAGGGAATTTCTACAAATACAAGGGCATGTAGTGATAGGACAAGGAAGAATGACCTTAAACTGAAGGAGCGTAGGTTTAGATTAGATAATAGGAAAAAATTCTTTACTGTATGGGTGCTGAGACACAACGAAACAGGTTGCCCTGATTTCCAGAAATATTGTGGATGACCCCTCCCTGGAAGTGTTCAGAACTGGGTTGGATGGAGCTGTGAATGACCTGATCTGCTGGAAGCTGTGGATTTCCTCTCTGAGGCAGCAGCTTTCCCCAGTATTGAATTTAAATATCATCTAGTCGTGACAACTACAGATGTTCTTGTCTTTGTCCTATAACAATGGGATTATGCATTTTCCACTGCCTCTGAACAAATGCCAAAATTTGTAAATTCTGCTTGACATGAGGAAAAATGTGCAAGGAAATTAATTTGATTGAAACAAGTTATGTCACATCTTCAATATGGAGCTATAAATTAACTGGCTGTATTAACATAATATAAGTGGGAAGTGGAAGACAGTGTTAACAAAGATACTCGGTGCCTAGTCTTTCCAAAAGTGTTTTTAATTTCTTTATTTCTATTTAATTTAATGGTAAGTGGATATTTCCTTTCCAAGGGAGCTGAAAACTGCCAAAGATTTCTTGCTGCAGCTTGGGCTGTTTAGTCATGATTAAAAATATCTGGGTTAGGAGCTCATCTATACCTTGGTGCTTCTGTGTATGAGTCACCTTTTTTGTTTGGACTGTCAGAGTTTGAGGGACAATCTTAACAGTAACATCCTGAGAAAACAGGTATTTGAAGTGGATACATGAACAGACAGGAAATCAGTGTCTCTCAGGCTGTTTGTGTTTCAATAGTGCAAGTGAGAAGGGACTCTACTAAGGTTGTGGATTTTTAAGAAATTAGTTGGAAATCAGCTTATATGTACAATGAGAAGGGAGAGAATTCAAAGCAAAAAGAGATGTCACATCTGGTTTAGAGGTTGCAATTTCAGCAAATAAATTGCAATTGGATTTTATTTTATTTTTTTTTAAATGCTTACAGGGGTTGCACCTCATAGGATAATATCTGTATGCTAAATTTAGGAAAATCCTGCATAGGCAAGTGGGTTGCATTCTGTGATTTGTTTGATCCCTGCTGAATGCATAGAAGCTGTGTTTGGAGATGATCTGCTTGGTTGCAGT
The DNA here is from genome assembly GCA_018697195.1 of Certhia americana. Lineage (NCBI taxonomy): Eukaryota > Metazoa > Chordata > Aves > Passeriformes > Certhiidae > Certhia > Certhia americana. Next base: position 111,424,705 of record CM031858.1, read on the forward strand.
TGCTATTTGGGTAGTGCAAATCAGAAGAAATTAAAAAGACATGCATTGAACGAAATCATGAGAAAGAAGAATCATATTTGGAAAAAAAGATACTTCTTTTTTTTTTTTTTTTTTTAAGATAAATGTACTTTTGAGTATTCCTAAGCTTTTTCAGTGAAGACCCCCAAATTTCCTGATTGACTTTGTGTATAAACGGATTTCCATTATAAAAATGAAAATACAAAATAAAAGCTACGTATGATTCTTACTTATTGATTCAGGCTTGTGGTTAGCCTAGCTTATTGGATAGCAAGCCAACATGCCTGGCCTCCCTGCAAACACCTGAAGGGATTGTCTCTGAGGTCACCTGCTGAAATCTATAGAAGCAGATGGTGGCAAAGTATCTGCTTTCACAATAAAACCGTTTTAACAGAGCAGATAAACAGTCCAATAGTCAAATAATAATGAAGATTTTGTGTGTGGACAGCGTGGATTGATAAAAATTGCAGATTGTTGTAGCACTTTGGTATCCTGATGTTTGGGTCTCAATTTGCAACCCTTAGTTCCATGGAGTAGAAGTACATGCTTTTTTTTAATCCTTTTCTCTATATGTCCTGGATAAACCCGTCTCTTTCCTTTTTTCCCTTGCCATTTAGTTTTGTATTTGGCACAATAAAAATGTAAGTACTGCAGCAAGTTTTGAGAGCGTGCAGAGCTCCCAGGTATAGAGTGTTGTCCCTCAGCTCCGTGTCTGTCCCTGCCTGCGTTATCTATTAGAGCTGAGCCTGTGACAGCACAGCCAAGTGATATTGCAGCAAAACACGGGGGTACGGGGTGAAGCCGGGCAGTGTTCAGCCTTAGTACAGACTGACACTTTTCTGTCCGTGGGTCAGTCCCTTGGTGAACAGACATTTCCTGCCTTTATCCAAGCCTTCCCTGGAAGCCCAGGGAAGGTTGCGAGAGGGCACCCGTGGTGTGCCTCCCCCGCTGCATCCATCCCCCAGCGCGTCCCTGCACACGCTGTTCAGTAAACAAACCCGGGAGAACCAGAGCGAGCTGGTTCAGAGCAGCCCGTTCATTCACACAGACCTCTTGGAAAGCGCTGCCTTTGCGCAGCCCTGACGTACGGGCTGAGGGAAGTGGAGAAGTTAGTATTTATGTTTTCATTAATGCTTTTTATAGCCGCGAGCCAGCTGTAGCTAGTTAACATTAGCCCGGGACATCTATTAGCGTGCAGACCTCTTACGCAGGATAAAGGGCTTCTGATGGAAACAGAGTTGTTACTCATGGTACTCCCGGCTGCGTGTTTACATGAAGGCTGTTTGTGCTGACATAGGATATATATATTAGAACAGCATGCACCTTTCTAACGAGCAAGTTTTCCAGGACTCGAGAGGAATTTGTATAAAAACTTCTAGTGTAGCAAATGCTGAGATTTTGCCATCTTTAAATGGCTTGTTTAAGAGCTATTCTATTTAAATAATGCTCTGCAGCTATGCAGATGCTAAAATTATTTTGTGTTTAGCTTGTAGGATATATTGTGAATAAACAGTATTCCTGCAAGTCTTGAACACAACAGTTTGGGCTGTTGAAGTTTTTGCTATGAATGATGTAAGTGGCTGTCAGTAGCACAGGGTGACTTGGTCCTAAGGGCTTGGTCTACAGAAATTGATGGCTCAGCTATTCTTCTCTAGTTTCTCCCAGCTTTTGCTTTTAAGATTTTTTCCCTCTCTTCTTCTGGAAGCTAGTTAGTCAGGAGGGTATTTAAAAATAAATAAATAACAAAAGCAACTTCAAAACAGAAAATGAGGAAGGCACCAGAAGTTTTGTTTTTAGAGCTTCAGTATGACAAGCACCATGGTCTCTGGTATTTGTGTCAATAAGACCATTTCCTTTCCTGGTCAGTGAGTGTTCCCCTTAAAATTTTGACACCTCCATTCATCCAGGCAACCACAGAGATACCTAAAGAAAAGTAGGGAATTTTCTCTATTCTCTGGTTTGTATTTCTGTAGAAGATGTGGAATGAGTTTAGTGTTTCCTCACAGATAATTTAGTCCTTCTAATACTTAAAGCTTTGGAATGGAAAGTTTCAGCACTGACTTCCCTCTCAAGTTTTTCATCTTCTGAAAGTAGATTGTATTGAAGACGGTCATCTTTATTCCTCTTCTTCGCAGGTCTTTTGCCGGTCATCTTTATTCCTCTTCTTCGCAGGTCTTTTGCCGCTTCTTGCAGTGTGTTTTACAGAGAGAAAAGATTCCTTCTCCATTGTAAAACGATCTCAGAATGAATTTCCACTCCGCTTACCTTTGTCACAGTCCCACTAGCTGTCAGTGATGAGCTCTTTTCAGTCAAAGGGAATTCATAAAGTTCATCGTAAAAAGCTTTGTTTGCCTCTTTAAGCCTAACCTCATGAAAGCGTTGATTACATCAGCCGTAGTCATGTCAGAATTATACCTTTATGGTTCACAAAAAGAAGCTTTATAGTGCTATTCTTTTTCATCTGCACAACAGAATCTGTGTGTGAAACTTCTGAGTAGCCCCACATACCAATGTCAACTCACATGGCTGAACTATTGTCTTACCAAGACAAAAAGTCGGGTTATCTCCCAGAATTGAATCACTTCTAATCTTCTGTTCAGATAAATTTCCTCCACCCATCCATTTAGGTACACCACCCTTAATGATCCACTTGAGAGGAATGTGACAGGCTCTTAAAAGCCCTGTGAGGCTATGGAAGCGCAGCTCATGAATTATGCGTGTTCAGTGCCTACAGCCTTAACCTCAAAACACAGATGGGAAAACTTATGTCGGCAGTATCTAGACTTCCCTACAGATCGTGGTTCTCTTTTGCCTTAACAAATGTGGTCAAGGCTCAGTCCGTTCTAATTTCGAAGTCAGCTGGTATTTTTAGGACCAGAGGAATAATTTCTTACTCGGCAAATTCAAGCTTTGATGTGCTCACATTCTTCCTTGTCATGCAAACCAGAAAAATTGTGCTGGAATGTTTTGCACCATTCCTTAAACCTGCTGCAGACTTGTTCGGTGTGATCTGATAGAAAACATTTTTGTTCATTTCTAGTATTCTACTAAATGCTTACTAAGCGTTAGGGTTTTATGCAGGAGGAAATGACCTATGCGGTGTCATCACATGCTGGCCCTTGGGCTTGTTTTAGACTTACTGTTCAGCCATTCAGCGTCCTTGCTCATTTGTTCCTCACGCTCTTGTGATTGAAACGAAAACCTCTGTGCAAGAACTTAGTTGGAAGAATGTGGATAATTGGGAAAAGCAGTTTTACCCAACCAAGTTTTCCCACAAATCTGGCTGGGACAACCAGCACCATGCTGCTAGCTTTGGGTGATGTGGTCACAGACCATTTTACCAGATACTGTATAGGCCGTGTAGCCTAAAAAGCAATGTCTTTCTCCCCCAAACATTTGACAAAGGTGTTTCTAATGCTTTCTCAAAGTTCATACTTCTGTGTCATCTAACTCAACACAGCCAAATTTAACATAGCCAGATCCTGACTGCCCAGTCCCTTTCCTGAGTCAGTTGTCAGTTGTCTTTAATTTTTGGTTTTAATATATGGCTAGTTTTTCCAACATGCAAAGAACATATGTTTGAGGGCAAGGAGGCATTTTTAACCATGGCAAGGCACCTGGTTACAACATGGATTTTCCCATTCCTCAAATGCTGTGATAATCTAGGATAGTACATAATTAGGTCCTGTAACAAAGTGAAATAATTTTTACTAAATCTAGCAGGAGATTTTTCACTTATTTTTGGAATGGGTTTTTCTGATTGCTCGAGGACGGTCTTTTTCTTGTGTGTTCTGTCCATAGGATCCTAATGAGGCACATGATATGTGGGAGGCATGGATAAGAGAGAGATAAAGCTGTAATTTCTGTCATCAGGCAGTACTGGGTTGACAACTACTAATTTTATCTAATCTGTTCACCATATACCTTACTCCTTCTGCTGTGTAATTGCCAGAAACTCCCTTCTTTGGCTCCTTTGCAAAAACGTTTTGTGCATATTTTCCTCTCTCTGTGTCTGTATTATGTTAGTGTATTTAATAGCTGAGAAATAACTGTTTTGCCTGCTTGAAAAAAAAAAGAAATTATTGTCTTGGGATTCAGATGTAAAGATGGAATGGATGCTTGTTGGTGTGTTTTGGAAATCCATACATACATAGTAAAACTCACTACAGTAAAGACAACAGAATTTGCTAAAAGCATGGGAGCAGTCTAAGCAAATTGCTGCATCTCATGTGCCCAATGTGATGGGGCATGAGCCTGGTTAAGACATTCTGTAGTAATTGGTATATGTGCCTTATGGAAAAAGATTGAGGGGAAAAAAATTATTCATGTGGTGCTATTTACCAGTAACAATTTTTCATTTATGTTTTTGTTTGAAAGTGCTGATTAAAGGTTTCAGATTAGTCTGAATTTATAGTCTCTGCTAAGATTAAAGATTAAAGTAGTCTCCGCTAGGATTAAACAATATCTATAAACCAATTGTCACTTTATGTTGAACACTGAAAACTGGCAAATAGAAATGTTTTATATACCAATGACAGACAATGTCTGAATTTCTCCATTTGCCCCCTCATCCCCCATCCCTCAGTTATTAGTTACCTCTAATTAAAATCTAAAAATTCAGGTGTTTCGTTCTCAGTACTTCTAGTGTGAGTCTCCTCTTGCAATTAGTCAGACTCACAGGTTTTCTTCATCCTATTGTGAAGAAAATGTTGGCTGACCAGTCTGTTCCAAGTGAGGAAGGAGGAGGGAAGGCAAGTTTGGAGGAGCATTTCCATACTGGGCACTTTAGGTCAGGCATGAATGTACAGAAAGGTGTTGAAATCTTGGGGGAAGCTGTAGGCAGTAAGTGAGAGTGATGGTCTTGTTGGGCAGCTTCCCATGGGAGTTGTCAGGATGGTGATTTTGTGAAAGATGTGTAGGGTTAATTCTTTTAATGAGCAAGCTCTCAACTATTCTTCCAGTCACTGGCTCTCCTGGCTTGTGTCTGCTAAACTATCCAGTAGAAAAGTGGGAAAATTAAAAAGAAATCCAAAGCAAGCTCTGCTTATTACAAAATTATGACCATTTTCATTTTCAACATAATTAGTTCTGAAAACTCAGAACCTTCAATCCATGCCTGCTACTCCTTTCCTCCACTGCCCCAGCAGTGCAGAAAAATGCAGCTAATCAGTTTCCCTCTTTTCTGAGGCTTGCCTGTATGTAGAGTTCCGGAGGAGATGAATGCTAAATATGTGGGGTGCACATTTAAACTCTGGTAATTTCCCACAGTAAAACTATTTGGTTATGCTCATCTGAAGGAATTTTAGTTTAGCTAGGGATTAGTAACAGAAACTTGTTCAGTGATGCCTTGTCCGGTATTTTTCACACCAAGTGATTTCTTGAATTACCTTTCATCTTTTGCTCTTGGTCTAGGGACTAAGAGTTCTCTATTCATCTTATCAGCAGCGCTCGGTGGGTATCACACACTTCCCAATAATCCCCTCTGCTTCTGACAGACAGGAGAGAGGGAAGGCTAGCAGTGTGCTTGTGGAGAAAGCAGGAATGCCAGTGCTGTAGGGGAGTGGAGCAGAGGGGATGTTTAGGTGGGGGCCAGGGTGGCCATGGGGGAACATGATCCCATGGGAGACTGCTGTGCTGGCAGGGCTGAGCATATGTGCAGGCACAGAGTGGGAGCCCAGAAAACATATGGCTCCTGCTGTTGCTGAACCCCATGCTGCCAAGTCTCCATGGAGGCCTCTAGTGTGGGTTCAGTAGCTTCTGGCAGCCAGGGGCTCTCTGCATTGCTCATTTGTCCTTTGGCTAGAGCTTGCAAAGCACTGCTCCATCAACAGCTTATCACATGCTCTGCTCCACTCCCCGGAGCTCTTCAGTAGCACATGGCCTTTCTCCTTTCTCCTTTCCCCTACTTTGTGCACTGCTTAGAGTGTGACCTGCTCTTACAGAACACCCTACGGTTTGCTTGGCTTCTTACAGCATGTAAATGCACTCCCTTCCCAAAGAACTAAAAATCTCTTCTTTTTAAGACCTGACAATTAAGGTGATTACAAAATAGCTTGAGGGAGAATGAATTCAGGTTACATCACTGGGACCATGCAACAGTCTCAGCAAAGACTAGTTCAGCTCACAGTGAAGTGTGTTTGAAAGCATGTGTAGTGTTTGTGAGCTGGAAGCAACCCCTGCCTGTAGGTAGCCTGATATTTTCCACTATGAAAAATTCTTGTGACCTTTTATTTGCAAAGCTGTTTCAACTCCATTGTTTGCTGTAGACGTTTGATGTTCAGAGGGGAATGCCCTCGAGGTGGGAAAATGCCTTGTTTTCTTTGGCAGTGGCTACAGCTGGCTCTGCCATGGAAACTGTTGGGGTTGGAAAGGGAGGAGGGGAGAGAGATAAAGGATAGACTTTCCTCCTCCAGCCTGTCAGGTTCATGCCACCCCAAGCGGGAAATATTTCAAGATGCAGGACAGACAGTTGAAATAAAGCTGTTCCCAAGCCATCCTCCCAAGCAGGATATAAACCACACTGTTCCAGCTCCCTCTGTGAGGGCATCACATGATATTTTCCATATGTGTGAAGCAACAGGTGGGTGGCACCTACCTGTAACCTGGCTTGGGGCTGACAGAATTCCTCTTTCTTAGCAATGGGACTCAAATATCCCCTGATTCAAACAAGTACTGGTCTGCTCAAGCTGTGGGCCTGCTAATACAGATAGACATTCTTTAACCATACGTTGAGAGGCACAGGTGCAAAATACTCACAAGAAATGTAGTACCTGATTTCTGCAGAATATGTATATATATATATGTACTGAAAACTGAATGTGTCATCTGTTGATTTCAGAGTACTTAACCTTATCACCTTCAGATTCGAAACAGGAAGGTTTAGAAAGTTTTATCTATATCTGCTTAAGAATTATAAAAAATACCAAAACAATCCACAAGAACACAACTTAGGATGTGTGTGGGCTTATATATATGTTTATATGAATGAATGATGCATATAAATTCTGTATTTACTTTTTCTAGGCCCATGTTTTTTTCCCAGAGCAACACAGCCTGTTGCACTTGTGATTTTTTGGATCAGGCTGTTCTTTCCAGTTTCTGCTGTTTTATCAGCCATGAATTTGTATTTTCACAGCACAAACTTGACATCTCTATACTAGTTTGCAGCCAGTATATATTTATTAATGGACTTTAAAGTCTTACCTTTCTCTGTCTGTTTCCCCTGCTCAGTGTTATACAATAGAAAGAGATTAATATTGCTAAATAGTTACTATTTGTTTGCAGAATTGATGTGGCATGTAAAGCAAATAATTACACATACAAATAGTACTGGTACTCGCAGCTATTTCTCCTGCATACGCACATAAGGGATTTGCACACTTGTAAGGTCATATTTTGCTTACATAAATGATCTTATCTTGCACCCTGTGCCTTGTGGTATTCCAAACATTGCGGGGAACATGAAAAATGTCAATAGTGTATACAAATCATTTTGGCATATGGCATACAGTATAGACCAGTTGCAGAGCACATGGAATGGGGCAGTAGAGTGATTAGAATTTTATTCAGGAGTATGCATTTCTTTTGATTGTTTCACAAACAAAGTAGTTTGCTCATTCAGGGTAAATAAAAGTTTTCTCTGAACAATTAAAGTGAGCTGGGCTAAGGAGGTGCTTCTTTGAAAAGAGCTGAGAAATTAAAAAGAACCCCAAAAAGTAGCATTGGAGGAGGGAAAAGAGTCAAGGAATGTTGGGCAATGTGGGACCACGTTTTAAGGAGTGCTGCTAGAACTGCAACACTGCAGGAGCCACTGACACTCACCCCAAGGTGAGACCAGAGGGTGAGCTTGGGACCAGCATCTCCTATACTCCCCGTGGGGAAAATGCAGAGAGAACACTCTAGTTCTTGGGTCTCATACAGGAAAATAAATCCCAGAATGTGTTAATCTGAGAGGGGGGGTGGGAAAGGGAGGATAGGAAGGAGATGTGGGAAAAGAAGAGGACGAGATGAACTTTCATCTTATTTATTGTGGTTGTAAAGGTGTGTCTATGATTGGTTGATGGGGATTGGATTAGGTGGTCATTGAGTAACAATTAATTAATCAGATAGTCATTAATTCTGACCAGATAATAAGGGAGGGTAGGAGAAACTGTGTGTTTAAACAAAGGTGGTTTTAGTTGAGTGCAACTATCTATTACTTAAGGGGGCTGGAGGGAGGGGGGCAACTGGACATTGTCATCTTTATCAAGTAATCCTTCAAACACCAATTTAGCCATTTTTTCATAGTGGATTGATCCAAGATTTGGCTCTGCTTCCTTTTTGTCCCATCATCTTCACTCTTAGAGGTTGTATGCACCTTCATTGCTCAAGTCTGTGGGTTGCTGGATTTTCCCACTTAAAAAACACATCTCTCCATGTTATTCTCTTAAGTTGATACAAACCACTGGCAAAGAGTGAGTAATTCTTAATAAGTAACTGAACCCTCCCTTGAATAAAAGAACATTTGAAGCTTATCTAGGTATGTTATAAGTAAAGGGGAGAAGTGAACCCCAAGTGAAGTACTTTTCACTTATAAAAAACCTCCAAGAAACAAACTCTTTAACATGTAGGGAATTTTAAGTCTTGATTGTATTATCAGGGCCTTTTTACTTTCTTCATATTTTTGATTCTTGTAATTCTGCTGAAAAATCTTGATGTTACTGATAGAATGACAAAATACAGGAATTGAAGTAATTGCATTAAGGGAATACTGAAAAAAATCAGTTTCTCCTGCTTTAAAGACTTACAGATAGCATCTTACTTTAAGTTAGCATAATATAATATAATAAGCATTTCTGATGGTATTTAAAACTGCCTGGTGATTGTTTAAAACATGTTGAGAAAAAATTGCCATTAGCTTATTGGCATAGTCTGAGGTTGCCTTTATGAAAGAGAGGCTAGGTAAGAAACTGAGGAAAGATACTGCCATTTGAATACTTGAAGTAATGATTCATTTAATGCTTTAAATAAATAGGGGATTTTTAACTAGAGTATGTTTATTTAGGTCCAGATTATTATTTATGAGTTGCTTGACATTCCAAAAACCAGGGAACAAAAGACACTTTATACATAATTTTAAAAGGTGTGGCAATCAGGTAGGATTATCTCTTTTACCATGTCATAATATCTTGATGCTTTGTTAGGGCATTTTGCCCTTTAATTGTTTCCTAGAAGAAACATAGTAAGCCACATACAAATAATCTTTTAATTTTTAAAGAATTACTCCATTTGACTATATTTTAGATATGTTAGGCAGCAGTTAACATAGTCCTGAAATTTTTAATAAACTGAAGTAGAATGCAGCATTTTATCCCTCATGACTAAGAAACTGCAATTATTACACCAACTTTTTAAAATAAATATAATTAATGTTTGAAATCACATGACTAATAATACTAGCTGATAAATACTCCCAGTTTCACTGACAGGCAGCAGGTTACCTAATGAACAATCAAAGAAGTGAGATACTGGAGGCTTTTCAAAAAGGATCAATTATTTAGCATAGTTCATTTCCCAGGAAAAAATAGCTTATTCTCCTCCTGTCAGTCCTGTTTTTCAATTATTTTGTTCTCTCCTCAAAGGCCAAGCTCTATGACATCTTTATGCATAACTATGGTGACACATAGTACTTTGAAACTAATTCTGCCAAATATCTGTTGCCTGATGCTTTGGAAGGTTAAATCTTTGGCATATTGTTCTATTGGACATCTGAGAAGCAAAATTTGCTTTATTGTTACTTTATTGTTACTGACTTTTCCTTTTCTGGTATGACACCATTAAGGTGGTACCACAAAGAGGACTGTTCTAGATGCTTGCATGACACTTCAGGAAAACATGCGCCCAAGGTTTTGTTATACTGATGGTGCCCCGGATTATTTTTGAGCTACATTGGGAAGTTTATAGGAAATTGCATCAAATACTGGAAATACTAATAAAATCTTGGTCTTACCACAGTCGTGATAAAATTTTGAAAATCAACCTCATCTTTGCATGCTGACTACAAGCTAACAGGTTGCTCTCAAAGATTTGCCCACTTAGTGCAAACTCTTTGGCCTTGATAATTACTGAGGGATCAGGAAAGGAACACCTTTCCTAAGAAGCCAGGAGCCATGCATCATTTCATAGATATAAGGAAGAGGAGGCAATCTTCTGTATTTTCAGTAGCTAAAAAATCACATAAAGTTTATAGTGCAGCTGGAGTGGTGCGTGTGCCATTGAATTTTCTCCAGAGAAAGTTTATATCTTGATTTGAGGAGAAAGAGATCTTTGCTATCCCTGGTCCATGTACAGTCAGGCCAGCATGTTCCAGCTTGTAGAGTTAGAATAAGGTTCAGCTCCCTGTACACACTGATCAAAACACATCTGATATATGTTCCTAGGTGTTTCTGTGGATTTCTCAGACTTAGATAAATGAGTTTGTAGTATTGAGGGCTAAAGCCAGCAGAAATTCCTGTGTCCACTCAAGCCTCAGACCCCTCTACAGGATGTCTTCTTTCACTGGGGTGAATAAACTATGTTTTATATTTGTTTAAAATTCTGAAATCTTTTGCAAGCAGAACATGTTTCATATTTAGAAAGAAAATATTCAGACGTCTTCATCATTCCAAGAGTTCTTTGGTGTAGGGACATTTAAAATATTGTCTCATAAATTGATTTGCAACAAACAGCTCTCAAAGGCTACTGGAGTTCAGTGAGAGGTTTGGGAAGTGACCAGTAGTTATGTATTACATCAGGTGTTGTAATAAGCACCATTATCTTGTAAGTATTTTCACTTCTTCTATGATGCTAAATCAATGTGCAAATGAACATAAATTGCTATTACCTCCATATGATGGGCTGGACTATTTGGATATCCATTTCACATATGGATAATACTATTCCAATCTGAAAATAAATGTGGTAGGAGCTAGTGAATGGTAAATGGTAGAGGGAAGATTGGTCTCCAGTAGTAAAACCCCAAGTGCCTGTCAGAAAGGAGCATAAATACCTCATTTGCTTTCCTGAATTTTGATAGTTAAAGACCACCTTTAGCATTTTGTGCAGGAGTTGTTTTTATTTTTATTTTGCCTGCTACCTTTGTGAAAGGAAATATTTAATATTTTTTTCCCATAAATGTTTACCCGTAGCTCTCCCAAATTAAGAATGTCTCACTCTACAGGAATGTGAACTAAAACCAAATAAAGCTTGTAGGCTTCACAACACGGTCATTCGTGCCAATGCTCTGGCCTGTGCTTAATGATGACCCAGAGTCTGACAGTTTATATCCATTTAGTTCTTTAAAAACAGAAAAAATTATTTCTTTTCTTTTTTTTCCCCCTCCCTTTATATCAGCAAGAAAATTTCCTGAGTTTGTCACTATCTCCTTAAATAGGTACTGTTTTGGTCATTATGAAAAAAAAAAAAAAATTATAATTCCTGCAAGCATTAAATGATAAACCAAAGGAAACAGTGTTCATAACAGTCTGATTTACCAGCTGATCTGCCTCAGTCCAAGGAAAGAAAATACTAAAGTGAATATGTTCATTTGAACATAATAATTTTTCACTCCAGTGTATTTCAAGTGTTGCAGATGTCACTGAAAGATCTTGAAACAATTTTTTAAATAGAACTGATTTACAAGTAAAATAGAAAATCACTACAGCAGGCCATTAAATGGCATCCATATTTGAAGCTTTAGGTAAGTTGAATAAATTTAGTAAACTATACAGAAAGTACATGAGAAGAAATATGAGTCAGAAATGTAGTTGGCATTTGGACACAGATTGAAATTGGTGTTTGAAAGCCTGAACTTAATTTTTGAAGACTGTTTTACATATTTGGTGTTAGTGAACTGATTCTGCTGGGGAAATTAAATTATGTGTTTGTGTGTTTTTGTAGCGTACAGTCATAAATGCTCATTGGCAAACTGAAATGACTAAATGGACTTTAAATATGCAAAAAAAGTAACGTTTTTATAGGGTTTTAAACATGTTTTCCATTAGACTGGCTTTCAGTGATTTTGAAGTGTTTCTGCTGGTCCTTCTAGGTTAAGCTTACATTTTTAAATTTGCCTGTCTCTTCTGCAGTTATAAAATTAAAACGCAATGTTGTTTCTAATGTTACATTGTGCACTATCATTTGTGTAAAAATCATTTTTACAAGTGTTATTCTTTCAAGAATAACAATCCCCCCAATCTGTGGGGATTCAGACCAATATTTCCATCAAAACCAAGCCAAAAGACAAACGCTTGAGGCAAGAGGATTGTGATGGACCTTAAACCAGTGGCAGAAAGCCCATTAGTTTTTATGCTTCATCTTGGGCGTGACAAAGCTGTGATCTCTCATTGGGAAATCCATGCTAAATTATTCTCTCTCTCTCTCTAATCTGCTTTGAAATTAATCTGAGTCCATGTCTATCTCCCCAGATTTCCTCACTCCAGTGAGCTGTCTTTTTGCCACTACATGCTAGGGTGCCTATTCAGATGAACTGGGACAGCTGTTTGTGATACTAAGTCAGCAAACTGATGCCAAAAAAACCCAGAATCATAAAACTGTTTGGATTGAAGGGACCCTTAAAGGCCAACTAGTCCTACCACCCTGCCTTGACCAAGGACATATTCAACTAGATAAGGTGTTTCAGAACCTCATCCAACCTGACCTGGAATTTTTTCAGGGATGTGGCATCTGCCACTTGTATGGAAAACCTGTTGCAGTGTTTCACCACCCTTGTTGTAAAAAAAAATATTCTTCCATATATCTGGTCTGAATCTACCCTCTTGTAATTTAAAACCATTACCCCTTTTCCTATCACAACAAAACAAATTGAAAAATTTGTCCCCATCTTTCTTATAAGCCTCCTTTAAAAATTAAAATACAATAAGGTCCCAGAGTCTTTTTTTCCCCAGGCTGGTCAATCCCAATTGTCTCAGCAGCTCCTGTTCATGGGAGAGGTGCTCCAGCCCTCAGGTCATTTTTTTAGTCCTCCTATGAAGCTCCAACAGGTCTCATGTCTTTCCTGTGCTGAAAACTTAAGAGCTGGATGCAGTACTGCAGGTAAATAACTTCATTTTTGCATCTGAAATTTGTTTGTTAAGGCAAATCAATTCCCTGGTCTGATTTATTGTGCTGTCTCAACTTGGTTTTGCCATCACAGTTATGAGGGAGGAGAGGGGACAGCTTAAAACTGTGGTGTAGGGCAGAAAAAACTTCATCTGGTTTCTCTGCTTTCTGTCATGAAACTGGTTTTTAGTTTGTGGATGCTAAATCTGTGGAATTTTGAGTCTGTGGATGCTAATCTCATTGTTGATACCACCTGGAAAATAGTGATTACAAGTTCTGAAGGTTCAGTATGTATGTGTATTTTTTTTTCCTCCATGAATATATACATTTGCATAAGGAAATATATTCAGTTTAAAATTTCGTTGTTCTTGTGTATCATGAAAAACACAGAATTTTATGATTTTACAGAAAAATCCCTCAGTGGACATAATTTCAAGTTGCAGAAGACAGAAATTATTTTGGAATCTACAGAGCACTCAAATGCATGCCATGAGAATTTAGATATTTTCTTAGCTGAATCTGGTCATTAAAAAGTTTAGTTTGTGGGGAAGTGTAGGTGGAGATGTTAATATTTCTTTCATTACTCAACTAGAAATTTGAAAACAATGTGAGAAGTTTCCTGTGTCCTTAGATTGCCTATGTTAAATTTCAGTCTTTTAATACAAAAATCTTACACAAAGTAGAACATGGAAGTTCATTTTGTCTGTTTCTAAGCAGACCAAGTATTCTGACTCTGAGCATTTCAAAGTCTGATTTCTGTTTTCTTTGAGCAGTTTTACTTAGATTATACAGCATCAGAGATAGTAGATTTTGTTCTTTCTTTTCACAAGCATTCTTCTGTGTCTTACTCCTTACTGCAAACTGACCTCATCACAAGTCATTGTAATTTGATTGGATTAAACAGAGGTGTTGGGAAGGATTTGGAAAGACAAAGGAAGAGCATTCCTTGGCTTCTCTTTTGTCAGGGTTGTATGTCAGGAAAACTTCTAACTAGAACCTGTTGAGGTGCAAAGCTTGTATGGAAGTTTCTTACTGTACATGAAAATGCTAATGTGGCGCGAAAAATAATGCTCTTGCTTTCTGGAAGCATCACTTTGTGTGCAACTTTGATAAGATTCCAAGCTGGTTTTGTGTGTTGTGTAAATACCTGGTATTTCTGCCCAGTGTAGGCTTCAGATAACTCATTTTGAAAATACTGATGATTTAATTGTTTTTCAATTTAATGCTACTCAAGTCAACCTGCAGACAAGAAAACTAGGAAGCATTTAATATCCAAAGGATGCATTCCCCTCTTATTCCGTTTCAGCCACTGTGTTCTGGAATGGTGCAACCCATTCAGCAACTGCAAATACCCAAAGTTTGAACCGCTTCTTAACTCCTGAGCAGTGGTCACAGTTAGGCAATCTTTTCTGGCAGCTTTAATAAACTGAGTCAGTAGAAGAAGAGGATCATTCTGGTAGTTATCATAATATAACAGTTATAGCAGCAGTTTCCATTTGTGTGTTTCTAAACCCAAATAAATAACACCTTGTAGGTGCTGTTGAAATAGAGGAATTGCCCCTCTTGTTCTTCAGGTAGGCAAAAATACAGGAGGTGGGGTGCTTTTCCCAAGAGTGGGTCCTTCCAGGCCAGCACCAGCACCCTGTATCTAGTTGTTGCAGTGGTTGTTTGGAAATGATGAGTTGTTCCTATGACCTCATTTTGGAATAATTTCAGCGTTTCCCTCTGGCACCTGGTGGCTGTTTGCCTTCTTACTAAGGTTTATAAGCGCTGACGCTGGAGAAGTTACCCGGAGCTCCCAAGACAAATCTGCATCCATGCCTTGAGATACCTGTTGTTGACTTGTGCATGTGGAACAGAAAGAAGTTCTGTTCACTTTCTTTTCCTTCCCTGCTCACCATAATCTTTTATTAACTAGTCTTTTTTAGCTAGAAAACAGTATTGCCTACTAAGGAGCCATAACCGACTTCTGCAAAACATTCTTGCCACTTCATCATTTGGATGTTGTTCACATAGCTGTATTTACAAAGTTGATTGGTCCCAGCTCCTACCACTTAATGATAACAATTTAATATTAATTCAAAATTATAAAATATACAATGAATACACTGTTTGCATAAGGGTTTTAATACATTAACACACCAGCTGTAGGATTAAAGCTAGTGTCCACGTGTGGAATGAAAAAATGAGGAATACTGGGAATCTTTCACTGATACCTCATATTGAAATTTGGGTTCAGTAGGTATACAAAGGTCAGTGTTTGCAGTAGTGAAAAGCACATATAGGATAGTAGACTGGGGAGAAGGGGGAAATGAATGGGGAAAGACAGAATTATGAATTCAAATTCAACCACTGTAGGATGAAATTAAATGTGCTTTTGGTGTTTCATCCCAAATCAGATGATACCACAAATGTCCTATGAGAACACAAATTTTTGCGTGTGCTGTAGATAAACAACTTTTTGGTCAAAAAATAAATGTTTGTGGTGAATTAAACTTCCATACAAATTGAAAAAAATTCAAAATCTAGTTCTGTTTGAGGAACATTTTATATTTTGTGTGATTGCCATTAAAGGCAATTATTAAACTATTAACTAGCTTTAAAAGACCAATGAAATATGGTTTATGCCTGTTGCAATTTTGAAATTAAAATTAGTGATAGTGATACATCCCAGTTGGGTTAGGTACAGGTTGTAGTCTTTAATCCAAGAAAATTCTCATGAATGTTTCTCCTTTTCAATAGAAATGCACATTAGCCACTTCTGGAAACCATAGGTGCAGTTAGACTGTAAAATCCAGATCAGATCCTGCAGCTGCTGTTGGAAGTCAGCACTGCCTCAAGCCTAGCAGAATCCACAATCCTCACTGGGCTTCTCCACTGACTTCCTTCAAATACCCAGTGGTGTCCAGGCAGGCTGCTGTTCCCATACCCAGCCCAGTACCTTTGTTTCAGGTGCATGTAAGGGCAGAATGCAGTTCTCACATTACCTTGCTCAGGATCAGGGCCTGAGCCCCCCCCGCCCCTCATTAGCCCCCCAGGAGGACAGCTGTAGCCATGTTCAATCTCCAGGAATGGCACCAGCAGTCTCAACCTCTTGGTTTTTCTGTAAAGGACTCAGGGCTTTTTGGTTTTTCTTTCTAAGGTTAAAGATTGCCTTTTTTCCCCACCAGGTTTCTACTTTTCCTAAGCTTTAACAGGCTTTTTTTTATCAATCAGAAAGAGATGTAAACTCAGAAATTTGGTTTTATTTTGTGTAAGTTCCAAAATTCAAAATTAACATGCAAGAGAGGTTTTGCAGCTTTTTTACAGCTTCCCCAGAGCTTTTCTTCTGCTTAAAAAGAAAAGTTATGTGTTGTCAGGGTTTAACCCCAGATGGCAACTGAGCCCCACACAGCCACTCACTCCATCCCTCAACAGTGGGATGGGGGAGAGAATCAGAAAAGAAGTGAGAAAACTCATGGTTTGAGATGAAAACACTTTAACAGGTAATGCAAAAGCTGCTCATGCAAGCAAAGGAAAACTGGGAATACATTTACCCCTTCCCATTGGCAGGCAGTTGTTCAGCCATCACCAGGAAAACTGGGCTTCATCGTGGGTAAAGGTGACTTGGGAAGACAAATGCCATCATTCTGAGTGTTCTCCCCTCTTTCTCCTTCTTGGCATGATGCCCTCTAATCTGGGATATTCCTTTGGTCTGTTGGGGTCATCTGTCCCCTCCCAGCTCCTTATGCACCCCCAGCCTCCTCAGTGGTGGGGTGGGATGAGAAGCAGAAAAGGCCTGGACTGTGCAAGCCCTGCTCATCAATAATTAAAACATCTCTGTGTTATCAACACTGTTCCCACCACAAATCCAAACTACAGACCCGTACCCAGCCACTGAATAAAATTAGCTTTACCTGAGCCAAACCCAGCACATCTGTTCAAATGTATTTCTACAGCTATTGTTAGAAAAGAAGGGGAAATAAATCTTTATATTGCATTTCTGTCTCTCACTGTTCAGCATTGCTTCTACTCACAGGCATACTGGATAATTATTCTTTGGTGTGCTGAATAAATACATTTTGTCAAACCAAAGCCTTGGAAGTTAATGAATAGTTACTACATTAGAGGTTTGAAAAATATTTCTAGGAAAAATGGTTGGGAATTTTTCAAAGAAATAATTTTCTGTCAGATCAACTTGTAAAATAATGGAAACTTCTTATGAAAAGCTTGTACAAGCAAATGAAAAGTTGTGAAATTGCTGAAATGCTATGTTTTGAAACAATGCCATTTTCCTACTCTGAAACCACTTGTTTAGAAATTCCGCTTTGGTTAGGTTTTTTAGCTTAGTTTTTTTAAAATTGGTAAAGCAAGATGCTTAAATTGATCCAAGTGGGATTCACTTACAATGTTTTCATTTGTTGTGTTCTTGTCTTGTTGATATTTTCACACTTCTTACAGTAGTGGAGTTTAAGAAACATGCTTTAAAAGTGAGTGATCAGAAAGCACATTTTTTAAAAATTTAGGCATTTTGTCTCCTATTTTTGAGAATATTGTTTGAATGCTTTGTCAATTTTATTTTAGCCTGTTTCGATATTTTAATTTAGGGTCTTTTTATGCTTCACCTTTGGAGTACATGAGTCACATAGTGTCACAGTGTTCCAAAACCACAGGTTTCTCACGTTACTTGGCAGTGGAGAGAGAGGACATCATGGACAGCATGTCCCATGACAACAGGCAATGCATGAAAATACGGCCTATATTTATTTAAATTCTGTCATTTTCATATGCTGGTGGCTTTCTGCGTCCTATAATCACATGTCCTGTAGGAAGGAACCCCTTAAAGTAACCTTCAGATCAGACCTCCTCTGATAGTTCCTGAAGACTTTGCCCTGGGGATGAGGGTGAAGCCAGGCTGGAGGAGCAGCCTCACAGCCTGATTTGACACCCTCCTGCACAAAGAGATCCTACTCAAGAGAGCCTGAAAGGGAAAAATGCTAAGTTGCTGAGAGTACTCAGAAAATACAAATACCAACCCTTATTGCCTGTGGTTTAGAAGGGTAAGCAGCAGGCACTGATGATTAAACGGCTACACCAAAGCTTTGATCTGCTTTTGTGACACTGGTGCTCTAGTGAAGATCAGGGCGTGTACCCTGATCTCAGGTGCTCTCAGGTCCCGGCACAGAGAAGTTCCTGCCCTAATGTTTCCTCGGTGCAGTACCCTGAAGACTTAATTAGAGAAGGAATGTGTGATGAAAAAGAGGACAAGACAGCAAATGTGACAATACAGAACAGTATCAACAGGAAACTGCATGTTTTAAAGACTAAAGTTATCTTGTTATCTTGGCTGTGATGTTGTATCTCCTGCTGGCCTGCAGTGGGTGACAGCTCAGGAAAATCCAAATGTTTAGCAGTGTCTGTCCCTTCAAGTCTGTGCTGAATCACATCAGAGGCTGTAACACTACCAGCATGGTGGTAGGAGAACAATGTGTTATTGTTAGTAGTCTTCTGGATAAGACACAAACCCAGAATCTTAACCACAGAATATTAAATCACCTCTTTTGGCATGAATAGATAGGTTCACTAAGGGCCCTAATCCAGTTCTAATTTACATTATTATCTTTTGTGTCTCTAAACACTTCCTGTAGGTTTGATTAGATTCGATTGTTTTCTTCTTTTCCTTGGAATATAAATGATGGGAAAAAATTATGCTGTACTTATATTTGAACAGGTTCTTATTTTCAGGAACTTTTCCTGTAGTTTTGATTAGATCCGGTCCTGTTTTCTTCTGTTCCTTGGAATATAAATGATGAGAACAAACTATGCTGTACTGATATTTGAACAGGTTCTTATTTCCAGGAGTTTGGGGGTTTTTGGGGGGTTTTTTGGTTTTGGGTTTGTTTTTTTTTTTTTTTTGCATTGGGAAGTGAGAAAAGGAATCAAATATACCATGCACATAGTTTCTCAGAATTTGATATGGGTTATTATATCAAATCCAGTGTAATTACTGATTATGCCATTACAATTAGATAGTATTCCACATGCATGAGATATAAAATACAGACTATCATCTGTATAATGTGATTGAGATTGAGATGCTCTAGCAGAGACCTTTTATTTTAGGACACTTCCCACTAGCCCACATAACATTTGAAACCTTACACATCTGAAGATAACCAAAGTGTTGAAAGAAGTGAGAGGTTCTCTGTGTCTGTTTTAAGATTGCCCAATTAAATTCCACAAAAAACAAACAAACAAAAAACCAAACCCAAACAGACATACAAAAGGGAGAGAATATGGCAAATTTAAGATTTTTTTAATGTACTATGTGTTGCATTCCAAGTTGCGATCCTGCTAAAAATGATTCCTTGAAATTACAAGAAAATTTACATGTGATGCTTATAAAATTGCTTCAGTGTTTGATTCTTGATTAGTGTTCAGTTTAGATGATTTAAAAGAGAAGAATGGAATTTGCATGAATGATTGAATGAAATCAAGATGAAGGAATGTAACTGATGCTGCACAGATATTTTCTCTGCCTACTATACAGCATGAAATTAAGCTCACTGAAATCAATGGAAAGGTGTTCATTTGAGTGAGCTTTAGATAATGGCCCAAACCTACTCTTATTTAAAAGTAATTTGTAAAGCTTTGCTTGACCTGTGACTGAAAATGGGATTTCTCATTTTGCAAAGTTCAAGTAAAAGCTTAAAATGGCAAATTAACTTTATTTTTCATTTTCAAATTGGAAGAACTGCTGCCATCTGCACCTCTCTTTCAGCAGGACTTGTTGTGTCCATAATTTCTTATGTAAAAAATCCCAGTGTATATGGGGAAAGTGCTCCTTCAGTAATACTTGTAGGTCATCCTTGGGATAAAGCTGGTATTACCACAGACTGGCAATTCCCCACCTAATCCCTTACTAAAAGAGATATGGAGAACAGCAAGGTATAAGAAGGGAAGTGGAAAAGAGGTGAACATTTCCTCCTCATCTTTGTCTCCTTCACCTTCCACACTTTCTTCCTGCTGTTGTGTCATCTCCTAATGAACCTTAGTTGATTCACCTCTCATCCGAATTCCTCTTGGATGAGCCATTCCCTCCTGAAGGAATGTGTGGTGGTGGTCAACCGCCAGGGGGTCAAACATGAAGATCTTTTTTGGGCATGGATTACAACTGCACCCTAAATGATTTAGGTTTATTGCTTTCTTCTCCTACACCCAAGAGTTTCCCCACAAGTGGAGACACTAAGACCGCCACATTCTTCTCTGGCTTCCCAAGAGAGAGGTTTTACCAAAGTCTGTTGCCTCTTCCCTGCAGTCCTGCAGACAGTACCTACCCTGCTCAGAGCTGCAGCACCTTGGTGTAAGTTGGACCCTTCATAGATAGGACTGTGGACTGTCCCATCAATTTGGGGACAAATTTGGCAGGCCAAACCCGCAATTATGAGGGGACAACCATGTTTTTCTTGTGCAGGCACAGCACTGGAAGGGTGGGGGTTAAATGACAGGGTGCACCTGGAGCAGGATGAAGTGTTCAGCAGCAGTCCTGTCCTACCAATACTGGCTCTTCCAGTCTTGGCTGGAGGCCATGGTGGGCTGAGGTGGATTGGGGGAATAGTCCTGAGGCTGCTCCTCTGGGATTCTGGCCCCTGATAGCTGCTTCCCGAGCTTACCTCCTTTCTGCAGTGCGAAATAGCTCTGCTTTTTCCTGCTCTGTCACACTAGAGCTCACAAGAGTAAATTCAGCAACTGCTGCAAAATAAACGCAAACTAAATTAAGATTTCAAGGGAAAAAAGAAAAAAAAAAAAAAAGATTTTGCATGTAAAATATTATTTTTAAAAATCTGAAAATCAGACTTACACTCGCATAAATTTACATTTTTGCACTTCATGATATCATTTGCACAGAAAACACAGGATCTCAAAGCTTGCAAAATGGATAAAAATAAAACAGGGAGATATTTTTCTTCTCCTCTTACAGTTTTTCAAATCATGTATTTTTTTGATTATAAATAGCTAAATCAACAAACTCTACTGACTGGGGATGTTAAGCACACTTTCGTTGTTGACTTTCAGAACTATTTAAACTCCTGAGTGCTAAAAATTAAAATTCCCTCTGGGAAAGATTGTAGCTTTCAGTGGACTGGGTTGAAGTCCCCAATAAGAAGTAGTTAATAGGTAGACTGTGGTGACTCCAGCAAAACAACATAATCAATTCCATCTGCTTTTCTGATTAATCACCCTTATTATTGGAAGTCAGGGACACCATGAATTTGCACTGTAAGCATATATTTTGAAAAGGAGGGTAACAGTTTGTTACCTTAGTTGCAGTCAATTAGTCTGACTCATCTTTTTTCACCTCTCAGAGAAAACCTGGGACCAGCCACCCCCCTGCTCAGTAGCTGATCTCGACTCCCCAGGCACCCTGTGCTCCAGTGGCAAGGACAACAAATATCCTGATGATTTTTTTTTTAATTTTTTTTTTTTTAATTTACCAGTTTTACTTGTTCTTTTCAGAAACGGAATAGTTAAAAGGGATGAATAGAACATTCTGTTTGGGACTTCAGTTTTCCAAAATAAAATATGTAAGTGAGGGAAAGGTTTCATTCAGTTTTGGCATCGCTTTGTTAAGCCTGTTTAAGCCAAGAAAGATTGTTATTCCACACTGTTTGCTGATAGTAGAAAGTTTACATATCAAACTGCCTTTTTTTTTTTTCTAGGGGAAAGAAAAAATCTGTATGAATTTAAGGGACTGATCTCTTATTTGCTTTGCAGAAGAGATTGTTCTGTTAACAACTCATCAAGAAAGAAAAAAAAAAGATAAACAGGATTAACTGTTTACTTTAAGTGAGCTGAAGTCGGGTTGTTTTTCCGAAGAAGAACACAATGTACTGTTGTATCTGGTTTCCAGAGTGGTGTTTATCATAATTCCTCCTGCAGTGGTTGGTAGAGTGCTGGGAAGGCTCTCCGCCCACTCGCAGCTCTCTCCCTTTCCCTCTCCCATTGAGGCCTCCGGCCAGGACTGCGAGATGGAGAGGGCTGTCCTGTGTGATCTTTACTGCCTGACATGAGCTGACATTGACCGAGAATAAAATAACAGGGGCCGTTTCCTAGAACTCTCAGTGGACTGCTGAGAACTGCTACCATAACTCTTGTAAACACACGGCGCGCACACACAGACACGCTCCTGCTCCCTCTTTTAGAAACACACCTAGGACAGGCAGCCTCTAACTCGGAGTAAAGGAAAACAGCAGGAGTGAAAAACACAGCCGGCAGGCCCTTCGAGAAAGCGGAAAATTGCCTTTCTGCTGGGTAGGGAGCCCTGGCAAGATTGCACTTCTGCTTTTCTTCTTGGCTCTTTGCTCTGCCCTTGATTTTTGACGAATGTTATACTTTTCTGCTAGTTCAGTGGGATGATGTGGCACTGACACAGCAGAGTGTCTTATTGAATACAGCCGCAGCTGTGTAAGAAATCCTGCAGGGTTGCTATATTTCATTTACCTTTCACATGCCATAGGAAGCACACGAGCAGTGCTATATTACCAAGAATGCGATTTAGGATGATCCGCGCCTGCTGAAATGGGCAGGGTTTTTTTAATACTCACTGCATGTTGATTTTTTGTTTTTAAAATAAAATCTTCCAGGATCCCATTCATGGTTCTCTGTGGTTCAAAGTAAATCTGGTGAGTCCACAAACAATACAGTCTTGAAAGATAAGGGACCCCAGTACCGCTGCTTCAGTGTTTTTGCTTCATTCCAGGTTCTGTAAAGCCCTCACTGTGGGTTTTGCAGGGCAAGTTGAGAATCCTCA
This sequence comes from Certhia americana, assembly GCA_018697195.1. Lineage (NCBI taxonomy): Eukaryota > Metazoa > Chordata > Aves > Passeriformes > Certhiidae > Certhia > Certhia americana. The sequence goes on from CM031858.1 coordinate 111,447,590, forward strand.
GTCTTGTAGTGTGAAAGAAATTAGTTGATACTGCAAGGAAGCCCTTCCTCTTTAGATACACAAATACATATATATACACATAGCCTCCTCCCCTAACTCAAATGGGATCTAGCACACATAATCGACTTTGTGGACCAGCCCTCCCAGATACAATCGTGTTATTCAGCTATTGCTTTCAGATCCCCCTTTGAAGACAGGACTTTTATTCTGATTTTTACGTATAAGGAACTGAGGCGTGGAGGAAACATAACGCAGCAAAGATGATGTGAAACACTGCCAGAACCAGCAACTAAATGCTGATTTTCTTGGAAACGAGGGTGCTGAGCACCTTGCAAGAAAAGATCTTTTTGGCAGCACCCCACCAACTGTTGGAATTCTTGAATGCCAAAACAATAATTACAAAGTCTTGAGATTAAAAAAATAAACAAAGAACCCCTCCTCAGATTCATAGATAAGTACTTGAAATGACTGGGTGGTAATTACATGTTATATTTGGAACATAATTTTTCTATTGGACATCATCCATAAGAAAGACTTGCAATTTTCAACTGAGCCTGTAAGTTTCTTAAATATACATTTTTACTCTTGATTAGTAAATCATGACATGCAGGAAAATAATATTCTCTCTGAATTGTATACTGAAATAACCAAGGGGTTGGTTGTGATGGGATTCCATGCTGAAGTAATGGTACACTGAAGAACCTGAGGAGTGTGTGCATCATTATTTTTCTTACAAACTACATTAACAGCACAGTGAATGAAACAAGCTGGGGTAATCTGATGTGCTTGCTTTTTTTGTTACCACTCAAAATTTGTTTTATTTGCATAACAAGCTGTATGGAGTGGATTTTAGCAGGAGCACCATAAATTATGTCCCATGGGGTGTTTAGATGCCAGGGAGACCTGGAAGGAGGAAGGTCTTACTGCACTGTTATGGTCTAACCTTTATACAAACTTTTAGGCAATGCTTGAAAAGTTATTTTTCCTTAACTCTCTGTACTTTTCCTTAGCTCTCTGTGTATACCTATCACTATAGAACTTGACTTGCATGGCATAATTTCTTTGGATTTAAACTATGAATGTAGAACAACTTCAGTATTCATTTTTGAATCTGACATAAGTGAAGCTATCCATGATACTGAAAATATTTTTCAAATGCAACTCTGTAACTGTTTGAAATTACAGCTTAGGCTCTATATGGTGTTTTGAGTGGATGTCAGGAATGTCTTTTTATGGTTTTAAATGTTTTATTTACTTTTGAGAGAAATTCCATGTACAAATAAAATACACACATCAGCAGTTTCATTCAAAAGTGCACTTAGTGACAGTGTCAGAGAGTTTAAAAAGTTCACGTGGTGTCACATGAAAACTTTGTATAAGAAGTGGGTTTTGCAGAAAAAATTGTCACATGTGAAGCTGTGGTTGTCATGGCGACTACAAAAAGCTGCTTTCCTGCTACACCAATTCCTGACAAGTTGTATGTAGCTCCCACCAGGCAGGTGGTGTTCCATGTTTTGAGTGGGAGCATTTGCAGTGCTGTGCAGCCCTGTTCTCTACGAGCACATTCTGCATGAAAAAGGTAGCTCTGCTGACACGCTTGGCTCATACAGGTCTCTTCCTACGCACAAAAGCTGTTTCCCACAGAAGTGCTGCTTCTTCAGGCCACAGGCAGAAAATAGTAGGTGGAAGGATTAACATGAATGAAGAAATGGAAAAAGCAATCAGCAGGCAGGGAATCATGAAAGACCTTGTGGAAGTGATATTTGATTTTCCAGTTTGTGTTGAACTACGTGATGATTCAAGGAAGTAAATAAAAATAAGAAACAGTTATCTTATAAACACTCTCACTCCATTTTTTAACATATGTATGAAAACTGTAATGAAAAGCAAGGAAAATCCAAAATGAGGGACTTGGTATAATTATTGTAGTGAGTATTTGCAAGTGTGTTACAAAAATCCTCTGTTAGGAGGTGTCTGCAAAAATAAAAATTTCCTTTCTGAAGACCAGAGAGGCCTCTGCTACATATTTTCTGTTTGAGATGCTGAGATAAGACTAGGCCATTTCCCTGGTGATACTCCTATCACATGTGCAGTTTCCATCAATACTTCTGCCAGGTCCAGCACTGCCTTTTACTTTCTTTCCTTCTGGGCCCTTCCATGGCTGCCAAATAAAAACATACATGATCACAAACTGTACTTCTCAGTAATTTTAAACCTGCAGTTCTCAAAGCAAATTATCACTATTTTGTTCACGTCAGTACTTCAAACCAGAGCATCAGCCATGGTGCTACAAATGTCTTTGCTTGGACCAGGATTCTTCTTCCAGCTTGGCATTCGCCTTATACACTGGAAACAATGGTGCTTGTGTTTTCCTCTCTGCCTGTGTGCCTCTGCAACCTATGCAGAGAAGGAGATAGTTACCATCATCATTAATTTGTATTTGTAGCATTCACATAGCTGTGTTCTGTAGAGCCTCGCTCACTTTTTATTGGCAGCAAATGGTATGGATTTTAAGCAGAAAACTCTAAATCTTGTGTCTCCCCGAAGAAGGCTACAGTGGGTACATTCTTTTCAAAAGGGAGCAGGAAGAAACTTTTTATATGCTTTTAACAGAGAAATCCTGCTAGTGTTAAAAGGGGGAAGATGGACAGTTGTCCCTGTGCTCTGAGTTATTTTTCAGTTACTGTATGGGTATGGTGAATGCAAGGAGTTCATAAGGAAAGGATAAATTAAACCCAGGTAGGGTGGTGTCCTGCAGGTTACAATTTGAATCTGAGCCATATTAGCAGGAGTTAATCAGCTCCACCTTGAGACTTGACCAGACAAGTTGCTGGATTGGAGTTGTGTGGGTAGTGTTGTGCCTCTGGTGATGAAGGGAGAGGGGGTTTTGTTTGTGTATGTTTATGTACGTGTGCTTTATGCCTCTGCTAGGACCGCACCTCACAGAGATAAGAAGTCCTTCTGACAAACAAGGCAGCAGCAGCTGTCTCATGGATGGTTAAGATAAAGAATGAGCAAATATCAGCGCTAATACAAGTCAATTAGTTTTCAGACATTTTCCCATTCCCCCCTTTCACTTCCTTCCAAAGAAAGAGCAACTAATGAGGTCTGTGCAGAGTGCTGCAAAGGTGGTGGTGTTTGCCTGGCTGTCCTGCTCCTCATGCTGTCCTGCACAGCTTAGCTGTGCATGGAGAAGAGCTGCCCTGGGCCACGCAGTTGTCCTCCTACCCAAGGCTAAAACAATTACTTGTTGGTTAAGATCTGCTCATGACAAATTTCTGCTGTTTGTTTGCCCAGGACTCAGTAAAGGCAGTGTCTGTGTAATCAGTCCGTTCTGGCCTCCCTGTATCCTCATCTCCTCTGCAGGCAGATCTTCCTTTGCTTATTCTTTTCCACCAGCTGCTAAGGAGGCTGGAGGTGACCAAAAATGGAGAAGGTTTTTATCGCCCTTACCTCTCCAGAAAGTTAACTGTTTGATAAAAGGCAGCAGTATGAAGAGAGATGATTTTTCATGCATAAAAACATATTAGTAAAAAAAGGGCTTATCCTTTACCCATGAAGAGTGACTAACTGGGAGAAGGGCATGGCATTAATCCTGTAATCCTCTCCAGATTTCTGCTGGGAGACATTTTGTCCTAAAGATCAGCACAGTCATAGAAATAATGCAGAGTAATCAGTCTCATCTTCCTCCAGCCCCCATCCTTGCTTCTGGCTATTACCAAATTAACAAAATCTTCCCAAGCTTTTGCATGAGACTTACTGTGTCATTACATTAAAAAAAAAAAAAAAAAAAAAAAAAAAAAAAAAAACCCAAAAAAAAAGAGCAGCACTAAACTCTGCCTCACTTCTTATCACTCCCTGTCTTCGCCCCCTTTGCTATTACCAATGTGTCATACTTCACCTTTTCCTTAGTCTACATCTCCTACATTTCTTCCTCTCCTGACTTTTCTCCTGCCCCTCTCTCCAGGAGTGAACTCTCTACTATTTTACATGAGACATTTCAGTTTCCAAGCCCATATTTTAAGTTGAGGGTCTTACACAGGGTTACATCCTGTTGTCCCAAAAATAAAGATGGCTCTTATCTTCTCCCTGCACAAGCACCCACTGATTAAATTGGAGATGTTTCCTGTCTTTTCTTTAACAGTTCAGTACTGTGCATGCTGACCAGGCATTGGTAAAGGTATGTTTAACCTTACTAACTGATACAAATCCAGATTTTATGAAGAAAAGGTATTTCCTATAGATGTGCACACAACATTAATGCTAAATTCCTGGGGGGGCAGATACTCATTTTGGCTTTGCAACTTGTCTCATAATTTTGATGTGGGTTTTCAACGTGTAGTGAGATTCAAAGGGGGGGAAAAAGTAATGGAACAAGCTGTTGGCTCTAATCACAGCTAGACTGCCTGCTAAAAATTGATTTGTGAGAACATTTGCTGTAATATGAGAGCAACACTGCAACATGGGAAAATAATCCAAATGCACTGTTCTTGGAATAAAGTGAAATCAAGGGAAGAACAGAGTATTGGTAAGGAAGTTAAGGTCATGAATCAATGGGCTCTGAATGCAGCTGAGCTACTGTCAGTGATGCTGACAGCATGTACAAAATCCATAAGAACAGAACCAGTTCCAAAGAACAGGAGGGTAGTTCTCCAAGTGCATTGCTGAGTCTGTTGTGGGATACAGTTGATTTCATGATGGTCATTGAGTGGGAAAATAAGTTGTCCTCTAACACCTCTGGCATGTCAAGGTTTTGCCATCATTCGTTGATATTGTTTTAAGGGCGGGGTGAGGCAGGGAGAATGTGTTTGTGAACTTCTTTTCATGGTGTTGATCTGCAATATTTCTCTCAGTCTGAAATTGGGCATCTGAAAGGTTATTCATGAAATTCTGACTTCCAAGTGAGGGAATACACACATTTCATTTTAAATGCATGTTGCAGAGAAACTGTGACTACCTTTTGGACACTGTTAAGAGCAAGTGTAGTAAATACAGTGTCTGTCTGCTCTTGTGTAAGAACCTGGCAGAGCAAAGGTACTTTGAATCTGCTGCTCTGTGTTCCTTCATGATGCCAATAATCATGAATGTATTCCCGGTGAATGGGAACATTACTGATAGAAGCCTCAAATGACACAGTTCTTCTCTGCATTGAGCATGGTCATAAGATGACCATTCTTCTATCATATGACCTGAGATTCCTGTATGTGCTCATACACTGGACAGCTGGAGTGGGAGCTTCAAGGAGAATACATCCTTGCCTAGAAGCAGTACTCCATGAAAGTAGGAGTTTACTTTTACAGAGGTGATTTTCAAGGAACTCAGATGCTACTGCTGATGATGATGATTTGCCTACAGTATTTTTAGGTCAGATCAGTTTCCTGTCCTAGCCATTTATGTGCCACCACAAAGGAATGGAAATCTGTGGCCAGGGATGCGGGGAGTTGAGATTCCCATGTCTGACAGAAACCATCTCTTTGCTGGACTTAAAAGGACTTGGAAAATGCTCTTTTAGTGACTGATGTCTTCAGCACCAACCAAGCTAGTTTTGTTTGGGCAATTAACATGTCCCAGAGGACTTAATATGACCCTGGTGCCAGCTAGTCTGAGACTTACTTGTGTTCAGTTATGTCTCACTAAAGATATGAGAAATCCCAGTGATCAGTTAAGAGGCTGCTGAACTGATCTGATCTGAGACACTAACTCAATTGGCCCTTCTTTCTCCAAGATACAGAGGCTTAATTCTTCACAATTAACAGTCAACATTTCGTTAACGTAGGCAAAACTGTTTGCTTTGTTTTTCCGGTCCCCCTCAATCTGATTTTCAGAAATGTTCAGAGAATATGAACTCTGGTTTTCCAAATATAACAATATCATGGACAGTTTCAGTCAAATCAGTTAAAACTCAGGGGAGTTCTTAACTGAATTCAAAGTCCTAACATGGTAAGCAGCAGGCAAACATAGTTATTCTACTTTGTTTTGGGGTTTTTTTCCTGGTGATGACTCAGTTTGTATGGGACCTTTGTAGCTAGAGGTATGGGAAAAATAGGGGGGGTTTTGTTTGTACCCAATCCTACCCCTCCCTGTTCCTTAAAACCAGCACCAGAAATTTGAAAAACTAGGACTCTTAGCTGGTGCTTGCACAATTGCTGATGTCAGAAACCCTTTGGGGCTGTATCTTATATCAAATGCAGCCTTCTTGAAGGTCTAAGCCAAAGTTAGACACTTCATAATGAGCAAGGAAAGTTTGATTAGTGCTCTTCCATGTGCCTACTTTTCCATGTGAAGAAAATACATGGATTTCTTCAGTCTAGGAGCTCATTTAATTTGAATTTTATTTTATAAAGATATAATTACTGATGTTGAATGCTTTCTGATGCATATACGTTATAGGACGTGTTCCAAAAGCAGTTGGAGTTGACTTGCTGGGAGCAATGGTGCTGCTCTGGGGAGGGTAGTTTTGGCATGTACCTTTGAAATTAACTGAATTCTGCTGCCTGGTGCACCCCTAAGTTTTATTTGGAAACAAAGATGTGTGTGCTACCCTCAAAGGTAATTTTTGTTTCCTTTTGAAAAGTTTCCGTGCTTAACTGTCTCCTTCTGAAGCAATTAAAACAAATCTTGTAGACAGGGGCCTCCTTCCTCCAGCCCTGAATGATTCATGCTATCGTGGCTGCTCATCTCAGGTGCAGAATCTTGTGAAATGCATTTTTGACTATCTAAATGTATGACATCCACTGATTTTGCCTTATCTGTTACGACAGTACTATCTTCTCAAAATGCCATCAAGTTGGTTAAGCAATACTTCCCAACCCTACAGTCCCTACTTCCATAGATTTTAATCAAATTGTTTGTTTAGCAGGTTCTTTAATTACCTTCTTAAAATAGTTCCTCTGGGCTCCATACCCAACTCTGAATATACTAATCTCCAGTTTTATGTTGTTTTGTTTAGTTTTGTTCTTCTTTAAAGAAAAATTGATGTTTCACTCTTTTTTGCATCCTGAGAATTCTTTTTAAAAAAAGGTGTGAGAAAATGTAATGCTTGCTTTGCCAGTCTCTGTGATTATTACTTGTGAAATGTTTTTCTTTGCTTACTTCTAAGCAGAATTTTTATATTTATAAACACACACGTGTTTCTGTTGTACTGTCTTTTATTGTAGAATTCACCTCAAACAAAGCAAAACCTCAACTTTCTTTGTTTTGAAGTACACAAGCCACATGGTGGATTAATTAATCTAGTTAATTAGTCTAGTACCCAGTGCAAGCCCTGGACTCTTTCAGTCATGCTTCTCTACTTCACGGCTCTGTTATTTCCTGAAAATGTACATGAGAAAGCCTTTAATGATGTTGGTTTTGTTCATTGATACATTACTTGGTAGGAATTCTGCAGATACTGCATAGGATAAGCCCTGTCCTGAAGTTTGTGATATTGTTTTCAGAACTTTGCTCTCTGGTTTGTTATGAACAGATGCCAGTGAGTAATGGAGGAATGTTTTGCAGGTTATGCCTCCTTGTCCAGGATGCCTATGGCATGTTCAGTGAAGTGCAGCTGCAGTCCCTGAGTTCCACAGATGACATTGAGCAGTACTGCAGGAGATGGGAAGGAAAATCTTGCTGTTTAGCTGGAATGAAGATTTTGCAGAGAACTACAAGAGGAAGGTAGGAACAAATAATGGAAGAATATATTGCTTGCTGTGGCAGGCAAAGATGATCTGCCTTTTTATTTATTTCTGTGACCAACATTCTTTGGAACAACTGAACTTGGCTTTGTTCAATCAAATGTCCTCATTGCCACTTTTGGGGCATCCAGCTGTGCTTGAGCCAACCATTTTCCAAAATGAGCATAAATAAGCTAATGCACAAATACACACTTAGCTGAGCAAGGAATTACTGTGTGCCATATTTCATAAAATATGAATGTTTTCTTCCTCTTCAGTAGATTCAGAGACTTAAAAACATTAGTTCATCTCCCTTTCATTGCAGAACTTATTGCACAAAGTTTTTCTATAGCGCTGCCCAGTATGGCTTGAAGTTTCAAGCACAGGCTTTCCTTTAGTATATGAGAGTTTAGTTCTGTTAAGTCTATATGATTTTAAAACCACAGTTGAAGTTTCTTAGGACAAAAAAAATAATCTTGCAAATCTTAAAGCTATTCTTATTTTGGAATAAGAATGTCAATAGCTTTATAGAAAAATTCCCCCAGGTAAGTAACAAATTGACTTATGGTACATCTCAGATTTTGCTTATTCTGTGATTTCTGTTACATTCTTCAAATAAAATATCTTTAGTCAAGAAAAAAAATTAAATAGATTGATTATCTTACAGAATATCTTTCTAAAGAGAGTGATACAATGTTCCCATGGGGACCTATATAAATATAATTAGATTGGTTCAATTCTCAACATAATTTATTCGTACAAGCATCCGATCTAGATAAGCCTTCGCTGTTAGAATGGCTATGGTATTTCTGCTGACACTTTTTTTCCTGTTGAAAAATGCTGTTTCATCAAAACCAGAATGTTTCATGGAAACATTATCTATTTTGGAGACAGCTTTGTTGGGAAGATTTTTTTTTCAGGTCCAGAGGGAGTGAATATTCTTTCTCTCATTCTCATTTCATGAAAACTTTGAGAAAGTCTCATTTTTTGTTTCATATTGGAACAAAAACAAATTTCAAAGCTTTGAAATGTTTAGCAAAATGGAATTGTTGTTCTCCAGCCAGCCCTATTCAGTATGCTTTTCTTTTTATGTACTTGCAGCGTTAATTTTGAGAGCCTTTGGATTTTGAGCCTACTTGCATTTTTATGGATCTTTAATAACAAACACGTCTTCTTATTTAATTATTTTGTTGGCTTCTTTTTTCAAGCTACATTTTTTCCAAACAAATTAAATAATGGCTTTGGAATTCTGGATACAAATGAAGTTTTACAACTGGCTGCTGGTGCTTCCAGTACCCTGCCTAACTAATAAGAGACAGACTTTTCCTAATGTAAATTCTGTTTCAAAGCAGCAGTAACTTACTTCTGGCTATTCTGAGGACGTTTAGAAGACACACTGCTGAAAATGCTGGTGGCTCAGCTGGAGCTGTGCTGGTGGTAACCCTACTAGGGAACATTAAAAGAAAATGGGTATAGCGTAGCTTCGGGGACAGTGCAGCGGTTAAAACGTGATTTCATTGTACAAGATGGGTGGGTGGGGGAATTGTTCAGGGATTTATTTTTTTCTTAATTGTTTTAGCCTAAGTTCTGCTTTATAACTTTTTATTACTTTTAAGTGTTTGGGACACATTCTAGGTGTGATGGAAACCACAGTAAAGCCATAGCTGAAATGAATACGAGGGAGTACTTACTCTCAGAGAGCATAATTAAGCTGTAGAACTCATTGCCACTGGACAAATGGATTTCCAGAGCCACTGGTGTGTCCAAGCACATGATGGGTTATGCCTGTGAGTGCCCAACCTTGGCTTGCAGCACATGAGTGAGTAAGAGCTATGTGGTCTGCCCTGCAAGAAAGACTGCTGCCTTTTTTTTTTTTTCTTTTTTTTTTGAGAACACCAATTACTTTTTGGAAGGAGATGGCTGTTTGTTTCCTGGAGTCTGACAGTGGCTTTTAAAGTGGATAAAAGGGTAGAAAATGTAGGAAATACGAGGGAAAAGTAATGACTTCTTTTGTGTGTGCCTTTGAAGTACATGATCTGGAGAAAGCCAGGAATGGCTAATAAGATCACATATGTTCATGTTGTCCCACAGTCACATGGATTGTAATCAGAGTCAGTGTGCTTCCTCAGTCCCTCTGTGAGACAAAGATTTACTAATAGATATAAGAGCTTCTCAAGAGTTTTGCATCAATGGCCCACTATTATTGTTCAAAAAATTCCAGGCTGTCATCCATCCTCATCATCAAATATTTAATTTAAAGTGCTATTTGACATCATTCCGGTAAATGCAATTTTAAAATCACTGTTGTAAGCTGAAGTTTCATTCAAGGGCTAAAACCTTGTAAGCCTACAATAAAGGGTATTTTACACCCAGGGAAAAACCTGGCTGAACACATTACTTGATCTTTGGAAGGGACATGTACTGTTAAGGAGTGCTAAAGAAACTAAACACATTTCTTCTCTGATAAGAAAAACGCTTGTGTTCCAAGAGAAAAGAGGGATAAGAACTTACACAACCATGTTCTGTCCTGACAAAAATCAGCTCTGTGAAAAATTGGAATGGTAGTGACCTTACATTGAAAGAAACTCTTTTAATGTTGAATACTAGTTTTCAATATGCTTTGAGAAGTAGTAGGGTCTCGTATAGGTTGTTTGAAGGTCTTTTACTGATTTAGGTGGTTTTCAGAGCCAGTCCTATAAACCATGTAAAGTGTATACCCCTAAACCATCCCTGCAAGAAATCCTTCCCAGTCCAGCAAAGGAAGTGGTGTTTCCCTCTGCAGTCCAGTTTCTGGCAATCCTGTAAGACAGAGGGATGTGGCTGAATCATGGCAGAGTTGCCATAGTTGTTCAGTGCCTGATTTCCAGCAGTTCTTCTACCCTGTTTGTGACGATATTGGGTAAAGTAGGAAGCAGCAGTGTGGCAACTGACTGAATTTGTGTGGTTCAGTATCTGTTTCCTGACAGCTTTTTTCTTCACCCTCTCATTCATGCTTGTCACCTAGCCTTTCCTACAACTATTCCCTGGACTACAGGTTTAGTATCAGCAAAAAAAGAAGAAAAAATTACCGGAAAAAAAAAGCAGTTTAAACAGAGAAGACTGAAAAATAACAATTGAAAAGCTGCTGGTGGTGTTGTCTCCTTAGAGGCTCATATTCTCACCCTCACTGTCCCACTGCCTCATGTGTCAGTCTTATATTCAGTCCCTTGAGGAAGAGGAAGTGAGATTTTGGGGGTGTGCTGCTAGAGGCAGGAATGCTGGTTAAGAATCCATATGCAGCACGTGCAACCCCCCTGATTTAATTGGTCCCAGGCATGTTTCAGGTATGTCAGGTATTACCAGGAACTAAATGAATGCAATCAGATGCAGGGGCTGAGCACTTACTAAAATGCCTCAGGAATAAATAATCTATAAATAGTCATGGTTCCTGCTTCCTACCAGAAATTAATTTCAATGATCTGAGATAATCTTTGGAGTTAGAGACCTGTCTTTATCAACAAAAAAATACCAATTTTCTTAGCCCTACCTGGAGTTCTGCAAAGAATAGTAATTTGGAGTTTGACAGTTTGGGTCTTTTCACCTGATTTTCCTACCATTGAGTTGTTTTACTGCTGGCTATAGCAGATGTACCTGCTTCTTCTCTTTATGCTTTCTTATATGTTAGAAATATGAAGAGTTTCTCTGCAGCAGAATAGAGAGATGAAAGCAATTTAAAAATGGAGGGGGGAGGAAGAACACAGGGCATAGTACGAATTTTGTCCCTAAATTGAAAAAGTGGTTAATAATCTTCAGAAGAGGAGGCAACTGCTGCATGTAGAGGCTAAAATCCACACTTGTGTTGGATAGGCTAAAGCACTTTGAAGGATACATCAACTCATAAGCTTTGGCTTTTGAGCCAACATTTAATTCATGGCAGGCTGTATTATCTATTGCATTTTCCTCTACACGAAACAGGCTCTGAATATTGAATTGAATATCATCAACCAGTGTTGTTTTTCTGAGAAATTTCTGCATTTTCAAATAAAATTGGCTTCTGTTATTTGTCATTTTAAACTTTTAAATGTTTGGCACTGAAATGTGAAATCTCCCTGTATGTTTGTAGTGGTCACTATTGTGCTTGAGGGTTTTCATTCTTTTCTATTTTTTTCCTTTTTTATCTGAGTCATATACTTCTCTGGCCTCAATTTCTCTCATTTTTTCTGCTTTACTCTTCACTGTATACTTTCTCTTCATTTTGTTTTGCCCTCAGAAGAGAGGACTACTGCTAACTGCTGCACAAGTAAGTGTTTCAACTGCTAGACATTGACAGGAAATGTAATAGTAAGAACTCTCCACAGAGCAAGGAGGTCATAACTTCCTTCCTTTGGTTTTCCCTCCTCCAAAAAGACTGCCATCTAAAAGATCCACCCATGTCTCTGGGTTTTGAGGACCTGATACACTTCAGTCATTTCTTTGGTTAAAAGCTGAGTTTCGTTTAAAGTGTAATTTCAGTAATCACATTGAAGTTTTGAATATTTGCATTATTTTTATATTAATTTCTATGGCTGCTTTTGTATCAGAAATGAAGTTTTTTATTTCCTGGATTTTCTATTCTTTAATAAACATGGACTGCTGCTTGTATCTTAGTGCTTGTGTCATTAATCTATTTAGTAATCAGCATTGGAGAATAACACAGGCATATCCATTTTTAATCAAAAGTACTTTTATATTATGATTTCAGTAGTTTCATGTAGTATGTATAATTTCTAATATACTATAGAAAATTGAATTACTGAAGTATGTAAATCATTCTACTATATAATTCCATATATATAAACAAAACCTGGGGAGAAAAAGAGGTCAGCAGCCCTTCCTCCCTGTTTGTGTTTTGACAAGGACACTGGTTTAGTAGGCTCAGATTTTTACTTTTTGTTGCTTTTATTACTCAAGACTAAGAAAATGTGGTATTGCATAGTTTGTGCACTACAAGATCTTAGTAGGTCAGTTAAAGGGAGAGGGAGAGCCTACAGTATCAGCTTTTTATTTGGATTGCTTGTCCCTTGACAGTTGAAACTTATGCAGCCTAGGTGATTATTAAGGAATTTCTTAGTTTTGCACAGAGGGCTAGGAATTGCTTTATTTTTGAGTTCTTAGTAATTGAGACTGACACTGCCAAAGAAAACTGTTCTGGTTTAGACAAAAAAAATTAAGAAGTAGGAGAGGAGGTAGCAGAGAAGTTCCAAATCCTGAGTCCTCAGAGCAAAGCTGTGGAAGATGTTGGAAGAGAATCCTAGCATCTTTCTGTTCCTTGCTCTAAACCTCACATAGTGTTCCTTTTTTCCCTGTTTATGTGCCTTCTTTTCTCTGATATTGCTGGTATTTTCTCCCCCTAGTAATTTTCCCCTGAGCCTGTTATGATTATTGAAGTTGAAAAATCCCCCAAACTGTAAGCCGTATGTTAAAAGTTGGATCAGGCATGGCACACACAAAGTTCTTGGACCAGAACTGTAGCTGAAACTTCATGTTTTTGAGACAAATAAACAAAATCTTCTTATTAGGTTATTAAATAAGTTGTCAGGTCTGAATAAGTGAAATGCAGTTTTGAAAAATCAGAGTTGTTTGACTTTTGAAACACAGCTTGTAGTATGAAATAAATGGAATTTCTACAGAATCAGAGATGTTCTGATAGTGTAAGTACTGGTTTATCAATCATGTATTTAGCCTGTTTAACAGTATTATATCTTTAAAATTCTCTGTCTGGGTACACAGCAGGCAGTTTGCATTTATGGATACAGAGAAAAAATATACAGAAGTTTAGGAAGGAAAGTTTAAGAGAGATTTCTTTTGAGGACGTTGGACAATAAAATTAATTAAGGACACCAAAAAGCAATTTTTAAAATTATATGTACATACACACACACATATATAAAATCCTATTATGTATAAGCAAAACTTGAAGATGTGGGTTTATAAAAGAGAGGCATGCCTACCTGTCATTAGTCCAAATTTCTGTGTAAATCTTTACTGTAACACTCCATTGGAGTTACTGGTAGTTTTATTGTGTTGGTGTTAAACAGTGGAAATATACATACTTGGGATGGGACAAAATTTGTTTTAACAAACATAGAGTTTAGCCTGTCATGGAAAGTAGAGAGTTGAGTCTGTCATTTAGAATCTCATAGATTACTTTTGTCCTTCTCCTGCTATAGATTCAATCTTTTTTTCAAAGTTATACAATAGAGCCCTAGTCTCTGAACTAAAAGAAAAAGAAAAAAGTTATTCAAAATACTTTACATGTTAATTTTTCCTTTTGATTCTTGAGCCTGTTTCTTCTCACTTCTTATTCTGCTTTTCCTTTCTTAGAAGTCTGTCCTTTTGTGATCAAATTTTTTTTCAAAATAACTAGTAATTACACTCACAGAGCAAAATTTAAACATTTTTATTTTGTTTTGTGTATCCAAAGAGGCTCCATATGCACTTGGGAGCTAACCATGCCCCTTTCACTGTAGCACAGAGCCAGCTGTTCATCTCTTGTTCTGACTCTGTAGCTGAAGAAGGCTACACATATTGAATAAACTGCACCCATTGTTCAAATCAGATTAAACTGGAGTTTGAGTGTCACTTGGCCAGTGAAGGGAATTAATTTTATTCTTTCTGTGAGGATAATGATCTTTTACAGAGGAAGACACAATGTCTTTGTCATTCCTCCACTGTCAGTGCCCCCACTTCATTCTCCTTCCGCTAAGTTGAAGCCTGTAAGTGTTAAGAGTTAACTTTCCTGGAGGTGTGTAAGTGGGTGGAACAACCAGCAAGCTCCCTACCAGGAATGCTGACTGATGGAGTAAGAGCTCCAGGAGAGAACATCCCAGCTCATAGACAAGGATCACAGCAGGATATGATTTGGAACTTGCTAATACTTCAGTTTGTCTCTGCCCTTGGCCTGACTGGTGTTAAAGAAGTGATGGGCCAATATGTTCAGGAGACTTACACAGCACTGATCCTTTGCCTGCTTGAGAATAAATACTGTCCTTTATTATTAATTAAGTACTCCCAGTTCAAGCAGTAGATGGCCTTTTCCAAAAGCACACAAAGAATAGAAGAAAATTTACTGTATGTCTCAGATATTCTGACACAAGATAAGTTAGAAGTGACCTAAAGAAGAAAGGACATCTTCATGTCCTTTGTGAACAGTTTCAAAATCCTGTGAGGGATCAATCTGTGTGAAGATGTGAACACACAGCAAACAACATGGCTTAGTTGCTCTAAGTTGATAAATGTGCAATCTCTGTGCACAGGGTTTGTGCTACGTTTGTATCTGTGCTACGACCTTGTGCTGTGGGTCGTGTGAGGAAGGCACTTATGCAACTGCCTGAGTTATACAGAAGGCTCTGCTCTTGTTTTGTAGCTCTCCTTTTTCAGCTCCCAGTTTGCAGGACCACTTAGTTCCTCTGGGCATTGGCCTTCCTTCCTGTGTCAGATATCACTCTGTACAATACAAACCTGGAAGTCTTACCCTGGTCAAGGATTCAAGAAGTGGTCAGTTTGCTGTAAAGTAGCTTTAATACCTAGGGAATATTATTTTGTGTGTTGTAATGTCATCGCTGTTAAAAAAACAAAAACAAACAACCCAAACTAAAATTAAAAAACCCCTCCAAACACCCAAACTGCCCCAGTCTCTCTCCTTTTACAGACTTGGGGATGATGCTTTGTAAGTCAGAAAGTCCATTTCTGTAAAAGAGCAGCACTTCTGTGTCTCTAGTCTGTTCATTCATGTGGACAACATGACTACAGGTAGTAGCATCCTTTTAGTCTGCCAGCTTGTTACCTGAATTGTGAGCCTCAAGTTGTATTCCCCAAGATCTCCTCTGAATTTACAGCCATAAAACTTCTTGCAGAGCTGGATCAATATTAACACTGAATCACAGGCAGTGAAAAAGCATGCTGAGAAGCTCACTGTAGACACCCAAAGTCTAAGGATCCAGAGAAGGACTAAGGAAATGCAGAAATAAATAAGCTTAAGCAGAAGTGAGCTAAAAGCAGAACCTTAAAAGGAAAGTTTCCATGACCCCTTGAAGAGAAGCAGCATATTGCAATGTGCTTCAGCCCTGTAAACAGGGTGTGTGGTTTCCTTCAAAACAGTTGGATTTAGAAGCTAGTATTACTTTTAACAAGTTTTGGACCTAATTTTTTAGATTTGTTTCAGAAATAGTGGTTTTTGTAATTGAAGGAACAGACAACTTGGAGGCAGTGTGGGGTTAAAATCCAGATCTCTGTGCTTCAACTGCACAGAAAAGAGAACTGGGACAAGATCACTCAGAGCTTTAACTCAAAAATGCATGTCTCTTCAAGTTAGTTATCTATAGCTATTTCCCCTCTCTCAGCTACTCCTACCTGTCCAGCAAAAATATTCCATCAACTCGCAAGGCAGCCACTGAACCGCTGCAAAGTATAGCTTGATCTGCTAAAGAGTGGTCAACATCTTACCTTAATGTGATGGACTGTTAATTTTATGTTTGTTTTTTAAATCAAAAGTGTGAAACATGCAAAATTAATAAATACAAACCATAACTGAGTGGATAGCTGTGTAGGAAGGAGATTGTTCTCTGCACATGGTGCTTAACAAAATCTTGCCTGTTGTTTCTCTGTATCTGATAATTGCTGACTTTCCTGAAAGCAGTTACAATCAGCTGTCAACAACAACAAAAAAACCAGCAAAAAGCACACACACACTGAAAAGAAACACAGTAGAAATGAAGATGTTAGAAGCAAAACTTTTTAATAGTTAAGTAGCTAAAAACTACTTTTAGAAGAAGTTTTGCTGATGTGTGTCCTTCTTAAGCTACCATTTACCCCAGTTCCCCTGAATTCTTTAATGTAGCAAGCTGTTTGTGGCAAAGGATTAAACCTGACTTGCTTGTCACTGGATGTGATACATCCCTTCCATCCCTCTCCACCAGGCAGCAGAAGTGATGGAGATTTAACTAGACTAAATCAAAACCAGCTTCCAGAAGACAAATATGATTTTAAATTGTTTTCATAACCATGCAGTGGTTTAGATTACATTTCTTAATGAGTCTTTTTTAATATAAATGTGTAACAGTGGAAAACATTTTAAACCTGATTTTATTGGTCTCTTTGAAGGGCATTAGGACTGTTTAGTCTGATAGACAGTCTGTGGCCTCCAGTAGTGCCTGTAAAAGTTCCCGGACAAAGTCAAGACTCTGAAATGGTAAGTTTTGTTATTAGGGATATGATTTTTTTCACTCACAACTAGTATTTTTGTTGGTGGTATAATCATGTTTACTTTGGGAATCAAGACTCTCTCTCTTTTTACCTACCAAGTTTTGTTTTACTGATTCTGACAACCACCGGAGCTAACCTGAAGCCCTCTAAATCAGCAACATCTCTCTGAAATGATGCAATTAGCCCCTTATTAATTCTCTAGAGCTAGAATGATAAGACATCTAGACAAATTCTTCCTCTCTTCTCCTTGCAGGAGTAAAGAGATACTAGGTATCATGGAGCCTGCTGAGAAATCTATATACAAGGATGTTAACTCATTCTTTAAAAGCACTTTTCAGCCTTAGGTTTGAAAGCACTTTTCTGAAGATTAACTTTTATGAAGACAGAGTGACTGCTGGAATCAGGTCTCTTACTAGTTAGAATGACTTTGACTGACACTTGTTTCATATGAGGTCAGAAGGATGAATATAAAAGTAATTACTAAAGATTAATGAATGTTTCTGTGACTTGAGGGAGTGGGAAAGTATAGAAATAGATTTCAAGTATGTTACTATTTATCTGCAAAGCTGAAATCATGTCTGTAATTTTACTTCAAATAGCTTTTGTCTTTGAAAAGCTTTTTTGTCTTCTGTCACATCAAATCATCTTTTTGTCTTCTGTCACATCAAATCATTTTGTTAATACGAGGCCATTTGAGAAGCTTATGGGTAGCCAAGTGCTTGGGCTTTCTTGATGTTCTTTGGGAAAAGGTTAGTGGTATTAAAAATTGGGTTTATACCAAGGGAGTCAATATGGAAAAAAAAAAAGAGAGCTGGAAATAAACAAGTTTTAAAACCAGGGAATATTGAAGATGGATATTGCTAGTTATTTCTAAAGTCCAAGAATCTTTCCTCTGCAAAGTAGAGTGTTCTTTGTATCATCCAGGGGTTTATATTGAAGAACAAAAAGCTCAGACCTCAGTTAAAAATAAAATCGAGACTGAAACTGAGTGAAATAGCTGTGCTTTCTTTTACTCTTCCTTTCATCAGAATATTTTGGAAATCTCAGAGGAATGTATGGGTTTTTGCATTAAAATAATGTGGGCAACAGAATGGGAATATATATGGCTGAAGCAGAGCACTTGAATGTCATTTAGTGTTGTTATGACTCTTGTTATTTCTTAATTTTTTCTGTTTTATTAGCAATCTAAAAATGGAGGAAACTTGCCATAATCATGTAACTTACTCTTCTGTTATGGCTTTGAAATAGAAATTAATTCCACAAAGAGCCAAAACTTGCATTCTGATGCTCCACATTTTTGGCTGGGTGCAATTCTTTCAATTGAGATATGTTTTTCTTGATACAAACAGTATAGTATATGCACAGTTTTATGGAAGCAGTTTTATACATCAGTATATAAATAATATTGCCAGCACGATGATAATGTTGTTGGGAAGTGATCTGTGGAACGGATTTCTTTTGAGCCATATGTACGTTCAAATACCTTCTTTAATGCTGTCAGAGGCAGACAGAGTTTGGGTATCAGCTTCCTTTGCCTTTGTTTTTCTTTAAGCAGTTTCTTTTTAATGGGTGGGCAACTGTCTTTAATATATTCATATTTCTTCTATTAAATTAAATGTTTTATTAACAACAAACGTTGCTAAAAGAGTATTTTACCATATTTGCAATAAAAATTATCTGCTAGCATTGTCTTTTCTTTTCTGAGAAGTCTTTCCAGCTTGGGACCTCTCTAAGTGGTGATTGATAAAGTTGTTACGTCATGGTACTTTTTAAGGGGAAAAGAAAAATCTGGCATACCACAAAGAGAGCTGTTCTTGCAGCTCTTGCATTCCTGTTCTTCATTATCTCCTTGGGCTGTCCTGGATTTAATTTGGCAACTTTAAAAGTTCGGCAGCTGTTTACTATCACAAAAACCCACCCACATGCAAAAGTCCTCAAATCTCAGAAAAGCTATAGATGCTAAAAAAGAAAAAAAAAAAAAAAAAAAAAAAAAAAAAAAAAAAAAAAAAAAAAAACAGAGACTAATCGACACACTCCTACCACGTAATAAAAATACACCAAACAACAAACAGCACCTTGCAATAGTCACTGTGTTTGCCAAGTGTGTCAAGTTATGGGTTGTTTTTGTGATGAGGATCAATGTTAGATTATGGAAAGAATGATACACACAAGCTGATTTCACTTATAACTTGTGACTCTTGCTTTATTAACTCAACTTCTACATCATAGTCCTTGTTATTAACCATATAATTTTGCTTCTCCATCCATCTTAAAATGTACATTGTTTTGTTCCTTTTGCCTATTATTGTAAAACTTGATCAGCTAAATTAAAGTGCCTTTTTTATGGTCACATTTCTTTTTCTTATTTTTTAATAGATGACAACCAATCTTCCTCCTCCCAGCTTCTGTTACATTCTTACTGTTCAGTCTGGTGAAATACATGTGGAAGTGGATGAGGAAGAACAGATTTCTAATTTGTACCAGCCACCAGCTGTTCATGGTCTAAAGGAAATTCTTCGGGTAATCTGCTTTACAAATCAGATAACAAATTCTTTTTACCACTGATTTCTGGTATCACAGTTGTCTCATTGCCTATTTTTGTGCCATTTTCAGATCGATGGTTGTAACAAGCGATGTAGCTTCTGGGCCCAAGTGTTCTATCGAAGGCTGCAGGTAATCTTTTTATTTAGCAATGAATTCAACAGTATGATTCAATATAATCAGCATAATGTTTATGTGAAGAAGATTCATCTCGTTTAGGGGTAACTCCAATGCCAGGACTATCTTTAAGAGTTGTATGGGCAGAATTATCACCATGTGAAAGGTAAAACGAGCTGCATCACCAGTTTCAATGCCAGTCAGCTTAGAAAGTTAATTATTCCTGAATAAATTGCTACCTAACCAGAAATTATAATGTACTCTGGAGAGGGAGCTCACAGGAAGTTAGTTGAGGGTCAATTTATAGCTGAATGCTGTCCTTAGGAGCCTAGCAAGGAGCTCCCAGTTGGTTGGGTGTTGGGGGATAGAGTGGAACAGATGATGGTTATATAAAAATACAGTTTTGCTCTTTTCATGCTAGCGTGTGGGTGATTTTCATTGACTTCCATAGAAGCCCCTCAGGCAAATTTGGCTTTTATGGTCCAGTAAGTAGTAAAAGGGAGGAACTCTTAGGTAAATACATCTGCCATCCATACCGTGCCGGAAAGCTTACAATTATATTCTGTTTGTTTCTGAATGATGCCATGATGTTCTTTCAAAATGTTGCTAGCTCCCTTAGTAGTTAAAGAAATTTTTTTTTTGCTGATTTATTTATTTTTTCCTGGCGACTGGATCCTCAGTACAGCCAGCACTGAATTCTAGCAGAGAATAATTTGCAATTGTCCATCAGCTCCACAAGAAACAAAGTGTGAATCAAAGCATATGAACCAAAGACAAAGAAATTCCAGAAGGGCCAGCAAAATAGCTGGAGATGCTTCCCACAAGTTTGAGACATAAATTTAATTTAGGTCTTGCCCTTTTGCTTCAAAAGCCAATGAATTATGATTTAATTTTTAGGCAGGGAGTACTTTTAACTACTGAGATGAGGGGTATCTCTTGTGTTTTCTCCGTGCTAGTTGTGAATGTAACAGAGCATTTGCAAACATGGAATTAGGGCTAGCTGGATGGGATCTTTAGTGTGCCAGAAGAAAGATGGACACATACATTAGTAAATTCCTATTTCCAAGAAACCTCTTCTAGTGAAAAATGAAATAAAATTGCAGACTAGGGGCATCCTAGCCAAACGTTTTTGAATTCAGGAATGTTAACTTCTGAAATTCTGATGCGGGTTATCAGTATTCTTGTGTAAAAGCACTTCATCACTGAATTAGGGAAAAGATGAAGCATGCAGGAACAGATGTGATATTGAAGAATGGAATATTGAGTAGCAGAGAAAAAGGTCTATGATTTTTTTTCTTGCTCCTAGGAGGTTTATTAGTTTTGTTTTTTTTTTAATGTCTATTCACTTGCTGAACTGTAAGCACTAAATTTTTGTAAGTGAACAACATGAGTGCTTGTCCTTTTTTGAAAGTAATGATGGAAAAGCAATAGAAGATATTCTTCTTATGTTTAACTTTATGGATAACTGCTCTAGAACTGTAAGGGTATTTTACCTGCTGCTAGTGTATCACTTTCCTAGTCCTCCCAGAATATCCCAGAATCTTGTTTCCTGCAGCTGCCTTTGCCAAGAGATTGTACCCTTCACATGCCAAATCAAATGAGGAAGGGACAATGATTTGGTTTGTTTTGCAGATTTATTATTAAATAAGCTGCTATGTGAGCTAATTCAGATGTACCTTAAAAAATAGTATTTACTCTCTGTAGCTACAGTGTTAAGTACTTAAATTAATATGACTTAATTTGTGTGAAGGAGGATTGGAAATACTCTTTTTTTATTAGTCAGAATTCGAACTGTGGTTCAGAAGGAATATGAGGAAATATATTCCATCTGTGGTTAAGGAGCTGTCCTTCCTTATAACTCAATCCTGCTGCTATTTGTCTGTTGTGTCCTCTCTGTTCAGAACAAATTGTCACACATAGCAATATGATGATTTTATTTTTACTTGTGATTTTTGCTTTTATTATTATTTACTTTTTGGATGATTTTCCTGAAAGGCGGCCTTTCATGTGTTAGTAATTCTCAGGAGGCAGATGTAAAAATTCTTTCTCTGAAGCTGTCCTAATGTTATCTATGCAGAGGAGATGCCCAAATGTATGTAGTTACTAGGCAAAACAAAAACATCCGTGCAATAGGCAGTATATGCTGTATTAAGGCATAACTGTCATATCTGAGCTGTGAATTTTTCCAGTCACTATTTACAATTACCTCATTTGCTCTAAGAGCTGCGAGCATGAGCAGAGAGCCAGGTTTAGTGTGGCTGATGGTTTCAAAGTTAGAATTCAGCCAAAGACAAAATACTGGGGGTTTTGTTGCATTGCCTTCTGCTACAGACATGCAGCTCTGAGAATAAAATGCTGCATGAATAAAATGTCTTTCCAGGCATTATAGTATTTAATTTTCAGTTAAATGTTTTAAGCATTAATTTTTATCAATTTTTATCAGCAGACTAATTAAAAAGAGTAACAAAATCATTTTAAATTAATGAAGTTATTTAATCTTAGATATTTTAAAATATTAGAATCTGAAAATTTGTGAGTTCCTTGCACTGGTAAATATGAAATATACTTTTATGTGATATTTTTATACCTGTCGGGGGCAGAAAACTTACACTGTCAGATTTCAAATTCATATATTTCTTACTTGGGAGTTACCTAGTTCCTTAACTTTATGCATCATTGGAATATTTAGGGATATTTGTTTAACTGAAAGAAAAAGTTCCACTTTGCAACTTAGTTATGCTTGGGAATCTGATACCTGTACCTAGAAAATGTGCCCACAGAGGAATAATATTAGTAGTAGAAATGCTCTTTCCTCATTTTTTTTAAGAAAAAAAATTATATGTCTTAATAAAACCATCCAATTATCTTTTTATGTATACCATATATATAGCATAAATATATAATATATATTTTTTTAGAAAACATATTTTCAAATCCCATGTACAGTCCAAGAAAATTATGATAAAGCATGATGGTTGACTGAGGTAAAGCCAAGAGTCCAAGAGTCAACCTCAGAACGTTAATTTAAGGTAGAGATTTTTAAGGTTTGTATCTGAAGTAAGGAATAGCAAAAAATTCCAGTAAACCTTTGCCTCATTATCCTGTACAAACCCTAACTGTAATAATTTCTGTCAGTTTTATGAGTTATTTAAATATGAAGATGTTTAGTCTTTCCTTCTACTAAAAAAAAAGTAACAATTGCATTCCAATTTGTTGGTTTTTTGGTTTTTTTCCTAATCACAGACAAAACACAGTGTTCCTACAGATCAAAGAGAAATGTTGTTGTTTGTGACTGACTCCTCACTGCAAAATGTGGTTCATGGGATTCCAAAAGTTGTTGCTGTGTCAGTCACTGCGTCATGTGTTCTTAGTGTGGAAATCATAGAAGCTCTCAGTGCTGGCTCTCGATTTGTCTTCTTCAAGGATGCTCTGTGGGGAAATGGTGAGCTTTGCATGTGGTTTGGAAGCAGCTGGAGTCCCACAGAAACAACACCCTTATCTCTGACACCACAAGATGTGACCTCCAGAGAGAGGTCACATTCATTATCAGATGAAGATGAGACTTTGCAAGTTTGGGATGAGAAATTTGGAAGGGATTGTTATTCAAACTTTCTTGTAAGGTTTCTTTTTCTGTATTTTTGGCTTGATCTCAAATGTGAATGGGAACTCAGTGATGTTATTGTATGTCCACCAGTATTATTATCAGTCCTCTCTGGTGACTGTTGAATCTGATGATCAGTGTCAAACAAATTGGTGAGCTGACAGAAGGCTCAAAAATATTGAGAAATTTGAATGTCCTTAGATAGAGATATTTTATAAGCTCTCCTAAACCATCTTAGCTGCGATCTTTTGCTCCCATACAGATAATAAAATTATGATTGTTCACTTTGCTTTCATTTTTAGTCACACTTTCTTGAGGTCCAAGTTTGGTTCTGTCTGGTGACTGCAGGGCTAGTTCACATCTTGCACCTTTAGTCACTTCCAGAATGTAAGTGAACTGGAAGTACAGAGCTGTGCAAAAGGCTGTGTGTCCTGAAGCAAAAATCTCTACTCTGGAGAATAAAGCATTGCATGCACCTGCTCTTTTTAATCTTTGAAGCAAAGCAGGGCCACCTGAAGGGGTGCCCAAGCTTTTTACTTAAAGCGAGATGCAATGCAGTCTGGGTGGCATCAGACTCTCCCCTGGTTTGTTCAAATTTTTAATTTCTTTTTCTTCAAATTCAGATTTATTTTTTTTTCTCCCTGGGAGTTGCAAAGTGTAACAAGATCGTGGTGCGTGTGTCGCTGAAAGCAAAATATTTTGTCATTGAGAAAACCTGATGGAGTCTATTCATCTATTTGGTAGCTGGCAGAGATTGTTGTCTTTATTGGCTGTGACAATTAACGTGGTCACCTTTTTCCTTGTTACTGTACTGAGTTGAAATGTCTTTTTTGGCAGGTAGGATTATTTGTGTTGAACGTACTGTTCTCTTATTACAAAAGCCTCTTTTGTGCTCGGCTGCCGGTGCTGACCTCAGTGAGCTGACTGGCCCTGTCAGACTCGATGAGCTGGATTCTACAACACAGGCCAACTCCGTTTGTGCTCTGAGAGGTTTGTATGGCCTTGCCTGAAATGAATGCGGTTAATTATTTGTGCTCACTTTAATCTTTTGTGTCTTTATATTGATTTCTTGCACAAACAGCATGGAGGGATAAAAAAAGCATGGCATTGCTGTGGGTCACTAGGATATTTAAGATTTTATGCTTCTTTGTGGGCTCTGTTTGCCTTTCGCTGGCCAAGCTCTACTCCCACTCACTCATACCCCAGAATAAATGTTTAATGCACAATCTGTTTCATTATATTCCTTCCTTCACTGTCTTCTTTCAGGAGCCTTCTGTTCACACCATCAATGTTGATGTTGGCAACAATGAGTTATACCAATATTTTTTAGGCAGATGGGTAAGATATGTTACCCAGATCTTGAATGGTAGGGGTTAGTGACTGATTTCCCTGGAGCTTTGCTGCAGTAGGACAATTTATTTTTTTACCATAGTAATTTAGGATAATGTGGCCAGTATTTGCTCACCAACCACTTTGGATCATAGCTTTGTCTAATATCTTGGTCTTACCACTAACCATGCAGAAACATTTCTTACTACAGATTTTCTACTGTTTCCAAATCATGCAGAAATATTCTCTGCTGTGTATTTTCTAATGCTTTGTCCAGACAGCTTCTTCAACCTCCCAGTTTTACAGTGCCTATGAGAAAAAGTCTTTAAAAGCCCATCAACTCTTCAAGGCTATTTTCTATCTTAATTTAACTTGTATTATTCCAGTAGCCCTTGAAGAAAATTCTTGATACACTGTTACATTTACACCTTCAAATATTCACTGGAGCATTTGAAATTAACTTCAAAATTATGACTAATAATAGTTTTCAAATTAATTCTTCAGCTATAATATGATAGACTGAGAAGGCAGTTTGAAACCAAACAAAGCCTTTACTAAACATCTGCTGCTAAGGTAGAGCCACAACTTAGCATTGCCTCTGTGATTAATTACTGGGCACCTTGCAGTGACAAATGTTGAACAGTGTATAATGAAAACCAAGCACAACTAGAGGCACTTCAGTCAAAGCCTTGGTTGTTATGTACATCTTGCATTGATACAGCTACTTGAAAGATATTTCTGTCACTGGGTGTGAAATGCTTTTTGACTTTTTTTTTGACCTCTCCAGTAGTTATGTTAAGAATTGTCACTCCTCTGCTGTTAATTTTGTGATTATGAGAAGTGCCTGTCTTCTTTTTTCTTGTTGACAGTGTTCATAATAGGATAAAGGAAACATCTCTCTGTCCTTTCTTTTTCCAGCAGACCAAAGAAAATACACCTTTGTGATCTGTTGTGTAAACAAGTACTTACTTTACACACATAGGAGATGTCATGCTTTGCCTGTATTACGGATAGAAGAATGACAAAAGAAGAAATTAATCCTACAACCTTGTCTTGTTTAATCTGGAATTTGTGCAGGCTGGCTGTTATCAGTATGTTCCCACACCTGAATGCCAACATAGAATATAAAATATCTTCTTTATACTTATGCTGCTGCAATATATATAAGAAAACTCTTGTGTGTAATGACATATTTTAATAGCATTCAAGAGATGTATTCACTGGTTTGGGTTTCAGTTACTTAGTACCTACATCTTTCTGCTGAACTAATGAAACTAATAGCATTGACCCTTCGTTGGTGGGAGAATATACTTCTGGTGGAGTAATGCATGAAGGGGGATGTATCATCTCTAAAATTCACTGTCTCTTATCTCTTAAGTCAGAGAGTTGTTAGTCCGGCTTTCAATGAGAAGCAGTTATTACTTCATTCATTCTTCTTTGTGCGTCCTCTCATTTCTTGTACTTTTGGTCACCTAAGTGTGTTGCACATTGGCATCTTCCTACCTAGCAAGGAGGCTGCACAGGCTTTCTCTACCCCTTCTTGAAGGAGTGTGCCTTCCTGAAGGAACATCTGAAGTTCCTCCAGTCCAAGCTCCTGCTTAAAGCTGGGCCCTGAGCAACTTGGTACAACTCTGGACTGGATGTTCTTCAGAGGTTCCTTCCCCACCAAAATAGAAAATGTTCCAGTTCAAGCAGATGCAATGAGTTTGTCAAAAATCCTTGTTTCCGGGAAGTCCAGTCATACCAGATCTGGGATAATGGAGTGTGCTGCTCTTCAACAGATGAGTGAAAACCTGTGGTTGCTTTCTAGTGAAAAGTTTATTCTTCATTGCAGGATGAATCTGTGGTTTTCACCTGTGATTTTGGGGTTAATAGTTTATTTTCTTATCACTATGCATTGCAAGGTAATTTCTAATCTTTTTGCTGTATAGTAGCAGTCAGGATGACTTAAATGTTGGTAGTTCATACGGCACAGAACTGTTTTTTCCTCTTAGTCATGCTTTGAGCAAATCCTGCTTAGTCTGTACCACATATGATATGTGGGAATATTACTTGATTAATGCTATTTGCCTAGTATATGACTCACCAACAGTGATTGAATTTTGACGTCAGATATTTTCATATTTAGGCCTTTACTCAAGCGTGTGGGGTTTTTTCAGTTTCTGCTTAATAGTGGGACTAAAATGGGGTCAGTCAGTTTACCTAGATTTCCCTTTTTTGATTGAATTTTTGTCTTTCCTGTCCCATTAATTAGGAAAACTGATTGGGAGAAAATAATCCCAAACAACAACTCCATGTTTTCCTTTTTTCAACCAGTGTTCCTTGTCATTCCACACGTGGCAGACCTGCATTTCTAGGTGTTGTCCTATTGTCAATCTCTTCTTAATGGTGCAAGTCACAACCCTAAAAAATAGACTAGAGGTAAAAATCTAATTTTGGCTGTGTGCATTTTCATTTAAAAGAAGAATCTTGGGAAAATGTCCAAAAGGTTTATGCATGTCAACCAAAATCTAGAGTCTTGTTAACGGTGTGCAGCAGTTCAGCATCCTAAACTTGAGAAATCACTTTGCATATAGGGTGCACAAGACTGCCGCTGGATTACTACACATTGCTGCTTTGAGTTGGTCTGACTTCAGTGATGTCTGGTGGTTTTATCAAAGGAACTCTACATTATCATCAGAGTAATCTTTTCCACTAGACATATTCTCATCAGTATGATCCTGATTGATTTTCTTCAAATGTACTTTCACTGGAATCTTGCAGTTGGAATATGGTACACAACTGGGAGAGAGTGAAAAGTCTTAGAGAAGAAAGGGATTTGTTTTGGTTTTAAAATGATTTTTTAATGATGAAGGAAACATACTCTGCAAACTAATCAATAGCTTTTTGATGAACCAGAATCATAAAATCATAGAATCGTTTAGTTTGAAAGGGATCCTTAAGATCATCAAGTCAAACTATTAACCCAGCACTGCCAAGTCCACAACTAAAGCATATCCCCAAGTGCCACATCTGCATATCTTTTAAATACCTCCAGGGCTGGGGACTCCACCACTTTCCTGGCAGCTGATCAAATGCTTGACCCCTATTCCAGTGAAGAATGTCTTCCTAATATCTGATATAAACCCCTCTTGTTGTAACTTTAGGCCATTTCCTCTCATTCTGTCACTTGTTACCTGGGAGAAGAGGTTGACCTCTGCCTGGTTACAAACTCCTTTGGCAGTTGTAGAGGACAAGAAGGTTCCCCCTGAGCCTCCTTTTCTCCAGGCTAAAGAACCCCAGTTCCCCTTCATCAGCTCCGTTGTCCTTCTCTGAGCCCGCTCCAGCCCCTCAATGTCTTTCTTGGAGTGAGGGGCCCAGAGCTGGACTTGAGGTGCAGCCTCACCAGTGCTGTGTACAGAGGCACAGTCACTCTCCTGATCCTGCTGGCCACACTATTGCTGACACAGGCCAGGGTGCCATTGGTGTTTTTGGCTACCTGGGCACACGCTGGCTCATGTTAGCCACTGTCAATGAGCATCTCCATGTCCTTTTCCTCTGAGCCACTTTCCAGCCACTCTTCCCCCAGCCTGTGGCACTGCCTGGGGTTGTTGTGACCAAAGTACAGGACCTGGCTCCTGGCCTTGTTGGATCTCACACCACTGGCCTCAGCCCATTGATCCAGCCTGTCCAGATCCCTCTGCAGAGCCTTCCTGCCCTCCAGCAGATCAACACTCCCACCCAGCTTGGTGTCATCTGTGAACTCACTGAGGGTGGAATTGATCCAGATTATTGATTGAAATACTAAACAGGACTGGCCCCAGTACTGAGCCTTAGGGAATACCACTGGTGACTGGCCACCAAGTGCCAGTGGACTTAACTCCATTCAGCATTCACATCATTCAAAGAGAACCATACCCATGGAAATTCCTAGTTTATCACAAACACTGAAGAATCAAAATTATTCCTCTGAGAGTCCATGTGGTAAAATAGAGTAGCTTATTCTGTCAGATAAATGCCTGATGTTTTGTTTTACACTTAGAAATTGAGTCATAAGTGTTGTATTTGAGAAGCAACTTTCCAGATTTTCAGACTCACTGTCCTCTGCATTCCCAAAGAAAATTACAATTTTGTTGTTTAGATGTAGCTCTCTCCTTGTCCCAGGAGAACCAGAAAAGCAAGGGATTAACATCCTATCTTACAGTCCAGACACTGTAAATGCTCCATAGTCTCCAAAGCTTTCTTCTGTTGAATGTGGTATAGAACCATGAGATTCTTGCTCAACAGAGGATGGATTTTTAAGTCTGTAGTTCTGTTGTACTAGTGAGGTTTTATTTTAGTGTAGTTTCATTCTTACAGGTGAATATTTTTCTCTATAAATAATGCTCATAATTTCAGTATATTGTTACCATAAAATATAATATACTCTTTATTGGCTTCTCATAAAATTCTGAATATATTTTTTCTTGCCAAAACTAGCGAGGCCCTTTTTATTAGTCCAAAGTATCCTTGGCATTCCCTTCTTATGCACACACATAAGACTGTGAGCCAGATCTAATCTCTGTTAAATCTGTATAAATGAAGAATAACTCCATTGTTAGTGGAATTTAATCTGCATTGTTGTTTTCAGAAGAGATTGGGGCTTCTTATTGGTTTGTATTTTCTAAATATCAATATCAAGCTATTCGATCTGATGATTTTTATAGCTGTCTATTGCCAAGAGAACATCAGAGGACCAGAAAGAAAGCAAATAAGCAAAAACAAATCAGAAAAGCAGTGAAATCCAAACCAAAAGAACTGAGCCTGTTTGGAAAGTTAATTGTCAATTATCTACTTTCTGGTATTTTTAGAATGTAATACTCTGCTGTACTTTCATCCCTTGTTGGAGGGACAAAGGAGAAAGGGAGATTGTTGGAAGAGCTGATTCTTGCTCTGACAAGTCTTAAGCTGTGGGTCAGAAAGGCTCAAACCTGCTGTGAAGCCAAGAGTGGCTGTGTTTGCTGGCTTAACATAAGCATTTTGTTAAGAATTCCATGTTCTGCAGGTACTGTTGTTGGAGTTAATGAGAGCACTGCTTTCTCCTGGCCTACATGCAACAGATGTGGCAATGGAAAGTTGGAACTGTGTCCCCAGGACAGGTGAGAGTCAGCATGCTCCAGAGCACTCCAGGTGTTTTGTAGATGTAGCCATAACAGCAGTAGGTGATGCAATGATTCCTGCAGGCACAGGCTGCACTTTGCTCCTTCCTAGAGCTGAGACATAGTATTTTTATTGCTGATGAACTGATAAAACCTGCAAGGTTACATTAATATATTAAGAAAGATACAAGTAGATATGAAATGGTTTGATTTTGCTGTTACTAGTTTTTTTTAAACCAATCTTGCTCATAAAGGTTTCATAGCCTACTGCATTATCGTATTACTTTTAATAAATATGCCCATAAACCATAGGTCTGATTTTAAGTTTCTTTAGAAGTAGGCACATGTGTTTGTGTGTCTTGCCTTGTTAATCTGTGTATCCCCACTTCACTTTTATACTGGACTATGATCTCTGCTACAATTGATCGAGGTATGAAAGAGTTGCATTTCAGACCTATTAAATTAGTCACCTTTCTAAAAAGGGTTTTGAATTATTCTGGCTGTATGTCTGTCCTGAATGTGAAGACTGATCCTACAGGACCTGTTGCCGCCTGAAATGCTGAACCTGTGTCACACTGACATAATTTTGGAAAGCCTCCCCTGCAGCTGCCTAACCAGCTTGTGCTTGCAGAGTGTGAGATAGCTGGTGGAATAAAAGCCTAAGGGATAAGAGTGGTCAGAGTGTGGAAGGAAGGCAAGAAGGAAGGCAGAAAGGCAGGAAAGAAGGAAGGAGCTTTTTCTACTGGAAAAGCTTACAAAAAGCATAAGGAGAAGTTGTGTTGATCTTATTGAAATAGATAGTATTTTTCTAAAGATGAAAAGATTCACCCTTTATGTTTTGTTTTACAAAAAAAAGGCTGAAAATCAAAACCAGGTATCCTGTATTATACTGTCATACAAAAAATAAGGATGTGTCTGTGTTCACATAGTAATGCAGTCCAATTAAAAAAGTATCTCACCTGTGAAGGACAGTTTTGCTTCATTTGGAGAACAAATGAAGTATCAATATTTGTTTAAGAAGTGCTTCCAACAAGCACTTTAGCTGAGCTTAATTTTGTGCATGACTTAAGTGTGCACTGAAAACATTGAACATTTGCTGAATGAAGGCCTAAGTCAATAATTCACTTTGGCCAAATCTATACTACACATTTTCTATTGCCATAACTTTTAGGAGGTTATGAGATTAATATTTGCTTAAGTGGGGTGACTATAAATAGCAACCTCTCTCCATGCTGCCAGAAATTATGAAAGAAAGATCCTTTTGCCAGAAGAGTTTAGGTCCTCCAGGAGAATTACTGCCAACAGAAGAGTTGTATTTGATATTATCAACTGAATCTCTACCAGGGCTTTGCTACTAAAAGTCTACCAGCAAAGTATTTTAGAGAATACACTAATTGGGGTTTTATTTCTTTTGGTTTATGACTGATAGCTTGTTCATTTCTCTATGTTTTTCCATCATTATTTTGTGTGTTTCAGAGAATTGCTATATTGCAACCAGTGCTCTGAAGTTGTCACAACACCAGTTTTGAAAATGCAGCTGGAAGTCTTCTTGAGTTGCCCATCCCGATCTCAAAGTACAGTAAAAGTAAAGGTATGGCATGAAATGAGTGTTGGTGTATCGGGTGCAATGAGACTAGATGTGCAGACACATAGGTATTCTAAGCCACACTTCTATGAACAGTTCTGCCAGAAGATAAATTAAAGTATGTAAGACTATCCCATAATTTAATGTAATACTAAATCTGTATTTCATTGGTCTAAGAACCCAGTTCCCAGATCTTGCTCAAATAACGCAGTCATTGAGTTCACCCTGAGGTTTGCAAACTGTTCTGTGGCCCAGATGAAGGGTTTTGTTAGGTTGGGCCTTTGGAAACCTCAGTCTACAGAGCCTAAAGGAATGTGTACTTTTTAGACTTCCATTCTGAACATCTTTTGTGTCACCTCTCCTCTGCTTTCTTGGCCAGAGAAACAAAACTGTTTTAATTTATCATTAAAATGATAAATCTTTGTTCTATGTGACTGCAAACAGAACGTCTTTGAACACTTAAGATTTTTGTCATGAACGAAACCTGTGAATTTTCTCATTCCAGCTGTTGCAAAGGACAATCTCTTCTCTCCTGATGTTCTCTGCCAGTGAGGATGGGGTAAGTATAATGAATGCTGACCAAAGGAAATTAAACTACAGAACTTAATATAAAGGCAGAGTACAAATGTGTTGGCAGGTCAGCCGTGAGTTTTGGTGGCAGTGTCTTGAAAATCTCCAGTGATGGAGATTCTGACTTTCCAGGCAGTTTGCTTTGGAACTGTTCTAGGAGTGGTAAGAGATTTCACTACAAGTGAAATTTTTTTTCCCTTGTCCAGGCTGTGATTTGAGTGGGCTGTGCCCTTTGGTAATCCCACCTTCCAGCTGCTGTTGCCCTGCCATCTCATCACCCTCCTTTTCAGAAGGGGGATGTTGCAGATGGGCTGTGTAGCTTCAGCTCAGCTGTGGATCTGCAGAGCTACCTGCAAACAGCACTCAGAGCTGCCACGGGCAGTGCTGGACTTGACTCCATTCTCTGGCTGAGAATCCAAAGACAGCCAAGCTTCCCACCTTTTGGGTCTGGTCTTCTAAATCCTATAAACCACAACTGCTTTGTAACAGCACAACGCTGAAACTACTGGCACATGGGAATAGTAGAAGAATTTGCAAAACGCGTGCAAGATATTCCTTCATGATTGTATGAATGAAACACACACGAGCCGTGGAGATTCATGGACTAAAGTACAGTTTATGTAATCATGAAGTAGTTGTTCCTTTAATCTGAGATATCAGAAGAACCCTGACACTTGGCACAGTGACCCAGATTTATTGTGGGTGAGGGAGGCATCCAGGTAGGTGCCTGGCTGGCATTGGCTGCTGGATGGTCGGCAGCCTTCAGAGAGTCATTAACTCTAATTAGGATTCCAAGATTTTCCCTCTCCCTTGCACATGAATGGGAGCAAAGGTCGGTTTGTTGTCTTGTCTAATCATCCCAGTTAAATATCTTCAGTTAGGTGATATGTTCTAGGGTCAGTTTACTTTCTCTGTCTTAACAAGTTTTCCAGCATTTTCCTATTACATGCTCCATGCTTTTAGTGGGATTTGTGCTTAATATTTAAAGCGGAAAGTTACTCTGAAAAAAATTATTTTTCTTATGCTGGAGGAGGGTGTATATTTCATTTAAGCAAAGAGATACAAGAAATTTCCAAAATGTGTTTGCTTCTTTAATAGCAGTTAAGTCTTGTTGAGTTTTACAGGATGTGTCTGGTGTAGTTACAAAACATAGTTCTTTTTTGAGTTATTAGAATTCAAACAACCTCTTTTTCATGTTTTAGTGTGTATAATGCCAGTGTTTAGAAGTCTGGCAACTCAGGTTTTTTTATTCCCTGGCTGAAACACAGGGATAAAGATTAGTCTCAAGAAATACCACTTTAGGTGGCATTTTTTTGCCAGTGCTGCTGAAGTTTCTGAGGGTGTAGCTTTGTAATCAATTCTTTTGGCAGGAAGGTTGGTTTTAGCTGTCACTGGCCCTGGTCACTTGTTCCTCACCTTGTGGCAGCCCTTCTGCTGCACCAGTAGAGTTGTTTGTGCAGCTGCACAGTGAACTGGACTGCAAAACCGGTCTGGGGTAAAAATAATCTAGGGAAAAAAAAAAGAAAAATTATTGTTTATACCTTGAACCAGGTAATGCCATGGGTATCACATACCTGTACAGGAGCACAGCACAGATGAAGGCAGGGGCACAGTCAGAGGCTGGCTGTAGGCAAGGCCTATTAGGGAAAGAAGTGGATGTGAACCTGCCACCTGAGATACCCTCTAAAAATATTCAAAATATCAACTATGAGTGTTAGCAGTTCTTGTGTCAGCATGCTGTCTCCTTAGTGCAGCCTTGCATCCCTCTCCTCCACGGAGAACACAGCCTCTGCAAATTCACTCAGGCACAACTCGGAGGTGAAATGCCAGTCGGATCATTAAACAGGAGGGACTGTGTCAGTGCTGCTGGTGGTAATGCATGAACAGCAAAAAAAAGTTAAAAGGAGGGAGAGGGAGGAGACAAAGAAAGGTTACAAAATATTTTTTCCTTTAGTGGATCAGTTAGCACAGGGAGTCAATGTGTAGTATGTATATATACGCATTGCCAGCATGCATGATGTCCTGCAAGTGACAGAAAGGAAGATAAGGGGAGTGTGTGTAGGTTAGGCTTCAGCAAAACTGAGTTCAAAGTCACAGTAACTTTTTTCTTTTTTAACAGCTTGTTTTTAAAGCCTGGTAGGGCAGCAACTGAGACAGGAGTGTGATCTAATTATTGAAAATCTAATATATTCATTTTTTCCATTAGTTCTAATGCACTTTTTGAGTCCTTTAAAAAAAATTGTCTTTTGGAAGAGGATCTTGCCTGCTGCATCTTCCCAGCTGAATGCTGCCTAGAACAGAACGTCCAGCACTGTTTGTTTTACTCACCGTGCTTTTATTCCTGCAGACTTACGAGGTGCAGAGCGTGCTGGGAAGGGAGGTGGGGTTATTGAACTGCTACGTCCACTCCGTAACCAGTCACCCCAACTGTGTTGTGCTGGAGGAAATTGTTCTTCTGGAAGCTGCAGCAAGACAGAGTTGAACTCTAGTCAGCTATTATAGTATCTGTGGACTTTGTAATGTGATTATCTGTTAACTAGTGCCACAGATAATGTATAATGCAAGTGTGATAAGCATTAAGATAGTTTATTAAAACTGTGATTTATAAAGCACGTTGTGCTAACACTGAAAAAAATACCCGTGTATTGTTCAACTTTCTGAACTCTTCTTTTTCTGACCAGTGCAGAATCTAAGAATACAGTTCTTTGTTGTGTTTGCTGTTATGTAATGTAAAACATGTTTTCCTGGAAGTTTTGAATGGTTGTGATTTTTTTAAAATAATGCTGTATTTATTATATGTCAATGGAAAATATTTTACTGATATTTTGGAAATAAATACCTTGCTATGGACAGCGGATGTTGCTTTAAGCTGAGTTTTATCAGTGTATCCCAGACCTGCTGCAAAATGCTGCGTGGTGCATGAATTCTGAGGAGTTATCACTTTGCAATAGTTGTTATAAAGACAGAGATTTGAACACATATGAAGTTAATGTTTTACAGCTAATTGGTCTCTCAGCATAGAAGTTGTGTGTTATCTGTAGCTTCCCACAAAGCGGGTGTTTCATTATAGTTTCTTTTATGGTTAAGGAGCAAACTGCGTTGTAGGCCACACAACTACCCCCACCCAGACAGTGGAGACTACAGATCAGATAAATGCCAAAATCTTCCTCTGTGTGCATTGCAAGAATATAAGAATTAGAGGCTGCATGTTTTTTAGCCCCATGTAACTCTTTTCAGTGTTTAAAAGCCCCTTACAGGTCAGAGGAGGAAAAATGAGTGGTTCTGTGCAGGTCCTGCATGCAGTTAACCAGCAGAAAAGGAAAAGCAAATTTGCCACACTGGTCATTTCTGCAGCTCAGGCCAATAGTGAAAAGTCTTATGGATGTCACAATTACCAAAGGAATGACCCAGCTTTTGAATTCTCCTTTTCCCCCCACCTCCTCCAAGCATTTCAGTCTCTTACCTTCCTCCCTGTAAGGAAAAAGGAGATGACAGCCCATTCCTGTGTAGAGGTCTGTATGTGAGACTGGGGTTGCCCCTTCAAAACCATTTGTGGGTTTTTTTTCCAGGAGAAAGCTGGAGGTGCTTGTTGTGTCAGGCCATTTTTCTGCCAGTGCCCTATAGATGCTGTAGGTGCTCTAACACTGCACTACTGAGATTTAGACAAGATCTTCTGTGATCTGTTCACCCACTCAGGGATGAACAGCAGTGTTGCTGCTCTGTTACTAGCAGGGATCAGTGAAAGTCTTTGTGACCACTGACTCTGTGATGAGCAGCAGTTGCCCACTCTCACTTTCACTTGCCAGGATCAGTGAAAGTGTCCTGCTCCTGCAGTGGGCTGGAGCCTGAGGGCATCAACACCTCTGGGACTCACTACAGGCTGGTCCCGGCTCTGGAACATGTTAGTGTAGGAGCAACTTTGCATTATCTGGAATGGAAACCCCTTGGAAGTTATTTTAATAGGAATTTTAACTAGTCGTATTCTTTTAATGGTATTCTTGTAGTCCTATGCACTTTTTTTTTTTTTTTAAAGATATAGAATACAGTATTTCTGGCACTGTCCTGGACACAGAGCAGTCTCTCTTGCCGTGCAGCTGCTCGGTCCCACCAGCGCCACAGCAACCCCTGACTCAGCACTCCAGCTCAGCGAAGCGGCTCCGGGGGGAGCAGACTTCGCAACCACTGCGGCCGAGGGGTCTTCACGGTTGTTGCCACCCCTGCATCGCTCTCTGGATGCTTTGGGAAGTCACACAGCGCCCCTCGCTTGCCCTCACCTCCCCTCTCGGCCCCTGGGACCCCCTCGCCGTGTTCCCCGCCCGTGTTCAGCCCCCTCCCCGGCAGCGCAGCTTTCCCCGCCGCCAGCCCGTTGCTGTCAGGACACAGAGCAAACCAGAGCAGGGTTGACTTAAAATGCTTTTCTTTATTCTTAGAAATGCTGTAAAAATTGATATAAAAGGTTGAGCATGCTCAGTCTTTTTTTTTTTTTTTTTTTCCATCCTACTGTCTAGAATACATGGGATTTTGAATCATTTTAACAGATGTACCATAGCTGCATCGGTATGAGTAAAATGTAGAAAAGACGAAAACTACCATTACAAAAATAATTTAAGGGGAGAGAAGAAAAAAAAAATAATATATTTAGCTTTTTTTCCCTTTTTCGCAAGTTTCGTGGTGAAAGACCCAGGCATCGCTCCACGTCGCTGCCGCATTCCGAGCGCGGCCGCGGGCCCGCAGGTCCCGCCGCGGCTCCGCGCCTCCTGCCGCGCCCGGCACGGCCCGGGGCACCGCGGCACGGCCCGGCAAGGCTCGGCACGGCCCTCTGAGGTATTTATCCACCGTTTCCCGGAGTCCGTCTCTCCGTCCCGCTCCCCCCCGGTTACCGGCAGTCGGTGCCCGAGCCGGGCTGCAGGAAGGAGGCGCTGGGCAGCTGCTTGAAGAAGTGCCGGAGGCTGGTCAAGTCCCGGGTGAGCTGCTCGATCTTCTTGTGCAGCTTCTCATTCTCGGCCGAAAGCTCCAGCAGCTTCTGCTGCATCTCCTGGTTGCGCCGCTTCGCCTTGTCGCGGCTCTTGCGCACGGCGATGTTGTTGCGCTCCCGGCGCTGCCGGTACTCGGGGCTAAACCTGTCCACGCACTTCTTGCCGCCCCGCTCCTTGCCCCCGGCGGCGGCGGGCAGCGGGACGCCCTGCGCCGGCCCGGGCACGGCGGCGGCGGCGGGGCCCGGCGAGCGGGTGCTGCAGCTGGAGGGGGAGCTGCTGCCCGGCGGCTCGGGGGACGTGGGCGGCGTGGGCTGCCCGCTCAGGTTCATGATGGTCTGGGCGCAGGTGGCGATTTGCGAGGGCAGCAGCGAGGAGGAGAGGTCGCTGTCGCTCCAGTCCGGCTCCTGCTTCAGAGCGCCGCGGGAGGAGAAGGAGGAGGAGGAAGAGGAGGAGGAGGAGGAGGAGGCGGTGCGGGGCTCGGAGCCCAGCAGGGTGGTCATGGCAGCGCCGAGGTCCTTGGCGGGGTCGCGGCCGGCGCCGCCGCCCGGTGGCAAGTACTCGCCGTATTCCCCGCCCCGCTCGGGCTTGTGGTTGCTGTTGAAGAGGTCGGCGAAGAGCTCGTCGTTGCAGAGCTCCAGGTTAGGCACGGCAGACATGGAGTCAATGTAGGAGCTGAAGTCGATGGCGCTCTCGTCCTCGTACATGGCCGGGGCGGCGGCGCTCAGCTCCGCCAGGTTGGTGCCGCTGCCCCCCAGGCCGCCCCCCGCCTCCTCGCCGCTCATCCCGCAGCCGCCGCGGGACCCCGGCTTGCAGGCGGGACCCGGCCCGCCGCCGCTGCCCACCTTGGCGTCGTAGAAGTTGGCGGGCTCCAGGCACCAGCTCTTATAACATGCCGGCGAGTCCAGGCTGTAGAGAGCGGCGGCGCTCATCGGCGAGCGGGACGCGGCGCCGCACGGCCGCGGCGCGGGGGCTCCGGAGCGCGGGCACCAAACGCCGCTCCGCGACGGTCGCAGCTCCAGCCTCTGTCACGGGCAGGTGGGAGCCGGGCTGCTGCCGCTGCTCACACCGCTGCCGCTCCTACTGCTCGGTGACACCGGCGCTGCCGCTGTAGCCCCGCCGTAGCCTCCCCGAGGGGGCCGATCCGGGCTCGGGTCACGCCGTGAGCAGCGGGAGGAGGCGGGGATGGGACAAGGCGTCTCAGGACCTGGGAGTGAAACGCCCGCTCGGTCCCTTCTTATACGGCGCGGGCCCCGCCTCCTGCCCCAATGACGGGGAACGACTGTTCCCGGCACCCCCGGGGACCCGGGGGCGGGAGCGGGTGGGGTGCGCGGCCGCGGAGGCAGGGCTGCCGCCGCAGCGAGCTGCCACCTCCCGGCCGAGGGTGGCCGCCGGCCGAGGTGCCCCCACCACGGGCATGCGACGGCCCTCCCCGCACCGTCCCGTCCCCGGGAAGCGCTGCCCCGACGCCGGTACCGGCGCCGCATTCCCCCGGCTGAGCGTTGATTTTCCCTTTTTCCACGCGGGCCGGCGGAAAAGCTGGCTGAAAAAGCTGATTTTACCCCGCCGCCGCCAGCAGCACCGCGCTGCATCCCCCCACGCGCTTCCCGAGCGGCGCCTGGGATGGAGCGATACGGGGAAGATGCTGCCTGCCCCACGCGTGTCTCTGCGTATCACCCGAGCGCCCTCCGGAGGCTCAGCTCCCCTCGCTGGAGCACGGGCAGCTTCACCCGAGAAGGATGTAAATCCCCCGCTCCGGGGAAAAGGGTGTCCGCTTGGATTTCTTCTAGTAGGACACTCCGGTGGGAAAGGGGTCTCTGAGGCATCTTTAGCTGTTTCACGCTGTCTGCATGAAGACGTGCCTCTTAAAATCTTACATTAAATTATTATGCACGTTGGCGATCCCCGTCCCCCTTGCTTCCCACAAATTACTACTATTAAATTGGCAAGTATCAGAGAACTGAAAATACTTGCAGCTAAGTTTTCTAGTTACAAAAGAGTTTCTAAAAACCTGGATTCACCCCCAGGTGCTCCGCTGACTGAGTTACTAAAGAAACACACAACAAAACGCCCTTAAATTTATTTTTTAAAAAAATATTTATTTATTTATCTTCCAGAAGACCCTTCTATATTTAAGACAGGAGTATCCCAGGCGCTGGCTTTCCAGCCCAACACTCAGCTGACGCTGCTGGCATGGAGCTGCGCCCTGCGGAGCGCGGTGCCACTCGCCCGGAGGTGGCTTTCTGGGGACCGTGGGGACGTGCCGGTCATGCCGGGCCTCCTGCCCCTCTCCGGGCAGGGCTCCATCTGCCGCCACCGCAGCTGTTGCAGGACCGCAGCTGTTTATCACAGGGGTGTGTATTTTAGCATAAGTAGCTGGGAACAAGACTGGTACATGCTCTCCCTTTGGATGTACACTCCTCGTGGGAAGGCTTGTGGGATCAGGGTAAGTGTGCAGTGTCTGGCAGGTGGGGTATTACATCTGGCAGGTAAGGTTTCACTTGGAGAGGCTTTGCTTTTTAACTCTAGCACTGCCAGATGTACTATGTTTAAATAAACTTGGTTTCCTTTCTCATCAGAGGACTGATCACACAACTTCTGTCTGCACACGACCTCTATGCTTTTTTTTTCTACATTCTCAAAGAAATAATATGCCCCAAACTATTTTGCATGTTATTTTTTAGCCTTCTCTATGCCCCAGACCTTCTCTGGGGTCTCTTCATGATGCACAACTCTGCACCACCTGCCCCGGGCTTGGTTATCCAGCAGGGAACGTGGAGTTCCCGGACCCTTTGTATGAAGTGTGTGCATGAGGCATGGGAAGGTAGTTCAGAAATGAAGTGCAGTCTGATATCTACTGTCTCTCCCCCTGCTCTGCTGAAAGGGGTTAGATCTCACCCATTGTAGTCCTAAAATAATGATTTGTCTTGGAAAGCACTCATTTAACTGTTTGCATGCAGAACTGTGTTACACTTCGAGCTCACCCAAGTCCTTACCCCAAAGGTCAGCCAGCACTAACATGCCACTGCACCAGCCTGAACATGTCTATTTAATGCCCACCATGTGTTACTCCAAAAAAGACACCCAATTCCCAGCCAAGTCACCCGACCCCTGCTGGGCAGCTTGCCTCCTGGCAATTACATTCTCAAAATCCTTCAGTAGAAGGCACAGCAGAACTGCGGTGTAAACTTCAATATAAGCCATCTGTGTCACCCGTAAGCCCCACCACGGAGGGTGCAGCATTGCCTACAGGGTCTTCAGGACCTGGAGGTGTGTTCAGAACTCGTGGTCGGACCTGTCAATGCCCGTCCCATAAACCCAAGCCACAGGAGCCACCCCCGGAGGGTGAGTTGGTTTTGTTTGTTGCTGAGCTTGAGAGGTGTGATTTCAGAAGAATGTTTAAGGGGGTTCTCCCATGAGCCATGCAGGGTTGTGAAGCCCTGGGGTGCTGCAACATCTGCAACGAAGCATCCAGGATTATGTGAACAAGTGATACCTGGCACTTAGCAGAGCAGTGCATTGAAGGCAGGATGACATCCATACTCTGCTGTTTCCTGAGTAGTGAAGTACAGACAAGCCCTTGATTTCCCTGATCTGTCCTGCTGAGTGTCTGACTCACCGAGTTAAAGCTTGTCTCTGGGATCCAATAATTTTAAACAGCAGAAAGAAGCAGGTGATCAGAATTTCAAAATAAATTATTTAAAACTTGTTTGAGGTTCATGCTCCAAATCAAGTATTTAAACCTGACAAGGAAGGACAAGAAACCTTTCTCTAAGAAGCAGAAAAAAAGACAAAACCTTTACTTATTCTGGACTGCTGTCTGTGAGTCTCAGAGAAACACCAGGACCCCGCCCCCCTCAGGGATGGCAGTTAAATCACACTGTTTTCTGACTAGTTTTTCCTCATAAATAGGGAACAGGCTACTCAGGGAAGACAAGAAAACAGGGTAATGCCTCAGCGTGCTAACCTCCAGCAACCCAGCCAGGCAGGACTTTTTGGGACAGTGGGACTAGGAGTGTGACAAGGCTTTGCTAGTCTTGGGGAGCTTAAGGAGCCCTTTTGTGCTCTTGATATTATGGGCTTGAGACAGCACCAACAGGACATGACGTCCTGGGGGATTCATGGGTAAAGACCAAGCTGACAGGGAGAAAAAAGATGGGGGACTGCTATGTTTGCTGTGTTTCTCCTCTCTGCAAGAAGCAGCAGGAGTGCAAGTATCCTTTCATTCATCAGCTGGAAGCCAGCAGTGGTACACGGGGGCTGACAAGTGAATAGGACATGTAAATGAGGAGGTACAAGTTGTCTGAGGAGAGTCAAAAAACCTACTTACACACTCCTAGGGAGGGACAGTACCTGCCTGAGGTTGGTGTTGGCTCTTGTCAGCCAGCACAGTGACTGCTGGACAGCCCCTCACTGCCCTCTCGTGCCACCTCTGCCAGGGCTCGTGTCTCTCCCTTGTCCTGAAGCACTGACAGTATTTTGCTTGTCACTTGCTTTACTTGTACATCATTGCACTGATCCTGCCAACTCCCTACTCTTAGCAGCTGAAGAACTTGATGGTAAATGAAAGGGTTTTTCCTTTTAGCTCATTTAGTTGAAGCTCTGTGTTTTGTCTTGCTACAGGCGTTTAAGTCCTGGCAGGGTCAGCCCGGGCTGGGTTTGTCCAGCTGCACCTGTGGCTGCTGAGCTGCTGAGTATCATCCACATACCCAGGCTCTCAAAAGGCCAAGTTCTACTGCAGCAAAATATCTCACAACCTGTGCTCCTGGTTTTCTCACACACTTTGGTGGATACACAGCCCTTTTTTCTGATAGAGGTTTTTCATGGATTTCCATTCAGGTGATCAAATTGACAGCTACATCTTCTGTGTAATCAAATGAAATCTTGTGTGCTACAATTTACTGTGAGTGTAATGGACAAGTAGAGTCAATGTTACCCTATTCTATCCCATCAAAAAGATGAGGAAAATTCCCAGCCTGTAAATAATGTGGAAACTGTAACCAAAACTTTTCCAGTCCCTTATGGCCACTCCTTCATGTTATCAGAATGGTTTGGGTTAGAAGGGACTTTAAAGATCATCTAGTTCCAGCCCTGCTGCCATGTGCCAGGACAACTTCCACTAGATCAGGTTGCTCAGAGCCCCATCCAACCTGGCCCTGAGCACTTCAAGGGATGGAGCATCCATGCCTTTTCTGTTGCTGTGTCTTATCACTTTCACAGTGAAGAATTTCCACCTAATATCTGATATAAACTTAACCACTTTCAGTTT
Organism: Certhia americana; assembly: GCA_018697195.1. Taxonomy (NCBI): domain Eukaryota; kingdom Metazoa; phylum Chordata; class Aves; order Passeriformes; family Certhiidae; genus Certhia; species Certhia americana. The sequence continues at coordinate 111,489,569 of CM031858.1, forward strand.
AAAACCATTCTTCCTTGTCCTGTCACTGCAGACCTTGATAAAAAGTCCCTCTCCGTTTTTCCTACAAGCTCCCTTTAGGTACTGAAAGGCTGCAACAGGGTCTCCCCAGAACCTTCTCTTCCTCAGACTGAACAGCAGTCTCCTGCCTTCACTGGACAGGTGCTTCAGCTCCCTGATCATCTCTGTGGACCAAAGAACTTCCCGAGCTTTTTGCAACAAGAAAATACCCCTCTGAACACCCTATTCTGGACACATCTTCGTTTGAGATAAGGTGTGGTTCTTTGGTATTTTTGCTACAAGACCAGTGACACCATTTGGTGCTGGGGGTGTCTGCCAGAGTGTGAGCTTTCTGCGTCGGTGCCATTTCTTACAGGCAGCATAACTTCAAAATGAAATTTTAAAAGCCCATGTAATTTCCAAATGAGGCACAGCATTAATAAAGTGACTCAGCAGACCCTCAGCCTTGGGAAAAAAAAAGTTTTAAACCAGAGGTAATAAATCCTTATCCTTGATTTTTTAACTCAAAACGAAGGATTTTGGGGAAAAGTGTCTCTATGTATAGATGCTTACTTTTGGAAGCAGCTGGCTAAACCTGTGAGACCAGAAGAGCTGCAGGAAATTCCTTATTCCGTCTCTGAATTCGAGCCAGATTTATTGCTTTTGTGGAAAGATCACAGGCTCCTTCCTGTGCCCAAATGTGTGCTGCTGCTGCATCACCTCCCAGACACAGAGACCCTCAAGGTAACATCTGAACTGGGGGGCAATGGTGGGGACTAAGGGAGAAAATCCTGAGCACAAGAAGCAGCATGCAGGAACCTCTCGATCAGCTGGGAAAGGAGACAGTAGGTGGCAGTTCCAGAGTTTTCCTCTGGATTCAGCAGTACTGTTATTCTTAGCTAGAGGGAAATTAGAAGATTGGCAGGGATGGTAGGGATTAACTTAAACATGACATCATTCTATACACTAAGAAAAACCTAGTGAGAATATATGCTAATGTTTTACATAACTTCTTAGATACAACTAATGGATTTCCAGATATAGTGCCCATCCATCTGGTTATTTAATCTGAGAAGGAAATACTCTTCTGTACTTGTGAATAGTTCCCAAGTTTTGTTTTGCATCATGAGACCTGATGCAGTCTCTGACTGATCTTCACATCATCTTAACTCTTTTCTGGGAGCCAAATAAACCCACCCCATAAAGCACTGACCCCAGCAATGAGAGGATTGTGTCAGTACCTTCCTTGCTGCTTCACAGGCTGGCTCCAGCCTTTCATATAGCTGCTGCATCTTACTGAGAGCAGCCAGGCCTGGGGACAGCAGCTGCCACTTAACACATGTTGGAGGTTATTTCCAGGACCATTCAGCTTCATGGTGAAAGCTCTCTAAAGAAAGTTAGGGAAACTCCACTTGCTCTGCACAGGACGTGTCTCGTGTTGAATACCCAGCAGCCTCGTGCTTTCTGCCTCAGCTGACACATGAGCTTGACAAACACATGACTAACAAGGGCTGATGTAGCTGAAGCTTCCCACTATTGCACTGATTCTTGGGCCAAAATGGAGCTTTTAACTATTCAAATTGTCATGAACGTGTTCTAAGCCCGTGTCACTTTTGCCTGTCTCACAGGTTTTCACCCCCATGCCCCTGAGGGCATTGGCCATGGACCGCAGGGAGCACTGGGGGGTGACCCCCAGCCCCCTCCCCCAGGAGAGCCAGGCTGCACTCTAACTCCCCTTCCCAAAGGCCAAGGAGGGAGGCCTGCTGTGCACAAACATCTGCTGTTGCTGAGGATATCAAAAGTCCTAGGAGAAGAGAGCCTCGTTAAAGTATAAACCTAAACTTTGCCCTCTGCAGTGCAGGTCAAAGTACCCAATAACTATCTGAGGTATGTACCAGAAGTGCCATTAAACACCTCGTACACCCAGCCACTTAATTTCTAAATATCCACTGCCTTTTCATGTTGCCTTTTTTATTGTGCTTTAAACTTTCTTCTATTTGTAGAGTGACAGCATGAAAGCCAGGGTACCTCACCTGACCAAGTTTTAGTCATAAGATTGCAGTACTAATTGTTAGCAGAGATCAAAAGAACAAGACACCATGACATCTTACTGAAGTGTATATAAAAACAGACTGTATCAAACTCTTTTCTAAAAAAAAAAAACCACCCTACTGTCCACTAATTATCATCTCTATAAATGGGTAAATGTGGAAGCTTTAAAGTGCCCTAAATTAACTTTTGAAATGAGGCATACAGCTGAAAGTTTATTTTTATTTTTAGATGTTTCCTCTACAAAAATACACCTGAATACAATATATTTAATTAATAAAGTGCTGAAATGTTTTGAATTTCTTGATTTATAACACTATTGATACAAATCATTGAGTATGTTTATTAAGAAGGAAGGTAACAAATAGTAATTGTTGCTGGAAAATATTTGAAGAGTACTGTAATCGTATTTGAAAAACTCCCTCCCCATTCTTTAGGCCTCAGCAATCTTCCCCATTGTGAGTTTTTCATGGAGTTGTATCCAGAAGGCAGATTTCTCTACTCTCCAGCTGACAGATTCATTTGAGTCTGGTGCCAGCAGCAGACGAAGCCCTGAGAGAGACCAGCACTGCCCCACTGCCACAGAGGCAGGAGAGAAATCTTGTAGGCAGTGAAAGGGCAAAGACTAATTTTGATTACACCCTTTATGATAATTATTAAAAGCCTCAATGAAATCTATATGCTACAGTAAATCTGGGTAATGAGCAACAGTAGTTTGAGGGAATTCTCTTTCTCCCTCACTGCCCATGCTGCAGTTTAACCTCAGCTGGGAGCTCAGTCCCACAGAGCTGCTCCTCAATCCTCCCAGAGAGAACTGGAAAGTGAGAACACTCAGGGGCTGAGATCAAGACAGGTAAAATGTTAAAGCAAAAGCTGTGCACACAAGCGAAGCAAAATAAGGAATTCATTCACCACTTCCAACGGGTAGGCTGCTGGTCAGCTCTCCCCAGGAAAGCTGGGATGACAGTGACTTGGGAAGACAAACACCATCACTGGACATCTCCCCCTCTTTCTCCTTCTTCCCCCAGCTCTACATGCTGAGCATGACACTCTGTGGTATGATAGCCCTTGGGTCAGTGGAGTCAGCTATCCTGGCTGTGCACCCCTGGACTCCTCACAGTGTGAGAGGCAGAAGAGGCCTTGTCTCTGGGTAAGCCCTGCTCAGCAATAATGAAACATCCCTGTGCTATCAACAGTTTCCAGCACAAATCCAAACCACAGCCCCACTCCAGCTACTCTGAAGAAACCAAACTCAATCCCAGCCATACCCAGCACACCTGAGAACTGGCTGCTGGAGATGAAGAGCCACATCTGGCACAACCTCCACAGTTTGGCATACGCAAATTCCAAAGTGCAGCAGACATTCCTGTGCTGTGCTGCAGTTATGGCAAGAAGCTTACCGTGTTCAGCTCTGGCAGCAGTGACTACTTCTGGCTTGGGCCAAAACATAATTTGGGAATAACACAGTGTGAGCAGTGCAGACTTCCAAAGGACAAGGATAACAGGGTATAACCTCTAATTGCTCAAAAGAGTCTCATCATTACTATCTTGTTATCCAGTAATGAAAAAGCTGTTCAGATACTTTGTTATCTAGAGCTAAGAGCAGTTTTCTGTTTAATTTCACCATGTGGTCCACTGATACTACTGATATGAACATCTTCAAGTTTTAACTACAAATTAATATGTGCAGAATGGTTTCAGTTGATTGTCATCAAAGTCTCTGCAAAAGGAAAGCGCAGATTTCACTACATCTCTACACTGATGCCCACAACTTTGTAGGGTATGAATTTGTGCTTTCTACTGAGGGATCTCAGGGCTTTTCAAATAAATCTTTAAGCTCTATAGCATCTCCAGGTCTTTCTACACTGATTTTAACAGAAAGATAATAAAGCTGCTTTGTTACAGATGCATAAACAAGAAAAACAATTTTAAAAAGAAGCCCCCAAATCACTGTTTGAATACAGCTTTAATACAAAAAGTTTATTTTCTCTATTAGTCAAGTTAACTGGTGATAAAAGTTGTTCAGAGTTTTTTTTTCCTTTTTGGCCTTAAAATTCTGATCTGGTTGCAGCTGAGTTTTAGGGTACAAGTCCCTTGGCAGACAGCATTGTAGATGGCAGCTCCTCACATCCAGGGTTCCCATCCTTCCCAGACTCTACCAAGAATATTGGGGTCTGTTGCTTGATTGATGAGGCATCTCACTTGGGTCTCCTCTGAAAGTCCATCCTCTGGCTCTTTGGCTCTGATATCATGATTAGAGTTACCACGAGCCACAGCTGCAAAATCATTATAAGCAGGCGACTTCTCATGGCCCAGGCGCAGCTCATCGCTGAAATTGAGAACATGAAAATAAGCTCTTACTAAAAGAAACAAGCAAGAAATCTGAGATGGATTTTTTTAAATACAAAACAGCACTTGAAAAATAAAGCTTGAAGTGAGATCAAGATGTGGAGGCTGCTCAAGAGCTGTAGAAGGCTTGGCAAGTGAAGACTGGTGGTCTTTACTAGTGCGTATTTACCATGAATGTGCCAATCTTGTCAAAGGTCTCTAGCTGAAAGAAGGATGCAGCAGTTCACATCCAAGCTGTTGATCTCTTTACCTGCTCTCCTGATTTGTGCATATAACAAGTATTTTGCTGCCTTTTCCAGTTCAGCCTTGACCGCAAAAGGGACTCCTCCCAAGTCCTGCACTTTTCAATATTTATATGGTTTTAAAATAGGCTTGCTTTCTTTGCTTTTCTGTTTTTCCCCTGATTAATCCAAAATGACTTTTTAAGAGAGGATGGAAGGGATTAATTGTACTTTTAACTGAACTTAAAAGACATTCTGGCTTGAGCCAGACTTGACTAGACTGACATAAATAACCTGAGAATGCCACCAGATTTGATTTGATGTTTCTCATAAGCAGCTTTCCTCCATGCCTCCCCTACAGCTGGTAAAGGTTTCATTTCAAGCAATCCTCCATCAGAAGCATATATTCATTAAAATATTATCCCTCCCCTAAAAGCAGTGGAGACAAACATAAAGAACAGTGGGACTGAGGAGTATGAGATTAAGCAGTCTGACAGGGAGGGAAGGCATGTGCTGCCAGGAGCAGTAAAACTGCTCAGGCGGCCTGAGCTGGAGCAAGAAAACTTGCAGGGAGATATCTGGTGTTTTGGCTGGCAGGGTGATTCAGAGACTTGTATGTGGACCAAAATTATTCTGACAGAAGGTTTGCTGAAATTTTGCCCTGTCTGTCTCTTCTCCCTTCCTAGCTGCCATTCTATCCAAAGGGAGCAAAATCTGATACAGGAGCCTTCCAAAGCTTTTAGTGGAGTAAAAGGAGAGCAGTAAAGGAGTAAGTAAAAGGAGAGCATCTTACCAAGTGATTATTGCTGGATTGGCACCTGTAAGCTTTCTTCTGACATAGTTGACCTTTTGCAAAGGGTACCAGTTTACTTCAGATATGTTTATTTCCTTAATCCACGTGCCTCCTTTCTTCAGCTGTCTTTGTTCAAAGTTCTAAGGAGAAAACACATTTGTCCCATTTATCATAAATCACACACTTGAAAAAGATTTTTAAGCTGCAGATCATAGCAAGTCAAGCCAGTATCTTAAATGCAGATGCAGTGAAGGACAATGCACTGAGATAACATCTAACTTGCTTATGACTTTAATTTACAACTGAAGTTACTGAAGTGCAACTATTTTCAGATTTTTTTTCTCTGTAACTATTAGTTTGATATATACAGTGCTGTTATGTAAATTTAAGAGGTTGAATGCAAAAAGTTGAAAATATTTATGCTGGTGCCATAAGTGGCATTACGTGATCAAGAGTTATCCATGTCTTTAGGATTATCATGAAAGATAAAGAACAGTACACTGATAACACCGACATATGCTACTATTTTTTGTGCATCAATACAGAATTCTGTCACTTTAAATACTTTTAAGTTCAGATTCTCTGACAAGTTAATAAAACAATGAAAGATAAAAGCAGTACTGAGAGTAAGCCTCAAGGAATACTTCCTTTTTCATCAGTTTTATTCTTATTACAGTTTAAGAATTTTCACATGAAGAAAAATGAAAAGAGGACAAAACCCTACCTTCCAGTCCAAAGAAGGCTCTTTGACAAACACATCCATGGTGCTGATGAGGAGGTCAGGATCTGAACGATAAGCTCTCAGGGCATGCACCATCACACTGTAAATGAGTCCCCACTCTTTCATTGGCATCATCAGGTTAATGAACTGGCGAGTCAGGCGAAAGGGCATCAACTCCGGCACACTCAAAAACTAGCCAAGGGGAAGGACAGTCAAGAGAAAACAAGAAATAAGAAGCCTTGGAACTGAAGGATTAGATGGGAAAATTTTATTCTTCTAAAGCTTTGAAACCCTCTTTGTCTCTCCAGTGAAAATAACATGCAAAAGTGGAACTGAACCAAATTGTGACATCAAAGCTCTAGTCATGAGTATTCAGTGACAGTGGAGCTCTATAGCTTACTGCCTGTCTGAGAATGTCTGGACTCAGATATTTTATTCAATTAACTAGAAATAACTTGTACAGATTATTTTGCATCAGAACAATGGCAACTGAAGAGCATCAAATTTAGTACTGAGTAACCGCATGTAACAAATGCAAAAGCTGTAACAAATTAGTTGAGACAAATACCTGTGTGGCTGCACCAAAAGCATATCCAAAGTCTATTCCCACCATGCCACCTGTCTCCTTGTTAACCATGAAGTTGGACAGATGCCGGTCTCCAATCCCAAGTATCCAGTGGCTGATGCACATCAGTGCGTGGGAGCTGGCAAAATGGGAGCGAAGGGCCAAGAAGGCCTCGGGAGATGTGCTCATCTTCACAAAGGCTCGCCTTAACAAAACAGAACTCGGCTTGTTGAATGCTGAGAAACACCAACATTTGTTTCACAATGCGCAGCCATCAGCAGCACTTACCGCAGCAGATCTTCTGGAACGCTGCTCTCCCTGCTTATGAAGGCTGTGACTGCTTCTGTACGGCTGGCATTTCTGCAAAGCAGTGGAGAAATAAAGGTGGCTGTGCTCACTCCAGTAAAAAGTACAGCAAGCCACAAAGGGTTCACCCCCCAAAATTTTATCTGATATTACAAGGGCCCCATCCTCTCCCTTCCTCCCAACAGTTACTTCCAAGACTGACTTTTCTAAATACAAAAGAGTATGTGGTTTTTGTGTATTTTCCTCCAAATTAAGTTGATGGGTTAAGTTTTAGTAAAGCAATAAAATCATGTTTTTTCTGGCTGGACAGTCCCTTCCAAGCAGAGGAATTAAGGCCCCAGTTACAACTCTCAGCAGCAGGTTGAGGCTGTACTGACACTAGAAAGCAGTGCAGCAGAGGGGAAGCAAGAGAACTAAACAAGTGCTGAGAGCAACTCATACTATGCAGATTTGGGGAAGGAGGCTTTGCCCTAGCCCATATGCAGTTCTGAATGCTTGTGAGAGCTGAAATGTGCCAGGTGCTTTCCTTCCAGTCTACTTCCCTCTGAAAGGAGCAGAGTTGAGAAAAAGAGGACAGGTCTTTAATGCAGCAGACTGAAGATGAGTGGGGGTGATTGGGAATTACTTCAAAAGCACATTCTGGATCTGAATACAAGTATTAATTCAGTTAAATGGTCTAAGTTTTCCTTTAAAAAGCAAGACACTTGCTTAAGCAGGTTATGAGCTTGTAAGAAATGCTCTGGACACTTCCACAGTGCTAGATCTAGGTAGGTGTGGAAATTCCTCTGAGAGGATGCTCAAGTTGGGACCTAAACCATCAAATATTCTTAAATTCTCAGTGAATCATGGTGATTTCCTCTGTCCAACTCCAGCAGATGCTCGGGCTCTGAAGCAGCCTACCTAACTGCATAATCAGGAACAAGATGCCTGGAAAATAAAGTTGAAGAGCAGCATCTGCCTCTAGACACTTTCTGAAGGAAGTGAGCAAGCTTCTGGAAACATTCCTGCACTCTGCTTGGATTTTTGGCAGGAGGAATTTTGCAGAGCATCTCCGGGAAGACAAAGCAGTAAAATGAGCAAAAAGCAGGTCTAGCCATCATATTATAATGCAGATCATACTTTTTTCCTGGAATTTCTACATCTTTGTGTGTGTGCACATGCTAGTTTCTACATTTCACATGCAGTTCTCTTCTGAAACCTACCTGTACATAGCAGGGTATCGAGAGATGCCCTGTGCTTTCCCACCCATCCTGGACAGCCACTCAGAATAGGTAGCACGAGGTCCTCTTGGGCTAGGGACAAAAAAAAGAAAAGCATTGATGATTTTCCTGTGTGATCTCACCACTCTCTATTTGATTATCCACAGGCTGTGTGCTGCTCTGACCCATGAGATTTTCATGCAAAGGAAAAGTCAGGAAGCTACAGCCTACATTAATTTTAGCCTTGCTATGTAAATAAGTTTATGCAGAGTATAGGCTGACCCACTTATCTCCTTTCCCACAGTTTTGAACACACTTCAGTCATATCTGACAAAAGATTAGACATCTCAAAGGTGTTACTTTGTCAATAGGTACTGCAAGTACCTCCAGAAGAAAGATCCAAAATAATTTCTCCAGGGAGGGAGAGGTACTTTTGACAGTCTTGTAGCCTTTGAGAAGCATTATGTAGTCCACCACAGCACATGCTGCCCTGTGTCTTCCCAAATGGGGAAGGAATGCAGGAAGGCAGTTTAGTATCTCCACAGTGTGCACAAGAGAGGAGGAAAGGGTGATTGAACTTGGGATATTAATCCTTAAGAAGCCAGTATATGAATACATTAGTTGCACTGCTAATGAAATAATTTGATATTTTTCTCCCATTTTAACTAAATACATCAGACCTTAAACTTCTATTTCAGAGAGGCAACAACTTAGCAGAGCGGCCACCTTCTCTCTTCCTTCCAAGGCATGTTTTGAGATAGAGAATGCCATTTAAATTTAAGACGCATTTATCAGTTATAGACTGTAGCCCATCACTTTGGGATAAAGAAAAGAATTTCAAGAATACAGAAAATTGTTTCCCCTACCCCAACCAAAATTTTGCTTTGTGAGTGCTGTCACTTAACCATACCTCAATATAAAATGTCTTAATTGTCTTGATTGAATAATATATGGGATAATATTAAACAACAGGATAAATTAAAATATTATCTACACAATAAAGCAAAGTGTTTTTTAATAAATTATGACCTGCTTTAGAAAGACACTGATCTTCTGCACTGAGCATATAATAAATTTCCTCCCTTCATGAGATGGTTTCATGTGACTTTTTCTTCACTTTCCCACTCAGTGAATTGAGAACAACATAATACCACTGCTGTTCACAACAGTGAATCAGACAGCAGTAATGCAGGAACTCTAGCAGTTCTTAAACTGCTCACAAATCAAATAATCATAGAAATAAAGACTCTTTGGAGTCCAACCTCCACGCTGGAGTTTCCTCCAACCTGCCTCATAAATGTTAACTAGCAAAAATAAATGGTGACAACAACACTCAGACAAACCCAAACAGAGATTATGTAACTAAGAACCACATTTGTAAATTAAACCACATTTCTAAATTCCAGGACAGAACTAGGCTGAAATGTCAGAATTGAATCAATTTAACAAATATTCAATCTGCAATTACAATCATGAGCAAGCACTGTAATTTATTCAAACCCAGCATTTGTATCAAATCAGAGAGAATGCTCTGGTACAGTTGTGTTCTGTGCATTTGCTGCCAGTTTCCACCCCCCATCACTGACTCACTGCTGAACTCAGGCTCTGAATAGCTCTGTCTCTACTCCCTTCCCCTGCCCCCCATTGACCTAAGTCCATTTCCTGCCTGATCAAATCAAGAGACCAAAATCCTCTGCTTGTAAAATCAATCTGCTGATAAGGAAATGGTGATGATAATGACGTCACACATGATTATAATTATAAGCCTCTTGTTTAAACAAGCTGGGTGGAGGATATTCCAGCTACAATGGCACTCATTAAACAAACAGTTGCCAATTACTAATTTGGGTCAGGAAGCACAAACTGCCTCTTTGCTTATAAGTGCTTTTCTTTTACTCTTTAATTAAAAAAAAAAAAAAAAAAAAAAAGAAAAAAAAGAAAAAGAAAATCCTGCCACAAGACTGTCAGTTATCCAAAAACCCATTAGTAGTGGTCTCTGTTAGAGCAGACAGCTAAACCAAGCATCACCTGTAATAGCTGGTATCTTCCTCTTCAGACATGCTATTTTTAAGGAATTCTTTTAAGGTACAAGTATTTTCCAGCCACTTGATGAGTCCCAGTCTGGAACAAAGTAAGACAGAGATAACAAGTAGCTCAGTGCTGAACTTTAGAGGAACACCACAAATGGGAAGCAACACATTCTAGTGCCTGTTAAAAGAAGGTTAAAAGCTACCAATTTAAATATACTCTGAAAAACAGTTTCCAGACAAAGCAATTTCAATGTTGTTTAAAAGGAAAAGGAAAAAATAAAATTAAGCCAAGGCACAAAACACTCTCAGTCTGAATCTGGCACATTAAATTCCCACTTTCCAACATCCCAAAAGTAATACAAGTTAACATCAGGATTTCTGTCCCTTCAAGATAAACACCTACCTTGTTGTCATGGGGATGACCTGGTAAGTTTTTAACTGCATATTTCTTTGGCTACATGTAGCATCTCGGGAAAGGATAATGTTCATTACATCAAACAGCTGCTCAATGCGTTGGTCTTGTCGCAGGTCTTCACCACCTTTGACAAGAAAAGGATACTCCCGCTCATCGCTGCCTCGGATTGTTATACGTTTTGGCTTCCTCAAGGATTCCATCACACTGACCTTGGAAAAAGACAGGAAAAAAGAAAAATATTTGTGACAGAAGCCTTGGTCTTACAGAATCATCAGTGGAATTAAGTGTGTCTGTCATTCCTAGATGACATAAGTTACTCAATTATAATAGAAAAACAAATGCCCACTTGCAGCCCTTCTGTTGTATGCTGTAAGATGTGTAAACAAGCAACGACCCTGCTACTACCAAATTCTTCAAATGGTATATGGACACATGGACACAGATTTACACCACACAGGACTTTGACTCAATCTTAAAAACGTACCCGTTCATCAAATCCAGAGATTTTTGCGTGGTACTCTGGCAGTGGTTTCCCTTTTCCATCGTACTGACCTGAAGTAGTAGTGGAAAAAAATAGCAGTACATAGCCTGATGTTATTTTAAAACGTGTTTAACACCAGAACACACATCCAAACGTTTTGTCAAACTGGTAGAATGACAACTATGAAGAAAATACTTTTAAATGCATAAAAAAAGATCCAACACACACATAATATGCTTTTCTGTGTATTACTGATACCCTTTCTTTGTTTAGCTGTTAGAATTGAGCTCTTGATGGTTTCAGAAGACACAACCTTTTTTGAACTAGATTTAAACATGTATTAGATTTATAGATCAGATTTCCTGGAGTCAGGCCTTTAGAAAATTATAGATCAGATTTCCTAGAGTCAGGCTTTAGAAAAATACTAAATTCTTAAGTAAGAGATATTACCTTAGATACAATTTCTCTTAGATAGAGAATTCTTAGATACAATTTTAAAAAACAGAACTACAGCTTAAGAACAAATTTAAGAGATAATGAGTGAACAAAATTATTTCAAGTAAGGCCAGATAAGGCTTTAGGCCAGAAAGAAGGGTCATATAGCCAATATAAGAAATAAAGCTCAACCTTCTTGTAAGGGACAATTCACTACTGAAGGGGAACTTACCAGGAACCTCCAGTTCATTCCTCAAGAACTCAGCTTTGAATTCACTCATCCATGGTGAACATTCTTTGAGGTTTCCAGGTTCTTTATGGGTTTTGTTCATTTTTACGTAGAGAGAAGTCGCAATCGCATCAAAGTCACTAGTCTTCATATCCAACAGTTGTGAACCACCTCTGCCAAAATGATGATCCAGGTCCTTCCCAAAAGCCTAACCATCATTTATAGAAAGAAATCCTTTTTACACAGTGCTAGAAACTACCTAAGAGCACTAAAAGGGTACTTTCCTATCTATACACACAGTTTGTTTAGATATTAGGAAGAATTTATTAAGATAAATCAGAATAGGCTGCCCAGAGAAGTTGTGGATGCCACATCCCTGGAAGTGTTACAGGCCAGGTTGGATAGGGCCCTGAGCAACCTGGCCTAGTGGGCTGCCCACAGCAGGGGTGTTGGAACCAGGTGATCTTTAAGGCCTCTTTCAACCCAAATCATTCTGTGACACTATGAAATGTTTCACATGTTTTATTTCCTACCTGATCTATTATTTGTGTATTTATTACTGCATAGAAATGATTTTGGACATAAAATGTAAAAACCCATATTCTGAAGTATTCTAAATACGCTGATAAAGGAAAAGAGCAAAGTTTTGGACATGGATCCATTTAATAAACAAAATAAGTATTATCCAGAAATAGTTAACTGAGTTGACTTCCTGTGTTCATAATTCAAGGTTCTAGAAAAACCAAATATTCCTTCTTGGACTGGGTATTAATGGCTTGGAAAGATGTTTTTTTTTAAATGCCTGATCATTTTTCTACCAAGCTATGAAGACACAGCTATTTCACTGTAGTAAATGAAAATACAAAACCCATTATCCTTTTGAGGAGACTGCTACAGTCAACATCTTTATCACTAAATCTATTTCCAGATTATGAGCCTGAAGTACTCCACATAGTAGAGCAATTTTATGTGCCAGTCAAGAGAGACAACTTCTTTTTTCCCTGGCAAGGACACTAGAAATCATACAGTTATTCTCACAACACACTTAGACTCTTCATAATAATGCTTGGTGAAAGCGAAGAATTCAGAGCTTGCACACCATCACCTTGACTCTCTTCTGCAGCTACTCTCTGCTCTCTCTCTTCCCTTTAACAGAGAAAACAACCCTGACATCCTTCTTCAGCATCTCCCTTGCTCTTCTCTCTGTATCCTCTGATACTGCACATTTCAGTGTTTTAAAGGGTCATGGGTTTTTTTAGTGTGGGCACACAAATAATCCAAACAGCAGCCTTTGTGCTTATGCCTGCTCTGTCCCTTGCTGTGCATGTACCCTGTACAGCTGCTCCTCTCTCCCCACCCCCATTCCTGACACTGGCACATCCTGCACATTCTTAGGCCCCATTCTTAAGTTTAAAGTCATTATCATCAAAGATCCATCTTATCTCACAGCAACTCATTCAGAGGGCTAGTGTGCCCCTAAATTCCCAATTACCCTTTCTGCTTCATTACCAACTCACCTCCTCCCGACTCCACCTTACTCTCATCCTCCACCTTTCCCACTCATGGGGAAGGAATCTCCCTACAGACACCCAGGTTAGTTTATCTAATGCTAATTCGACATAAGGATGGCCACAATGGAGAGAGCTGGATGTACCCCGCCCTGGCCACGGGGCTATGCACATACAGTACAAGCATACAACTAGGAGCTCCTTCTACAGGAGTTTCACTCTCCTGGCCTCAGTAGCTCGGGGATTTCTGGACCTGGGAGTGTGCATCTGTATGTAAAAACTCTCAAAGCATTGCCCCCTCTCCACGTTATTACCTGCTTGATATTTGAACCCAAGAAAGCACCTAATACCCTGCAGCAGGAGGTTCAGCACCTAAGTGTGCACTGAATGAGGAAACATTTCTCACTGGTCTGAAGATGCCACTTCCATAGAGCACTTAAGTACTTCATATTCATCACTCCTGATAGAATCACAGAATTGCTAGGGTTGGAAAAGCCCTTTAAGTTCACCAAGTCCAACCATGGGACTGAAGTCAAGAGCTTTATTGTAGCTGGCATCATTGCATCTTTTCCAGCTGGAGGAATGCTGAAGTTGCTTGTGCAGTGTTACTCGTGCAGTGGTTACTCTGTACCTCTGATTATTCTTGACACTTTGATCCTAACCCAATTTTACTATATCTATGCTGAGAATACTGCAGATGAGGAATATAATGTTCAAGAAGCAAGAGTGAGAGAAGGCTGCAAATGTACAAATCCATGTTTAATTCTCTGTTCTTAATAATGATGAACATTCACTTTTCTTTCTGACTGCCCTTGAGTTTTCACAGCTGATGTTTTCAAAGAACCATCACAAATCAAGATTTTGTTCTTCAACTGCAACAGTTAGCTTAAATTTCTATATGATACCAGGGCAATTACATTTTCTTGTCATGTGTCACTCCATCTTCTATGCTGATTTTCACCACTTTGGAATTCAGTCAGTTTTGTAAAGTCTTTTCTTTAATTCTTCATAGTTGTAACTCTTATAAGTAACTTCATATCAGCAGCAAACTGGAGTCATATAATATAGCAAAACTCCCTAAGGTGCTCATAAATCTTTGGCAGCAGGGAACAAAAAACAAGGCCAGATTCCCACAGATGATTAGAGGCTCAGGTCCTAAGAACCTGGCAACATGCAGGACAGGAGAGGTAGAAGCTGTGTAAGACAGAATATTTATCCTGCAGGGCAGTTAGAAGTGGAAAGTAAACTATGTTAAGTCCATTGCTTCTAGCAAAGAAATCCCAGTCCTGACTAGATCAGTACACCTGACTAGATCAAGTCTCATCAAGTCCTGCAGCATCTGTAAAAGTTGTGGTCTGGTTCCCTCTTTTGACTTTCTATTGCCTTCTAGAAAAGCCATGATGCCAACACTACTCAGTAACCATATACCTGAATAAACCTTTTCCTTATCAATCCAAGGCCAGGAGCCTTCAAATTTCCCAAATTGTTGTACATTCCTTCATACATTTCCTTAAGCTTCTTTTTGTTTCTCTGAGGTTTTGACAACTCATTTTTGACATCCTCAGTCCAATCCTGCAAAGAGAAGAAAACAGATGAGTATTGAGGGAAGATTTATTGATCCTTGCTCTTCAGTAGTCCATTCAGATTGCGCTGGGGTTACTGCATTTACTAATAGTCAACTATTATATGTCTTTTGACCAAAAAACAAGAACAACCCAAAGACTACGGAAATATTTTCCTTTCGTTCTCTGTCTTGGTAAAATGTTTCTACTTTATTATGATAACTATGTTTACTACCATAGTGTTTAGTGGTAAGAAAGCCTCTTTGGGGCCAGCAGTTGCACCAAACAGAGGACAAGAATCCTTAGGACAAACAAGTCAGAATATAGACAGTGAAGCCCAGCAGAGAAAGGGCATAAGAACACAAGTAGCTGAATACAAAATTATAGTTAAAATTATAAAGATGGCCACAAATGGTAATTCTGTAAGGGTTTCAGAATGATTAAGGAAGAGTGACTGTGGGGCAGGGCACAGACCCCATAGGAGAAAGCTGAAAAGGGCTGGAGCAGAACATCCAGCTGGCTTAAGGGAGGGAATCCATCGCCAGTGAAAGCTGCTGACAGCACCTCAATCTCATCATCATGAGCTGGTGCTAGGTTGAACCACTTCCTGGGGCTGTGGTGTCAACTGAACTGTGTCAGATTCCATCCAGCACTTGCTCTTCTCAACAGAGAGAGAGGAATGAAGGGGAAGGGGGGAAAAATACACTTTACCTTGAAAATCATTACAGGATTAGAGAGCTGCTCCAGGGAGCGAACAAAATCTCGAACTACTCCTCCTCTATCCAACTTATTCTTGATCCTTTAAAAGAAAAGAAAAATGCATCACAATGCAACAGGAGCTACTGTCACCACCTCTCCTGCAGGTAAGCAATGATCTAGACTGTCTGCTATAAACAAGAATCTGGTAAAATAATTCAGGTGTAGGTAGGTAAGACTCCCTCAGAATTCCCTCATGGGCTGCATGAATGTTTACATGTTGACTGAACATGCCACACAGCTCCCAGTTTTTTAATTATATGTCCCACTATGAAAATAGGAACTTGGTGGGTGAGTGGAAAGCATGCTTGAAACAGACACAGGCATTGACCAGACCATACACCTTGCCACTACAGTTACTGAAGGGTGACACTGTCTGTGAAACATATGACTTTGTATTTTTATTTTAAGCAAAAATTTATTCAGCGAATGTATCAAGTTTGAGAAAAAGGCAAAAAGACACCCAAAATTTTAAGAGTGGCTCTACAGCATTGTGTGATAGAAACTGATTTTTGCCTGGGGATTAATTCAAGTGTTTCTGCATGCCAAAAGGGACATGGAAAGGCTTGTAAGAGAAGCTGCATGTTGCACGTTGAATAAGCAGAGAACGCCACAGCCAAGAGCTGTCATTCCCAAGATAACATGCATCTATTTCTCCGCCCTCTCTGAAGTCTGGTATGAGCATCTATTCTACTTAAACATAGCTGATTCCTCTTGGTATTAGAAAGATGATAAATGTTCAACACCATAGAAATACAAGGAAAAAGGGGTTGCCCCTCTGTGGTCTTTTTGTTTTGGGAAAACTTTTAACTTTCAGCCTGGGGACTATATGTACCCAACACTTCAAAAAAGTTTCATGCCATCAACCTGAGTACGTCTGACACTGACAGAGCTGCTGTATTGCATTTCTCTGTGCCTTTAAATGAAAACTCAAGATTACTTTCTAATATTTCTTGTGCTCACTAAAGAAAAGAGTTTGCGTAGGAAAAATAAATGAATCTGTCCACTCCTGAATAAAAAAACATACAAAAGAGCTACTCCAATTTCAAATTCACCTTTCTACAAACTCCTTGTTCTTGCAGCCAGCTGCAGTATCTTTGAAGCAGTAACTTTCACTGCTGATCATGAAAGGGTAGATGAGTGCCTGGGGATAGGTATTTGCAATCTCTTCAACAGTATGTTGTACAGCTACTGCTTCATCCTTGTCAAGTAGTGCCATCATCTGGCTAATCCAACCAATGAACTGCCAACAGGGAACCGAAGAAAGCTGCAAAAACACAGACACTGCTTTCATCTTTGGCCCTCCTCAAAAATACCAAACATAGCAAGCAAACAAAACTGCTCTGTGGTGCGGCCTGACAGAGAAACGTGAAAAGGAAACTGAGAATGTCAACTAGGTGTGCAAAACATCCCCCAATGAAGCACAGATTAAATTATTACTATCACTACTACTACTACCACCACCACTGCTGTTTAACAGGTTTTCCATTATAAAGATTTTGCAGCCTGTTGATCAATATGAGGCTTTACACTCAGACTTGTGGCTTTTGTCTCTGGATGCAATACAATAGTTTTTGATCATCACATACAAACAACTCAAAAATCTGAAGGAATTCAGAACACAACACCATTAGGTTGAAGTCTTGATTTGAATAAAAAATACCAGGAAGGAGAACTCCTGTCACAGTTTTGTCCTTTGTTCATCTTTAAGCATTTCTAATAGAATTTAAGATCAGACTGACAATATTTATTTCAAAGAAAGACAGAGGATAGGATAAATAAATGCCTGGTGAACTCCCTTTCTGGGTGAGATTCAGCAGCTGCTGTCTGTTTCTGTTTGAACTATTGGTGTTTCTCCGTGGCCACACCTTTAGTGGACCTCAGCCATTTCTGCTATTTTCTCAGTTCCTTGGATAACTAACCCCAGTTTCTGCCTTCTCGAGCTCCTTCTCTGAAAGGGCCTATTGCTCTGGGAACAGCAGCCCAATGACATGGGCTTGAAAAGGCAGGCAGGCCAAGGCAGGAACAGGCATGAGTCACAGAGAAGCTTATCTGTCCCACAGCAGTAGGGAAGGCTGCTGGTATCCTGCCATGGAATGGCAATGGGAAGACAGGTTGTAGAAGGAAGGAAGGAAGTGGGAAATACAAAGGAAGATAAAGCTGTAGTAACCTCTGAAGTGAAGAAGGACAGGGAAAGGTGGGAGATATGGAATGAGTCTGGTAAAGCTGTTGGCTTCCTACATACAGGAAGTCTCAGTCTACAGGAATAAGATACATTCCTCACCCTATTGCTAACCACCTTTGTCAGCCCATTTAGATTGTTGTGAAGGAAAAAAAAAAAAAAACAAAAAACAAAAAACAAAGCATACCACAGCTGTTCTCCAGCAAATGATAAGTTAAGATTTCTAAGAAAAATTTTCTGTCCCTATGAATTAGACTCAGTAAGTTATAGAAAAGACAATGATAGGATAAAATTTATCTGATTTCCCTGAAGCAAAACTTACCAGTCTAGCCTCTCTATGTATCCAACCTCCACCCCCACCTTTAAAATTTGATTTACAGCAACATTTGCTGCCAGAAAAATTGAAGCAACTAACCTCTTGTGTCACTAGACCCAATGTCTCTGCTGGATATCTTTCAATTATTTGGAGCAGTCTAGGAAATCTCAGCCTGGCTTCTCTGGAATTCAGTTTCAAAGCTTTTATCATTTTCTCCACCACAATAGCTGGGAACTGCTGCAGATCCACAGTGTTAATTTCTGCCAAGAGACATTAAACAAGAATTATCAGAAACACCATCACTTGCTCCATGTCTTTGATCATCTGAAACCTTCATCTTTACAATTTGGTTGGGTTTTTTTTTTTCAAGTGTATTTTGTGTTTTTACTTTGTTCTCCTTCCCATCTGTTTGAACTGCACACATCTGCAACACATGTACTTGGGGACTGTAAGGATTAGCTTTATCAGGAAGCTGCATCACTGCTGGTATCTTGCCTGCTTTAAATACATGGCTGCTGTGGTCTGGGAAGGAACAAGGGAAGCATCTGCTGGATATGATACATTTCTCACAAGTAAGAGCAAGACTACAAGTGATCCACTAGCATCAAAGCTAGCAGTGACAGTGGAGGTGAAAAAAGGCACGCAATTAATGCTGAACTGGAGGTCAAGCTGCTCCATTTAAATTCAAGCTGCGCTGCTCAGGAACATCTCCTGGGTACAGCAAAAGCTCAGGGATCACAGATAAATACACCTCACAAGCTTAGGAGAAGTCCTGACTGACCAAGCAAGCCCTCCTCTTCCCTGCGCAGATACTGGTCACAGAAGCTGATCAAAGTCATATATGCATCAACAACTCCCACCACGTCCAAATGGTCTGTGGAGTGGGACTGCACCTCCTCGTCAGACTTCCTCACAGCACAGCTGAAACACTGAAAAGCCTTCTTGTTCAGACCTTCCAGCACCTGAAATTCAACCATAAGAGGAAAAAAACACATATTAGCAAATAGCATTGAACAATCCTTTCCGGAACTGGAGCTTTGTTGCAAGTCTGAGTAGATAAAACTTTGTAACTGTTCTAAGATGCTCTGAGCAGCTGATATAAAGGAAAAAAATTGGGATTTCTAGAAGTGATTTCCAGAACTTTAGTTTCCCCAATTTTCAATGGAAACATACACACTTAAATTAGTCTTTAGATACGTTAAGTGGAATTTTTGTCACTGCAAAAAAATTAATGTTACTGGAGCTTTTGGAAACAGTTAACAGAAAATATAATAAAACTTTCAGGGTTTTCTCCTATTAAGATATATCTACAACATCTGCATAACAGTTACACTTGGAATTTGTTGTTAAAAAAAGCATCAAACTATTTTGAATCAGATGCCTTTTTTCCTATTATAAATATAGTAATATTCATCATACATTTCTAATGCAGCTCATGCTAGGTGGTGACTTGACAGGATTCTTTACAGAACCACAGAAGCACGAAGGTTGAAAGAGATCTTCAAGACTATCTGCCCAACTGCCAACCCAGCACCACCACAATTACCCCTAAACCATATCCAAAAGTGCCACATCCAGATGCCTCTTGAATACTGCCAGACATGGTAACTCCACCACTGCCATGGAGAACTTACTCCAATGCCTGACCACTCTTTCATTTAAAAAAAAAATAAAAAAAATTCTAATGTCCAGTCTGAACCTAACTGGCACAACTTAAGGCCATTTCACCTCACCCTCTCTCTTGGGACATGGCAGAAGAGACCAATGCTCACCTCACTGCAATCTCCTCTCAGGTAGTTGTAGAGTGCCATGAGGTCTTCCCTGAGCCTCCCTTTCTCCAGGCTAAAAAATCCCAGTTTCCTCAGTCCTGCCCCTCACAGGACTTGTGCTCCAGATCCTTTCCCAACTCTGCTGCCATTCTCTGGACATGCTCCAGCCCCTCAACATTTTTCTGCCACTGAGGGGCCCAGAACTGAGCACAGGATATGAGATGCAGGCTCACCCCTGCCAAGCACAGCTGGATAATCACTTGCCTGGCCCTTCTGGCCACACTAAATGCTGTAACTGAAATTAAATAGTCGGGTAGGCAGAAGCAGACTGCCAGGGTCAGAATGCTGCTTTAATACTAAGCTAAAATAAGGCTAAGCTTCTTAATCTTATAAAAATTCTTTCTATGCCAATCTTACTCATCTGACACAGAATAACTTTTATGTTCATCCTTAAGATTGCCTAAAGAACGCTCTTAAGAATTACCTAATAAATGAAGCTCAATATTTTGCTTAAATTTCTGCACACCTGAAAACTTAAAACCATTTTTTGCAGGAATTTCTTCTTGATCTGCTTTACTTTTAACAACCATTACACACAAATTAAGAACTGTTGGGGGTTTTTTTGGTTTTTTTTTTGTTTTATACTAATATGGTTTGTATTCCCTGAAGTGATCCTGCAAGAAAGATGGAGAGGGACTTTTTACAAGAGCATGTAGTGACAGGACAAGGAGTAATTGCTTCAAACTGAAAGGGAGGAACCTCTTTGCTTTGAGGGTGGTGAGCCACCGGAACAGGATGCCCAGAGAAGTTTTGAATACCCCATCCCTGGATGTGTTAAAGGCCAGGCTGGATGGAGCTCTGAGCAATCTGGTCTAGCGAAAGGTGTCCCTGCCAATGGCAAGGAGGCTGGAACTAGATGATCTTTAAGGTCATTTTCAACCCAAACCATTCTATGATTCTGTATGTAAGGGTCTTCATGGTGGCTTTAGAGATCAGTAGAAATAAGCCAGCAGTGATACTTCAAATTCTAAATCCATTTGACAGACAAAAGAAATCAATTCCACAGCATCTGGGACAACTGAGAGCAAATACAATTTTAGTTGCAGCACAGTCTGATACTGTATTCTTCAAACGCACACCTATCCAAAACAGGCAAAGATGACATGCATGTGGACTCTGCCTTAAAAATCCCTCTTCTCTCTTCCATTAAAATTACTCAGATAAAGTAAGTGTATGAGTATTATAAACCTCTTTATCAAAGAGGATAGTCTGGGAGCATGAAGCAGGTCACAAATGCCCAGCTGAAATCCAGGCATTCTTTGAGGATCCCAAGCCTTGTCTGGCCACTGTGCATGCAGATACTGTGACTATGTCTTCTCCCTCCACTCAAAATGCAGGTACAGAGAAACACAAAAACATTCTCCTATTTAGAAAGGTTAGAATGATGCAGAACTCCAGGAGAGCAAAACCTAACCTGAAGAAACAGCAATCACAGCATTTTTTTTTTTTTTTTTTCCTTCCCCTTTCTTTCTCTGTCTGGTGTTGCTGGACAAATCCCTGCTAACAGCAGACAGGTTTCACATGCTCTGTATCTATCCATAGCATCACTACCTACTGAACTAGTAATATGGAAAAATAATGACACCAAAATTACTAAAAGATCTTCCCCTCGTTTACCTTTTTAGGGTTCTCAAGGCTTTCTCCTGATATCAGTGATATCTTTCCAGACTTTTCTTTCTCAATTTGCTGAAGACATCTTGGATCCTGACTAAGAGCATTGGCCATGATGTGATACGTAGTACCCAGAAGAAGATTCTGGTTTCGGAAGGCCATTGCGTTCTTGCTGAGATAGTCAGATTTGGTATCTTCTGTTGGAATTCAAAACCAAAAGTTGGTAACTGGACAACAGAGCAATTTTGTAAAATAAACAAGGTGAAGCAAAGGCGGTTACCAAGCAGGGAGATGGTTTTCAACACTGAGAGCAGGCGCTCAGGACAGCTCAGGTTGCGGCTGCTACTGTGAGTGAAGCGGCAATAGGCGCAATTCCACCTCAGCAGCCAGTCCTCCCTTGTTCTGGCTTCTTTGCGCAAGTCTTTCAGGAGCTTCTTGGCCACTGCAAAGCTGTTCTGCATTCAGATTAAGAGAATTTTCAGACCATAGATCTGAAGAGGAACTAAAACCTGCCCACAACCAAATTAGGGATGAGAAGATTTAAGTAACACAAGTAAAGTTACAGTAAGGCAAAGAGATGTTCGCTGCTTGCCAGGTCTCATATTCAGAACCACATTTGTGCTAATGGAGAAGTTTCAATAGCAAAAGAGAAGAAGAGAGGTTTAAAAAACTGAGAAAATAATTTCAGCTGCATGAAGAATTTAACTGCTCTGTAGTACAAACTCATATGGGGAAATGCAACTTGATTTAAAATATTAAGAAAATCATGTATGTTTGTGCTTCGATGAGAAGCTTCATAGAAGTAACATTAAAGAAAACCTTATTTTTCACTTACTTCTTCAGGAGTGTATAGTCAACAAAGCAATGTTATATTTACCTATCAGCTGGCTTAAAATAAACTCTTGTTAATGACTGCAGATTTCTGCAGCATATCAGAAGATGGGAGACCTTGATTTAATTACTCATCTTGTCTCAAGCTTGAAACACCAAAGGCCCATCATAAAAAAGGCTGTTTCAGTCATTTCAACAGCCCAATTCAACCCCAAATTTTTAAGTCACTTTACTTCTCTATTTGTGTTAATTAAGAGCAGTAATGAAAACTGTGGAAAAAAAATAAATTCAGCACTGCTGATTGAAGTAAGTTATACTAATTCAATCAGAATTTTATTTGTTTCCTGGTACAGAAGAGATTATTTGTAAATAAGAAGCACAATGCTTTATTGCAAGCATCCCTTCCATTAAAGACTGAAACACTTCAGATATTTTATCAGCCCTTTAGATTGTCCTAAACCACGTGTGGATCAAATGGGACTCCAGGCATATTTCAGTAATGACAAATTATCATCAACTTTGTAATTAACATTCATCCTTTAATTTTCTTTCATTGTGGAACTGACTTTCTTGAGCCTTCAAAATGTCCTGGACAGCAGGGTCAAAAACAGACAAGGTTTGCCCAGGCAAAAGGGTACCAAAGACCACCTAAAAGGCTTTTCCAGCTTTTTCTAGTATTTTCTCAGCAAATTGGAAGCTATCAGACAGTATATTCACCTGTTTCCTGGCACTTTCTACCATCTTCATTTTCATATTGAATTTGCAGCTTTTAATCATTGAGTGAATGTTTTCACTCTGTTGATCCACTTCCATTGGGTCACCAGCACTGTATTCTCCATCCACCTCCATACTGTCATTGGCCTGATCAGAGGGAAGTGCCTCCTGCAGTTTGTCAAGAAAGAAACACCTGCACAACAACAACAGGGGTATAGATCATTCTGATATACATTCAAGGAAATGAATGTTCAAAAGCGTTGATCTGCCTAGCAGCAAACAAAACTAATTAAAAAAATCCAGCTACAGCTATCACCTTTAGCAGGGCTAAACAGCAGGGCTCAGAGTCTGGACACTCCTAACAGGAGTCAGGTGGACCCTGAGAGCATTCAGGATCTTGAACTGACAAGATTAGTATTAGAAAATGTCCATTATAGGGCGGGATTTTTTGTTAATTCCTTTGTGCAAGCTACAGTCCCTAAGTTCACCAAGCCATAACTTGCATTCCAGCTTCACAGCCCTGCAAACAAACAGGAGTCACGATTATTTAGTGTGAGTACCAGGCTGTATTTTATGCCAACCTGCTATTCAAATGTTTATCACAACAACACCTGCCAACATCAAAATCCTTGCTGCAGAACAGATCAGCAACCACACTCACCTTTTGAAAGGGAATTGCCATGAATCAATGCTGAATCCTGTTACTCCACAACTAGTCCCATCTAATTTAATAGCACATCTCTTTATGTAGACTGTTACTCAAAGCAGAGGACAGCACTACACTTTGAAGTGGCACTTAGCACATCTTTTGTTACTAATTTAAGGTGAGACAAGGGTTTTCTAAAAGTATGTAAAGTGTTTAAAACCCTCACAACCCTCCAAGTCATAAATGTTTTGAGACTTTTTTCAAAAGTAAGCCATGCCATGTATTCTGCCTAATATTGAACTGCAATAAGCTCTTCTGCAGCCATGCTTTCCTGACACCAAGAGATAACAAATCATAGAGCACAGTATGTATCAGCAGAGCTACTGAAGAAGTTATCACACAGGAAAGCAGGACTAATCTAGATTTCCACTGGAAGAATGAATGGTGACGAAGACAGACACCATGGCAAGGAGAGAAAACTTTGAAATTTCAAAAAGCATTCGAGTTTCTTCTGAGCTAATCCAAAGCAGTCTCCAGAGAGCCTTTGTTCTTTCTACCAACAGCTGCACAACAGAAGTCTCCAATTAAAGCAGTGGTCATTAGCTTTCCCATAAACAGGTGAAGCACTGAGAGTGACAGGGCTGGGCTTGTTTTGTATACTACCTCATTTTGGAACTGCCTACAAAGCAGGCAAGTATTTTTATTCATAACTGATTGGCCTTCCGGATGGTATTTCATTGAGCTAAATGCAGCTAATCTACTCAATTAGAAGTGAATATGTTTAAGGGCTGCTAAAATGGGCCAGCTTACATAGTGCATACAGTGACTGATGCTAGAAAATGATTAAACTAACATCTATGTTTCTTTATGAAAATACAATTTATTCTCTGGCCATTTCTCAACCTCCTCACCACAAGTTAGTCTCACAAACTCCCCAGTTATATTGAGAAAGCAACTACCACAGTTAGAAAAGGAAAAAAAATAGAAGTCATACACTGGATCAAAACCCTCCAAATACAAAACTAAGCAGCATTAGAAAAAGCACTTCCTGGAACTCAACAGGCAGACAGAACTTAAGCTAACCCAAGAATGTAATTTTACCGATTTGTAATGATATCATCCCAGATGTTCATAGGATCCATTTTAGCATCTGGATATCTGCTTGTCCAAGTTCTGAGAAGCCTCTTAAGGGAAGCCTCTGAAGCTAAGTTACCTAGAAATCAATTAAGAACATTTTAAATCCATGTGAAGCCAAACAGCATGAAAACAAGTTAACAAAACATAGCCTAACATTCAAACCAGAAAACTGCAATTAAGCAACCCACTTGCACTTCTGGGCTGGCACTAAAAATGCTACTTAGTCATCATCATGTTACTATTGTTTATTGATGAAGCACAGGGGATTCCAGAAGGACATCTGTATCAACTGCCACTGGGGATCACCACCAGGTAGTTTCCTTTCCATATATGAACATGCTGTAATATAGTGGAACTGTTAAACTAATTTAATATCTAATTTGGCTTACGCACATAAATGTGGTACTTCAGGCCTATGTCAGTAGGTGCAACTTATGTACCACAACCATTTTTTCATCTCTGCTAACTGCTATTTACTACCAAAAGTAACTCCAACAAAAAAAGCTTAGTTTAAAACTTTAACTGACACTTTCAAAAGAGATGCTTAACTCTCATCAAAAGAATTATGGTAATTAAACTTCACAATAGAACACAAAGCTATGTTCAATCCTATCTTACAAAACTGGAACAGGTCTTACTGCCAAGAAAAGAGTAAGAAGTAATTCCAGACTTAAGCTTCTTCAAAAAGCAGTTCAGAAATTCAAAGTTTGGGAAACTACAATTACTGAATACAAAAGGAAAATTGCTTGAGAAAAAAAATCTTTACTTCTCTTGGTCATAAAATTGATGAAATCCTGTATTTCTGTCAAAGTTTGTACAGACTTCAGTTTGGTCATTCGACTTTGATATAACAAGGAATCAATACTGGAGTAGCTCTGAAAAGAAAGAGAGAAAATCAAAGACAGAATTTAAAGCATGGTTCTGTTCATTGCTCTACAAATTATTGATCTGATGCTGCTGTATATTATGCTTTAGAACCCAACCTCTTACAAGTAATTTAATAGCAAATAATCAGAGAGCAACTCTGCTCTGGACAAGCACAAAGGCCTATTCCAGCAGTAATTCCCACCCTAGGTTTTACAAAGTCCTACAGTCTGATCAAAATTCAGTAAGGGACGGAATTTGTAACTTCTCAATGCAACACTCTTTACAAACTTGTTCTGGGGACAGGAGGCCCCTGAAAAGATGAATGAAATAAAATTTTTATTGTCTGCACAAAAAATTACCCTGAACAACGTACAAAAGAGGATCACTGAAACAAAATCAGCGAAACAAAACAAAACAGGAGGATGCACTCCACTGGCTAACTCACATTTTATCTTTGCAAGCAGTGAATTTAAAAGAAGTTTTGTCATATGATATGGAAGGCAACTAAATTTCATTGCATTTGAGCAAGTGTTTCTCTTGAGAGTATAATCTAGCAGCGGTAACAGCAACAGCAGTTTCATTGTTCCAGTTTACACTAAGAAACCTTACCAGAGATAGATGACATTATTACCTGCATGAAGATCTGCATGCCATTGCTAATGTAATATTTGGCTCTGTCAAAATCATCTTGCAGGATGTACAGGAGACTAAGTTCTTGGCTGTAGTGCATTTCTATAATGGCTTTCTTCTGTTCTGTCTTCATTGCCTCATCAATAAAGGTTAACAAAGTCTGGTCATTCTCCCCACTGAGCAGTAACTTCAACTTACTGCGTATTATATAGGGCAGATAGGTCTCCTACAAAGTGAGAACACAGTCTTTATTTCTAGGAATGGAATGTTAGATGATCACATTTTTTGTTATCAGTGGCAAATCAAATAAATATAAAAACATTTTGAATTTTTTAAAAGGTATTTCCCCTTAGACAAAGTTCCTATTTGCTAACAAATCACAGCAGCCTTTTCCTATAGCTCAAGAAGCTGCTAGCAAATTCTACCAGTTTCAAAATCCATGGTTTGGTAACTCTTAAAACAGGAAACAAATGTAAGTGAGAAAAGCAACAAAAAAGACTTGCAAAAGGAAGAAGGAGACTATAACGCTGGCCCTATGGGATCTGCCTTGACTTGAGGTAAAAATTAAACATCCAAAAGAACAAGCAGAAGTTATTGTTTCAATTTTTAAAATATATCAGACTCTCAACTAATTTCCATAATAAAGTAACTCAAAACAATGCAGTTGATTTTCACCCATAATCTCAACACTGTAGGACATCCCTGCAGATATAAAAATGGATATCAATGAAATAATTTCTATAAACCTGAAAAAATGGATCATTCCATGTTTTGCTTAGGTCTGGAGGTTTTCCACTATCAATATTAACAGTAGCACAATACTCCAGAGACTTCCACATTGTGAGATGGTCATAGCATTCCAGAGATGCAAGTTCCCAGAAGTCCTTCTCTGCTTCTGTTGGCTCTCCATCTTGCCAGTCTTCTTGGGAGAGTGCCTAGGGAACAAATTTGGAGGGGAGAATAGTGCCAGATTCCAGCCAAGGATCTGTTTCAATTCTAAGTCACCAGCAACTTAACTGTAATTCATTGTCCCATAAAAATATCTATCCATTTACCAGAGTGTGACAGCAACACTTAATGCAGAGAATTCAAGCTTGGCAGTACTTATACATAAATTAATTTCAGGTAGCTGTCTTCAGTAAACCTGCATTTTTGGAGAGTGAACATTTTAAAAGAAGGTTAGAGTTCCTTCATTTTTACCCACTGCAACTCATGCCATGAACACATGCAATTTGCTCACTCAGGGTTGCAGTGTGCCCATGTGCTTTCACTTGTCTGCCTAGATAATTGCACTTTTTTCTAATTTGATTAGTTTTAAGTCATGAGAGATTTATGAAACAAAAATATCTTGTTGTCATTTTACCTTATCATAATATTCAGCTGCTTCAGCATAATCATTCCTTGCTTCTGCCAACAAAGCTTTCTGTGTAATTTCCTTAGTCCCAATCTTGCCACTGAAAATGCCACGAAGGGCATCATAATCCCCAAGGGACCTGTAGAGCCTAGTAAAATTAAAAAGAGAAGTCTTTTAGATAGCTCAGCAGATGTATATCAATGCAAACAGAAAAAAATAATTCAATAAGCAGTAATATTACCAGCTTGAAATAGTAAATTTTTAGGAAGTATTTCTTATGTAAGATCAGAAATACAATACTTAACTACATAAACTTCATCTTGTAGGGTATAATAGCTGAACTATGGGAACTCCTGCAGTTGAAAAGCTAAGAACAAGATGTTTTTCAGCAGTCTGACAGCATCATAAGAGCGTACAGTTTTCAAGTCTAATTGCTCTCATTGACAGTAATAACTGAGAAGAAATTAAAAGCATATCTAATTCTAAAAGACAGAAAGACTAAAAAAAGAAATCCCACAAGCCATAAAAGCAGAGTTCTTCACAAGTGGGAGTAAATTGTCTCAAACAATAATTTACTTAGCGAGTTCAATCCATCTGATCACATCTGGGGGCAGCTCTGTCCTCCCACGCATCCTTTTGGATGGAGGCTCCTCCGCAGGGGACAGAGTCATCAGGGCACGCTCCAGCAGAAGGATGCCCACTGGCTGCTGCAAACTTGCAAGGCAGCTCGTGCTGACATTAGCTGAGTCCAGTTCCAGTAGCTCTCTGTGCTGGTAACTCATTTCCTGTAAAATAAAACAACAGGTGTCTACTTGGTGTAAAACTATACAGATCACTTATTTGGTATCCTTCTTCTTATAGTGCAAGCTTTGGAAATAAGCCATTAGGCCTCCAGAAGTTCCCAACTCAGGGAAAACAGGAATCTTTTCCTTCTGTGCTGTTGCTCTTTGGACAGAAAACAGTACAGAATAATCCCATATACTTTGGCTCCAGGACATGGGACAACTCTCTGGACAGAGTCATAAGGAAAGTAGGGGAGAGGTAGATGGACACACTGACAGACTGAACTTTTCCTTCTGTTTGTTGGCAGGATTTTGCCTGCTACACAGCAGCTGTGCTTCGCTTAGCCTATTCAGCGGTGCATTCCTGCCATAAGCCAAAGGCACAATTTACTACGAAGTCTTCTCTGAGCTGGAGGCTTTCTATCCACACACTCAGCCAGTTTTAGCACATCACAGCTTCCTGTTAAACTTCTCTAGTACTGTACTCATCTACTTCTGCCTGATTTAAAGATAAGACAATAATTATCTAACATTAGTCCAGCTACAGAATATTCTCTTCTTCAGGGATGAACATTGTTTAGTTGGAAGTTTTTTTCTATTTTAAACACTTCAATCACTATTCTAAGTACAGGTAAATAAGTAAGAAAGCAGCATGCTTATTAAATCCAGTGTTATTCCTTTGTTTTCTTTTCCATTAAAGAAAAGTCACAACAGTATCTGAAATAAACAGAAGGAAAAAACCTCACAACATGGAAGAAGTGCAGTATAGCTTTCATTACAGGAAACAGCACCATGTTTTAGAAGAATAATTTAAATCAGATTCTTGCAACACAGCACGTTCAAGAATACTACGTGAAAAGACAACACTGTTTGGAAATTGCAACAGGAGACTGAGAACAACCAAGTTACACTTCTTTGATACATGACAACAACCACAAAAACTACAGAAGAGGTACCTGGCATAAGCAAACTCACAACACACTTTGTAGAGTTGGGACTCTCCCACTAATAAACTTGTGCTCAATAAAAAAAGAGGAAGAAAAACACAGCTTCTTGCAGCTTCCTGAGTTACAGACCAGGCAGACCCCAATGAGGGGTTAGCATATATATTTCAACTACTATTATGGCAGTTTCAATTAGCTGCACACATGCCCCAGACATATTCATTGACTTCCAGCATTTAGGGGTTGTATTAGGAACACAGTCCTGATATAAAAAACTGTGTAAAAAGTCAAAACTGCACAATCTAAAACCTTAAGAAAAACTTTGCTAAGGTAAGACCAAAAGCCCCTTCTCATAGCACAGGAAAAAGTGTAAGAACTGTGCAAATGTAAGGGTATGTGCCAAGAATGAATATCCTCCCAAACTTAAAATTTACAGACATCATCCCACATCAAAGCAGGTATCTTTCTATTTAGTGCATTTTGGTGACTATTTGATCACTTATCTCCTCAATGCAGAGGGAATGCTCCCTGCTCCATATGCAATGAGCACCGTCTACTTGCACCATATGTTCAAAGATTAGGGAGAATGGCATCCAAGCTGGCCTGGCAGCTAAAATATTTCTAAGGCATTTATATGTTCTTCAGAGGCCAAGCAGCTTTTTGGATGCTATGTAAACTTTTATCATGGAGTTCAACTCTTTTAGTATTTCAGCTGGTTCTTCATCTGCCTTGAAAGTGAATCCCAGAGCTTCATAGTCAATTTTAACATTGTCATTTTGTGTAGACAAAATCAGCTCTTTTAACCCACCAAGTTACTCTCCTGATGGAACGTGAACCTGTAGAAGATTAAAAAGTCAAACAACCAGAAGGACACAGCAGTAAAGTAGGAACCAGCCAGTGTTTATTATGCTGTAGGTGTATAGGAAAAAAAAAAGCTGTACTTCCAAATGGCCAAGCCACTAGGACAGTCTTTGTGAGCCAAATGAAAGCCCTGACACTGCTGTGTTCTTGCTCACACTCTCCCAGCTTGCTCTCTCTTGATCAATGTGAACTCAATTCCCTACTGGGAAAGAACTTCCTCTCACTTCCTGAAGGCTGTTTGGACTTTATGATATTGTACTTTTGTTATTGATGATCATGGCAAGGAACTGCTCTTATTGCTCTTACAAAGTCAGTATTTTTGATGAAATTGAACTTAGCAACTTCTTGAGTCTTCATTTTATGTCTATTTAGAAAAAAAAATGTAGCCTAATGCAACAGTGTTATTTGCACAGTCTAGACAGTGTAATTCAACACAAATAATATCATCAAGACAGAGAACCAACAAATGCAACGTCAAGAGGGAATATTAACAGATAGCTATTGTGAGATGCTGGCTCAAAAAATACCAAGACAGCCCAGAAAAATCCCCATAGTATTTGACCTTTTATGCAGCTGCACAGAAAAAAGTAAACAAGAAATTACGTTTTTTCAGATGTGTACTTACTAGTAACTAAGAAGCAAAGTTTCTCTCTGTTTACAAAGCTAGTTCAAACTAGGTGGTTCTTCCGTATTTGGAATGACACTTACTGCCACAGAGTATTTAAATTTCCATAACAAAAAAGAAACCATTAGTTGCCACTGAAAAAAAGATTCTTTTGAGAGCATAACATCAATACAGTTGATAAGAATCATTAAACACAGTGACAATGGGTATGTAAGAGGTGTTGGGAAAAGGTTTTTTTATCTCCCTGAAAACTGGGTTAAAAGATGAAATTCACAATCTATTCCAGGTCAGTGTATTCTCATAACAGAAAGGCTCATGTTTCCTTTCCAGTAAAACAGTGGTGCACCCACTCATTCTGTGGTGAGCCCTTCCTTCATTACTGAATGAGCAGGCAACTACTTCAGGGGACTAATTTGAAAAAAATAAACAAGAGAGGCTAACAACAGACGGTCTGATAGCTGAAAGACAGCCACTGATATCCTCAAGACATCAAAGAATTCCTCGGTAAGCACTTCCCAGAAACAGGAAGATAAGCACTGACACCCACATAACCCTTTCAATTGTTCTCAATTCCCAGTTCAATTGAAATAGCTTTCATTTGTAATCAAACCTCTTCTTGTTACTGATGCAATTAAAACACTAAAAAGTGACTCAAACTCTAGAGATGAGAAACGCTAAGAACCTTGAAAAATCAGTTGAAAGGTATGAACTACCTTGTTCACCTGAAGTGTCACTTGAAATACCCACTTGGTTAACAATTCTCCTTCCATCTCTGTCTAAACTTCAGTGACAGTATTTGAACTTCACTACCACTGGGTTTATCACACTTTCAGAGACATTATACCCAATTACTTCCATGGCATGTATCAGGATTTACCTGGATGCACGCAATGAACGGTGGAAAGTACGACAGGCTCGTACTGAGGAAATTATTGAAGTCCTTCAGCAGCTTCTGGACAATGGCATTTTTCTCAGAAGGGGTTTTAGATTTTTTTACCTCGTGAAAAATTCCATTAAACAAACTGCTGAAAAGTTGCTTGGCAAATGTTGGATCTTTCTGTAAATTACAACAACAACAGTAAGGTCACTGAATTTTGCTGTGACACAATGGACTACTAAATAAAATTAAAAGACATGACCCACCCTGTACCTAATCCCTAGACACTCTTTTGGGAGTGGACTATTTAGTCTGGCATGCATCTCACCTGTGCTGGGAATTACTGTACTACCCATTCAAATCCCATTTTAATTCTTCTGCTTAAAGAAACTCCAAGGCAATGCAGGTTTTCAGGCCACAGTGTTAGTGGAAAGGGTGGAATTTGCAATTTTCACATTCTCAACTCCCATTACAGGAACCAGACACTCAATATTGTGTTAGGGACACCACAGCCCATGAAATGAGTTTCAAGAAAAAAAGAGGACAACAATGTGTGAGGAGACCTGGTCCTAAAAACTGAGGCAGCTAACAGAGAGAGGAAGACTGTCTGTACAGACAGACAGTTTCATCTGAGATTTGAAGGCATTTTTCCAATCCAGAAACACATTTATGTGTGTAACATAATCCTATGCATCTTGGTCTATCATGGGTCTGGAATTTTGGTCTAAATCTTTATCTAATGCTATCCAGAGAACTCGTGAGCATGCTACTTCCATCCTTTACAGAGAGATAAGGGACTATCAAAGGCAATGAAATACAAAGGTAATCAGGAAGACTGTGACTTCTCAAAGTGAAATGGTATCCAGACTACTGTTCAGGTCAGTCTATAGTTTTACCACTCTCACGTAGGAAAAGGAATATTAGATCAGCTTTACTGAGCAGTCTGAGTCCAGTCTTAATCCCACTAAGTTAATTTGTATTTTTACAAGCCTATTACAGACATATAAAAGAAGAGAAATTGCTGTTTTGTTACTGAACAGTGAGATGTCCTTTGCAATAATGTCTGCAGAGACCACCACCTGTTTGTCAAGCAGAGGAACCTGCAGGAAATGGACAACAGCTGATGTATCCAGTCCTCAACTGCTCAGGTAAGCCAAGCCTCTTCTCTGAACATTGCCCCAGCATAGGGGTAGGAGAAACACTCCCTCTAAACAGAGTCTTTAAATGTGTATCACAGTGGGTGACTGCAA
This sequence comes from Certhia americana, assembly GCA_018697195.1. NCBI lineage: Eukaryota > Metazoa > Chordata > Aves > Passeriformes > Certhiidae > Certhia > Certhia americana. Next base: position 111,522,641 of record CM031858.1, read on the forward strand.
AACTACAAATCAATTTTCAAAGTGGTTGCCCAGCTACAAGACACTTTCCCTACAGGACCAGAAAACTTCACAGGTGACATTTAAAAAGCAGACAGACCTGGGCAAGGCCCTGCAGAGGGGCAATGAGACTGCAGTATTCAATCTGGATGTCAGGAAGGTCTCCCACTCGGTAGCTTCTGTACAAAGTAACCTGGGCATCATACTTCATCTTCAGTTCTGATTTAATCTCCTGAAATGCATTAATCATGGTTAAAAATCGTTAGGAAATGGCTTCAAGCTGTGCCAGGAGAGGTTTAAGTTAGATATTATCAAAAAGTTTCCATTGAAGGAGTGGTCAGGTATTGGAACAAGCCTCCCACAGAAGTGGAGGAAACACCATCGCTGGAAGTGTTTCAAAGATGCGATTTTGTTGGTTGTTTTTTGGACTGTCAATGAGAACACATTTACAGGTTCTCTCTCGTAGGGTGGGAGGAAATGGTAGCTTCAGCTGCAAGTAAACACAAATGGGCTAAAATAAGTCTTTGTATGGTTCTTCTGGACTTAAGTTCTGTTTACACAGTTGTCTGTGTAACAAATTCTCAGTCCTGGGTTCCTTTGCTCTTGGGACTAAATGCTATAATTTTTGGACGATAATGTGTGTTATTTTTAGTAACAGGAACCTCTGAAAAACTGCTACAGAGCTTAAAAACACTTAGATTTATTGTAAGTACATAATTCAACCAGGAAACGCACAAAGTAGTAAGTTTCTGGCCTTGATAAACACTCAGCAAATGATTATTACTGACATTACTTCAGGTTAGAAGTTCATGCCAGTTCTGGTTAGTCCATCAGCTGTACTACATTTTTGAGTTCACCTTCAGACACTGGATAATGTTCTCCAACTATTTCTGCACTGTATTGTAGCTCTAAGACTCCTAGTTTCCAGAATGACAACTGTAATGGGCTTCCCAGTAGCTGTTAGGGTCTCCCATCACATAAAATCACTTCATGCACTTTAAGTGGTAGACTGGAACAGTTATCATCAAGGTTTTTTCTTGCCCATTCTAAGTAACATCATTTAGTTTTAAGGCCATAAAAAGCATTATTTCGAAATTAAACCTTCTAAAGCTCTTGAAGCAGCAACCAGTACCATGCACCTACCCTTTCTTCACAAAGTTACTACAAGAGATGAAGTACAGGACTGCAAATGGCATCGAGACTTAAAGTTTTAAACTCATTTGGATTGACAAACCTTTTCTCTTTTCTGTTCAGCCAGACTTTTTCTGGCATAAATCAGACTGAGTTTGTCTTGGTCCTTCAAGAAACGCCTCCGCAGTCTTAGAATTTCCGTTCGTTCTTCTATACCTAGGGAACATATGATCATGTCCACAGCTTTTCCTTTCAGATTTAAGGCAAAAGCATCATATAAAAACAAACATCATCTTTGTCTTTACTAGCTTACCAGCTAGTCTCCTAAATTTCCTAGCAAAGAACTCAATGCAAGGCCTTTCAACAAGCTAGCTAATGATAACAGATTAAGAGAAGAAGTAATAAGCATTTATAAAGAGATTTCAAGTGCATGAATGAGGTACAAAGATCCAACTATTGTACAGGGAAAGACACTAAAACTCATGAACAAATATGCCCCATATGCCAGATTTATTTTAAACTCTCATAGGCATGGATGGCATTTGCACTATATTCCAGAAAGTATATAACTCCCTAAATAAAAGAGGTGCTAAAAGATGTTCAAATATTGTGTAGTAAGAATATTGTACTGTATTTTTTAAGCTACAATTACAGAACTACCACTGGATCAACTCCTGCTCAGGACAGTCATGGGGGAAGGCCACTTAACTGACTGTCAGTTCAGTCCATTTCCTAGAAAAGAAGAGTGAGCAAACAAAAACATACCACTTCACCTGGTGTTTTCCAGGGTAGAAGACCAGGGAAACATAGACTGACCTCTCTATTTGTCTAGTTCTGCATGAACTTCAGTTCATTACTCATAACTGCCCTGAAACACCTTTCAGGTACTGAAAAGCTCTTTATAACTCTATGCCTGAACTCCTAATGTCATACTCTGGGTCAAAATTTTAATGACAAAGTAGACAGGGTTAAAGAGGGAGAAGGATCCTACGTCACTTCAGAGCAGTACTGACATTTTTTTCACTTATTGACTGGGTGGGAACAAAGAACATTCTCAGAAAAAAGCAAGGACTTGGAGATAACGTCAGCACAGCTGCTACGGTTTAGAAAATACATTTAAAGAGTTCTCTTCTTTAAAGAACTAAATTTAGAACAGAAGGGCCAGTACTGTCTGATATTCATGCTGTGGTACTCTTATGGAGAGGTAAGAATGCAGAGATCACACTGACTGGTTTCTCATCCAGTCAGTTCATTCAATGAGCAGCAAATAATTTTACAACTGCTAGCACAATCCTAGTTTTTTGTCACATGTCATGTATCATCACACATTCCTGGAAACAAAATCTCTCAAGGTGAACCTCAACTTGACTGTCTCAAAGACCATGGACCTCCAGCCAAAAAACTGACAAGGATGGTTTATGAAAGTGTACTAATTGCTTACAACTTGCACAGTAAGGCTTACAGACCTTTAGTTTTGCTGTCCACTTCATCTCCAGGCAAACCCAACCTTTTCTTCCCAAAATCTGGCCCCACTGGTTTAAAGGTTGCTTGTTTAAATTTTTCACTCCGTTTGCTAACCAACAGCATGGATGAAGACAAGGATTCAGAGGATGAAGGAACTGCATACTCTGCCAATGTGTCAATGCTACTTCCAGTTAGCCAATTAAAAGAACTTCTACCACCTGTAACAAGAAATTGCCAAAAAACTGTAACATACTCAGATATAAATAAAGTGAAAATATCTTGAGACAGGTATTTTATCTCTCCCAAAAATATAATTTCCTAGTATTTAAGGGCAGAACAGATTTCTAGTGTTTTCTTTTTACATTAGGCAGAACAGAAAATATGTATGAGACTAATAAAAATGTGATTTTTTTTTTCTCATACCACACACACACAAAAAGCCCTTGAAAACAAAATACTAACATATTTATACTTTTACATTAAAAAATTATATGCAACAGAAATGACATCACTCCTACAGCAAAAAAGAATATTTCAGAAAACACTGGTCTGGACTTACTGCCATGCTGTGTAGGTGTAAATTCATATTGCCTTTGGGTAGCCCTCACTTGCCCACTGACTGACCCAGAAGGAGAAAGGGATCTTTCCTGTGACAAATTCCTGTGGATATTTGGAGAAGCCTGAGTCTCCACAAACATTGGTGTGAGCACAGTACTTCGGTAACGCCAGCTGGAATCAACTACAAAGTCCTATGAACAAAGGAAGATTTTAAGTAGAAAATAAAGATGGAGGCTTTCTGAATTTCTTCCTTAAGCATTAAGCAGAAATTACAGTCCAGAAATCAAAACACTCTCCCAGGAATAGGGGCAGAACTTGACTATATATAAACACCCACCCCGCTCCAACAAACCACAAATATGTAGAAGTTCTCCACAGCTCAGTAAAAAAAGGTCACTAATTTAGACTGGTCAGCTGAGGACTGATTTACAGCTCTTGCACCAGTATTCCTGTTTCTTGACAGCATTTCTCCAGTTGATGGTGCCACTCCGCTACCCTCGTTTTTAGTATTTCAGTACTCTACAAATCAGCTATACTTGGTATATTAAATATATATTTTTTTAAAAGAAAGCACAGTTATTGTCCCCACAAAATCATCAAACTTCTGATACTGTGCACACCTCATAACTGCTGCACCTGTTAACTCTGGAGCACAAAACACTTTGAAAAATCTCCTTTAGTTTGCCATTCTTTTCTAAGTGAGTCATAACTACATTAAGTAGAATTTGTCAAATAGTTGCATACAGGACAACACAGTACAATTCACCTGAAATTTGCATTCAGACAGTGGATGCTCAAATATTTTTCTGGAATAATCCGGGCTCTTGCTGGTCATTTCAAGCAGAAAATTTGTGATTAGACTCAAGTACTGTGTTTCAATCTTGGTAGAATATAAAGAACTTAACAATGACAGCATGCGGTCAAGAGTATTTGTGGGCAACCTTGTCTCATGACTCCAAAAATTCCTAACAATTAATCTGTAAAGGCAAAGAATAAAGTTATTCTTGGTTATCTTTAAACAGAACAACCCCCTCCCCTCTTCTAAAAAAGCCAAGTTAAAAAGTGAAAAAAACCCCAAACAAACCCACCAGCAAAAGACTCCAAAACAATAAGCTGTTAAGGCCTTAAACTAACAACTTTCATGCCATTAATCTTCCATTGAATTACACTGAATTCCTCATTCATGTGGAATGAGGAATATCATGTTCTGTGTGTCACATAAAAGGTTTACCATGAAAAAATTATTTCTGTCAAGTTCTTTCCTCTTGAGAAGAACTATGGGTGGAGAAGCACTAAGATCTCCTCTTTTATCTTTTGCTTTACCAAAAGAAATTCTAAAAATCCAACACTAAATCTAGTTGTGTGTTTGGGTATAGCAGGGTCCTCCTTGTTCAAAAACTCTAGAACATTAATGCAGAACTAGGTTTCACATAGTGAAACAACCTCCCCATGGCTTAAAGGTTCATTCAAATGCTTCACTTATACTTGATATAACACCATGGGACACAATTTTATAAATTAACTTATTAGAAGAAAAGAAGATAGCATTAGTTCAGTGTTACTCCTTTATATTGAAATACTTAAAAAAAACTCTAAGGATCAACTCTTTTGCTATAAACAAAGTAAGAGAAATGGAGGTATTTTTATTTCAGACATTTATCACAAACACTCTACTCACTGCAGTTCAGCATTCTCATCAATCAGTCCTTGAAGCAGCATTTCTTTCGCCACTTCAAGTATCTCCCGAGAATCATCATCTGCTTGACTTTCTGGATCACTGATGGCAGGAGAAAAATACCTCTTAATGACTTCTCTCAAACAATACATAGCAAAATAAGAGGATGAGGATGGTGGGACAAAAAAGGACGAATATGCCCTCTGATAAAAATCTCAACTGGCATGACAACATAACATGAGATCTTCCTTGCCAAAAATGCCTTGTATCTCCACTACTTATAAAAGAAATGATCTAATAAGGTAATTAATATTTTAGGTATCTATAATGAAGTTTGCAAGGTTGAATCTGAAAAAAACAGGCAGAGAATTCTATACACAAGTGATGCTGGAGTAAAAATTGACTGTACATTTTCTTCACAATAACTGCCCATTCAAAGGTTAGCTTGGGAAAAAGCACATAAACCCCAACAAAGACAATTCAACAGCAACCAACTTGTCAAACTGAGTATGTTCCTGTTTCCTATTCTAAGGGGTCAAACAGAAAGGTCATCTTTATACCACCAGACTGAAGTGACCCAGATCATGCCCATGTGCCTTAATGTATCTTCTACCTAAAAGCAATTTTCTTTAATGGATAATTTTCACTAGTTACAAATTCCAGCAATGAAAAAAAAAAGCTGCAGCATCGAAGTTAAGACCTCTTATGCCATCCTGCTGTGGTGCTGCAACATCCTAGCTCTGGTCCAAGTATTTATCCCTTACTGGAAATGATAAAATTGTCACCAAAAGCCAGAGCCAGTTAGGCAAATCACAGACTCTATTCTTCTGACAATTAGAAAAATCCCTCACCGAGGGACATGAAGTTGGAAGACTGTTAGAAACACTTTCACTCTGCCTGTGACAAACCACTGAAAGACAACATCTGCAGTTAACACGCACCTGTAATTATCATAAATCCACATCAGGATATCATACATGCGCTGTCGACATATTACAGAAGGGTGAGAAATGAACCCTGTCACTCCAGGTAGAAGTTCTTTAAGTTCTAGTGGTTTTAATTTAGACAGCATCTTGTGCACTATATCCAAACAAACCCTCTGTCTTTCATCATCCCTAAAAGAAGAGAGAAAAAACTCAAAACAGTTACATTGCTTTTCTCATCACTGCTACACACAGAACCAGAAGATCAGTTTATGTTTTAGCAACAATATTTGGCTGTGCATAAAGGGCTTTAGGTAAATACTTGGATTCAATCGAAGAGTAAGAATATAAGTGAACCAATACAAACTACAGAAATTGACACTGGTGTTTCATTCTAAGGCTATTTCAGGGGCGTTTGTTCATTTTTTCACAATGAGCCAACCATCTTAACTCCCAGATTACATTAGCTCAAATTAGGGGAACAACAACCAAAAAGTGAAGGTGAATTATAAACACTTCTGAATGTAAAAATGTTGTGGGCAGCATAGAAAATGTTATCAATAAACTTGAACTATCCATCATAATCACACGACTACTTACCTATTATTCATGATCTGGATAAAATCTTTACTCCTTAACTGCAAGTGGAGATCAGGAATTTCTTCAGCCCGGCACATTATTACTTCCAGACAAAAGGTTTTCATCACACCATGAAGTTTGGGTATCAAAAAGAATACTGCATTCATAAACCTTAATATAACAAGAAGTCCACAAAGAAAAATAAGTTATTCTCTATTCTTCCTCTAGATTTACAGTCAACATACCACATGAATCATGACATACCTGTCAGCAAGAGGTGGAAAATTCTTAACAACTTTATTCAAGCATTGAATAAACTTATCATGTTGCGTGTTCTGGTGATGCTTCAATTGTTTTATAACACAATCATAAACTGGATCTTCAAGTATCTGAAAATGAGAAAGACAGTAAGACAAGGATACACATGAAAATCATAACCACCTTAATGAAACATGGTTTTGCTGCTATACTGTTTGATTCTTGTGCATTTCACTAGGCATGATCCAGCCAACTCATCTTAACCTTCATGGTGCTTCGTGGATCCTGTACAGTTCTGCCTGGCTAAAACACAGGAATGCTGCTTAAAAAATGTATTTATGAGTTTCCTTTCATTGGTTTGGAACCAACACCTTAATTTTGTGCTACAAGTTGCATAGTGTGCTTATATAAATAATAAGCAGCTTCTCATTCAATATAGAAGATTTCCAAACAATTAATGTAAAAAACCCACACATTTTTAGTAAAAAGGTGAACCAGCAACCTGTAACTAAGATCAAAGGAATAAACCTTGTTCAAGATAAAATTTACATCATCTTTGCTCATTTATTCAAAATACTGCTTATAATTGAACTTGAAAGACTGAGAAAGACTTCATGAAGATTTATGAAATATGCTCCAAAAACTGGGAAAAAACGATCAGAATGCAATTAAGTGAGGAAAAAAGCAAGGATAATAAGGAGAGAAGGAAGAATAACCTACAAGGTCAGGCTAATACTCCACTTAGCCAATAATTTGGTATTTTTGTCTCAAATAGCAGTTACAGAATTATATTTAGGGGTAACACATGATCCCGTCTGCATTTTGTCCTCTTTTTCTCTTATACAACCCAACATGCATTTGCTATTAGATTAAGGACCTTTGAGTGTATGTCATTGTCTGTTGTGTTTAGAACCTGTCCATGACATTTTTTATGCATCAATGTACCTAAATTCCCTCTGAACCTGTGCATCTGCTTACCCCTAGAACCTCTTCTGGCACTGAACTCCAAAAGTTTCCAAACTATTGTGTGAAGAATTACTTCCAGCATATGTCTCAAACTGACTTCCCAGAACATCAAGCACAATCCCTCAGTTCTAGCACTGTAGGATTTGGTGAGCAACAGTTCTGCATTCACCTTATCCACTACCTAAAAAATAACTGGATTCAGATACAGTTATTCAAAAGGTTGTTCCAAACCTCCCAACTGCCAACTTGCATTTTTTTTTTTCTCTTAAAATACTCCCAACTTTAAAACATACTGTGCTAGTACTGCTGGCTGGCAAAAGCTGAACAAAGCCTCAGAAAGAGATCATTCACTGTCAGCTCCAAAAGAGCAATGCAAAAATTCTGCATTTAGTCTGCCCTCAAATTCTTTTCCTGTTGAGGTAGTAGCTTAAATTTCTAATCAATCTGTTGGCTAAAGACTTTTGAGTTTAAAATACATTCATTTTTGGATCTGAATTGAGCAGTCATACAAAAGATGAATATAAAATTAAGAGAGGAAAGGCCAAACACAAAACACAGTTCACTTACATTTTCTCTCTCAGCAATGTATTGAAGAGCAAGTCCCAAAACTTCTGCTGCAGCTGCATAAACTTCTCTATACTTTAGTAAGCCCATGTTGCTGGTCAAAGCTTGAAAATACCTAGCACAAAAGATACACCTGCTGTAAGTACTACTCCAGCACACAAATTTAAACTGAAGCAAAAAACTCATCTGAGCTGCCTAGACTAATAGTGACTGCTTTCAGAAGAGCTGAATACAGTACAACATGCATTTTCCACTTGCAGTGTCTCAAATATCTACTTTAGCAGATATGAATTTCCACAGAACTGCAGCCCTGAGGCCCACTGTAAAAAAGCATACAACCTTCTAGATACTTTCCAAAATAAATGTGGTCTGCGATTTGTAGCTAGCGAAGTATTACATCTGACAGATGACAGCAGAGGGATGATGGGACAAAGGATTCTGAAGAACAAGCTCCCATACTTCCTTGCTGACAAATAAAACTTGCTGTCTTTGGCTTAAAATTTTTCAAGATCATTTACAAAAAACTACATTTCTCACCTGACACGATCTATTTCACACTTTGGGTCAAAGGGTGGCAAATTGTTAGCAAGAACAATTCCCAGCAGCTGAATTCCCACTGAATTGTCCTTCGTATCAGGATCTCCACTAGAAAACTTTTCAAATATTAAACTGTTGGATAAAAACACAAAAGCAATGACACACATGAAAACCCCAAAGCAGACACACTGTACATCACTCATTGCTTTGTGTATGGGGATGTAGATGCACACGTACAACCCATCAAAGCGATATTGTCAGAAAGCAGTAGATATTTAGCCTCAATGAAGTCTTTGCAAAGAAACCCACACCAAAACAACTGAAGAGAGATTGTAAGCCCACACAAATGCTTGACATGGTAGATAGCACAAGTCTTAGTAAGAGTGTACCAATATTCATTGACAATATTCAAAATATTCAGAACTTCAAATAAAAAATGTCTTTGCAGAGATTACTCCTGCTCTTCTGGCTGCTGCTATAATCCTTTACATGTTTTCCCATCTCGCTCTCCTTGATGTTTTTCAAACTAATTTACAGTCTTTGGAGTATTTGGTTCTCAAGTCCTACTGTTCACTGTAGGGACAAGAAGTTTACTATTGCAGCTGAATTTATCTTCCTGGGTCCTTTGATACCCTTCACTTATATTTTTGAAATAATAATAAAGGAAAGCAATTGTCCAAATGTTTACCTGTAAGGTATGGAGAGACAGTTCTTCCAACACTCTATTACTGTCTTTATGATTTCCAGATTGTGTCTGAACACAGCTCTTTTTGGGTGAAATGCATTCTTCATCAAGAATTCAAGCAATCTGTTAGCCAAAATCTCATCCTTAATATTCCCCTAGAAAAACCAGGACCAAAAATAAACATAGTGACTCCAAGAACACATATATTGTTTTATGAAAGTAAGTAAGTAAACAAGTTACGTTTGAAGTTAATATGTAAAGTATTGTAAAATGAAAAAGTGGACTGAAGTATGAAATTATTTAAGAGTGCAAAAACAAGACTCAGTCATTCTTTACCGAACAGTTATAATAACAATAAAAATGTATTTCATATTTTCTTACTTTGGGAGTAGCTACACTTGTCCAGGAAAGGATTGTAGCTACTATTTCCACTACCATGTAATGAATCCCTTCACCTCCGTTATTTCCAGAAACAACAAGTTGCAGCAATGGACCAAGCCAGTGCTTTGCATAAGGCCGGAATACCTACGGGGAATCAATGATAAAGTAAAAATTACCCAAATATTTAGCAACCTGTTGCTCAATAAACATTACCAGTAAGACTGCTAAACCAACCTCTTTAGCACTTTGCTCAACCCCTGAGGGAATTACCATAAAAATTTTAAAATAAAAAGTATCCATAACTACATTTCTCACTTTTGCTTAGAAACCTTTAAACACAGAAAATGAACTATTTCACTAGAGCACAGACAGTATGGCTCTCACATCTGCCTGTAAAGAATTTGAAAGAGTATGCCATTCATCTACCCTTCCATTTCAGACAGCTTTACTAAGAAAGCAGCATTAAATGGATATAAAGGTTCTTGAATTAATTCGGAAATTTAGCATTTTTGGATTTGGAATATTCCAGACAGAACCATTATACTTCAAAATCATTGTATGAAGTAGGCTGAGAATGTTTTACCTAAAAATGAGAGTTAGAAAATGTTGCTTCTCAAGCAAACTCGCATTATGCTATCTTAGTATCTTTCTTCAACAAGAACACCATTTAGCTCAAAGTGTTTCTATAAGACTAATTAAAAAAAAAAGCGTCCACTAATAAAACATTTTATTTGCTCCTGCAAAGATGGAAAGTATAATCAGCCCCACCTCTTGCCTGGTATCAATGAATACATTAACTGTGGTTTCCAGAAGACATATATTGTGGACACCCTCTACTTACAGAAATAGAATATGGGAGAAAAAGCACTAACAATGCATTCAAAATACTTGTACTATCTGGGATTTTTGGCCATAAATGCACCCCCTCTAATCACAGCAAACTACTCAATTTGAATGCCCCAAAGGTCTCAGCTGATTAAATATTTTACTCTGAAAGAATTACACATTTGATATTATGAAGAAAAATTACTTACATCCTCAGTATTAACAATAAGTTTTGCTATGAAGAGGCGAATATTTAGTGGTACTGATGGGTTTCCTAACTTGCCATGAAGAAATTTCATCCAAAGAGGAAGATCTACTGGAACTGTCCCCTGAAATTTAGAAGAGACGAGCAAAATCATTTCATACACCCAAAAAGCTTACCAAGCCAAAAAGCCCCAAGTCCAAAACACCCAGGTTTCACTATAATACAGTGAAGAAAATTAATAAATGAAGGGATTAATCATCACTCTCTTCTTGGTAGCATTAATGGAAAAATGCCAACTTTTTGGTTAATACTGGCCTCCTCCACTTTTGGTGTGATCTGGGTCCTCTGCATATGTTTAATCAGAGTGGTCATAGAAGCCATACATTCATGTTGGTTGATTTCATCCATTTCTAGTTCCATCTCATCGTTTAAAACCTTGTACTCTGTGGGCTCCTGGGGAAAAAAAATAAACAAAAAAAAAAAGGCGTTACTATGGTTAATAACAACACCGTATTTTCTTTTAAACCCCAATCATGTCATGAGTCATTCTGATCTTATCTGTGCTTAGATTTGACTCAGTGTGTGCAACTGGGAATACATCAAATGTGTTGTTTAAACAGACACCTCCCAAATGCATGCACCAGATCTGCACATTCTTTACTTTTTGTGCCAAGAGATGCCAACTTTATGTTACTCTAACTTTACTACCTGCCAGGACAGGTATGGCAAATGCAGAAAGCAGGACAAGTTAAGCTGAACCTCAAAGAAATTATCTCATTTCATAGCTCAAAGAATAAATGAACATCTCTATTTTTAGGGATGTGTTGTTTCACACTGACCAGCATCCGCAGCATCTCTCTTTTGCTACAGAGTAAATCACAAAAGAAAATAGTTAAGTTAGAAATTACAACATTACTAGGCAAACTAGAAGCATCCTTTCTAGCTTGCTTAACTTCCCTGCAGCTAAAACACCTCCTTGCTCCAGAACATGGAAACAGATTATCTTCACCAATCTTAACAGTTCTTCTGACAGATTGTGTCTTCGGTGTCTATGATACTTTTACAAGCTTTTTGTTTCATAGCAGATACCTATTCTACCAGAGTTACTGTTGGTGAGACATCTTTTGATTGCAGAAGGAACACTTCAAGTCTTTGCTGAAAGAACAGCATTTAGTATCTCCCTAGACCAACAGTTAAATACAAGGTGCCACAACAGCAAACAAAAAATAATTGTTTATTTATTCTAGCCAACTGACACAACCAGTTCTGTCACAGACCAAAAGATGAGGGAAATGAGGAAACCAGATACCTAACAGCAGAACATACCTATCAGAGGATGTGCCTGAGTGCAGTCACAAGCCATCTTTTTACAACTCACCCTGGACTTCACTCACACTACTCAGCTTTAGAAACCCAATAGGGCATTATTTTTCTTCAACTGTAGACAGTGTAGAGAGGAAAAAAAGGAAAGTGACAGAAAACAGCTCAAGTCTCCTCCCTCATCTTCTGGTAGAACAAATACAGAAGACTAGAAACTTCTCAACCCAAATAAATGTATGCAATACCTCAAAAGCATAAAACTTCTCTTTCTCACAGCACTTTAGTCACTAAATTACCTTTCTCCTGAAACGAGTGCTGCTAGCTGTAACATCTTGGGAGCTATAAGAAAAGCCTTGGACTCCAGTAGAAAAATCAAATTGACTCATTTCTTCACTCAAACTGCTATCCATCATGTATGATGAAGAAGCTAAATACTTGGGTTCATCTAGACAGGAAAGAAGAACAGTCCATTAATCTAGGTAATTACAAGAAACAAGCCTTTACTGCTCACTAAAACTTGAGGGTAGGTGGGAACTGATTGTTAGATGAAATACATTGAACACTTTTATTTGTTCCTGAAACTGTAGAAGTTAGTGAACAACACATCAAGAAACACTGTGTAACAGGTAAGAAAGCATTTTTTTCATCACCATAAATGACTTTCATACCCTGGCTGCTATTCCCTGCATCCCTGGCCTCCTTCCTAATAGCAATGTACCGCTTCTTCCTTTCCAGAGGCACCTAAACAGCAAGAAATAAAGTTCTAATTACCTAATTTAAAAAAATAGTTACTTAATTAAAAAAAAAAAAAAACAGATTATTGACACTTATTTATTTATAGAGATACAAAAAATTATTAAAATCATTTGACATGAATGGAAATCTCACGCTGTAAATGATTATTATTAATGCTATAGACAAACAACTGAATTTTTTATTCCTACACATGTTCACTATCTAGAAGTGATCAATTTTATCACACTAAAAAGTATGTTAAAAGCTAGGTGTATTACAGGTCTGTTCTAAATTTCAGGTCTGTATTTCTCTCAGAAAAATGTATTTTAAATCATTAGAGGAATACTCATTTTTGTATCCACTACTCCATTTTTTGTACCCTCTTTCTCCATATGTGAGAACTGACCTGATCTTCAGTAACTACACTGTTAAAGTTGTACCCATTTTTTATTTAGAAACACTAAAGGCCAGAAATTTCACTCACTTCAACTTCAACAGGAAATGTATACTGATGCTTCAGGTCTATCAAATTTTCAAAAATCAGCAAGTTCTGCAAAACAAAGCACGTTTGGGAATAGCAAAATTATAATGTTTAAAATGTATATAATTATACACAGTAACAATTGCTTTGAATGTAGCTTATTTCTTTAAAAAAATTCAACAGATCAACGTACAACACAGAAAACATGGCATGTTTTCTCTTCTACATTAGTACTCTAAAAAGAATGTTGCTACTTAACTACTCAAGAAAAAGGTAAAAAGGTGTCTCTTGTTCAAGCATATTCCAAGTACTGGAGAAGTTAAACAATAAGGTTTTTTTCCTCCTATTTTAGAAAACGTGGGATTGGGAGTGGAAGGAAAACAGTCTTCTTCTTCACCCATTCCCAAACAGTTGGTAAAACTTTCATCAGCTACCACTCCTTCTATTGCCTCACTGGGTAGTTTGCTAGTATAATTGTATGTCATTCAGGTTTCATGCTTTGATTTATTGCCATCAGGAAAAATCACATTGTGTCTCATGCTCTAGAAGCCTTCTAACAGCAACAAAAGCTTCTCACCTTTTCTGATTTTTCTGAAAAAAGAAAGCCATGATAAAATTTACTTTCAGTGAAGACACAACTGATGACAGCAATAGCACAGTTATATGCTGCACAGTGGTACTGCCTCCTCTTCTCCAGCAGCTGACTCTCTCCTGCCATGTTTTCTGTAAATGCATCATAGCACGACCTTAAATACAAACAGGCAAGAAAACACCATCAGAAGTCTTTTATTAAGCAGTACAAGAAGGGTTCCAATCAGAGACCAGTGAATCAACAGAATTTCAAGGAAGCAGTCTCTGATTAAACCACCTCGGACTTCTTCAAGTATCCTGCAGGTAAATGGAACCAAAATAGAACCACATTCAGCAATGACAAAGAAAACTTCCCCAAGCATTTACACAGGAGTCCTTAATGTGATGACAGGTAATGTTCAGATGAAATGAATCTTCGTTTTGATACATACATAAATTTATCTCATGGTCCTTTACCAAAATATTATGAATGGATAGGCATGCTAAGGTATTTTATGGATTAGCTGAAGAAAATAGTTTAGATGCGATTTTTAAAGATCTTTGGCACAAAGCCAATTATAGATCTGCAAATCATAGCCAAGAAATTCTCTGAATTACTCATAGGACATAGTACTGTGAAACAAAAATCAAAATAAAACAAACAGCAATTCAGGCATCTTATTTTTTTCTCTGAATATTAAACAAATTAAACAATACAATTAACATATATATTCAGTATTTCTCTTTCCCCCTTTGCAGTGATGATCAAGCCAACTACTTGTACTGGGTGTGTTGCTGTATTATGAAATGTAAATGAAAATCCACCCCATCTTCTCATCAATCATACAAATACCAATTTTGCAATACAGAACCATACTCCGCATAGAAGTGTGAGTATACTGAAACTGAAATTGTAAAGACACAAATTAAAGGCCAAGAATCATACTGAAAAGGTAAAATAAATGTACAAGTTCAACAAATTTCAAAAAAAGTGAAAAATTTCAACAAAAGCAGGAGACAAAGGTTATCCTAACACAGGACTGTAGTTTACACTACAATCAATTCTATCCATGCAAACTCAATATTGTGTATTTCATTTAAAAGCAAAAGCTATGTAAGAGATTATATTTATCCGTGAACAAATCCATCTTTTGCTTCATATGGCCTACTTAAAAAAGCTTACCTGGTCAAAAACTAATCAGAAATACAAACTAAATAAAATAAACAATGGTCTTACTTTATTAGTGTCTTGGTAAGCTCATTTCCTTCTACACTCATGGAGCCACGGTAAGCTTGGTTAATTTTAGAGTCCTTGGAGTAAACTTCCTCTTTTGAAAGACGCACATACATCACCTCCAGCAGCTTGTAATACCCCATTTTCTTGGTGACTTGTGTATCAAAAGTATATTCATGGGACTAGAAACAAACAAGCAGAATCTCAGAAGGAAATTCCCTGACTCTTTCTAAATAGTTCCACAGTTACTCTAAATTTTTTAAGACAGCCTTCAGCTTACTTCTACCTTCTAAAACAGAGAAAAGAGATGATGATAATACAAGACTGACATTCTGAGTTCCTGTGTAGTATGCTTATTAAAACTGTGTCGACCCATGCTTGTCTGGTGAGCTCTCTTAACTACAATTGTCCTAAATTATTATAAGGATACTGGAGGAACATAAGCAGAGTACCAAGTGACAGCTCAGCCTCCTGACAAATGTAAGCAAAACACACACTGGTCATCATTCTTGGTGTCATTCATGAGTTTCTTTATGCACCTCATTTTGGTGCCAACATTTACAGCAACAGGAACATGGTGTGGGTGACTCTTACATAAATCTTAGTTTTAGCATTTTGTTTCAATAACTATTAAACTTGGGTGAGTTCAGCATCTTGCTTGTCCTGCTACCTGTGAACATCTGCACCAGCAAAACCATGGGACTGAAAAACTATAGCAAGAGCAGATAGCTCCACTGGCAAGAAGATCATTGCATGCAACTGTACTCTTAAATTGAAAGACAGGCTGTAAATAGAGAAAGGAAGATGTGTGCTCCTAATCCCTTGCTGAAGAACCTTTGCAATGATTTCAGATGTATTTCTTTCTCTAGAAGTAATATACTTAATTTCAGAGCTTTCATTACAACTTCCATTTTTATACACAGTAGATATGCAAACATGCATTAACTCCAAAGAAACAGCGTTGGGGAAAAAAGAAAAGTTTATCAGTAATTATCAAATTATATAACTGGCACATGCTTCTGTTCCATGATACACAAAGCTAGAAATCAAACTGTTTTTATCAGTGTTTCATTCAAAGTTAAGCAAAATGTGCATACTGACATCAGCATTTTCTTAGACCTTCCCTAAAAAAAACAAAAAAAAAGGTAATTCATACCTTTGTAAACCTGGAATTAAGTGTATCCATAGCCTTTACTATAATTTTGCCAAAGAACACTCTCAGTGCATCCAAGCTGCAGTGCCACAAGAGAGTGAGGAGGGAACGATCCACAAATGCTTGACGAGCAGTATTTGAAAGAAGCTCTTCACTTTGGAACATGTTGTGAACAGTGTCCAACAGCATCACTTGTTTGTCAGTGCTACTCCTAAACAAGATGTAAATCTCAAGATGAAAACCCTTTTACCAGACCTCACTTATGTCTCACATTCTTAGGACATTAAAATTTTTTATTGACTGCATTCACACCCTCTTGGATTATCCTACAAGACGTGCAAGATCAGGTTCAACTACCAAATATTATGCAGCTCTCAAAAAAGCCCACCTCTGCTTCTTAGTCTTAGTGTTGTAAGATATGGCAAACTTTTTTGTATATCTTTAATAATTTAATCGTAAAGCAAACATTAACTTTCTCAGTTCCTTTTTTTTAGACCAAAAAAAAAAAAAAAATTATTTGGTACACATGAAGGATGTAGGCAAACCACAGGAACAAAAGAGCTGTGGCTATCAAGTGTTCCACTATTAGATTATCTGCTATTCTGAATAATGTTATTAAAGCTAAAATTTCAAAAATGGTATTTGGGGATAAGGTAAATGACTTTGTCCAGGAAATTACATGATCCACAATAATCACTACTCAACAGCCCATCAAAAGTTGGAATGTTGGTTCTGGAAGAGATACTGAATACCTCTTCTGTGGATGGAACATGTTTGAGTTTACAATTTGCCATCCTGGAAATATTCAATTAAACAAGTCCATTGTTGTATTTTCAAAGGGGTTGAACAAATTAATTCACTGTCAATTTAAGTACTATCAGCTTAAGTGATCACATGGTTACACAGGGATAGCAAATATATAACAAACAAGTACTACTGTCAACTGGATTCTCTCACAACAAGCTTATTTACAGAAGGCCTTCCAAATTTGCACAGGCACTGGAAGTGTAATCTGGAAACTGATGTCACTTGCTCACACTTTAGAAATACTTTGAAATTGTGAAGACAAAAGCAAAATCTGAATTAAAACCATTACATAAAACTTGATAGTGTCAATCATCACTATCATAAGGACAATAAAATGCAAGAAGCACATTTGCTTCAGCAAAACTTCAATGAGAACAAGCACAAAATCCAATGGACTAAACCCACCTTCTGGAAATCCTTTTGAAGCTGGCTTGAAATAAGTCCTCCATGAAATGTCTGTGGTCCCTACAGAGGATTTCTGTCATCAGTTGCAACAACATTGGACTCTGAGACAATTCTAATGCATCTAAAAACTGAAGAAAAAGAAGCAACACATGACATGAAAAGCCACACTGGATCAAATCACTTCAATCTAATGATGTAATTATTTTTTAATACTGATCAGAAGCAGATGCACTGAAGTGTGTACTTATTTAATGTCCTTCTGTAGATTCAATTTCTGGATAAACATAACCCAGAAACATGAAAGCTGATCTCCCCATGTGAACCAAGAATCTCTCTCTTTAATTCCAGATCTTGTGAAACACTGTTTGCAGACACAGTTCACTTTGCCTTCTAATTATGTATTTGTTAAAAACACTGACCTTCTTAGTGCAGTCTACATAGTTATTGTGCTTCAAGGTTCCTTGGGGAAACTCATCAGACCTCAAGGGAAAATTGAAAGCTAGAAGCTGATCCAGAGCATTCTTGAGGTCAGTAAGCTTATCTCCTGTCAAATTAGTGAAGAACGGGAGAATTATCACTGCTTGGCCCTGAAGAAAAAAAAAACAAACATAAAAAATGACACAGTTTCACACTAAAAAATAAGTTATTCCCTAACTGTGAAGCCAGCTGAATAGAACCACAAAACAGCAGCAGTGGCTGTTCTTACTGATTCAACAGCTCAGTGTACTAAAAAACATATGTAGTTGCACTCCTTTCCAGCTGCAGGATCAGAAAATAGCTCTTAACTCTCAGGTCACTGCTGAGTGAGAGTTAAAGCTAATTAATATCTCATGGCTGACATGAGTATGAATAATATCTCATTGTTCTTTTAAGCAAGCATTCATTCTCACACAAGTCACTGATTTAATTCATCACCTTGTAGCTATGGCAAAATCCCAAACTTTATTTATTTTGAATGCATAGGAAAGGAGTAAATTCTGCATAATAAAAGGGCTGGCTGAGAAGCAACTACACAAAACTTTCATAAGTACAAATTTTTTTCTAATTCTAGTTCAACCAGCATCTTTTATAACCCACTTTCAGTCTGCAGTACTTTATCTCCCTCTCCTGACCAAGCTGTATATAGCAGCTACTCCATTAGGTATTGGTCTCATACTCGCAGACATGGACATGAATATCACAACAAATGTTCATAATTTGACCTATAGGAAATGCCACTCCTTGCTAAAAGCCTGATTAGCTGTCATTTCTCAAACAAACACTTGGGAGTTCAAGATAACTTGCAACTGATGCTAATCTTTTTGTCTTAACAATTACATTTATTTCTTCTGAGCAAGGCAAGGAAAGAAAAAAGATCTTAAACCAAAGCATGGCATTTGTGATAGCATCTTCTGTCTGAAGAAGAAAAAGGATGATTTACAAGTTTCAGAATAAAGAATAAAACTCCAGAAGTCAGTGATAAAAATTAAACCAAAAAACAGAGAATTCCATTTTAATCTGGGGAGAGTAGGGAAGCTGTTGAAGTGAGCAATACCTTAAGATTTAAGCCTAAATTCTGATCAGTAAGTAGACTGGTGTAAGTATTAAAAACAGCTGTAAATGCTTCGTGATTGGTATTGAAAGAAACTGAAGAGTCTATCTGTAAAGACAGAAGAAATAAAAAAATTAGTTGGGTTTTTTTTTTTTTTTTTTAAATAGTTAAAGAGATTTGTACTAAAGAATAATAGAAAGCCCTGGAGCTATAGAATTAATTAGAATTACTTAGCCCTAGAGCTATAGAATTATATAGAAACCCCAAAATTACACTGAATTAGCAGAAAGCACATACAGAGTGATTTTGGTTTTAAAAGAAGAACTATAAAAGCTGCTACACAGTACAAACAAAATCATAATGTTGGATATTTTTCAGTTGAAAAAAAAAAAAAAAACCTCCTTCTGAAAGCCAGATTTCATACTGGTCATTTCAGTGCCAGCTACTACAGCAATACAGTTCACATTCTGTGTCCTAACACATACCTTTAAAACAATTAATTATAAAAGACAAAAATTATGCTAAATAGTTGATCTTTGGTATATTTGTGTACAACTACTTTTTACAAGTTCCTACAAAAATCCCAAAAGAATAAGTAGATAATTATGTTCTCAAAATAGAGAAAAAAAAACAGATCAAAATCTCAATGTCACCAAAATGAAGTGTTTAAAGTAATGATAATTCTGCAGCTTGCTAATATGGGTAGAACTCCATTCATTGTGACTTTCTGGATGCTAACATGACAAAGAATGCTACAAAAGGCTACTGAGAGTTCACTCTCTGTACTTGTACCAGTTCTCCAAAAGGAAAACAGGCAGCTAAAACATGAAAACAATTTGGAAAAAAAAAAAAAAAATTGGTAGAGGGGAAGAAGAGCAATACCTAGTAATTTCCACATGCCTCAAAATCTTGGAGTACTTTGCTAATAAAAA
This sequence comes from Certhia americana, assembly GCA_018697195.1. Lineage (NCBI taxonomy): Eukaryota > Metazoa > Chordata > Aves > Passeriformes > Certhiidae > Certhia > Certhia americana. The sequence goes on from CM031858.1 coordinate 111,542,557, forward strand.
CACCCAGATTCTAACATAACCCAACTTTTCTTTTTTTTTTTTTCTTTTTTTCCCCAAACACAAAAAATTGGACTTAAACAGCATTTCTTGAAAACACAGTGCAATCCCTTACAGAACTAGAAAGGTTACCTGGATTTTATAAAGCAGCACATACCTGCAGAACTTTTGCCAGCAGGGTCAAGACTGCCATTTTGCTCTCAGCAGATGAACCTTTGGCCCACCAGCCATCCAGTTTCTCCCAGTTCCTCAGTACAGCTGTCACCAGTTTTGCTCCTTGCTGCTTTCGCACAGCACGGTCCCTAAAGCTCTGATCTAACATGCCATTCAAAATGCTCCCAACCTGGAAGGAAAAGCAACAGGCAGGATTCTTGCATGACAAATGAAAGGATGATAGAATCACTTCAGTGGCATGGGCATTCATAAAAAAGAAGCACCACAAAGCAATGCTAGATTTAAATCTCATAAGGATGCAGAAGAAAGGTCTTTGCAGGAAATTAAAAAAAAAAAAAAAAAGATATCTCTCCAATTGACTCCTGTTCCAGAGTACAATGCAGCAATTAGTTCCAATGCCTTTTATGGATACATGGAGGAGTATACGATATATATTGAGATATATATGATATATATATTCTCTTTATATATGGGGAAATAGATGATAATCCAGAATAAAGACCAATACTTGATCATTTTAGTTAGTGTGAAGTTGAAAAATAGCACACATGCTAACTTATTCACATCCATTTTGAAAAGAAAAATAACCCTTGCATAGCAGGTATGAACTAAGTATGCTTGAAATCTCTTTTCCTCAAAAACGAATACTCACTATCATCTATCAGACACAATTAAAAGAATTAAAGTATTGCAGCATGCTCAGTACAGGAAACACTAGATAGGCATCACCAGAAAGAGCCTATTGAAACATACACATTCCTTCCTCTACAGTCTAATTAAACAATTTGTGGTATCACCAAAAATGATGCTGCAAGTCTTTTAAACTATTACTTGGATGCAGCACGTCTAACTTTTTGGATTTATTTTTAAAGGATGATTCTACTTTGCTAAGCATCTTTTCAATCAAAAGGAAAAGCAGACTTTTGGTCTTTTTGACCCTTCTGTTTGTCAGAAGCACTGAAAGGAAGACTCCCCAGTTCTAAGTTTCCTTCATGGCACTGAGTTCTGTAAATGCTGTAGACAAACAGGAAGAAGTCTGTTGAGCCAAACAAACAGTGCTCAGACTGAGTACACGAAAAAGTATCTCATTCTTATTTCTGCTCAGGAGGGCTCTGTGTGTGTATGTTTCTCTTTTTAATACTCTGATCTAGCTCTACCCTAGTCCTGTGGACTATGCAAACACATGTTGAAAAAAAGATTTCAGGAGAGGTAATAGGCAAGCACTTTCCACTGAGTTTGATCCGAGCTCACAGAATAAAGTCAGGCTGCAAGAGATCATGACAGTAGCACCAGTAGGTCAAGACAAAAAAACCCCAAAACTCAACCCAAAAGCTATCAATGCACTGCTGTCTGAAATTCAACACAGCACACTTTTTCCCCTTCTAGAAACTCCACCTCTAAAAACAATAATAGAACTGTTACTTCTAATATTCCCTTTTGACTTTGTCCTTTTAAAGAGTAAGTCCAATACCATTTGAGGATTGCTGACAGATGATTCCATAAGACGGACGATGATCACATCCAGGTTTTTCAGTAGCTGTTGATTGATGGTTTCCGAGAACAGGCTGTAGAAATATTGTCCATGAGAGAAATTCATCAGGTGGTTTGGTGATGCTCCTGATAGTGGCACAGATAACACTACTGTGTTCAACAGCAGACTTACTAGCTCCTCACACTGAAAATCAAGGTATAGAGACAGGAGTTATTTTAAGGAAATCATATTTAGAAATTTCTTAGAAAAGCACACAATTTTTTTTTTCAAGCTCCCATCCCAAACTTTTTTCTTTTGTTTATTTTATTTTAAGCATTTTAACTGGAGAACCATATCCTACCTGCTCATCAATAGAAAAGGCCAGCTGCAGAAGACTATCAGCTAATTGCTTACTGCTGATGTCTAAGGATGGAAGGGAGATCCTTTCACCCCCAGGTGCAATGCCTTTATAAACAACTGAAAGAAGCTTGGAGCCAACTGAGAAATGAGGTCCTTCATCCTATGGAAACCAACAAAGAAGTGACAACCAAGCTGAAAAAAGCCTTCCAATCCGTCTGTATAGTTAATTAAAACACTTGAACTCCTATTTATTATTTATTAAAGATAATTTCTTCATAAGGCAATACAAATATACCATGGCAAGACACCTTTCTAATTAAGAGATGAGATTTTGATTGAGACAACCCTATGGTGCACAAAGTTGAAAACAAAATAAAGGTAACTCGAAAATGTTCCAAATATTCTGATCCTCCTCCACCTTTTCAGGCTTACTTGACATTTTACAGAAGTAAAATGAACAGCTGAGTCAGGATGGGTGGGACACAAATGGTAAACCATGCAACTCCTGGATTATTAATATACTGGAATCACAGGTCTAGATTTTGTTGATACAGACAGTGGATAGTACACAGAAATTAAATATTTTGTAACTAGGTAGCTCTGCTCAGCCTTGTTATAGCCTCATTCACAAATTCTCAGTCTTTGTGGCTGTTGCATAACCTGTTCCTTCAATTGCCCAAAGTAGAGATTTACTAAAATCAGAAATTTAGGGGAAGGAATTTGAGTAATATAGCCTACATCCTCACACTTCAGAGGTCCCTATCCTGTTCTCCTGCAACTCAGACCCACTATATTGCTTCAGATCAGTTAGGAAATACTACTTTTCTAATTTTCCTCATCACTCTGAATGGTCTGTCTCTGTGTAAAAGTTGTTAAAAAAATGCCTCCTCTATAGGACAGTTAATCCTGATTTTTTTGAGCTTTCAGTCTTGTAAAGCTCACTTAAAGCAAGTTAGAGAATCTACATTCTGATTTCCAGTGTCATGAGCCAACCAGAGAAAGACTAGCATACTTATAAAGGTTGTTCAAGCCTCAGAATTGTTTTGCTCAGATTTGTAGAATAACCACAAAACATTTATTTTTGATCCCATTCAACACTAGCTCTTCACTGTTGATCTCATTTTAAACAATTTCCTCTGATGTGTTCTCTGTTTTTATACCAGTGTTTTTACACAGGAAAAGCTCTTTACAATGTACAAATGTTCACTATTATTTTCTGTATTAACAATTACCTGACCATGAAGAACAGAACAAAGCAAGCCAGATTTCTGGAGTTGCTTGCAGGCAGAAAGGACAGCCCTCAACTTAACTTGATCCAAACGTGCCTCTGAATTAAACAAATCAAGAGAACAAAGGTCCTCAAGGCTAGAAAGCAAAAGAGAAGCAATAATGTTACATTAGTGCATCCATAGACAGCATTATTTACTTTCCATTTCTCATGGTGAGGGTTTGTTCTGGATTCATGCTTACCAGAAAGCCCCTACTTACCTTTGCGGAGTGATTCTTTTTTTTATGCACAGCTTCAAAGATTCCTGATAGGGAGATTTCATCAGAGCTTTCATGAGTCTTACTGAGATATCTGGGAGGTTTTTCACAACTTGCACATCAGCTGTGTTAAAGCCTATGTGTGATGGATCACACACTGTCATCACCACAAGCTCTATAAAGCTTGGATTTAGCAGTTCCTTCTCAAGCAGCTAGAAAGAAAAAAAATTAAGCATAAAAACTTGAAAAATTCATTCAGATTTCTCTATTTAATTCTTCATAACTTTAATCCTATCTCAAATGAAACCAAACCTGAAAGAGTACCTATTCTCACTGATTTTCTCTGTTGAAATGTCTCACTTTCAATCATTTATGCTAATGCTCAGGTATCTATAAACACAGACATAGGATATATGCTATCCCACCAAACTGCAAGTTAGATCTTTTAAACCATATAGGTATGTTTGAGTCTTGACTATACACCTGTAAATCCTGATGTATATCTCTGTACACCCTATCTGAGATTTACTGATGAGATAATCACAGTCTCAGAACTAAAGCTGGCAGTGTAAATTTCCTAAGAGACTAGTAAGTATCTTACTTTACATAGTTAAATATGGCTCATATTGCATCAAACAGAGACAAACAGAGAAACCTGAATGTCTATACGAATTCAAGAAAGGCAGGTTGTGTCAATTCTTTCTGCCTTTTAAGCAGCTACAACCACCACAGGTTTAATGCCATCAGGAATCACAAAGGAAATAGTCACTGCAAGTACTCCATATACAGAACATGTATATTTAACTACATACAGAATTTGTATCTTTTATCCACTACAGATTTCAGAGCCTACCTTCCAGAAATCCTGCTGGCACATTTCCAGGATGATGGTGACAAACTCCATGACCCGGACTATAATGGTACACTTGCTGTAGTTGTACATGTCCCTTTCCTGAGGACTGAACATGCTGCCTTTTGAACTGCAGTCAAAGCACTGCTCTGCTGCGTGGATATCATGCAAAGCAATAGTGTCAAGGAAGAACTGCATAGCTTCCAAGAACTTGGAACTTTCATTTACACCTAGAAAGAATTACACTAAGTTGAAATGATACAGCAGCTCTCAATCAAAAAAAAAATATTGTTTCATGCTTGGAAGAAAAGAGTCAAACTGAGATGACGAACAGAAAGAGGCACATCTCACACCAGTGTTTTCTGAAAACTCTATGCCAGTTCTAAACATTACCTTTCTGGGCAACAGAATAGCAAGACAGCATTGTTCTTCATGATCACTCCAGAAAGTGACCACTACACGCACTTATTAACAATGATGATGATTTAGGCTTATGTAATAAAACGTATAAAAATTTTAAATCCTAGTTTTGAATGATGTAGCCCTGTGCTAGTTGCATCCAACGATGATCTTACAGTATTGTTTTAAACCAAGACAGACAACACTGACAGACAGACCACCTGAAACTTGTATATGACTATGGAACTGTACTATTGCTGAACAAAAGCATTTTGTTTAGGCTTGCAAGAATAATTGGAAAAAACCTCCTTTTGGGAGACCCAGTGAATACACAAGGTGTTATTATTTTACCTGACCAAAACTCAAACATGACTTTTGGACGTGATGCAGTTGATGCATCAGGAACTCAAGAAAGGTAACATATACAGGACTTGAATTGAAAAGATGCCTTCTTTCATTGTTTTCTGATATCTTCCTCCAGATATTAATAAAGAGCAGGTAAAAATCTTTAGGAGGACTTCATGAAAAATATGAAAAAAATCTACTGCTTTTCCATGCAGTGAGAAATCAGCTGTACAGAATAATTTTTAAAGATGAGATAAAGAAGTTGCTGGTAAGTGGATGACTCAGAAATGCAAGGATGTATTTCTAGGGCTAAAAGGAAACATTTTAAGATACATAATACTTCATAAAAAACCCCCATCCCATTACAACAGTCATTGGAAAACTGGGAAAACCATCTATTTACAAACTTTGTAAAATCATCTATTCTACGCTTAAGAGAAGAGCTTAAATTCCAAATTAAGAATTCATCTTGGGTGGACTTTGTGTAACATACACAAATGAATCTAATGCAACAGTTAATCACTCACCCAGTACTTCATAAGGTTTGACCATCTGCAGCTCAAAGAATGTATTGTAGCAATCCAGTGCTGCTAAGAACATGTCCATCCACTGCATGACAGCCTGTAAACTGAAGGGTTCCTGCATGCCACGGAGAGTTGGCTGAGAAAGGATCCCAGATGGACTGTTGGCATCAGTGCCACCTCCTTCAAATTTGTCAATGAGGAAAGAAACACCTCTGGTTTTTAGAATATCAGCCAGCCAAGAAGATGGAGACTTGTTTCCTGACAGAAATAGAAATTTTCTAAGAAAAACACATTTCAAACGAGCAAGGAACTAGAGACAAATGAACTAGTAACTTTTTGATTTAAACTGCATCTTCTAGCAGAGAATAGCGTGGTTCTGTTTTAGCCTTGGTCACATTCTTAAAATTCCCACATTTCTCTTCCTTCCATTAGGAAGAGGCCAATTTTTAAGACATTCACAGTTCCCCATCAACAAATTTCACTTTTTTTAGCTGGGTACACATCAGCAATTTTGGGCCTGGAAGTAAATCTGCAATAAAAACCTTTTCTATGCCCAAAAATATCCCTCAAACCCTGAGGTTCTCACAATACCCAATTTACAATATAAGCAACAACTCACAGTTTCAATTTAATAATGCTGAGTGAAGAGATATATACCTGTAATTACTACCTTGCATAGAAAACACAGAGGGAAGGCATGCACATAAGAAAACAAGGATAATAGTGCACTGTGACTTAAAATACCTGGTAATAAAGGAACAAATTCATAGAAGAGCTCCATGGCTTTATGCCGGCACTCTGTCTGAGGTCGTCCACACTGCACTAAGAGCCACATGACAATGTCCTGAAGACACACGGATTTAGTAGCTGGGAATCCCCTGCACAAAAATATTAGGGATTAACAGTCCTCTTGACATCTACCAAGAAGCAATAGTCTTTCAGCTAAAAAAAAAATCAAAATATTTCATGAGCACTACGAATCCCTTTTATCTATCTAACCACAACCCATCTGCACTACAAGAAAGAGTTCTTCCACCATCATGTCTGGCACTGCTTTCCCTTTTCCTCACACTACTTGGGATCCTCAAAGCAGAGCCCTTGTGGAAAACAATTTTAAATGCAGAAGCAGGTTATCTTCCCTTCTCTTTGTAAACTCAAAGAGGAAAAATGGAGATTAAACTTTGAATAAGCCTGTACACTTTTTCTCCATCACCATAATCATCCAGCCTCATAACTTATCAAATGGCACACAAGTGGCCCAAATCTAAACTCCACTTGCCAGTTTCTTTAAGATCACATGATAATTTGGGTAAAAAGGGAACTTAAGGAGGTCTCTAATCCATCCTGATCAAATCACGGTCAGCTAGGTGACTCAGAGTCTCATCCATCCTGATACTGAATCCATTTTTACTTCTTTTGCCTTTTTTGCTTCCCTTCTTTAGTTGCTGATCATCCTTTTGCAGCTTGTCCTGCATCTGGTGACATTTAACAACAGTAAGAAAGGCTTTGGAGGAGTTTCCTCCAAGTGCTTTGCAGCACCAGTGCTAATGTTATATACACTGCTGCAAGGGAAATATGCTTTTCTTCTGCTTCTTCTTGCTAAACTAAATCAAGTTCACCATGCTGGAATAAAGAATCACGTTCCTCTCATATTAAGTCCAGTGTTTTCCCACCAGTGGTTCAACAGACACATCAGGAGGTCTGTATCAGCAATTGTCATTGGATGAAATACTCATTGACAATTCCAAGCATTTAATGAAACTGCTAGTAGTAGTAGTTCCATTAAATGCCTGAAAAGGCAGTTCATTAAAATGCAATATGGAAATAAATGCAAATAGCTGACCGTGGTACCCGACGTTTTCCTTCCTTGTTCAGAGAAGGTGCTTTATGCTTGATTATGCGCTTCAGGTGATTAACAGCATCACAGCACTGCTGGGCAGTACCTGTTGGAGAGAAAGAATTGACATCTCTCCAAAAATGCCAGTAATTTGATTAAATGAATTGAGGTAGCACTGTAGACATGGTGCAAGAGAGTTATAAAGATGATAATGTCTACCAGCTCCACTACTCTGTGCTTCTACTGTAAATTTTTCAAAGGTGCAGAACAAAATCACGAAACACCAGACAGGCCAGCCTGGCCTGAGCCAAGTCTAAGGCTGTTGGTATGAAACTGTGCATTTGACTTTCTGTGATCATGCTTAGAGAAACTGTAAAATTTTTCCATGTGAGTAATTCTTCTGGGAATACTTCCACCATATCCTGAACTCTTCCTCTGAAAGAAATTTTGCTACACCAACTTTTGGCTTTATGTTCTAATTCTGATTCTTGTTCTTTATTTACTAATAATCGATGAAAGAACATGGAAAAAAAAGAGAGAGAAAAGTAGATTTACTGAAGAATCACTAGTACTGTGAAAGAGGTCACAGATTCTTCACACAACTACACAGTGTTGTAAAGAATGACAAGACAATGAGGAAAAGGTACCACAAAATAGTGGAAATATTCAGTAGAATATATCAAAACGACAACTTCGGGAGCATTTGTTTGTTATATAAGAATAGACTGATTCTCGTCAAGCTACGTTTTTTTACACCATGTAACTGCAAAACCACAACTCAAATCTGAAGCAGCACCAGCATTTTTAGTGCTATTACAAAACTGTAAATCATTGTAAATACTCCACCTTCATACAGTGCAAGGAGAGTTTCTAAGTAGATATCAAATGACCTCTCTACTGATAATGAAAAAGAATTCTTCCTTTGTTGCAAAAGCAAGCAAACATACTTTTCTTACAGTTACAGTTTTTCTTCTTCATTCTACAGTTAACTAACTATAGCTCACCTAATGACTTCTCATCTGTATGGGCTAAAGCCAGGCTTTCCAGAAAAACAACCAGTGCTTCAAATACAAATTGCTCCACCAGAGAATTTTCTTCCCTTTAAAAAAAGAGGAAAACATTTCATTAGAAACAGAAGTAGAAGAGGCACTAAATGTAAAATCCTAATTAAAACCCACCAAATTAAATACTGTACAAATAAGACTGCAAAAGACGTTTGCACAAAAAAAGTACATCTAAACCAGTTTAAAAAATAGCAGTGAAATTTGCTGAGCATCCTGAAAAAGCATAAAAAAGCTTCTTATAAACTTGTGATAAAAATTTATTTTTGTCTATTTCATACAGAGACAAAGCCTAAACAACAAAATTATTATTGATAATAAGCTGAGTAACTGTTTTATAGCTATCATATTCCTTAATAGAATGAGTGTCAGTGAATGACTATTTGAGCTGCACAATTAACTCTTTATCTCATTGAACCTTTAGACCAAGTTAGTTACTGTTTCAAGCTCTGCTTGCTCACCTGAATTCTCTGTAGACACTGTTAAAAGCAAGTGCTGCACCCAGCCTCTTGAAAGCACTGGGGTGAAGAGCAAGACTGTACAACCGTTTAAAAAGAGACTTGGTGTTTGCTGGGCTTTCCTCCTGCTGTCTTGGTGTTGTCTGCTTGATAGACCATTTCAAAAATTCTCGTATGCACTGGCCACAGAAATCTCTCAAAGTGCTGTCAACTGGATCCACTATGCCATTCTGAAATTACACAAGGTTGTTTGATCCCAAGAATGAGAAAAACCCCTGCCACTGCCTCCATGCAGTATTACAGCAGCTTGTCTACACTGCAGTATTTGCAAATTTAAAAACTGTACTCACAGTTTACCAGAAATTAACAAAATTCAAAATTGCTACAGTCCAAGGGAAGAGCAGAACTTTCAGCCCTCACAGTGGTGAATTACACAGCTCAAAGATCTGGATTTCTATTCCTGTCTCAGTTGTCAGTGTAGGAGTTCTGTCTAAGTCACTTCATTTTCTGATGGGTGTGTTTCCCACGTGTAAGAAGTGGTGTAACAACATAGACTTGCATTTAAAAAAAAAGTACTCTAATCCTCTTGACCTACCTTGCCTCCAACCACTTCTGTTCAGTGCAAAAGCTAGTTTCAAATGCAAAACTTTTGCACCTGGTGAAGGCAAAAATAATTAGAGAAAAATTAACAAACACAACAAAGGCATTCAGAGGGATGAATGGTGAATGTGCTTCAGATGTTCCTAGCTCATACTGATGACAAAGAGTGTTTCAGTTATCTGAAGATGATATTCCTGCATTCTAAGAATGCCAAAGAAAGAGAAATCCATCATCAAAATCTCAGTTAAGAAATATTAAATGGATATTAGAAAATAAATAAATAAACGAACAATTTTCTTTCTTTCAAATAGTTAAGGGGCCATTCTATCTTTTCATGTGTTCCTGGTTGTTTCAGCAGTAAAATGATACTAGTTAAAAATAAAGTCACATGGCACAGGGAAAAGAGAGGAAAGACTTATGACCTACCAGGATAGCTTCCAGAAATGCCACTGTATCTTGACTCTCAAATTTTTTGTTGTTGGTAAACCAGTGAATGAGCTGCATGACTAAAGGCTCATACAACTGTCTTGCCACCTGAAAATAGCAAATGTTAACTATGTTTCTAGGATTAACACATTTCTATGCTACTCTGCTATTAGTATGTAAGAATAAAAACCAGTACTTTGAAAAAGGTATATAAAATGAATAACTAATTTCATATTTCGTTCCCACATCAAGGATTAAAAACCCCCAAACAATTAAAATGGGTTAGATGCTTTCCATTCAGCTATTCTCAGTGACCTCCAAGCTTACTTTCAGTAATATCCTTTGAGACAAAAAGAATATTGCACGCCAAAAACTCATATGCCAATATACAGTCAGCAAAACAGGGATGTTTGCTTCTTAATCCATATTTAGATCTAAAATTCTATCTTTACCATTAATCTAACTTCCTGAATTTCAACAATTCTACCTGTAAATCAACCTGAGTATTATAGTGTACTACTACTAATTAGTAATACTAAAACAGTAAATATAGTAATACTATGGCAGGAAGGGAAGAAACACTAAATACACTTATTTATGCAACTGCACATGTTTCAAGAGCAGTGCCTGTGGCTTGGACCAATCCAGACATCATTTACCCATAGTTTATGTTCAGCCACATGCCACCAAAAGAGGTTTCACCTAAACTGGTAACACAGCTTCCTGTGTATTTTAACAGAACACAAAATCCCTCTGATCTAAAAATAAATATGGATGCCAGGGTCCAAAAAGCAGTCTCAAAAAGCACAAAACCCTGTCATTTCAGTGGAGAAGAATCTATGTGTCTGTTCTGTTTTGTGCAAAGGAGGAGAAATATCAAGTTCAAGTATTTGAATGAAATATATCTTCTGTAGGTATCAAAGAAGCAGCTACAAAATTGTCTCCCAAATTGTCTCCCAAATATTTGTCCTGTAATTGTAACGTTGCACACACTCACTATCAAAATAATCAACTTCACCTGCAATTAACTTATTACTGAAAAACTACATAAATTAAATATGGTGATAAAAGGGCTAGTGCCACAAACTCCCTGAGTGAACCACGAAACCTCAGTCTCTCTTGTATACTCTTCTGAGGTACTCTGAACTTCACTGCATTATAGAAGAATTTGAAACCAGTATTTGAAAAGGTTTTGGACCCCACTCCCAAAATTCAGATGATCCATTCCTAGAACAGAATTTCAGCCTACAAAATTCTCTTCATTTGGGAAAAAAATCACAACCAGCATGTTAAGAAAACTTCTAAATAAAACCGTTAATTAATTCCCACATTTAAAGGTATTTGAAGAAGCTAAAATTCGTATAAATACATCTGCTTACCTGGTCTATGTCACAAGCAAGACGAAGCAGTACTGGAAATACCCGCTTATGTAAATGGTACATAGGTGGGGGACCCTGACGTCCTTCTGGCATCTGAGAGGCTTTCCCCAACATGTATGTGACTATGCCATGTAGCAGCTCACATGCTGCAACCTGAAATTTAAAAATCCCTTTGGTTATGCACCCATTACTTTCACAGAGAAGACAAAATTGTGGGCAGGAGAGAATGAGTCACATGAAAGGGTATACCTACGACATCACAACTCGGCTAAATCACTCTCCCAGGAACAGATTATGACCATGGAAATAATGTACATGCATTCTAACTGGCCTTTTTCCTTTATTCTCTGTCATGGGAAGGCACAAATCAGCTGGAAAAAGTTCATCATCAGGTTAAGTCACCCATAGTGTTTTCAAGGCTACTTCCAGTCTGGACTCTCTTTGGATATCAACACCCCAATCCAGCACAGCACCAAAATATTTGCGTAAGTGCTCTGCTGGACTAAGCCTACAAGTTCATAGGCCGGGAATGAGAAGAAGGCCAAACAACACTAGTTTAAAAAGATCCACTAGTTTAAAACATACATTTTTATGTTAAATCAAGCAGAATGCTGTCTGACAGAGCTTACAGCAACTTCTGCCCTTTATCTTCTGAACACTCAGAATCAATCATGAAAGGGCACCAAAGAATCACATTGCTACCTATGAATTAATTAAAACAGGTGGGTAGTAACAAGGAATACATTATTTTATGCAATTTTATCACCTAGCATAAAACAAGATATAGAAAAAAAATATCATACTTTTGTTTGCCTGTCACTTGCAGAGAGAGCCAGTTCAGTCACATGAGGCAAAAACGAGTCCAAGTAGATGACAGGCTTCATATCTGCAAATGGTACAGGAAAACTCAGGCGCTTCTCAGTGTCCCAGGATACACATTTCATCATCATCTCTTCTGCAGAGGTAGCTGATGCATTTGAAAGATGAAAACAAGCTTAATACAATATACACAGAGCAAATATTTATTTAGTTCAGTCAAAAAAATCTGTAAACTTCCAACTTCAGTTAGATTGCCATGCAATGTTAATGCTTTATAAATTACTGAAAAAATTGTAGCCAACGTTTCAGGTGAGAGTTGCAGCAGTCTCCAGTTCCAGTACAGTTTAAGTTTGGAGACAAATAAATCCAGAAGACATTGAATCACACTTGATTTAAAATACTTCTGTAAGACATCTAGTTAATATAATGCATTTGTCTTCTAATGTTACTGAAAATACTTGAAGGTCAATCAGACAAGATACAACACATTGAATCCTGCAATTGCACAGAAAATTACTACATTTACAGCCATTTATAACTATCTCCTCCAAGGAAAACTGGCATACTTACTCTCTCATCTCCCTTTATTCCCATATTTGTAAAGTTTGGTTAACAAAATCTGACCACGCTTTGTATTTAGTTTCCAGAGAACAAGGCTACTTTGCCCCAGTATTTTTGAGTATCAGAGAAGTACTTGGCAGAAAGAAAATTGATTGTAAAGGCAGAAAAAACAAACAAAAGCATGCAAAGAAAGGAAAAAACCGCATAATACTACATTAATTTTTAGATAACTAAATTTTGTGCTGAATGTATCCCTTCAATCTCATGGTCAGCTACTTACACTATTGTTTTCCATTTTTATTAGACTGTATGATATTTAATATTTAAATTATAAAACTTGTTCATGGACTAGACAGAGAAAGGGAGAAAACATCTTTTTTTCTGAGGAGCATTCAAATGTAGCTCTACTGCCCAGACATACTGAAGGCATGATGTACCTTAAACTCCCAAGTGAAAAAGTAATCTTGCTGAGATTTACACAATTCATGACTGCAGTTCTTAAATACTGAGAACTGCAGCAGAGGTAGAAATAAGTATTAAGGAGCTACCAGATGGGGTAAAGTTTCAAAATAGCTTTGCAGCCAGAGAGTGAAGGGTGGAATAAATCAGATGCATAGTTTTTTGCTTTTAGCTGTAGTTTCCTAAACACTTTCCCTATTCCATATTAAGTTGGTGAATACCTTAGCTCTACTAAACTCCAGAACCGAATAAAAGTAATTTTGTTTAAGTAAGAGCAACAAAAACCAGGCACATGAAAGGGATGTTGAGGCCTTAATGAAATCTACTTTCAAGAGAGACAGCAGAGGCACATAAATATTTTCGACAGGATACTCACCTGTAATTAGGTTGTGGTTAATCTGACCTCCCAAAGATCCAAGCAGGCATGCCACTCTAGTCCTTATTGCTTCCAAGGAGGGATTATTATCCTAAATAATTCACCAGACTAATATTAGTGATGAACCATTTACTTTTATACAGAAGTAATCTGGTTTACAGAGTAAATGAAGGTCTTATGGCTCTTATTAATTACAGATGAAGAAGGCAAAATGAAACCATGATGAGAAGAATTGCATCAAATGAGAGAAGACCTTTGGTTTAGTAAACAAAAGAAGGCAAGACTGGAAAGCATCTTCACTGCATTTTGTGAGCTTTCAATTACCATTTCTCAAGTAGAATTTTATTATCACAGATAACACATACCTACGGAATGACTTAACATTGTAAAAAGCAGAAACAAATCTGAAGCAAAAATTGCTCTTTTCATTTGCTTTAATTCCAAAACCTAAAGTTTAGATTCTGTACCTATATAGATTCACGGGATCATTTAGACTAGAAAAGACCTCTAAAGTCATCAAGTCTAACCATTAACCCAGCACTGCCATGCTGATCACTAAACCATGTCCTCAAGTGCCACCTCCTCATTTCAGGGATGGTGATTCTACCCCTCACCTGTGTGTAGCCTGTTCCAATGCTCGATAACCGCTTTCATGAAGATATATTTCCAAATATCCAATCTAAACCTCCTCTGGCACAACCTGAGGCCACTTGCTCTTGTCCTGTCACTTGCTACCTGGGAGAATGACCCCCACCTGGCTACAACATCTTTCAGACAGTTGTAAAGAGCAATAAGGTCTCCCCTGAGCCTCCTTTCTCCAGACTTAAACAGTGCCTCTCTCAGGCAACTGATTTTCAGAAGCAGCCTGTATGGGATATAAAATTAACTCATTTTGTTTCACAGAATCACAGAATGATCAAGGTTGGAAGGGGCCACTGCAGGTCATCTGGTCCAACCTCCTTTCTCAAGCAGGGTGATCCCTGCAACAGGATTGCAACCAGACAGTTCTGGAATATCTCCAGCATGGGAGATTCCACAACTCCTCTGAGAAATCTGTTCCAGTGCTCGGTCACTGCACAGTAAAGAAGTTCTTCCTCACATTAGATGGAACTTCCTGTGCCTCAGTTTCTGCCCACTGCCTCTTGTCCTATTGCTTGGCATCACTGAGAAGAGCCTATCCCCATCCTCTTGACATCCTCCCTTCAGATACTGATAAATATTAATGAGGTCTCCTTTCAGTCTTCATTTCTCCAGGTTAAACAAGCTGAGATCCTTTAGCCTTTCCTCATAAGAGATGCTCCAGTGCTCTAATCATCTTTATAGCTCTCCACTGGATGCACTCCAGAAGTATCATGTTTAAAGACAACCAGGTTGGAAAGAGTTTTATATATATGAGTAACTAATAGTGTCACACCCTAAAAAGAGGTTTATTTCAAGTTAGTTTGTGTACTGGAACGTACAAATAAAACTACACTTACATTTGAGAGGCCACTGGACAACTTAATACATATGTTAGCCTCTAAAGACTGTAAGTCTATCCACAAGACAGTTAAAAATACCCCAAATACTTAAACATTTACAAAACTGTACTGCATACTGTAAAGCTGCTAAGCTGGGACCTGATTTTGGGTGTAGGAGTTAAATTTTTGTTGCCATAAAGTATCAGTCTAGAAGTGATACTGACTTACAGGATTTCTTCAGTCCCCTTTTCCTGCTTAATTCCCACCCTCACTCTGGAATATGACATCTTTCCAGGTGTGCTGATGTAATAGCTTCTTGAGCCACACCATAGAATGGAATTCATTAAACTCATCTAAGGTAGAACTAACCCTCATAAAAAAAAATGTATGCATGCAAGAAAGGAAAAGAAGTAGTGGGAAGAAAGGATTAACATGTAACTCTAAAAAGAAAGAGAGTTCTTACCACTGAAAATGTCTTTGCTTTTCTTATACGCTGTATCACAACTTTATGACGTCCTTTCTGGGCTGCTTGAGAAAGTTTCCTTACTTCCCAGTTATTTTGGGATTCAACTGAAGAACAAAAAAACAGCATATCAACACCAGTTTATTTTACTAGCATCTCATTCACCTAGTCATAGTTTCATTAATAAAAAAAGCCACTCTTGTTTTGTCCATTTTCATTTTTAAAATGTGACGATTATTCTTTCATTAAAATCTTTATTAAGGAAAATAAGTCTCTTAGTAAAACTAAGCTAATTTAAACAAAAAAAGGACACATGACACGAAAATAATAAATAAAATGGCAAAAATTACTGATTGTTCAGCAGAAGCAAGTAAATCCTAGTTTAAGAAAAAAGTGCATTTTGGGGTGTAAGGCAAGTTGGTTGTTTCACACACAGAAAGTGCACAACATAAATAAAAGGTATTCCTTGAGACTAGACATGTTTTTGCATACATGTACCTGTAGATGTAGAGCTCTTCAAATAACCATCAAGAAGAGGCAGGACATCCTTGTAATAGGGTTGCATCATATGTCTGGGGATGTGAGCTGACCAGTCTTCCAAAGCATCCAAGCCCAGATCAGCCATTGGGGTACAGCTAAGGCCCAGCTTAAATGCATTCTAAGTGTCAAATACAAAACTATCAGCCTTTCACATTTATTGACTAGTGTTACTTAATTGTAAGAGACAAATTTAGAAGCATTTAGTGTACATCTCCCTTTACAAGAACTTTTCTCTGCTTAGCATCTCACTCAAGATCAGGAGATATGCTTATACTGCAACATAGGTACTAAGAAAGTCTGCTTAATGCAAAAGCAAATTCCAACAATTAAATTTTATCCAAAGAATCAAGTCATTTGGATTCTATCTTACTGGAGACTGTAGAGAACTTAGTAGTTACCTTAATACTGACTTTGCTACAGAATATTTGTACATATCTTAGGGAATAAAGTGTTAGCTGTACATCACTTTGACTCACCTGCAGTGCAGGAATATATGCTTTGATATCAAGCATGATGATGTCATGTGGTAAAGAGAGCAAAAAAATCAGGCAAGACGCCAACAACTCATCTTTATACTGTTTCATTTTTGCTGCAACCTAAAATTCAGATAAAGAACATATATATCAGATATATTTCAAAATATAAACCTTTTGAAATTTTGACTTAACTGAATCAATACCCATGTAAAATAAACAAGCCATACCCAATACTGGAATCTCATTCACCTGCAGACAGTACCAGAAGTATTTATACTTTTTTCTCAATTGTATATGAACTGGTGACCAATACACCTCTTCCGACATTAAGTAAAAAACAGACAGAAAAAGATCTTAAAACCCCACTATGTTGCACAGCTCAAAAAGCAAGAATACTTCTCAGAAGATTCCTCAGAAGATAAAATTTTGATTGAATCACATATGAATATATTCAGACTGAGAAAGTTAGAAAGAAAAATTCCCTACCTCTTTTCCAAACTTTACAAACAGTGCAAAGCAAGAACTCTTTTCTGGGTCTTCAGGACATCTTCTGAGGTTCCTTGGACTTACACCCTACCAAACAGAAAACACAAGTCAATAGTATTAAAAATCATGTACTACATACATGAACCTCAAGTTCAACTCAGAATACAAACATCATAGTGTCCAATATAAAACTGGTGTCAGTGAAAACTTGAAATGTATCTTTGATCTTTCAAAGGTTAGAAATTAACATTATGATGGTTCACTTTCTGAGGGTCAACTTTTTGGAATGTATTAAATACTATGCAAACAACCAAACAAGAGATGTATCACTGCAAATTAACTTTTCAATGGTTTAATTTTCTCCGCTCATGCAACAAACCATAAAACCCCAAACTTCCCTAACAGTGGATGTCAAGGTGGCAAGCATGCTGGTATAATAAGAAAACAATTTACAACAGCGTCCACAGCACAAGCATCTACACCAATGAGTTTCCAAATGTGCTTTACTTGGTGCCATCTGCAGCAGTGGCAGGGACAGCTCTGGGCTCTGTACTGGGCTACACACCGACGTGTTTTAATCCACCAGCTTCCAAACCACAGCTAGCATATCCACCAATAGGGAATCATATTCCCTGTGGAAATCAGTGACTGGAATAGGAGTGTACCCCAGATGTTGAGTAACTAACCTATACAGGACTCCTCTGTTCTGGTTAGATTGTTTCTATCCAAAATATCTTTCATACAACCTGCATTGCAAGGGTACCGCTCATCTCTCTGTTCACACAGCTCAGAATTTTGGAAAGAGCATGAAGGGTGGCAGAGCACTGGAACAGGCTGTTCAGGGAGGCTGTAGACTCTCCCCCTCTGAAGACATTCCAAACCCATCTTGACAAGTTGCTGTGTCCCCTGCTCTGAGTGACAGAGGGGTTGGACTGGATGAATTCCAGAGGTCCCTTCCAAAACTAACAGTGATTAGACATGGATGTCTCTTCAGAAACTGGGCTCCTAATCTAAATTTTGACTTTTAATGTGCCTTTAATTGTGTCGGCATAGGAAGCTATAAACACTTGAAACAATCCAGTAACAGTTTCAATGAACAATTTTTTAAAGGGAATAAAATACTACACATAAAGAATGGCACAGTCATTAATACAACACATTACCTCTCCATTGGGTAAAAGATCTCACCTCGAAGTATTTTATCCTCTTGGCAATTTTCATTGTAACTGAAAGCAGCTTGTAGAATCCACTAATAAGAGGTAGTCTTGTTGAATGTACAATAAGCTCATAACCAAAGGAATATACCCAAGGGTGAAAGTATTCCACATGTTTCTCTGGAAGTATCTCTCTAAAACCAATGCACAGAAAACACAGGAGGGAAAAAAAAAGAAAAAAAGTAATCAAATATAATATTTTTAAAAAACCTTCATGTCAGTACATAAAAGAAATATTGCTGTAACAGAGCAGCTCCAAAGACAGACGGAGAATAAATGCATGCTGCCTTGTGAGTCAAGCACAGGAAGATTTTCCTTTTGTTTAGAGGGCAAAGTTATTTATCCTTATTGTATCTCATTATTGAACTTACATAAACACACATCCTCATATATCACATTTCATTACTTGACCTCCATAGGCAACTAATGCTGTACCTTTCACTTAATGCCCATTACTAGCCTATGGAAACTGTATCTCTGGTCTCTTAAGTATTTAGGATACATGGTCAGGATAATAGTAGAAGTTACAACATATAATGAAAGACAACTACACCCAAATAATGATACTGAATGCTAATGAATTTGTCTTGTACTCCTTTAAAAAACCTGAGCTGATGAACTTTTATGTGTTTACCTACGGCCCAGGAATCTGAAAAACCCTTCCTGTCTCCCTCCTAATCATCTTGTGCATTTTGAAAAATCATCTATCAAACTAACTCAGAAACAAGCATCTTAAATGCATTTCACCTCAAACTTCTTCCAACCACTTTGTAACTTTCAAATTACATAAAAACATATCAATACCTGCAGAATTCCACAAGATTTATAAAGGCAATAAAATCTATTGGCTTTGTTGGTTGAAGGTTTGAAGCAGGGTCAGAAGAAGGCCCAACCAGAGCACTGTCTCCTGCATTTTCATCCTGAAAATAAATATTGAAGAAAGAACACTGGATCTGTGACAACACAAAGCTTTTACACTTTTTTTTTTTTGGTGACATTAACAGTCTGTCTTTTTCTAGCTGTTACTAGGTACTCTGACAGATGAAGGACTAATAATTGACACATCAGTAACTGAAAGGAAAAGTAAGAGATGCCTGCTTCTAAGGAGAATGCCAGTTGAAAAATAAGAAACAGTAGATTCCAGAGTAGAAACTCTAATGTAACAGATTCTGAGAACTTCTACTGATTCTGATGTTTCCATCTCCTAACACTGCAATATAACATCCAGAAATACTAAGCAAAACATTTTATCTAGGATAAATGTTACTTCAAGGACACTAAAGGGTGCTATCTAGGCACAATGGAAACAAGACAAGGGATATGATTTTGGTTCCCCTACAACGGCAGGAGTTAATGGATAGGCCCTCAGGTCTCACCTGTACACTAAGATCCAGTTTCTGAAGAGTCAGGTCCAATTTCTCAATAATCTTCAAAATAGATTTTAAAAGTTCATCGTACAGGATGCGACTCAGGGATTTCAGTTGTGCATTTTCAGTAAGAAAGTTTGCATCTTCAAAAATACATTCCTTTGCAAGACAAATATGTTCATATTTCAAAACGCAAATTAAAATTATTTAATTTACAAACCAACACGTAAATGATCCAGAGAATCCAGTTTTAGATGTTTCTCAGCTATGAAAGCATAAATTAGTCCCTGTTTAATTAATTTATCATCCATAAAATCCAACTAAAACCAGAGAACAGTCCTTCTACAGTGTGACTTCTGGAAAAAGCCTGAAGTTAGAAAAGCAGCTGTAAGATGACAAGACTCAGGACTGTGTTTCATTTGATTTTGTATTTCTGTGTTAACTATGCTTTACCTTTACTGTGTCACAGCTCAGTAGACTTCTAAAGAGGTACAGATAGTCCTTATAAGTTGGTACTTTTGATCTTCGTGCCCCAACTTCACCTTCAAAGGTTTCTTCTGATCCAGAAGTTTCTTTTCCAAAATAGTCCTGAAGGGACACAATATTTGTCAAACACACTGCTCTGGTGGTTTGACCCTGGGTGCATCGCAGGTACCCACCCAGCCATTCTACCACTCTCCTCCTCACCAGGGTTGGGAAGGGGAAAATAAGACAGAAAAAATTCATGGGTCAAGATAAAAGCAGTTTGGTAGCAAAGGATGACAAAAGATTTATTCTCGACTTCCCATCAGCAAGCAATGTCCAGCCACTTCCTTGGAAGTAGGGTTTTGGTACATGGAGTAGAAGTTCCAGAAGACAAACACCTTAGCTAATGCTGCCCATCTCCTCCTTTCTGCCAGCTTTTATTGCTGACCAAACACCATATGGCATGGAACATCCCTTTGGCCAGTTTGGGTCAGCTGTCCTGGCTCTGTCTCCTCCCAAAGTGTTATCCCCCCAGCCTATTGGTGAGGGGAAAATGTTGGAAAGCCAGCCTTGATGCCATGCCAGTGCTGCTCAGCAGAAGACAAAATACTGCTGTGTTATCAACACATTTCTAGTTACAAATACAAGCACAGCTCTGTGAGGGCTGCTATGGGAAAGATCAACTCCATCTCAGTCAAATCCCAGTACAACTGTCTATGGAACTACCTGCCACATGCAACACAATGTAACATTACTGATGCAGGGAAAAACACAAAATGTTTAGCTTTCTCCATCAATCTGAAAAGAGCACAGAACAACCACCTCCTTTCAGAAAAAAACCTCAAAAACCTCTAAGGTTGTTCTCCTAGTGCTCAGTAATTTGAGAAATTCTATAGTTACTCTGCTGTGCAGGATTAAAAAGCTTTAGTATCCTTGCTTAACATAAGCATTCAGTAATGTTTAAAATGTCCAAACTTTAACCTGGAAGAAAGCTGGATAACTTTAATTACAACCTACTTTATTACAGACAACCTAACCAAACAGAAGTCTATTTCCTGTAATTTTCTTTATTCAGCAGAAGAGGCACATTCACACTGTGCTGAGCAGAGGTGGGGATGAGAGACTAAGAACAAATGAGCCAATATCTAATAACACTAATGGACTAACAACAAAATGGATAGTACTATTTTTGCTTCTTTGGGCCTTCCCTTGTTCACTGGGTTAGGTTGTCAAGAGCTGGAACAGAATGTACATTTTAGGAATCTAAATGAAATAAATACGTTTAAACAGCTATTTTACCTTCGAAAACGTGATTGACTTGGAGAAAATTCTGATTAATCCCTGATGCACTGAAACAAACAAAAAAACCCAAATTGCCTGAACAGATTTAAAAAGCATGGCATTCGTATCACTCATTACAATAACAATGAAACAAATCAGATTTCTATATTCTGTCATGGTAAGGGAGAGACAAAAGAACACAGATCTTTTCCTTTAAGGACAAAATATCTCAAATCAAAGCCTTGATTCTAGGATGTTCTACAGGTAACCAATCCTTTACTTGCTTCTACTTTTTCTCACTACTGCTTTGACTTTTTCCTGACTATGAATGATGACCAAGGCAACACTCATAATGTCCTTACTGAAAAGGCAACAACCCCAAATGATTTTCATAGACATAGAATCTACATGGTACCTGAGTGTACCACTTCCCAATTCAAGAACATGTGAAACAATGAAAATGCCCCAGCAACAGAGAAAAGCCACAAGAAATAGTTGAAAGAAATTAAAAAAAAAATCTGAAAATCATTGAAAAGACATGTCAGCATGCCTGAGACCACAAGAACTGTTACCAATGCTGACACACTCATTATTACATTCACAGAACTATACCTGACTAACTTTGTATTTGGAATTTTTAAAATATTTAAAAGTTCCAATGCATTAAAAAAATTGCATTTCTAGTAGAGATATTTTCTGTGCTATTTTGTAGGGGTAACTCTAATGATATTGAATTTATATTTTTACACTTTTTTATGAAATCCCTTTCTTCCCAAAATTTATCAGAGCAGGAATGCAAGTCTTATCACAAACATGTATTCTCCTGCCCTAAATCATACCCATTTTGCTATCCAAAACGATAGTTAAATGCATTCCTGACATTATTTAATAGTGGATATTGAAAAATACCACTGTGAAAACATTCAATCTCCATTATTAGAGAACAGGACTTCATTTTTGATACTGAATGGCTATTCCACATTTCTCTCCTAGAATCAGTTAAGCAATTGAGGGAAAAAAACCCCAAACCTAAAAAAACAACCAAAGGAAAAAAACCCCACGATCCCAAAAAACCCCACCCAAGTTAATATCACAGACTCACCCACAGTGCTAATAAAGCTCCAGAGAACTGGACCTTTTCCTGAGAGAGACAGAAACACCTTTATTATAGATCTGCAACAGACTGGCTGCGTTTTTTCACTGTACTGTGGAAAGCTGTTGATCTGCAGCACAACTAGATGTTCAAGAACTGGAATGTATACCTCAGGAACCTAGAATAAAGCAAAACAAAACATCCACTATGAAAATTACGTGAAATTATTTTCAGCATGTTACTTTGTTACAAGAGCTTGCATCATGATCTGCTCTGAGAACAAGAGGACACCTAGCAAGTGAATTCATCTTAGACAGACAAAAAACCCCAAACAAAGAAACAAACAAAAAGCAACAACAAAATCCTTCTCAAATAAAACTAAACAAACAGAGTATGAAAATTTCCTGGACCACATTATGGAAAGCAGCTCCTGAACAGATTAATGCTTCAGTCAATCTAGTTTTAAGCCTATTAAAAAAGTACCAGTTTAATTAAACAACAGTAACAGCTTTATAATCTGTTTATCCATAACCATGTTAATACAAAACGTATGCCCCAATCTTACTTCACAGCTCCATATGTGATTCATAAAGCCCTCATTTAAACAGTCAGCACAACATCATAGCAGAATCATTATCAAGTCTCAGAGAACATGTTAAGTATCAGTACCAAAAGATAAAGCAGCAGCAGAGAGTTATAAACACAGACAGGTTATGGCTACGTCAAAATAAAGAATATAGAACAAATAAAAGCATAGTCACATCTGCCTACCATGGTTTTCATTTCAATGCACTGCAGCATTTTATTTAGCATATTCAGTGCATTTTCTTCATTCAAATAAAATCCATTAGAGCATTCTCCTGATAGTCTTCCCATCCCCTAAGGGACAGATGTCATCACACTTCAGTTAAATAAACACCTTTTAGCAAAGGCAGGTTCAAAGCTTTTACCTCCTCACACATCTGAATAAAAGAATTGGGTGGTACTTTAAATACTCCACTTACTGCATCTATATGGAATATCACACTTGCAATGGACTGGAGGAAACTTGGTAGCTGATACAGATGGTCATCTGTTGTTTCTGCTTCTGTGAGGAACATTTGCTTACAACGCTGAAGGAGCTCCACAAACATGTTGTCCACATCCTCAGAATGTATAGCTTTACAGGGCTTACAGAGAGAAAATAAAGATCTGGTTTGGCAATTTTGTAGAGCTGAGCAAATAAATGCATGCTGTAGCGCTAAAACCCAGCCAGGACTTCACTGAACCATAACAGAAATAATATTTCAAGTTTTTCCAGAAACTCAATACATCTGAATAAACTAACTTCAAGTACTTGCTACATGTATGAGAAACGCAGTACCTGACATGGACTAGAATAACAGTTCACTAATGCAGTGTAATTTACTGTAAAAGTACTTGAACTTTCAGTGACATTAATTCATATTCAGCCTGAAAAACATGGGAGTTTGGCTGTAAATATCTTAAATATGGCATTCTGAATGCTTAGATTCACTTATATTTTGAATTAGCTGCATTAAAGCAGTAAGTGGCTTACGTTAATGTAGTTAACTAATGAACAGGTTGCTACTATTAAACACTTAACTGAGCAGTCTAAATTCTGAACTTTTATTGTAATAGGTCCTGTACAAAGAGAACCTATAAATACTATTCCTAATGAACAAGTGGAAAGTATCCCAAAGAGTAACAGTCTATAGAATGATTTGTAAATCACAGCATGAACTAGGTCAAAAACCAGTCTTTGTGGACAGGAACCAGGAACCAGGTCCCAGGAAAGAACTGGTAGGGAACTGACCATGGAAAAGAATGGACTGATTTATGTAACAGTGAAGCATGGCTGCTAGCCTGAAGTTTGAATCTAGTCTGTCTTATAAACTGACAAAATTAAGACTATCCATTTAACACTTGCAGAAGTAATACTTTCAAGTATTATTTTAAGATAATTTCCACAATTAAAGAAATATTCTGCCTTGAAACTAAACCAAGCATGAACACAAGTTTGGTGCTACAACTTGCAGCAGCACCAAGACTCTGCTTCCTCACAACCCAGTATTCGATGCTTGGCCAAGATGTAATTTAAACACAGTAACAACTATTAATGTGTCTTAACATATGAGATATTTATAGGTACTGGAGCATTAGATTGGTTAAAATTTGCAGTATTACCCTATCTCTGTATTTACACTATGTAATTTTAGGTTCTTGCATTCCGTAATAAATGTTTTTAATATGGTTCTTTCAACTCTGTAATTTGAAATACTTCATTTTTTCTGGAACTAATACCTTGAATTCAATTCCTTTCTACCTCATGTCACAGAAGAGAAAGACTAGGTTTGAACAAAGCACATGGAAAATTCTACAAACAAATGCACTCTACTCAGAAGGTAGCAAAAAGAGGATTCAGCTAATAACCAGCTATTCTATCGCAATTCCTAAACTTCTCTAAATAATCTTTGAGATCATTTAACCTAATTTTTGCTTTGAGAGACAAAAAGAACCAGTCTAGAATTTTATTATAATAAAAGTTGTGGTACCACCATCAAGCACAGAGGCTGCAAATACATAAATACCACTCTTTCTTTACTGAACTTTAACTTTATTGTTATACTCTCATTTTAATTGACTGCTGGCAGAAATTGGAAGTTTGTTCCTAGTGGTGCTTCCTGACAAACATACCTGCCATTCACATTGGTATGTAAGCATGGTTTTGTCTGCTGTTTCTTACTGTATTTTACTTTGTGGCTGTTTCACAAATCACCTCCTACTGTCCTGCCCTCAGCTGTTTGAGTGAGCTCTATAAAAATTTCTGAACTACTTTCAGAGTGAAGCCTGGATTCCACCATTTAAACTCAGAGAGAGGTAACAAGGTATTTCTGGTACCTAAGCAATTAAGGACATCTGAAGTTTTAGGATTTAGCTGTACATGAAGCTCCTGTTTTTCCACTTCAGAACTTGTGCACAAGAAGTAATTATAACTACAACACAATGCTGTAAGAGCTCCCACTAGATCCAGTATACATTTAAAAAATTTTCATCCAAAAGGTATTTTACAGTGTAATTAATTAATTACAACACTTAGTCCAGAAACGTGAGTATTCCCTATTAAAAGAGCTGTGTAAAACTGTAAAATGCATGGTACATGAATTCTAGCTTTGCATGCTTTCAGTAAGCTCTTTCAGCAGAATAAATTTTTTCCACATACTGCTGCGAAAAGCCCATATCCACGAATGGCGATGGACAATTCTTTGCTGCTCGAATCCATCCTCCTGATGATCCCATAGAACTGCTCCATGAAGAACTGTAACTTGCTCTTGTGTTGTTCTGCATCTTTAGCCACCATTAAAGAAATCTGTAAAATAGATATAAAAATTCCAGCATTTCACAAAAAACTACAGCAAGTCTTAGAAGATACCTAGCTTATAATACAAAGCACTTCGAACTACGTAACTATTCACTAAATAGATTTACTGAATTTTCAAGCACCAAATATTCCCACTATTTCAAGAAATTTAATTTTGCTTTAGACTTGGAGATCCCAGTGAAGTCACCACACCTGCTTGATGAATGAGTCTAGTGCAGAATAACTGGCTTTCTTCAGCTCCTGATGTGTGTGGCCACACCATCTGCATATCACTTCATAGAGGGACACATAGTTGTCCAGGAGCAAGGCTCCAAACTGAGCAGAGTGCCAGCTGAACAACTGTAACCCAGCTGCAATTTAAAAACAATTCTCATTAGAAAACAGACCTACACTGCATTTTACACAACCAGCCCAGACTGTGAAAGTCCACATTAGGACTTTAGGTAGGCAGACCCACCATGCCTGGAGGGTATAAAATGTATTCCTCTAGCCTCTACTGATGCTACAGTATCACTACCCAAACATGAAGAACTTAATCATAGAAACAACCTTTCAAAATCCTCTTTTTAAATGTACTACATTTAAATGCAATGCACAGCTGTGTTCAGAGGTAATTTACATTAATATTGAAAAAGAAAGGGATTTCAGTGGTTATAAATAAGAATACTTGATTGCACAATCCAGAAGGATCTGGTTTGTGTTGTCAGGACATGCACAAGACCCCTCCTCTTCCAAACTGTGATGCAGACAAATACAGAATTCAGATTATAGATAATTTAACTATTCCAAATAAGCATAAATGGAATTTTAAGATTCTTAATGAATTAACTGGGGGGAGGATATACTATCTTCAAAGAGGGTTTTACCCCTCACAGTTACCATGGGCTTAATACTCAACCTTTGCTTTTTTGCAATTTCTGCATAAGCCACTCACATTTTACAGACCAATTTCTAATCTTCCAATTTTTTCCGCCATTCTTTTTCTCCTTCTTACAGTGAAACTTCTCTCCTTGTTTTTTCTTTTAACCCAATCCACCGTCACCTCTTTTCTCCTAATTAACTACACTCCTCTTATTTTTACCATTCCTTTCTCTCATCACAGTTTTGGACTACTCCAGAGGGGTAAATGGCATCAAGTATAATGTTGCTATTCATAAGCTCATTAGACCTTGACTAGTTTAACCAAACACAAGTTAAATTCTATATTCCAATTTGAAGCACAACAGCTTTCCCCCTGGCCAGCTTAGAAGATTAAAGACTAGAGACACCTGAACACATTCAGGAAAGAACAAACAATTCCAGACAAAAGACAGTATCCACCTCAGCATGAATGGAAATAGTTACCATCTTACCTAGAGGTACTGCGTATCGCTTCTGATCAACCTGTAACACCAGAAGAGGTTTGTCACTGTGATTTACTCTTCACCAGGGCTAATTTGTTTATGCAGAACTACTTACACGTAGCAGATTTACCTGTGGGTTGATTGCCTTCATTGCAAAATCAAAAATCTCCTTTGCAGTCTGAGGATCTGTGCAACAATCCAATAGTGAGTATTTCACTACTGACATACAGTAGGCAGAGTGAAGACTAAGATATTTTTATCAAAGCTTGGTATGAAGAAGTGATATTGGAGAACCTTATATATCTCATTTTAAGAGATAGACATTTTTTTCCTGAAATACTCTTAAATTTGAAAAAAAAAATTGTGCATCTGTATTAGCTGATTTTTCTGAACACCCATGTTTAAGCAGACTCTTAAAAGAAACACATCTTCATACAAACTGCATTCCAGCTTCAATGTGGCTCTCACAGCTGACCAATATGTGGTCAGAAAAAAGTACTTCAAAGATTTACATATAGAAAATTGCTGATGAAGCCACTTCACACAAAGACAGATTACTGTGTGACTGTGTATTTTGCATAAACCATCTACTAAAAGGGAAATTTTAATTCTGAGTTTACACACAGAAATGGTGCTACTTTTTGGCTGTGTATTAATTAAATGTACAACTGTCTGTAAAACTGTATCAAATTGTGTCACTTCCTTTCACATAGAAAAAGAACATACCTTCATCAACAGACTTGGTGAAGTTGTACATGAGTGCAACCAGTCCCCTCAGACATCCTGCTACAAGAGGTAGCTTGGGTCCCCTCGTAGCAGATGTCATCTGAAAAGAATAAAACACCCTCAAGCTAAGATAAATTTATACCAAGGCTTCTCAGTTCCTAGAAGTGTAGGTAGATAACTTATTTCAACTTAAAAGTTATATCAGCACCCAACTCTATGAAACAACTCCACAGAAACATCCTTACTCCTAAGTGTCACGTTATTTGGAGGGAAGCACAAGAGATCATTTGAAAAGCATGGAAATGTTCCACCAAGGCCAGCCGTACTAAAACTTAGATAAAATACACAAATGTCTTAAAAGTACTTAAAAAATCACAATGTATGAAAGTTCAGCAGAAATGTGATGTCTACCTCACACAAAAGAACTTTCCACCCAGTACAGAACAAACCAGAAACCACCAGTGCATGACATAGTAACATTACTTGGGAACTGAGCATCACAAGCCATCTTTTCACAAAGTGAATTGGTTAATTTGCTTTTATTGATGGCCTTGAATTTTCACTCTGAAAGCTTCTCAAAGCCAGAGAACACAATTTAAAACAATCCTTCAGGAAGCATTTCTGATTGTCCAGTTAGAGCCCTACAAATTGCATTAGCCACAGTAGTATTCCAACAGCCAGTGCTATATACTTCAAAGGAAAAAAAAACTCCACAAAAAAATCAAAACAAAGCAATACCAAAAAACGAAGTAAAAAGCCAAAGAATGAAAAAAATTCCAATCATACCTGTGTTCTAAGCTCTCCCAAATAAGCTCGGAATAGTTTTTCAGAGTTGTTAATCATGTCACTAGGCTGGACTTCTCCCAAAACTCCCAAAAGCTCATAAATCTTTTCCAATACTAGAAAGTAATTTTTAATATTATTCAATCTTAATTACTGAAATAATTGCTTCAACATTTCCAGTGCAATTCCTATTAACTTGCAACCATGAGAAAACCATCCCTAACAGTATTACTTCTGATTAAAGTGTGGAGCAAACATCTTTATATATATATATACACACACACATGTATATTGCTATATGCCACAATGTGAGATGCATCCTCCTCTCACATCAGCAAGTCAAGCACATTTACTATTTTTAAACTGGGCTCAAAAAACTCCTTTCAAGGCCACGTGCACTGAGGAAGCACTTGTTAAGGCAAAAAACTAGCAGAAGTTTCTAGGCTTGAATTTAGACTGAAGGAGTCTATGCAGGCACAAGTTTTATGAGAGGTAGATCTGTAAAGGCAAAATTTCAGCAGTAACTAACCATAATGAACAAACTGGAGCTCATAGTAATATGACATAATAATAAAATCAGGCTGTGAACAAATGAGCTCACATTAGAGGTGACCAATGCAGGAACTATCACGCTAAAACTGCAGCTTTGAGGACAACACTAGCCAGGGTTAGAATAAGATTATGAAGAGCTTTAGAATCATAGAATCATTTAGGTTGCAACAGACCTTTAAGATCATTAAATTCAAGCGTTAACACTGCCAAGTCTCACCACTGATCCATTTCCCCCAGTGTCACATCTACACATCCTTTAAACATGTCCAGCAATGGTTACTCCATCACTTCCCTGGAAGTCTTTTCCAATGATTGGCAGCTCTTCGGGTGAAGAAACTGTTACTAATATCCATTCTAACCTTCTCTAGTGCAACTTGAAGTCATTTCATCTTGTCCTGTCAATTGTTACCTGGGAGTTGAGACCAACCCCTACCTGGCTACAGCCTCCTTTCAGGTGGTTGCAAAGAGCAGTAAGGTCTTCCCTGAGCCTCCTTTTCTCCAGGCTAAACACCCCCAGCTCCCTCAGCTGCTCCTCACAGAACTTGTGCTCCAGACCCTTCCCCAGCTCCAATGCCTTTTCCCAGACTTGCTCCAGCCCCTCAATGTCCTTCTTGTAGTGAGGGACCCAGAACTGAACACAAAATTCAAGGTACAGCTTCACCAGTGCTAAGTACAGCTGGACAATCAAAGAAAAACTAAGGCCTACCTGTATCAGGAATTTTACTTTTGGCAGCAAGCTCCCCATAAAATTTATTAAATATCTCTCTAACTTTCATTTCTTCCATCAGACAGGAACGCTGTAAACTGTGAAGCAACTAAGATGGATTTAAAAAAAAAAAAAAGAAAAAGGAAAAAAATTAAGATCAATACCCCAATACTACTTGGTCTAAATAAAAAAACCCACAGTTCATACATGTACATTTAGCTTAAGTAAGCAAGTATGCTTTTCAATGAAACAGATGTAAGGTGACTTGTCCAAAGAAGAGTAATGGCAAGCAACCTACTTAAACAACAAACTACCTTCCTATACATGCATAAATACAAAATTTACAACTTTTAATTTATAGTATATACATTATATATAGATCATCTACATGAAACCTACACATGGTATGATTTATACATACGTACATATAAACCCTACTAGAGCACAGGCCTAGCAAGACTGCAGTAGATTTTATCATACTCATGAAATACATATGTATTTCTCTCCCTGCTAGTATAAAAACAATCCAATTCACAGAACTGACTCAGAATAACTCAGAAGGGAGTTTTGCTTCTCATAAACAAACCTAAGTAGGCACAAAAGCATTTACAAAAGGGTCAAAATGCATTCAAAGGAACTACTGTCTCAGAGAGAAACTAAATTTATAGAAAAAACCTCCTCCTCCTGCAAACCTTTCAAATACTATATCTTATATTATAATAATATACATAATACATAGTATTTTAAAACAAGAATGCAATTGAACAGCAAAATTTCTTCTTAAATAACCATTACAAACTGAGAGATCTGCAAGTGCCTGCAAAGCAATTGTGTCTTGCTCTAACAGATGAAGGAATGACATGCCCACATCTAAACAACCTACTGGAGAATATTGAAGACAATCTGTAGTTAAAACATTTTTTTATTTTTTTAACATCCAAATATTAGCTATCACTGTTCTCTTACTGCAGCAGACTACAACTTCCTTGTGAGGGGAAGAGGAGGGGCAGACACTGATCTCTTCTCTTTGGTGCCCTGTGACAGGATCCAAGGGAATGGCCTGAAGCTGTGTCAGTTCTCTACCCAAAGGGTGGTTGGGCACTGGCACAGGCTCCCCAGGGAGGTGGTGACAGCACACACTGCACAATGGTTCAGAAAATGTTTGGACAATGCACGTGGTGTGACTTTTGGGGATGGTGCTGTGCAGGGCTGGGAGATATACTCAATGATTCTAGTTGACCCCTTTCAACTCAGCTTATTCTGTGACACTGGGATACAGATTTTCTGCATGATATAGTGCAACTATAGTAATACAGCAGATTTTCTACTTCTTTTCTAGAAACAAGAGAGATTTATAAAACGCATTTTACCTTAATCAGGAGTTCCAGTGCTGAGACTTTACATTTTGCTGCTCTATCTTTTGTATAGACACTAAGACAAGTTTGCTACACAGAAAATTAAGATAAGAATACTTGTAAGTAAAGGCAGAAAATCAAAGACAACATATTCTTCTCTTAAAAGAATCCGTTCCTAACAAGTTTAAGATTTTTTTAAAAAGACTAAAACATATCTAGTCCTGCAAATGGCTTCACTGAAAATACTGCAGCACTGTCTGACATAATAATAAACCCCAGCTCAAGCAAAAAAATTGCAGTTTCTGCAGTAAAAGGCATACAGAGCAAATTTTCTCCCTCAGTACTATCAGTCCTTACAACAGATAGCAACTAATTTATGCCCAGAAATTTCAATGGTGCCGTCAAGCATTTCTATGCAAAGCAGCATAGATGTTCAGCCATCCAGACTCCAGTAACCTCAGGTATTGTAGTTACCACCAATTTCTGTACACATTGCAAAAGTAACAACTTCTTGGGTGATTTTTTTTTAATGGTAATTAAAATCAACCCTATAGAAACATTTAAAATTTTACACTTAAATGGCAACTTTAGTTTGCATAAATTAAAAGTTACACCTACTATTTCCAATGAAAATAACTAACTTTCAGAACCAATACCTACTATGTTCTATAAAGGAAAGTTAATAAAATTAAGTCTACAGCTGGACAAACAATTCCACACTGCTCTGCAGTATGAATTACATTTTAAGTCAAGCAAAATAAAATTATTTCAGCTCTAACAAGAACACCAGTGATAGGCAAGTCTGACTGGGAGGGGTGAAGAATAGCTATGAATGTTATGACATAACACCCACCAGACTAGTTTCAACTCTCTGGCAAAAACACTTTTAGGAAATAATTTCCATCTACCTACCTTAATGTTACAGGCATAAGGATGAATTTTGTCACCAACT
This sequence comes from Certhia americana, assembly GCA_018697195.1. Lineage (NCBI taxonomy): Eukaryota > Metazoa > Chordata > Aves > Passeriformes > Certhiidae > Certhia > Certhia americana. Next base: position 111,574,782 of record CM031858.1, read on the forward strand.
TTTTCCATAAAGACACAAAGGAACTTCAACGCTTCTTCCCTGCAATCTCGAAACTGAAAAGTTAAAAAAAAAAAAAAAAATAAAAAAAATAATTGAAGTGTGTAACACGTTGTTCATATAGCTAAACACTACTGTAAAGTTTGCCAACTTACCTCCTCGATGGTGAGGGATCTGCGGATAAAGACGAGTAAGCCATGCTCCTGGGAAAACACCAGGGACAGGTGCAGCGCTGCAGGCAGGCAAAGGAACCATCAGCTGGCTGGCTTCATGCACAGCACCCAGCCCATCCCCTGGGGCACAAGGCTGACCCCACGCCTTGGGCACGACTGTCGCTCGTCACCGGAAAAACCACAACAAAGTATGGGGTGCTTGTGACCCTCCCCGTAGCCCGGGCCTGAGCCTGTGCCCTCGCACCGGAGCCTGCCCCTGCTCAGGGCCGAGGGAAGGCCAGCCTGGGGGCAGCGCAGCACAGAAGTGCCCGCCCCGAAGCACTTTTCCCCCGGTGAGTGGTTATCTGGGGCTAGAGACCTCCCCCTCGGAATCACCAGCGACACGAAGCGTGGGGTGCAGCACGGAGGGAGCCGCTCCCCGGTGCGTGTGTCCCACGGCCACAGAGCCCCCCCTGGCCGCGCCCAGCTCCCCCCGCCGGGGCCGGGCCCGCGGGCGCACCCTGCTCGCCGCTGTCCAGGCTGGCCACGCAGGACTCGGCCAGGCTGCGGAGCAGGCTGTATCCGTGCAGGTGACTGCCTGCGGCATCGCCGGGCTGCAGGCAGCGGTGCAGCTGGAGCAGGCACTGCTGCACCCCAGCCATGCTGCCCCGACCCCCAGGAACCGGGCGAGGAAGCGGGAGGGAAGGGCCCGCCTCCCGCCGCATCCAACGGCAGCCGGGGGGACGGGCGGCAGAAGCGCTCCGCCAGACCATTCCCGCCGGAATAAGGGCCGGCGGAAGGGAACAGCGTTTATGTCTCTCGCCGCAGGATGGGCTCAGGACATGCACGCACAGAATGACAGAATAGGTCAGGCCGGAACGGGCCGTCCACAGTGGGCCATCTGCTCCAACCTCCCTCCTCAAGCAGGCACACGGCACAGGGTTGTATCCAGACAGCGCTTCAGTATCTCCAGTGAGAGATTCCACAGCCTCTCTGGGCAAACTGTTCCAGTGCTCGGTCACTGCACAGTAAAGAAGTTGTTCCTCACGTTCAGGTGGAACTTCCTGTGCCCGCTGCCTCTTGACCCATTGCTCGGCACCGCCGAGAAGAGCCTGGCCCCATCCCCTTGACACCTTCGTTACAGATACTGACAGACATTGATGAGGTCCCCTCTCAGTCGTCTATTCTCGAGACTGTTCAGGCCCGGCTCCCTCTGCCGTTCCTTAGCAGAGAGATGCTCCAGTCTCTTAATCATGTTTACTGCCCTTCGCCGGACCCAGCTCCAGGAGCTCCAGTTTTCCTGTACCACGGAGTCCGGAACTGGACAGTAATGCTGGATACGGTAGTGGTACCCCCCTGCTCAGAGAATGGGCTGCTCCAATCTCCCCACGCCTCCCTGCATCCCTAGTTTTGCCGCGAAATTCGGTAAGGTGCGGGCGGCTCCACGCTAAATTGCGGGGGGGGAGGCGTTGTGCCATGACTGAGGGCAGCCTCTGTCTTGTACCGCAGGTAGTAACCTGCATTATAATTCTTTCTCTATTTAGCAGGTCGAGCGGGGCGCGACCCTCACTTCGGGGGTCCAGCGGATTCCTCTCCTTGCTCCTTTTCCTCTCGGTTCCGCATCCCCCCTTTCTGCCTTCGTTGGGCGCTCCCGTTACGATCGCGACTCGCCATTGGCCAGAAAGCCCGGGAGAGCGCGCGCACGCCGCTGGCTTTGGCGCGGAGTGTGGCGGGGTTTGTGGCGGGGTTTGTGGCGCTCTACAGGTGTGTGCCCGCAGCGGGCGGGGGTCGCGGCCGCCCAGGGCAGGAGAGGGACGGAAACCCGCCGGTCGGGGCTCGGCCGGTGGCGGAGCGCCCGCCGCGCTCATTCTTCTCGCCGACCCTGTACCCCCAGGTAGGACCGCCGCTGGAGCCGCAGCAGCGCCATGTCGTCGCCAGCCTCCACTCCCAGTCGCCGACGGGGCAAGCGCGGCCGGGGCAGCAATCCCCCGACTCGTAAGTGCTGCGGCGGGAAGCGGAGGATGGGGTGGGTCCCCCCGCTCCGGGAGTGTTCTCCCAGCCCCCGCCTCTGTCCGCCTGGTGTGGCGGCCTGGCCATTGTAAGGCCGGCTCTTCTTGTGTCTTGCAGCACAAGATGCTCGCTCTCCTCCTTCCCAGAAGCGTCGGACGGACGACTCCACCTCCACCGGGGACCTGCAGCCCATGCCCACGTCCCCGCCCGCCGATGTGCAGAGCCCCGGCGCCGCCGATGCGCTGTTCTCCAGCCCGCCGCAGTTCCGCCACTCCGGTACGCTGGGGCTGTGCGGGCCCTGGGGGTGCAGCTCGGGGGACCCGCCTGCACGGCCGTGGGGCGAGCCAGCGTCGGGACAGATCCGGCTGAAAAACCAGCGAGCACAAAATGAGCGTTGTCTCATGTTTCTCATTTGGATTGAGGATAGTGAACTCTACAGGAGTGCAGTCCGTGTCTGCGGTGCAGATCTCTATCACAGCTTCTAGTTAGCGTGGGGCATATATATCAGGGAATGCACATTAGTTTCTGAAATTTATTTATGGAAAGAATAATAAAACTATTAGCACAGAATGAACTTGTTTGTTTGCCATAGAAAGCCTTTCTTGTTTTTATCTATAGGATTGTTTTTAATCCCAGTTTATTGTGTCAACTTGCTCTACCTCCCCCAAAATACTAAAAAAAAGTGTTTCATCAAAATTCTGCATGTTTTTTATGTTTGAACTTCAGTATAGTTTTAAAATGCAGTACTGCTGTAAAGTTTTTTAAAACAAAAAGCTTTATTCAAACTTGGGATCTTTGAGAAGAGCTGTTAATACAAAGAAAAGTTTTAGGGAGACTGGCAACATCCTTTAGCGTGTGTTTTCGACATTCGTGATGAGACAAATGCAGAGGCTGAGTTTTAGTCAGCTCTAGATGTAAAATGTCTCAATAATCATTACAAACGCTTCCTTTTGTAGCCATTCCTCTTGACTTTGACATCAGTTCACCTCTGACTTATGGCACACCCAGCTCCAGGGTAGAGGGTACCCCACGAAGTGGTGTACGAGGGACTCCAGTCAGGCAGAGGCCAGATCTCGGCTCTGTCCGTAAAGCCAGACAAGTGGATTTACACTCAGATGGGGTAGGTGCATGTCTCACCTCTCCTACCTGACAACTTCTTTTTAAACATACAAATACTTGTATATGCTTAATTTGTATCCATGCAGCTGGCTGAGGATATAGTGGCAACCGAGCAATCTCTTGGACAAAAGCTTGTTATTTGGGGAACTGATGTTAATGTGGCCTCATGCAAAGAAAAATTCCAGGTGGGTTTTGTTTCTTCCTTTTTATTTTTAAATGAAAAGCTAGTTTGACTTGAACAAATATTAGTTGAATCTGATACAACGGAGGTGTTTGTACTGCTAAATTCTGCTCATTTTTCCTGTCTTTCTTTTACCTCTAACATTCAGAGATTTCTCCAGAACTTTATTGATCCACTGGATAAAGAGGATGAAGACATTGGCCTGGATCTTAACAAGCCACGCTATATGCAACGACTTCAAGAGGTACTTGTAATGCAGTAATTTGTAACTCAACTTTTCTTTTTTCAGTCTTGCATGCATCAAGCTAAAGATTTCCTAACTCCCTTGCAGATTAATATGGTTGGGGAGCCATTCCTGAATGTAAATTGTGACCATCTAAGATCATTTGATGAAAATCTCTACAGGCAACTGATCTGCTATCCTCAGGTAAAGTAGTGCACTTGTTTTCTGGCTTTCAGGTGGCTCTTTTGTATTTCTGGGGTTTAAAATGCTTGTTTAAATGCAGTGCATACTCTGTGTGTTCGGTGCAATCTCAGTGGCTACTTTATTTTACTGAATGTAAAATGTCTTGTTTCATAGTAGATGATCTTAGAAATAGTGAATACTTTGTGTGTGCAAAGTTAGCTGGAGAACTGCAATGTCCAGAGTTTTGTACTTCCGCCCTTTCCGCCACTTCACTCAAGTGAATAAATAAATCTGAACAGCAGGTTTTGTGTTACGTAGGAAAATGTTCAGATGGTGTAACTTCTAGTCATTACTGGCTGATCAGCAGCACATAAAATGCTTTATGTGTAATTACTTCATTCTATGATTTAACTTGTAAGCTGTTTCTAATACAGGAAGTTATCCCAACATTTGACATGGCTGCCAATGAGATCTTTTTTGATTGTTACCCTGATTCAATACTGGAGCATCAGATTCAAGTAAGGCCGTACAATGCACTGAAGACCAGGAATATGAGAAATCTAAACCCTGAAGGTAAATATTTTGCTTATCATGATAAAAAAGAATCTTAAAGATTTTCATGAACTTAGTGAATACTAACATAGGATTATATTAAGACTATATTAAACTGTACTTGTGGTCCATCCAGACCAATGTCTTTCATTTATGTCTGTTTCAGAAGCAAATACTTTAGAGCCCAAATGCAGAATAATCCATCCATAAAGGAAATCTCTCAGATCTACTACTTGTGTTCTTAGTTCTGCAAGTGCAAATGGTTCTTTCTTTTGTATACATACTCCTGTAAATTACAATATTTGTATTACGCATTTAGGATTCTTTTTGCTTAAACAAAATAGTAGTAATATGTCTGTCTAACTCCTGCCTAAAAACTATTGTAGCCTGAAATTTTGAAGGTTATTTAAATTTTAAGAATATGAGGTCATGACTTAAGTCTCTGTATTTTTGTAGACATTGATCAACTCATCACCATCAGTGGCATGGTCATCAGAAGCTCCCAGTTAATTCCTGAAATGCAGGAAGCATTCTTTAGATGCCAGGTTTGCGCTTTCACCACCAGAGTGGAAATTGACCGTGGCAGGATTGCTGAACCTTCAGTGTGCAAGAACTGTAACACAACGCACAGTATGGCACTGATTCACAATAGATCCATGTTCTCTGACAAACAGATGGTATGTTGGCTTAGGTAGTTGGATAAAAGTAAAAAGTTGCTAGTTTTTGCTCCCCCACCCCTTCTAAAATCATCAACAGCATTAGTTATGTATCTTGACTTGGAATGCTTTGAAAAGAAAAAGTGTTTTGGAACATGGAAATTGGTGAAACAACTTAGTGAAACAACTTAGTGAAACAGTAAGTCTGCTTTGGAGAAGAAATGCATTAGCAGGATGAAATGAAGTATGTACACCTTGTAATGTTTCTGTATGGAAGTCCCTTTATATGCAGTATGTCCTCTTCTATCTGGACTAGGTGAGCCTTGTTGGTAGAAACATTTTATCCATGTCAGTCGCAATCAGCAGAGTTCTGATTTTCATAATCTCTTTTAGTTAGTCATCAGTTTTGCTGTTTGGGCGGGGATATTTTGTTCCTGAGCAATATTCTTGATTCAAAATTATGCTGAAGACTGTTAATACAAAATCCTGTTGTATGCTCTGTGCAGAAGTTCTGCTTCTGGCAACTGAAACTTAAATGGTGTTTTTGCTAGATCAAACTGCAGGAGTCTCCTGAAGATATGCCAGCTGGACAGACCCCGCATACAGTGGTACTCTTTGCTCACAATGACCTTGTTGATAAAGTTCAGCCAGGTGACAGAGTTAATGTCACAGGTAAAATTTGTTTTGAGTATTTCTATTTTTCTTTTTCATTGATTTTAACTGTGTGTAAAGGGACCTGATGGAATGCACTTCCAAGTGCTGAGGGAGCCAGACACTTTATTTGCAAGGCCACTCAGTTGCCTTTAAAAGTCATGGTGACTGGCTAAAATACTAGAAAAAAAGCCAGTGGCACTCCCTACAGTAAGGAGGAGACCTGGGGAACTGCAGGCTAGTCAGCTTCATCTTGAGCCCTGGGAAAGGTGATAGAGCCAATAATACTGGAAACCTTTTCTGATTGGGACACCCTCAGCAAACTTGCAGACAAAAACAAAACTGGAAGGAAGCAGTGCTTGATAAACCATGACTTTGGTGGTAGCATTCTTCTGGGCTGTATTAGGAGTGCTGCCAGCAGGTTTGAGGGAGTACTGGGTCCAGTTGTGGGGTGTGCCAAAGCAAGGGAGACATGAACATACAGGAGTGAATTCAGCAAAGGGCTGTGATGATAACAGAAGCCTTGGTTGTACACAGAAAGGCTGAGAAAGCTGTGACTGCTCAGCCTGGACAATAGAAGGCTTGGGGGAATCTTCACAGCATGTTTATAAACACCTGATTTGGTGTGGGTGGAGGGGTGGTAGTGTCAAGAAGACAAAGCCAGACACTTCTTAATGATGCCCAGTGGGCACACAGAGGGCACAAGCTGAAATACAGGCAAGACTTTTTTACAGTTTGTGTGGTTGAGCCTCATCACAGGTTCACTGGCAAGGCTGTATGGAGTCTTTGTCCTTAGAGATACTCAAAACCTGATGGGACACAACCTTTAGCAAGCAGTGGACTCCAGCTGACTTCAGTTTGACCCCATGTTTGGACTAGATATCCCTAGGCTGTCTGACCTTGATTCCTTCATTCTGAAGCTGTAGCTGAAGAAGAGACAGTATTGTAAATAGTGTCTGCAGTCATGAGAGTGATAATCTAGAGTAAGTCTTGTGATACTGCAACAACATATTATATACCACTTTGCTTTAAAAAAACTGCTGTAAAAAACGCAAGCTGTTTGAAATGCATTAGACATTTATTAAACTTGGCACTTAAAAAGAGGGGGAAAGGCTGACTGGAACAGGAATGTCAAAATCATCAAGTCTTAGTTTTTCAAAAATGCTTTCATTATTGAGAGCACTTCTGGTACAAATGTAAAACACGTAAGTCTATCTGCAAAAATGGGTCTAGGTGACTTAAATACAGCTTCTATGTGACTTACAGTGACAAATTAGATTACAAGGTATTTAGGCTGTTTAGAAAAGCTCTACTCTCCCTGGGAATTTTGTGCAATTTTTAGGGTTTGGAATTAGCGTGTTTTTCCTATCTAATGCTGTGATTGAAATTTGTATTTAGGTATCTACAGGGCAGTCCCCATTCGAGTTAATCCCCGGGTCAGCAGTGTAAAATCTGTGTATAAGACCCACATTGATGTCATACACTATCGCAAGACGGACTCCAAACGCCTGCACGGTGTTGATGAGGAAACTGAGCAAAAGAGGTTTACAGAGGAACGTGTGGAACTGCTCAAAGAGCTTTCTAAAAAAGCAGACATATATGAGAGGCTTGCTTTAGCATTGGCTCCAAGTATCTATGAGCATGAAGATATCAAAAAGGTGAAAAGTTCTGTATTTCTCTTGTAAGACATGTATTTTTATGTGTATGTATTTGTGGTTACTGTTTGTTGTAAACTTAAAAATTCAAAAAGCTGTTATCTTGAGCAGTCAGTCTTAAAATATCATGGTCTTGTCAGGGTGGTGTTGGCTTCTTTTCAAGATATTAAGGAGTGTTAATTAGAGGGAAGGTAACTTAAAAGGTAGGAAGGCAGCAGAACTGGGAAGACTTAATTGCAGGATGCATCTTGGTCACTTCTTGGAAGTTTGGGTTACTGATTATCAAAGGAAAGTAAGTACCTGTGCCATAGTAACTGTGCTTGCTGACCAGAGGCATCCACAAAAGAAAAGTAGCTTCAAAATGGCATTTGTTGACTCTGAAGTATCAAAATATTTACTTAGATGTACTCAAGAAGAGTCTGTTCCAATAAAGCATCAACTGAGGTACTAGAACATTGTGAAAAGTGCAGTCAGTAGCAGGTCTCAAGGTATTGTTAGACATCAAACACTTCTCTTCCAAATACATTCCTTTGGTGTTTTTTTAATAGATTTATACACTATTATAGTTCACAGGTTCCTGAAAGTATAATTCAAAACCATACAATGATTTAATTACAAAATGGGAACACAGTAATGACAGTTCCTTTTGTTGTTGCCTTCTCAACATGCAGGTAAAGGCACAACAAGTCTAGGGGGTGGAGTTGAGGAAAACTAAGGACCCTTCATCAAAGGGGATTCTCCAATTCCAGCCAAAATCTGGTTACAACAACACACAGAATTTCTGTCTTTAATGCTTGAAACCCAGATGCATTGAGTTGTGTTAATTTTAGCAGTTTGTTTTTCAGATGTTTCAGTTGGATTTGCTCTGTTACATCTCTACAAGAAGTGATATTTTCATTTTTATAGGGTATTCTGCTTCAGCTTTTTGGCGGCTCAAGAAAGGATTTTACTCGGACAGGAAGAGGGAATTTTCGTGCAGAGATCAACATTCTTCTCTGTGGTGATCCTGGTACTAGCAAATCCCAGCTGCTCCAGTATGTGTATAACCTGGTTCCTCGAGGCCAGTACACTTCTGGCAAAGGCTCAAGTGCAGTTGGTCTTACTGCATATGTGATGAAGGACCCAGAAACACGGCAGCTGGTTCTTCAGACAGGAGCTCTAGTACTTAGTGACAATGGCATTTGCTGCATTGATGAGTTTGATAAAATGAATGAAAGCACAAGGTCAGTTCTACACGAAGTAATGGAACAACAGACACTCTCCATTGCAAAGGTAAATAAAACTGAAGTTGTAGAGGTTTTTGCTCTGCTCAGAGGTTTTCATGATGCAGTTTTTGATTACAAAATCCCTCTAACATTGGTGATCTCATGAAATTGGAGGGAGGTTTTGGTGGCACAGCTGCAGCTGGTTTCAGAAATGTTTTTTCTTTTGGCAGGCTGGAATTATTTGCCAATTGAATGCTCGTACATCTATCCTAGCAGCAGCTAATCCTATAGAATCACAGTGGAATCCAAAAAAGACTACTATTGAAAACATTCAGCTTCCGCATACGCTGCTGTCAAGGTACTGAACTGCACTGCATGTGTTCGTTTTTAGGGGATGTTACACTTCCTCTTCTGAAAATGATTATGTATAGTAGAATAGAACTACTGTGTTGTTCACAACCTAATGGAAAACCTTGATAGCACATACTTTAAATGCTGTCCTTGCAGTATCTATGTGAGCACAGAAGTGCCTTTTAGTATTTACATGTTGACCTTGGCGAGCAGGTGTGATGAGATCTGTAGGATCTCTTTTATTTAATTCCATGTTGTTTCATAATCATCTCCTAGAAGAGAGCTGTTTTGAAACTTAGAAACATTGATAACTTGAACAAAAATTCAGGATGCTTTTCTTAGCTCCATAAAGCTTTCAAAGTGAAACACTGATGATCAGGGAACTTTGTGGCAGAGGTGGTAGAATCCTAAGATCTGTGCCTACTTCATGCTGGTTTGTAAACTTCACCTGAGGAGGTAGCTGTGCTGTTCTGTCATTTGGGCAATAGCTGTTAGAGCCACATTTAGTGCTTGCTGATAGAAAATTAAACTACATGCTGTAGTTGCATCTCGTCAAGAATTTCCACAGTAACTGGAAATTTGAAGTGCACTGATGGTATACTGCATATCCTGAGAACATTTATGGCTTAAATTTCAATTAAGAGCTGCTAGGTTTGAGCAGCATCTCAATTCCACCATTTATTTGACTTAAGCCTAAAAAAATAAATTATTGGCTGACTAAAAATGCATTATCCGTGTCTGCTTAGAGTTGAGACTAGGTGTATGTATTGTTTGTAAAATTATAAATCATTTTCTTCAGGATTAGACTGCAAGTGGTTTTTGAATTACTAGTAATTTATTTAGTTAGATTTTTTTTGCTATTGTATCTCAAGGTAGTATCTTTAGCAGCAAGTTCTGTGCATTTGTTATGTGTGTATGGGATTTTTTTTGTTTGTGGCAGTCAGAACTTTCTTTTGGGTGTGGGGTGTGAATTTTTTAAGGAAACAAAATATGTCAGCCTTGAACTTGGAATCTGAATTTTGCAGAATGTATCTTGCTTTCAGAATTTCAAGTCCGTAGGGTGTAAGTAAATCCATTGTGTTATTCTGTGCCTTGAGAATTCTAGAAAAATTTTCTTTCCAGTGTGAGAAAGCAATTTCTACTGAGAGTAGGAATTAAGAGTCTAGTAACTCCTACCTCTACTTACTATGTTAAATCCTTCTAATCCAAGTACTTAAATGACAAGAAAGTATGTACACTAATACTGGATCATATCCCATTCAGATTTGACTTGATATTTTTGATGTTGGATCCACGTGATGAAGCTTATGACAGACGCCTTGCTCGCCATTTGGTTTCACTGTACTACCAAAGTGAAGAAAGGATGGAGGAGGAATACATGGATATGGCAGTATTGAGGGATTACATTGCATATGCTCGTAGTTATGTAAATCCCAGATTAGGTGAAGAAGCAGGACAAGGCCTTATTGAGGTAAAGAGAACGTTAAGTCTTTCCTGACTTGTCAGAAGTGGTGAAATTCCCTTGTACAGACGCGCTCTATCTACATAACAGCCTTCTGCAAGTTCCTTGAAAAAAAAAAAGGTCTTTAATGGAAAAGAGGGGTCAGATGAGTTATTCTGCATTCTAAGGTTTAGCTTTCAGATATGTTGGTTTGGTTCCATTACGTAAAACACATTAAAGTTTACCAAAGCAAAATGTGTCATTGTAGACACAAGTACTGCTCTATAAGACTAATCCCAAATTCTAAAGTGATTCAAAGCTTGATTCATTACCATGGTTTAATTGCTTTATAATTGGAAAAAAAATTATTATTTGATGTGGTTATTTGTCACTGCAGACCAGCCGTGAAGGTTGTTAGCAGAAATACAGCATTTGGAATGGCTTGCCGGAATTGCTCATATTCTGAAATACAAGGTGGGGGATGCAGGGGACTGAAAGGAATTAATCTGCAGTGGAATATGTAAGGAGTGTCTCCCTTTCAGGCGTACGTGGACATGAGGAAGATTGGCAGTGGCAGGGGAATGATTTCCGCATACCCCCGGCAACTGGAGTCTCTGATCAGGCTGGCAGAGGCACACGCCAAGGTGCGCTTCTCTGACAAGGTTGAAACAGTTGATGTGGAGGAGGCTAAACGCCTCCATCGGGAAGCACTGAAACAATCTGCTACTGATCCAAAGACCGGAATTGTGGACATATCCATTCTCACAACAGGTTTGTGCTTCCGTAGCGTTAAAGCAGGGCCGGTGCTGGGATTTTGGGATTTTTAAAGTCTAACTTAACCTGTCATCCTTAGCTGACTTCTAAAAGGTATTTGCTTTGCTTTTACAAGGAATGAGTGCAACAGCTCGTAAACGGAAAGAGGAATTGGCTCAGGCCTTGCGGAAGCTCATCCAGTCAAAGGGTAAAGCACCGTCTCTGAAGTACCAACAGCTTTTGGATGATCTCCGAGCACAGTCTGATACAGTAAGTTTCCTGCATTGTTTTTACATTTCCGTTAATGTTAAAAAGCACTTTTTTCCAAATGAACATTCTTGTCCTTAGATCACATTATGGAAGGAAATGGAAACATGAATTATTTGTGTCGTGGTTTGAACGACAGGTGTCTGCTAAGGAAGGCAGGAGCCTCCCTTGGAATGGAGACTGTAAAACCTCCCTCCAAATTATAACTTTGAAATTAAGGGGCTTTCAGGCAAAAATATGGGAATAGGAATAACAATTCTTTATTAATTCTTCAGGGGAACTAAAATTAAAAAAAAAAAAACAAAACCAAAACACATGCAGTATTACAAAAAAGAAAAAAAACACAAATAAATAAACAAACAAACCCACTGACAGAGTCAGGATACAACCTGACACCCTGTGTGTCAGGGTGTTGGTGGCAGTCCCATTAAATGGTGGCTGCAGTCCCAGTGGCAGATGTGGCTCTGTTGAAGTGATGCTCCTGTAGAAAGAGTGGAGTTCTTTCACTGAAGGTCCATTGGTGATAGATGGTCCTGGTCTTCCTCTGAGAATCCAGTGGAAAAGGCTGCTTGGTGTTCCAACTCTGAGATTTTTATCCAGGTAGGAGTGTTTTGCTCCTCCCTCTGGCTGGAGCATTTCCCAGTGGGATGATGCAATTCTATCAGTGAGACTCACTGGCCCATTAGCAGAAGATCTCTCCCTGGAGGGAGGCTGGATTGTGAGGAGATAAGAAAACTGCCTCAGCTGTTTTTTTGATAGTTGGCCCACTGACAGATTACCCCACTCCCCCACCCTCGTTTCTACAGATGGTGATGGAATACACAGTTCTGGTTACATTTTACACTGCAATCCATTACAATTTGTTGGCATGACTAGAAAGCCAATTCTGTTAGTCAAATGAGTTGAATTTGCAGTACCTTAGCTTATTTGCTTCTGGAATTGGCAAACTCAGCCTCAGGGTTCCAGGCCTGGCTTCAACTTCCACATAGAATGAAAACTTAAAATAAAAATATTAGAGAATTGGTTGAAAGTATAGGATTTTTACTATGTTTTTGAAGTATTTTCCCCACCTTTATTTGATTTGCTCCTTTTCTTTAAGGCTGTCACGAAGGAAATGTTTGAAGAAGCACTCCGTGCCTTGGCTGATGAGGACTTCCTGACTGTGACTGGAAAGACTGTGAGGCTGCTGTGAGTTACTCTGTCCTTGAGAGCCTGCTGTCACGACTTGTACTTTGCCTTACTCAAGATAGTATCAGTCTGCAAGATCTTTGAGATTTGGGACTATCATCTGCTATGACAGGCATAGCCTTTCCCTGCCAACCACTGTCATAGCTTCACTCTGCCTTATTACATTGCCACTGCAAGATTTTCACAGCTTGGGCTATCATTTGCTATGACAAGGGTAGTCATGATTAAGTGGCATCACTGTCATTGCAAGATAGTATGAAAATCCTCATGTCAATAATGCTATTTACATTTTAGCTAAATGTAATTACTAATTTGGCAAGGGCTTTGTGTTTTTATGATGTTTTAGAGCATAGTAATAATATGTCCTGTATTTCCAACTGAATTGTAAAAACTCAAATTACCTTTAAGTAACTGCAGTTTTTACTGTTAGTATTGCAGTAAGCTGAAATAAAATTATTTGACTTAAAAGACTCTTGTGTTCATTTATAGTACAAATAAGCATGGCACTTTTTTGTCTAGAATTTTGCAATTTTTTGGAAGTTTTTTCTCAGAGCATGAAAGGAGCTTTGGGGTTTTTGGGGTCAGTTTGTTTTTTGGGTTTTTTGGGTTTGTTTTTTGGGGTTTTTTTTGTGTTTTGGGTCGGGTCTGGTTGGGGTTTTTTTGTTGATTTTTTTGTTTGATCTGTCTGTACTGTGGAAGTATCCTCAATGTAAAGATGGATAGATTCTACTTGAAACCACATTTCTTTACTGCAATTTTAAGTATGATTGGTTTCTTTATTTCAATTTTAAGTCTCACTAATTAAGATACCTGCCTTTGGTTTAATGACATTTAATCAGTCCTGAAAGAACAAGGTCTTTTAGCTTGTTTACAATAATATTCCCAAGGGCCAGGTATGGGTGATTTTTTAACTGAAAAATACAATGCAATGTAACCTTCCCCAGCTGTACAAAGCAGCACGATTGCTTTGTGTGGTCTTTTATATTTAAGTGCAACGAGCAGGTTAGAATCCTCACATAACTGTTTCAGCTAAACTTGAAACTGGATGCTACTGAGAAATATTCCAAACTGTACTCTGCCTTCACTTCATGAAGAGGGAAAAAAATAATCCATCTATTTACTTGATGTGATCTTGGATTATACTGTGTTCATCCTAACATAATGATGAGTCTTTCTCTAATGTCATTAGACATTCCTGAGACAGATGTCTACATTATCGTTGTCCACACTGCTTACAGTTGATGAGATAAAAACTTATGTATCAAAGGTCATGACTGGAAATAGTTTTTTATAAAACAGGTTTACCACAGAATGTTACGGGGAGAAGAACCCAGTGGCAACACGTTGTGAACTGAGAAAAACTTAGCTGAAAATAAGTGGCTACACAACAGCCATACGTATGCCCGAGACTTTTCAGAACCATGGGATTTAAAATGATCATTCTGGGCATCTTCTATCTACTGATCCTACTGAAAGTAGTCACATTTGGGTATGCTATGAATTTTCAGGTATGCCTGAATGTTCAAGGGGAAGGTTAAGACGTGCCAAGAAATGAAATAATACATTTTGCTGATTACACATGCATTTTCTTCCTCATCCATGAACAGACTGAAGGTGTGAGGAAATAAAACCTTTTTGCATGCTGTGAGGTGCTGAGTTAACGTTCAAGACACAACACCTTCAGCACAACTGGTGACCGAGATCTAAAAAGCTGCACTTGCTGTGCAGCTCTTGGAAGGGTCAGGGAAAGTGCGCTACAATAAAACACTCAATGTCTGGAGAAGAACCAGAAGAAATTAGTAAGATGTTGGGGGAGGTCAGTGAATCACGTGGTCAAGGTTATCTCTGAAGTTCTAACACGAGTGTGCTTTCAGATATATTGGAGGCATCAGCCTCTTAAAGGCATCTCTGCAAAATGTAAGTAGAAGAGAAGTGTGAGGAGCTTAATTATAGTCTGCACACAGGCCATGGCTAAAAGACATGAATGCTGTAGTGTGCTTTCTGGGACACAGACTGGGCAGGGAAGAGGTGACAGCTTTCAGCTGTAAACTTAAATTGACCGATCCAGCTCATCCTACAACTTCATTAATCAAAGAATTATGTCCTATGTATCTGGGCAGGGATCACAATGGACAGCTGGGGAAGAGCAAGCATTGCTAAATTTCAACTGTGTGACCAAGAAGACACATTAATTCAGGTCTCTAACCATCATTCATCCATTGTGTGCTGATTTTGGATGCTGTAGAGTTCATTTTCTTCACAGTGGCTGTTGTGAAGCTGTATTCTAAATCTGTGCTGAACACAGGGCTGATAATAGAGATGTGTTTGTTATTGCTGAGTAAATGGGCTAAAACACAGAGCCAAGGCCTTTTCAGCTTCTTGTATTGCCATGTTGGCATGGGAGGTAGGGAAGAGACAGCAAGGACAGGTGACTCCAGCTGACCAAAGGAACATTCCAGACCGTAGGACAAAATGCCCAGTATATAATGTGGATGGAAGACTGAGGGGGGAGGGCACATTTGAACTGATATAATTTGTCTTTCCAAGTAATCATTACTGATGATGGGGCCCTGCTCTCCTAGAGATGGCTTCACACCTGTCTGCCCATGGGAAGCAGAGAGTTAATTCCTTATTTTGCTTTGCTTGTGTGCATGGCTTTTGCTTTCCCTATATAACTGCCTTTATTTCAACCACTGAGCTCTCCAGCTTTTACACTTCTAATTGGTGGGGGACTGAGTGAGCAGCTACGTGGGGCTTGGTGACTGGCTGGGGTTAAACCACAACACGTTTTTCACAAAGCATGGAAAAATGTCATACTGCAGAATTCTCTTCCTGCTCAATTTAAGTTCCACTGTCCAGGAGGTCAACTGTTACAACAGAGGATTGACCTGTACAGTTACATAAGCCTGATTT
Organism: Certhia americana; assembly: GCA_018697195.1. Classification (NCBI taxonomy): domain Eukaryota; kingdom Metazoa; phylum Chordata; class Aves; order Passeriformes; family Certhiidae; genus Certhia; species Certhia americana. The sequence goes on from CM031858.1 coordinate 111,590,279, forward strand.
AGGTAGCAAGGGCAGAGGAAGAAAAGGAGGAAGGAAAAAAAAAAATCAGTTTTACTCCAATTAAAACAAAACTAACGTTTTACCGAAATAGCTACCTATTTGTCATTTGTTTTGTTTGGTAGCGTGGATCAATCCCTGTCTGGCAAAAGCACTGGAGAATGCGGGCATCGATCCCGCTACCTCTCGCATGCTAAGCGAGCGCTCTACCATTTGAGCTAATTCCCCCCCTGCAGGCCAACGCTGGGATCACAGAACCCTCATCCTTTCCAATTTCCCAAAGCCCCAGTCCCACACACAAAATGCACTTCTCCTCTTATTCTGGCCTCTCTGCTCACAAACGAAACCACGCTCAACTTGGATTCCAAAACCACACATCCGTAGTATCTCATTTAGCATTTCCAAATCAAGCAGCAAGAAACAAGGCAAAATGGAACAGACATGTTTTCCAGCTGCGTGTATGTAATAATCAAAACGAACCCGTTTGTTATTCGCCACTCACGAAAGGAAGTGCGTTCCGGCATTTCATCTTCTCGCTATACTCGTCAGGCTCTATTTCAGTATTTTTTTAAAATACTCGCAGCGAAGTATTTTTACTCCCACGAGGAGCAAAACTGGCAGTGGAGAATGCGGGCATCGATCCCGCTACCTCTCGCATGCTAAGCGAGCGCTCTACCATTTGAGCTAATTCCCCCGTGCCCGCAAGCGACATCCTGTAAGTTTACACCTCGCTAGCTGTAAACACCTGCTTTTGCTTTTTCGCCGCGGGGAGTAACCCCGGTGTTCAGGATGTTCAGAACATTTAACTACCGCCTGACCTGGAGCCACCTATGGCTTTACCCAAGATGACAAAAAAACTAAGGAGATAAGGCGGAGTAATGCGATAAGACACCTCATGCTAACGTGCGCGACAAACTCGTGCCCTGCAGCCTTTCAGTGCCACCTGCCACACTCTAGATTTGTCCTCCTACACTCAGGGAAATCACATCACAGACAACTCAGTGAAGCAGCTTGAGGATAACACAAAACTCGCATTTGCCCTGATGTCCCCTCAGGAAACATCAGAAAGCAAAACTCAAGCCTGATTAAATTAACTTATATCAGTTTCCATTAGTATTGACAAAAAGATGCATTGAAGCGATCTGTGTTAAATGAAAGTACATGGAGACGAAGCCTTCAAAATTGAAACACCTTTTTTTTTTTTTAATGGAATTAAGAAGGTCGGGGTTTTTTTCAGACATATGTAAGGAAGTTTTCCCAACCAGTTACGAAATTAGAACATTTTACTTGCCATCTTACATGAAAACTTATCAACACTCACAAGAAATTCATGATCACAAAACAATGCTGTCAATTATATAAAATACATCTTTTAATAATTGAAAATAGTGCAGAGATCTTTCCTCACCCTTATCTGGCTTGGGCATTAAATAAACTGTTTTTCTGTGAGCCGAGTGGGTGAAGCTTTTTTAGGACTTTTCAGGGGCAGAGCGAGGTGTGGTGGTGAAAAACAGGGAGAGGTAATTTGCCTTTTTCATAATGACTTGAACTGCACAGGGTTGATAAAGGAAACTGTCCATAGAGCTGAACCTTGTGAAACATGATACGGGAGAGATCCTGGGCACAGGCCTGCAGGGGGCCAAAAGTGAGCCCAAGATACACATAGGGCTGTGAGAAGGACTGAAACTGCTTTTGCAGATTTGCTTTCCCCCCTCAAGTCTACTCAAGTGAGGTAGATAAAATCATCTCCAATATTGGAGAGGATAAATTTTAATTTTGTTATTGTGCAGCGACTGAAGCTAGGCAGGAAAATACTGGAATTTTAAGAGAATGTCTGCAGCAACACTGTGTTTGTAGTTCCACATTTTGACCTGAACCTGGACTGTAACAGAACTGGAGTACTACCTTACCTAGGACAAGTTGTAACTTGCTGATGCTCAAATTTGAAATTTATTTTGTTTTGGCTGGTTGCTGCCATCCAGCAAGTTAAATCCTTCAGAGAAAAACCACAAGAAGATGTATTGTTGGATTACTGCACACACTTTAGTTTACTAGTAGGACTTACTCCTCTGCATTTAAACAGAGCATATCAGTGTATCCACTCTCTGTAAACTACATTTTCCTTCTTAAAATCCTGTGAATAGAGGTTTAGCAATGTGCTTCCTACTGCAAAGTCAGTTAGTAAGATTGCAGGTGAATTTTCCTTAGTAAATTAATAAGTAAATTAATAATAATTAATTTAATACCGGGGCTCAGTAACCACCTGTATTAAATATGCAGTACTATTCGTACAGAATTATAGAAGTCAATAAATAATGGTAGAAATACAAATGATTTCTAGAATATAGCATAATGAATGGATTTTTCCTCTCCAGAAACTAAACATGAACTTTTAAAACACTGTATTTATTATTTATGTATGTTTAATTAGAAAATAAAGTTGGAAAAGGAACAAAAGGCTTGGGAAAAAAAGGAGAAGAAAGAAGTCACTCAAGCAAGGACAGTGAGGTTTAAGAGCAGTCTTTCTAGATTGACAATATTTGCACTTTTGCACTAATACTTTTTGTATTTGCACTGTAAGAGATGTAAAAAGAAAAAAAAAAAAAAAAGGTTTCTTTCTCCTTGAATAAACGCTAGAGGATGCACTGCTCAGGGAAATGAGTTGTTTTATCCAAGGAACACAGCACAAAGTGCCCCTCATACATCAAGAGTGTAGCCTGGGTTTTCAGCCATCGGTTTTTCCCTGTAAATGCAGAGGTGGCTCCGCGTTGTTGGACAGAATGAATGAACACAGCGGGTGCGGGCGGAGCGGCCAGGCGGTGATTACGCAGGAGCGCAGCCCCCCGCGGCACGGGGGGAATTAGCTCAAATGGTAGAGCGCTCGCTTAGCATGCGAGAGGTAGCGGGATCGATGCCCGCATTCTCCAGTGTTTTTGATCGGCTGCAACGCCACGCGGGGCAAAGGTTTTCATTCCATGAATGCCCCGGGTGTGCGTTGCAAAACCCACAGCAGGAAATACGGAACACCTCACGTGGTAAACAAACGGGGAGAAGTGATGTTCATTGTCAAGATTACACTTGCGCACTCTCCGAGAAACGGTTTCTTCACAAACCCATCTGAACTAACGCTGTTACTCTGTGATATACGAATAAAAAATAGCCATTTCTTGCGCCTTACGACTGCACCGAATGTGAGCATTTATGATTACTTTTTAATGATGCGGAAAGTTACTGAAATTGTCTCTGCAAAGATGTAAAAGTTTGTAGTTGTCTATATAAATCATCAGCTCACCACTGAATTATCGTCTCTACAGCGACCTTGCACCCGCTCCTAACGTGAGTTTCAAGTGATATTCGGTCTCCCACAGCATCATTTAATGACTTCCTCTAGCCGTAAGAAGAAAACAATTTGCACTAAAAAAAAAAAAAAATTAAAAAAAAAAAATAAAAAGAGCTCAGCTCTGATCAACATTAAAACCCTAAATACTTCGTGCTATGCAAACGCGTCTCCATACGGATTCAATTTTATCCGTACGAAAGTGCTTCAGGAAAATGCATTTAAACTCAAAACAGCGGCACAGCATATGGAGAATGCGGGCATCGATCCCGCTACCTCTCGCATGCTAAGCGAGCGCTCTACCATTTGAGCTAATTCCCCCCGCGGGCTGCAGATCCCCTTTACACTGACCATTCCCTATTCCCCTCCATCCCTGGTGGAGCTCCTGCACAAGGCACCGAGACCTGACCCGCTGTTCCGACACAAACAGAACCACCTTCCCCCAAATCCCGGTAGCCGGGCAGCCCGAGCCCTGCTAATCCCCGCCCCAAGCCACGGGCAGGCAGGAACAGCGCACAGCCCTCCAGTGAAACGCAGAAACAATTAGGTCTGCCTGCAAGCGCACTGCTTTGGACAGCCGTAGTGGGAATTTTGCCTAATGTGATATCTGGACTCCTCGAGGCAACAGCAGGAGCTTTGTTCAGCGGAGCTGCATCTGGATAACAACCGGGCTGGTGTTTCCAGGCGGTTGCAGACTTATGTTCACACCAAACAATTATTACTGTGTAAGAGAAATCTGGAATAAATACTCTAATTTTTTCTAAAGCAGACGTTTCCTATTTGTAATCCCTAGGTGGAAGACAATCGGATAAATGAATTTACCCTTCTCTACATTTTACAATATAAAATACATATGACTGAATAGGTGGAGCTCTTCCAGCTTGCTCTTTTGTGGCAATAGAGGTTCTTGTTACAAAAAGGGAGTTAAAAAAAAGCACCCGTGGAACAAGTGTTCTTGGAAAGTATGAAAAAAGCACCAAATGGAACACTGGGAAAATAAATAATAGTTCACATTATTTACTTAGATCTCTCAGGCATTTTTAAGTTGTGATGCTATCACCAGATAGACAAGCACACTCACACAAATACATAAAAAAAATTTAAAAACTGATTTAAATATAAAAAAAACCCCAACTAAATATACAACTATTTAAATATACAAAAATATACAACTAAAATGTAAAAAATTAAATTTTTTTACCATAATGAAACAGCAGTGAAAATTCTTTTTAGTGGTTTCACAAGCAGCAAGAGAAAGTTGTGAATTTTTATTACACTTACAATATTAAATAATCTGCCTTTCTGGAAAAAAAAAAAAAAAAAGGGAGTATCTAAAATGAAATTTATTAAATAACTACACAAACAGCTCTTGATTTCCCAAGGATGCTGTAAGACATATGAATCACATTGACATATAAAGATCTTTCAAATCTCTCCTCTTCAGTGACTGAGTGTATTTGGAAAATAACAAAATTTCAGTCTTTGCTCTAGCCCTAAAGCTATATACCAAAAATCCCGAGCATGTTCTTCCATTAAACAAATTCTAGTGCCTTGCCACCTACTCCTTCACTCTGATTGAAACAGCTGGCTTTGCCAAAAAAATGTTTCTCCCTCTCCTATTCATGTGGAAAGAAAAATCTGAAATTAATTTGCAGGAGGTAATTAAGTTTTTACTGCTGGAATTATGCTACAGATACCACTGACATTCAAGCAACTGGCGACTGAAAGCCCCACATGTCAGTGTGCCTGGCAAAGTAAGGAAGCTTGCTGCTCCTTCCATTCCGGGATGTTTCACATTTTTCTTAGTATTCCTTATGAACAAAACCCATTTAAGTCTCAAAAACACCTATGCTATAAAACAAACAAGCAAAGAAACAGAACTCTTCTAGTTGTGTCTATATCAAGCTTGTAAGAATACAGTCCAGGCAAGACCAGGATTTCATCATGCCAGATTTTGAAAGGTACAGCACATCTACTTGGTTTAATTAAGGGAATCCCCAAGCAGGTTTACAACTGCACACAAACTGAAACTTTCAATTTGTGACTAGGCACTGACAGTCTTAAGGCTTTAACACAGCAGGTAGAGTAAAATTTACTTAAAATCAAGCAAAATTCAGAATGACCTACAAATGAAGCAGTGACAAAATGAGTAAGGACAGCTATAATATATTCAGGTCATTCTGTTAAATAGCTTAACCTTCAAGTTGATAGATACAGCATTAAAATTAAACAATTATGTCTCCAGTTCTGTATTAGGATTTATCCCATATTTAAAGCTTTGAAGGAAAAGCTGTATTTAAAGCATTGAAGGAAATGTGTTTTGTACCTCAGAGATAATTTTACTGAAAAGCAGTATCAAAATATGGAATTGGACAGCACAATTCACACCATCCTCTAGAGGAAAAAACCTACAAACAAAACCCTCAAACTCCAACAGGCAGCACTCCAGCAAATGCACTGTAAATCACATAAAGAGCAACACAGGAGACATACCATGAGTCAGAAGAAATCTTCCAGAACCCCTATTATTGTTTTTAATGGCCACAATGAGAATAACACTTGATTTGTTGATGAAGATGTTATTGCTTGTTCATAAGGTTTTGCATCTGCTTTACCATTATTCACTGATTCATACCCAAAGCAGAAGGCATAAACATGCTAAAGATATCCCAAAACATAAGGACCAACCATAAAGAAAAGAAAACTAACTCAAAGCATAATAAACTCTGGAAAGATTTGCTACTTTTGATAGTATTTGCTACTGCGGTTACCATGTTTGAGGAAAATCAGTATAGTCCATCTGGGAGACTATGCATCAGTACAAAAATTCTGTAATACTGGCCAAAGAATCAGCTTAGTCAGCCATCCTAAGTAACTTCAGTTACCATCAGCAGTCACAACAGAAACTTGAAAAAGCCAAAACAATTCATATTAAATATACTGCTTTTGTAAGAAGTATGACACTGAATTTTCTTTTGTATATACTGATCAGATTAGCATTTAACATTTAACACTGTGCTCTCTGTGCACTAATAAGAAAGTGGTGATCTCAGAGTACAACTCTTGAGCAGGATCATTTTATGCTACTCTCCATCATCTCTCTGGGGAATAATACAAAAATCACCCTCATTATTTCAACCTGTCAAATCTCTAACTTTATCAGAGAATGGAAATACCAAGAAAACATACAAGTTAGCATTCTCTTTCTCTAAAAAGATCCATAGATTTTAGATTTCCACGTAGGTTATCATATGGATTCCAGATTGGCAAAGATTTCATTATGTTTTCAGATGGGGAAACAGGAAGTCATACATTAACATGATTATGTATTTAGGGTTTTTTCCCTAGGAAAATGGCTAGACTCACATCACAACTTACTCCCAATTCTTCTGGAAGACCTTGTCCCCCTACTAAGGTAAGGAGTGTTTTAAAAAGTTTCAACATCATGCTACATGTACAATGCCCTCCCTGAAATAAACAGGATGACAATATAGAAAAACTGTATTACTAATTTTATGTACAAAACAAACTAGCAATAGCAATAAACAAGGTTGTTACAGAAGTAGTGAGATTGATGATGCCTGAATCCTACTGGATCTGCAACCTTCATCTTCTAAATCACCACTGTAAAAATCCAATTTTTCTCTACATTCCTTATAATTTCACATAGCAGTGAATGTGGGCTAGCTATGCCTAGGCCACTCGGCTAATCAGCTATCACTAAATAGCACATACAAAATTTTCCTCATGTTCATTTAATGTCTCTTCCAAGCCATGGTTTTCTACAGAATAGTAAACAATTTCTTTATATTTTTGATTTTTATCCACCTTTCACTTTTTGTGCCGAAGCTAACAGGGGTGAGAATGTTTTGTAGATTTAGATTAGATTTTTCATAGCTTAGAAGACTTAGGAAGATTCAGATCCCTATATCCTGTGGCTTTTGCTAAGGAACAGAACTACATACTCACTAAATGAGATTTTTTCCAGAATAATAGAGTATTTTTAAGAACAATAACCTTATCCAAATATATAAATAAACCAACCATTTATAAAAAGCCCCAAGGAACTGGTTATATGGAATGAACTGAAAAATGTGTTTGGCTGCAATGTTCAAAGACTAGAGGGTTAAGATACGCAGAACACACTGAAGTTCAGTGTATGTTTAATATCTGATTACTTAAGTCCATATGAAAATCTGAGAGCTTTCCTCTTTTAAATTTATATCCTACCATGACATACAATAATTTTAAACTAGAACACAGAAACCAGACTTATCATTACAGGAGCTGCATTCACTGACGAGGCTACTGTTTACAGTGTATCCAGAACACAACAGCCAAACTGAATTAAGACCACAAAAATGTCTAGCACCCACTTCAAAAAGTTCTTCAACCTAAGCTATCCTCTGAGTCTTGCACTTCTCTCCTGGGCTCAAAGTTACAGGCTAAGCGAACTCTGGAGGAGCAGTATCAGAAGTAAAGAAAACAACAGCTATTAAAATTTAGTAATGCAGTGTAGGATTAATGTGGTCACAGGTGTTGAGAACTATTGAAGGAGGGATGGAGCCTGAGTCAGGGCAGAGCAGCACAGGAATGGGAAGCACAGGAATAGGAACCCCATGAGAACCAACAAAACCACCTGCTCTGCTGAGGAGTCGCACTGCCCACTGCACCTCCTCCTGCAAACAACCACCTCCCCGACTTCAAAATTAGACTTGGTGAGACCCGCTAAGACTACCACCACGACCAGAAAGCCCCTGGGTAAAAGGCTGTGCACAAACCTCCTGTGCTTGCTGTCCTTCGGTGGTCTCATTCCGGACTCGCTCCAGGTGACAACAAAGCAGGCACAGCTCCCGTGCCCGCATGTTCCCACCTTCCCGGCCTCTCAGGATTGGGCCTCTGTACCGCCCTTCCCAGGCACTAAGGGTGTGCTAGAACCTTCCACCCACCCCAATGGCAACTTCCTCCCCCAGGGCAGCTGCTGCCCTCCTTTCCTTCCTTTATAGAGGGAGCGGTGAACAGGCGGTGTTGGGAGGTTTGTCATCGTGTGAACAGGGGAATGCTGTCGCTGTGTCTCCTCCTGATGCAGGAGGCAGCTGTTGGGATGGCAGAAAAGTGTTGTAAAGAAAAGCCACCAATCTGCCTGTTGGTCAGCTCTTCTGTCTGCTCAAAGCTGCCTTCTGTATCATCAGGGGTAAAAGGTAATGCTGGATAGAGCAGATTTTTTGTTTTCCCAATGCAATGGCTACGTGTAGCAGGAATATCAGTTGAGTGTGTGCACCTTTAAATGGACCTAAATATTTTTTTCATAATGTAAATTCATGATTAGGTTTATGCTTATGCACTTTCCTAGGCATTGCTTTGAGGGTGGAGGTTGAAAAACAATTTTTAAAAATGTACAGCAGTATGTGTTTAAGGAGGACAGAATTTACATTTTCCAACCACATTCCTGATAGTTTCTAACAGTTGAGAACACAACTTCTGAATAATTTGGATATGCAAGCTATCTTTCTCTGACAATGTTTTTTTTTTTGGTTTTTTTTTTTTTTGTTTTTTTAAGGAGATTATAGAACATAAGAGTTATTTGCAACTGTAAAAGCTATTCCTGTCTTGCAAACAATCTCAGCTTCTGCACCTTTGACACCAAACACCAGGTTAACTTAGCAAAAAAAGGCAGTTTTAGCAGCAAATGGTAAAACCCACCTTTGGTTTATCCAGCCAGCAGGCTTGATGAAACTGGGTAGGCTAAGGTGCTCCAGCTTACACACTTCTTCCTCAGTTTCTTGGAGTCTCTGAAGTTTTGGCAATAACCCATCTCCTGTGTGTTTACAACCTTGCGATTTTTCTGTATTGCTAGATATTTTTCCTGAAAAAAGTAAAGTAAGTAAATAAATACTTATCTATTGGTAAGTAAAAATGAAAAAAAAACCAGAAATTAACTGATTTCTTTCAGCAAGAGCTGAGCTATTTTTATGTAGCTCTTGAGCTCTTCTTTTGCTAAATGTTGTTAGGAAAAATACAGCTACTTCAACACTTCTCAGATAAATAAAAGGCAATGAAAAAATGTTAATGGTGTTAGACAACTTGAAACAAGATCGGTGCAGAATCTTGAGTTGTTTACCAGTCCTTTAGGATCATAGCAGCATTTGAATTGTTAGCAGCCATCTCTAAAGAACTTCCTGTGAAGAAAGCTTTATTTTTTTCTGAAGATAAAGATGAAAATAAGTTGGTTTTTTTTGGTTTTGTGGTTTGTTTTTTTTTTTAATCCAAAGACTTGACCAGGAAGTTACTCAGGAATTCCTGGGCTAAATATGTTCCTTGTCATCACTACTAAATAATAGAATAATGAGTGTTGGTTAGCTAACTCACTCTAAATTCCTAGAGATGATCAAATAAGCAGGTGCTTTTAGGCCCAGATGAGCATCCGAGATGGTTCATGCTGCATAAATAAGATCATGTGGAAAAAGTGCCTGCCTTCAGTAGAATTTTGTATCAGTTTTCCACCTGGTGTTTTCAACAGAAAACCTGCTGAAGTGCCTGTGCATGTTCTAGCAGCTGCCATAGAAGATTGAATTATTTACATGGGAAAGATCTCTCCTTACTTCAAAAGTGTTATATCATTTTCACACTGCTTTTAATTTTTTTAACATCCTACAAATACTGAAAAACTATGCACAATCAATCACCCTCTCCTCCCCTTCTAAAATCTTGGGTTTAACTCTGACAGAACTAGCTTTAGTATTTAAAAAAAAAAAAAACCAAACAAAAACCCACCAACCAACCAAAAAATCAGGTACAGCTTAAACATACAGCTGGCCATAAATCCAGGGCAACTTTATACCTGATTATTACTCTCACTTGTACCATTAGTGCTCTTAGAACTGACAGCTATATTTTTTTATGAAGACCATTATTCTTTCTTCCCCTTCCTATTTTCTTGTGGTTGGCACTGTCAAAAAATTGTAGCAAATCAATGTTGAAGCTTGTCAAGCATGAAGTGAACACTGCCACATAAAGACAGTGGCTTAGTTTCAATTATTCCTAGTCTGTCTTGCCTCCTGCCAAAGAATCCAGCTCCAGGAACAATTGGATGTACATGTACAGTATCTCCAAGCCATTCATCACATGTCAGGGCTAAGGTACATAAAATGATTCAGCATCACCAGAAGCCAGTAAATGATGTAAAAACAAGCCAGGCCGGTTAGAAACCAGTCAGGTGGTGATCTTACCTCCATGCTCTGATTTGATTTCTTCTTGGCCTGGCTTAAACTTGATGGATGAGTAACTTCTCCCATTCTGCTGTGGAGTGAGAAATGTGGCCCGGCTTAGCAAGGAGATGTTGTCTGGTTTAGTGCCAACATAGTGCAGGAACAATCTCCTCTGTAAATGAAGATGTTCAAGAAACAGTCAGAAAGTTACTAGGCAGCAGATTTTGGGCTCTATAATTTGTCTGTATGTGCATGAGCAGAGGGAGGTTATGGAGGAGAGCAGAAGCAAACACTGCCATGACAAATCAGGTGGAGTTCGTAAACTCTTCTTATCCTACAGAGAACCAGAGCCAAACCCAGCTCTCTTGCTTGATATATCACTTTATGTTTCAAAGAGATACCTGAGAGGCCTCTATGGTTAAAATAAGTAGTGGAAAGATGTAAAGTGGAGCCCAGATACTTTGGTTTGGTTCAGCTCAAAAAACCTGGGTTGATCAAGTTATGTGTATGTGAAAAATGTTACAGGTGTGTCCACATTATTTCTGTTTGAGAAATAGTGTGGCCAGCAGGACCAGGGCAGTGATTGTCACCCTGTACTCAGCACTGGTGAGGCCTCCCCTTGAGTTCCATGTTCAGTTCTGGATCCCTTACTACAGGAAGGACATTGAGGTGCTGGGGTGTGTCCAGAGGAGGACAACAGAGCTAGTGAAGGGTCTGGAGCACATGTCCTGTTCAGGAGCAGCTGAGGGAGCTGCAGTTGTTTAGCATGGAGAAAAGGGGATACCTTCTCATTCTCCACAACCCCCTGAAAGGAGACTGTAGCCACATGAGGGTCAGCTTCTTCTCCCAGGCATCTAGGGACAGGACAAGAGGACACAGGTGTAAGATACACTAGGGGAGGTTTAGTTTGGACATCATAAAGAATTTCTTCACAGAATGGGTGATTAGACATTGGAATGGGCTGCCCAGGGAGGTGATGGAGTCACTGTCTCTGGGGTGCTTAAGGAAAGACTGGATATGGCACTTAATGCCATGGTCAAGTCGACATGGTGGTGGGTGTTCAGGCAGAAGTTAAACTCGATGATGCCTGAGGTCTTTTCCATCCAAATGGATCCTGTGATTCTATGAAGTGAGGAGGCTGGGGGAAGGAGGGGATGGAAGAGCACGGAGCAGCTGGCAGGGGACTTCATAACGCCAAGGGAAAGGGTTTGTGGAAGGAGAGGAGAGCGGGCAGCCCCCAGGAAGCCGGGAAGCAAAGGCGAGCAGCCGAGGCTCATGGCCGGGGCCGTGACGGGAGCTCCGGGGCCGAGAGCGGAGCGGCCCCTGCCGCCGGGACAGCGCTGCTCCGGGGCGGGGGCCAGGGGGGTCTGCGTGCTGTCTGGGGGCAGCCGAGCTCCGGGAGGCTGTGGGGGCAATTTGGGGGGACGGGGGAAGGTTAAGGACCGGGCTCCGGGGGGCTGTGCGTGCACTTTGGGGGCGGCCGTGCACCATCATGTTCCTGCCTACGACAGCTTTATGCTGCGTGTCATGTCACGTGAGCACCGGTGCGTTCATTTTTCGAAAAGTTGGTGTTTTAAGGCTGCTAAAAGTAATGTATTAAATACGGGGAAGTGCATTTGGTGAGGTAATAAATAAGAAAAACACAGATCTGCTTTATTTTCACTTGACTCACCTCAGAGAATCCAGACACCTAAAAGGACGTGCCTGAGCATATATACATATTTATATGACAGGATGTGTATGTGTACACACACACACACACACAAACACACACACACATATATATATATATATATATATATATGCACACACTCACACATATGTGTGACTATAAAACTCTTTTTCATTCAAGCATATAACATTTTTTTCCTTCAGTAAACATTTCCTGAACAGGTCTTTACATGTACATGCCCTGAAAATTGGAAGGAACATGGGTTTCCTTGTTGAATTTGGAACAGCTTTTCAATAAAGGTCAGGCTTTTTTTTTTTTTTTTTAATTTTTCCCCTCCCCTAAAACACACACATTTGGTTTCTTTTAAGTAACTTGATCTTTTGGTGAGCTTCTTGTATGAAACCAGCTAAATAACAAAGACTCGTGTTCTAAAGGGATGAATAAGGTTATTCTGGTAGTGTACATGCTGAAAGACGTGTCCCATGGATTGCAGCTGTGGGCTGCAGTCAGTTGCTGGGGACTGGAACGAATGACTCAGCACGAAACAATGAATTTATAATCACACAGAATTGTGTCGTGTTTTTTTTGTAAGTTTAGAGTGTGTATCTGTAAGTTTTAAAGCTTTTTTTTTTCACAAGTGGGGAATTAGCTCAAATGGTAGAGCGCTCGCTTAGCATGCGAGAGGTAGCGGGATCGATGCCCGCATTCTCCAGTATTTTCAGTCTGAATGTCATTAAAAACCACACGGCAGCGATTTTTTTTCCCTTTATATTTTTTATTTTCCCTTTTTACGCCTAATTTTTCTTGTATAATGGTGACAGAAACCTGAAAGAACTGTAATTTTTTATAAAAAAAAGCATATTGATTTAAATATTTCCTTTTTTTATTTCAAAATCAGATGTTTGTTCTTTTGCATAGAGGTAGTAAAAAATATAATCTTTGAATGAAATAAATTTGCTGACATCTTAAGGCAATAAAAATACGACGTGTAAAATTTATTGAGAAAAGGGAATGGGGAATTTTTTTTTGATTGGTACTTAATTATTTGGATTTCATTCATTAGTTAACTTTACATTTGATTATTACAATTTAGTGTGTAGTGAACAAAATTTTGTATTCATGCTTTAAGTAAGACTGTTTCAGCTCTATTTTGGTTTGTTTATTAGAAAGAGTGGGCTAGAACATTCTATAATTCTTTTGCACCTCGTAGCAAGATTGTGTTTTTTGCTTGTGAATTTTCACATCTCTGAAGTACCATGGAAATTTTCTCTCTAAATCTGTGCTTGCACATTTTAAGGCTTCATGAGGGTAGGTTTTTTTGGTTCAATAGTTAGTTGGGGGTTTTTTAAATTCTGATTTTATTTTATTACTTGCTCATTCAGATATTTAACTGCTTGTACTTCCAGTTTGAGATAGCATGAGGAAATGAGCAGAATTTGTGCAATTAAGATCTTGGGAGTGCAGGTATTAAACAGAAATGGGAAACAAAAGTTATTAATTAGGCTTCATGTTGAGGGAGGAGGAGAAACCCTGCTGCATGGATGTACAAATAACACCTGTGAAGAGGGGAGATCTTCCTGTGACCATGACAAGAAAAGAATTAACTTCTAAATGGAATGGGATTGAAATTGCATGTGCTTTTGCTATTGTGTTCTCCAAGTACTGAAGAGAAAAGAGGAATTGTGACTGTAAGGCTGATTGATGCCTCTGAAAATGAAATCTAATGGACAGAAAAGTATTATGGTCTTGTCATGAGTCCCTTTTGGACTCAGGTAATAATTTAAATGTCTGTTTGCATGGAATGAGACTCTTCAGTAGTCTTCTGTGTGATTATTATTGCTTCTGTGTTTTCTGTGTTTCTGTTACTGCATAATACCTAACACTTTGTGGTGCTTTTAAAGGGAATGAGTTATATTGCTCTTCTTGGCTGATCAAATGCAAGTTGTGCACGGATGGAATGAGGGAATTTGGTGGGGCTCTGTTCAGGTGCAGTCTGCAATCACTCAAAAAGCTGAAAGCTCTCAGGACTAATGACTTTTCATTACATTTATGCCCAGCTTCCTACATTGGGGCACTTCTGTCTATTAGGGCTTGTAAACACTGGAAAAGCTTACTTCTAATTCTTTAGGTGTAAATATGAATAGAAGTAAGAGGTTTTTGCTCATCCTATGTGGTGTTTTATGCCCTTATTTTTTAGGTAAACTATCCTGTGAAAAATTTACAGGATTGGGAGACACAAAGGTCCTGGCTCTGAAAGAACTACTACCTGTGGAAGTATACTACTTTTTAATGGTAAGTAATTCCCAGAGCCCCATGCCAAAGGTATGACCACCCTGGGTCTGTCTGTGCTTTCTGAGTCAGAAATTGCATAGAGATATTCTATATAAAGAAACATGAGGGAATTAATTTATATGATTTTTGTTATTCTTATTACTACACTCATACTTTACACTACAGTCCTCTGTAATATTATGCTTAAATCAGTTACATAATGTAGTTATTAATTCTGAAGAATAATTTGTTTGTATTAAACTTGCTGGAAGATATTGCTATGTCTTTGCTGTAGTCTGCAAATAGGAAAAAAAAAATATTCCTTTTATTATACCTTGTTCCAAATATTACTTAGAAAATCGTTCAGGCTGAGATGGAGCTTGGGGACCATCATATGGAAACTCTGGAGACCACGAGTCTCCAGAGTGCCAGGCATGAGTGCCATCCATAGAATCTGCACTCAAAAATCTCAACTTTGTGAAACTCTTCTTTTAAATAAAATTATTTCACAGCATGATCGTAGAACATTTGTTTTCTGAGCTGAGCACACTGCAGTTCTGATTTTTCTCTTGATGGGTACTATATGATATTTGACAATAAAGTATGAAAGTTTTTTTCTGAAATGGCCACCAATACGCTATTTTGACCAAGTTGAAGGAAGTTGTATTTTGAACTCTTTTTGAAGAGAGCGAGAGGTGAGTTCACAACCACGTGTAAGCACTTAGAATTGGTAGAACCATAGAATAGTTTGTGTTGGACAGGAGCTTAAAGATCATCTAGTTCCAACCCTTCTGCCATGGGCAAGGACACATTCTTCTAAAGGAGGTTTCTCTGAGCACCTTCCAACCTAGCTTTGAACACTGTCACAGCTTCTCTGGACAACCTGCTCCACTGCCTCACCACCCTCTCAGTAAAGAATTTCTTAACTAATATCTAACCTAAACCTACCCTGTCTCAGTTTAAGGCTGTACCCCTTGTGCTATTACTGCATGCCCTTGTGAAAATCACTCTCCAGCTTTCTTCTAGGCCCTCTTTAGGTACTGGGAAGCTGCTTTTGCTGGGGCCACCTCTCCTGTAGGCTGAACAACCCCAACTCTCTTAGCCTGTTTCAAAGGCAATAAAGTTACACCTTTAAAATGTGTTCAGCTTCTAGTTTTCAGATATTTTTCCTCTCAAATTCAATGTTGAAAAACATTACCTTTTTTTTCCTAGTAAACTTTGCTCAATATAAGAAGAGCAAAATAAAATAGTTTTTAGAGTCACTCAGCAGAGGTTCCCTCATCTAGGCCAGTGACCTTACGCCTGTTTTCCATTTTGGCCCATGTTTTATTTCTTGTGGTTGCAATTAGTATTGCAGTAATTTGTTGCTGCTAAATGTAAGCCTTGACATCTAGTGGATGGGTCTGGACACAGATGGACTCTGGAATCTGCTGTGTGATTTTAGAGACTTATGGAATATAAGTGGGCTTTGGTTTGGTGAGCCTATGGCTCTATTTCTGTCATGTCTCAAGACATGCTGGTGTGCTGTTCATTGTTAGCAAAGAATCACCTAAAAAAGAAGGATTAATCTTAAAATAAATAAATGCTCAGGCATTGGGTGGCCATTGTGCTTCTTTCTGACCTTGGAGCTGAGCAGGTTTTATCTTAATGCAAGTAGGAGCCCAGCCTGCTTACATTATGGATGGACTACAGTGGACAAAGATTGTGTAGTGGTCTTTAACAGCCCTCCTGCACCTGCTCTTGGTTCCAAACAATAGGAGAAGGACAACTCTTTTTTTTCCCCTCTTCACAATATTTTCTACAGCGACGTTATAATAGGGAAAAACTTTTCAAAATATTCTTTTTTTTTTCAGTATTGTTACAACTTCCATGAAAATACTGAAATAGGCTACACAAGAGAATCCCTACAATCAGCTTGATTTGACAACAGAAAGCTCCACAGGTCATGGAAATGCAGCTTAAGGAATAGTTTCACTGAACTGGAAAAGCTTACTTCTGATTCTTTTGGTGTAAATATTGAAGCTCCTGCTTATTTCTGTTGTTACAAAAATCTGGTCAAACACTAGTAACTTGATAAAATAGAAATCAATGAAAGAACTAAAAACTATTGTAAATTTATAATTTTATGTATGTAGAGATAGCAAAAACAATGTTGGGTTAAAAAGAACAAAGGATAAATGCAGGGAGGCAGAGCATTTTATGTGTGAGGGTGGGGATGGTGCTGTGCAGGGCCAGGAATTGGATTCTGTGGTCCTTGTGGGTCCCTTCCAACTCAACATACTCTGTGATTTGAGTCCTCACTGGGGAAGAGGTTTCAGGTTAGCTGGAAGAAAAACGTCTTCCATCGTTGCTCTTTCTGATCCCTACCAGAAATCTGTGAATGAGTTTAACTCTCTAAGCTGTAAAGGAAAAAAACTGAGTATTATTTATAAAATAGGATGTCAAGAACAGCATGTGGGTGCCGTCACTGGTTAGTGAGCTGTGTGTGTGACAGTCTATTTTGTTACAGACTGCTGCTAGCAGCACGTCCTCCTGGGAATCCCTCATTGCAGTGTCCCTGGCACAGGTTTTGGGATGTGTCCCCTTTCAGGTGTGTTTGCCTGCAGTTGCTTTGGTGTGCGTTTTGCTCATGTCCACATGAATGCCGGCAGGACCCTTTTGGATTCTTTGTGAGCCTGCTGCCATTCACCAGCACTCTGCAAGGGGAGCTGCCTTCTCCCACTTGCCTGTGGGTGCCCAGCACGGTGCAGGTTGTGGTTCCCAGGTAGGATGTGCAAGGTGCTAGCTTAGCGGCCGAGCTCGGCATCGGGGGAAGGGCCTGGAACTTGAGCTTTGTAATTGACTTCTGCAGGTGAGGAAACATTTGGCATCATAGCTACACATTTCTGGGATTAATTTTCCACAGTTCTTATGGTACCGAATGTCAAATATTTCAGCCTTTGAAACTGTCACATCATTCTGAAGCGCTAACTCTAATTAGCACCTCTTTGATATATTTCTTCTGGCTTTTCTGTGGCTTTAAAATTTGTATCTGTATTCTTTCCTTTTCTGCCTTTGGCACTTTTAATTTTTTTTTTTTTTTCCTCCAAAGACCCTTCTGAATCTTAAGTGTCTTGTTTGAAGGGAAGCTGGAAAACCAAAGAAATTAAGTGACGCTTCACCGTTGTGTGCCAACTTCCTTATCACTGGAGGTTGGGGTGCGGGCTGAGCAGGGGTGGCAGGGTAGGGATGCAGCCACGGGAATTTGCTTCCTAAGTGTAACAGCCCGCACGGGAACAGACATAGAGACAGCCTTCTCTCTGCAGAGAGACGCGTATGGCCAGGGGCTGGCGAGAAGGATCCAAGGAGAGCAGAGCACTCTCCGGAATGTGGCTGCGGACGGCTCCCGCGGGAACAGAGCCGGGCCGCCTCACGGGGCGGGGACGCGCCTCGGCTGCCGGCCCCGCCCCCTAGCGCGCTCCCGCGCTCCAGGGATGCGCCGCGTCCTTCCTGGCGGGAAGTGACGGAGCCGCTCCAAGGGGAAGTGACGCGCGTGGCGTGCGGGCCCGGACCGGTGTGGGGGGGGCTCGGACAAGATGGCCGGATCCACAGGTCTGTGAGGGGGGGCTCGGTGGGCCCGGGAGAGCGGCTCGTGCTGGGGAGGCGCCCCCGCAAGGGCCCGGGGCGGGTCTCCTTTCTCCGGGATGGGGGGGCGAGCTGCCTCCGACGGGAGAGACCGAGTGGGGAGGAGTTGCCTTCTGACAGGGGGTAAAGGGAAGCTGCAGGGGCGCCGGGACAGGTTATGACAGAATGGCAGGTTCACTTAGGTTGGAAGAGACCGCTGAGATCATGGAGTGGAGCCTGTGACCGGACACCACCTTGTCAGATCACAGCACCGAGTGCCACGTCCAGTCTTTCCTGAAGCACCTCCAGGGACGGTGACTCCACCACCTCCCTGGGCAGCCCTTTCCAATGTTTAATGTGAAGAAATTTCTCCTAATTCACTTACGCCCCGATCCCTTCCGTCCGTGTGGCAGCGCCATCCATGTGAGATGGGGGTGCGCGATGGGATACAGGGCTCCGAGTGCCGGGGGAGGGAAGATTGGCCTGCCAAGGGGCAGCAGGGGATGGGGAGGTGCTGGTGTACGTGAGGAAGGGAGGAGATGTTGTTAGCCTGCTAAAAATGCTGCGGGAGAGAAAAATTTGTACTGAAGATTTGTCCCAGTATAGCACTGGGTGAACGTAGAAGACGTGGTATAGTGGTATGTAAAATAAAGGATTGTCTGTGCCCCCTTCTTGTTCGGGAGAGAAGGGCTTAGGGCTGCGTTGTGTTTCGGGACAAAGGTATTTAACTTTGGTGATGACTGTAGCAGAGTGGGAAGGAGAAGTGGAGCTCTCTTCCCTGTGGCATCCATTGGAGCCAAAGAGTCTCTCACAGGCAAATTGAAGGGTAAAGAGCTGCCAGTCATCCCAGGAATCCTCGGTCTCCGTAACCAGCACACCATGTGCAGAGCATTGGTGTGGCTGAACGTTGTGGAAAGTGGTGGCAAAGAAAATGACAAGAATGTTCCTTCAAGTGCTAAGTGTAGAAGCACAATTATGCTGTCTCAGTTTCATTTCATGAGAGGCTTGAAATACAAAAGGACATTTCCCCCAGTGCTAAAACCTGAAGTCTTCAGGGGCTTGTTTTGACTTCTCTCACCCCTGAGACTTCATAAGTGGGATTAATGGACCTCAGGATAGGGGAATGAATTGACTTCAGCAGCTAGTCTAGGGTGAATGTTTGCTACTAATTTATTTCTGCTGCCAATTGACTGGATTACTGGGAGATTGGGACTATAGCAAAACATAAGAAATGTCTGTGTATTTAAACTGGTCTTGGTGCCTTGCTGTTCATTCTGAGAGGAGAGCTTGGGCAGGTTTTGGGTTTTTTTTAGAGGAAGGAAAGTCATCTCCAGTTGGTAATGTTTGGGGATGAGGGATTTCCAGAGTGGAATTTGATAAAGTTGCAGCAAGTAGCCTTTGCAACTATGTGGGAGAGCAGTCCAAAAAGATAGATATTGCCTATAATAAACTGAGCTAGAATGGATATATTTAGAGAAACCCAAGTATTTGCTCATCTGGGAATTACTGCATTATTTTGTTAGGATTCTTTTTTACTTTTTTTCCTGTTGTCTAAATTTAAAAGGGTTTTATTATGGAGCAACACTGAAAGACTTCAGTTTATGTCTCAGTTCTTACTGGAGATTTCTTGTGGTACACTAGGAAGCAAAGTTGATTTAGGTTGTGTATTGGCATTTGGCATTCAACCTGGCTAGTGTAGAATTATCAATAACTAAAACTTTTTGTAGTGAAAAAAGCTATTTTCTTCCTACTTCAACCCTATAATAATAAATATTTTTTGACTGAACTTTGATGGTTTCACTGCTGTAAGTGTTCTTTGCAGCCTTACAAGAGTTATTTGAAAATCTCTTATATACAGTTTCTCAGGGGGGTTGGTTTTGACTCAGAAGTACAGCCACAGTTGAAGTTCATAAAAAGCAAGAGATGTAGGAAACTCTTAATACCTGTGACTGCTCCAAACTATGTAAAGGGCCAATACTGCATGTACATCTTGTTGAAGGAATTAAATTAAACTAATTTGTTGTAGTAAAATGCAGCAAGCAGTCTGAATCATCAACAAAACTGCTGGGAAAATTAGTCAGGGTTTCTAAAACAACATATTCTTGTGGAGAAAATACTGTGACTTTTTATTGGTACACACGTGGTGTGGGGGGTGGGGGGTGTTTGTTTTGTTCTTTCCACATAGTATGCAAAAATTCAGACTTCACCCAGAACTGCTCTTGCCAGGAAGCTATGTTATAATCATTTGTGGAGGAGGGAAGGGAACGATTTTCTATAGACTTCCCTTTGTTATAGATTTAAGGTTTAAATCTACCTAGCTCTATGACTTAAATCTGCTCTTGTTATAAAGTTCAACTTCATCATTACTTCAGGGAAAAAAAAAAAAAAGGCTTGTTTGCATGAAGCCTAGGAATGAATTTCCATCCCCAAGGAAGTCAACCACAAAACTTTTACTAAGGTCAGCTGTATCTTGTATCCCAGAAGTTCCTTTCCTGGGCTTGCTAATTCTATAACACACTATGTGCATTTAACAGCAGAGAATTTAGTTTGGAAATAGCTGTTCTTTAATGTGTGCCAGAGAAATCGTGTATATCAGTGTTACACTGCTGTTTAAGAAGTATCTTACATGCTTTCTAAAATCACCTGTAAAGAGCACATTTTACATGTAGATACTGGATGTGCTAGAAAATGATATTTGTAAGCTGCAGTTTGGTCTGATATTGCAGCTCCTGCTTGAAGCTGGATGTAGGTTATTTGTGTGGACACTGCTAGATGTCTGGGGTTAAACAAGTCATTTTTTTAGAGAAAATAGCAGCTATATATAATATAAAACTATCCAGTTTCATATTGCTTAGATGGAGATTCATTCTGTTAATCTGTTTGAAAATACATAGTAGAAGATGTGAATGAACACAGTTTCAAGTTAAAAGAAATAATTCACTAAGACATGTCATTTAAACATCTCTTGTGTATCTTGAGAAAAAGATGATGAAAAACATCATTGTAAGGAGTTAATTCAGGAGTTAATTTCTACATTTTGATTATTTGGGTTTCACTTAATATTACCTTATGTATAAGGTTATATATATAAATAAAATGTGAATGTTCCCTAAAGGCAGTGATGGTGTCACTAAATGGTTAGAATTTATGTGGGAAAATATGAGAATTAAGGCAGCAGTGTTAAATATGGTGCTGTAACTATGGGCTGCTAATGCTTTTGCCTCCTTCCTCTTCAGCTGAGAGTTTCAGTAGCTTGGGGAAGGGTGGATAGGGCTGAGTTAATGAAAATTCCCCTTGATTTTCTCGGGCTGAGTGCTGGGGGAAGAAATATTGACTGATCTACAGTCAAAATTGTATGAGATTCCTGATTTACTTCTATTATGTAGTCTTGAGCAACCTTTTTTGAAAGTGTGTTTGAAGGTACGTGGCTAGATCTCTGTGAAATATTTTTTTTCTGTAAAATCCATACTTTTGATTTCCAGTTATTCCACTCTATAAGGATGAAGCAGCTTCATTGTGTAACCTAAGTTGCCCATGCAAAAATGTCCTTCCCTGTGATTTTATAGATGATTGATTCTGTGAGTAGAAATGGCACAACGCACGTCAGTGACTTATTTTCATACCTTTGGTTTTTTTCACTTCTATTTGCAAACATTTGGTTGTTGTGAAAGCAGTTCTAAGCATGTATCACTACAGCAGTAAGGAAGCTGGTATTAAAAGAGAAGGGCTGGAGGTGGTCTTGACTGCATTCTAGAGTCCCTGAGCTGTGAAGCAAGGGCTGAGTGTGCCATTCCTAATGGTTGGGGGCTTTTGTTGTTGGTTTTGGTTCATTTTGCTTTGAATGTTGGGGTTTTTTTCTTCCTCTCTTAAAATCCTCAATTGTAAGATATTCTGTAATGTGTGGTATTTTGCAATACTTTCTCTTAAATGCCTTGGAACTCTTCTTCATTCCAAATCAAGCTGATGTCTGTCTGTTCTGCCTTAGTAGGGTAAAGATTTATATTCTGTGTGGCAGACACCTAGATAAGAGCCATTCAGAGGAGTAATAAGGGGATATATTCATAAGTGGGATGTAGAAGCAACGATTTAAAGACCATTTTTTCCATGTAGGGGATGTAATTTAAACTTCATGTCTAGAGAGCTCTACACAGGTAGGCTTCTCTTTTCCTCTGAACTGTTAAATGTTTGTTTCCTTTGCCTTTTTCCTCCTTGTTGAGGAAGTAGTTGTCTGTTTTCTCTCCACTGTGTTTTATCTTGAAGGATGTATTACTCCCATTGTCTCTTTTATGCATCCACCACGTTGTTCATTTGTCCAGAACTGGTCTGAGAAGTCAGTTTAAGAGCTTCTTAGAATTTTACAGTCCTCAAAATTTGTTCTGTGGGTTTAGTGTTAGCTCTGTAAGTACAGACTTCTTGAAGCTGAAAGTAATCAAACAAAAGTAAAATATGCTGTTCCATGAGGCAGCAAGTACTCTCTGTGAAGCATTTTTCCATCCTGTCTATGCACAAGGAATTACAACTGTGATTGTTCTGCCTGCTTAAAAACATCTTGACAAACCACAAATAATTTCAGCTGGGTTGAGAAAAGTTTAGATTAGGAATTACTTTTAAGCTATATATAGACCATTGTTTCTTTCCAACTTTGGGGCATATATTGGTGAGATACTCTGTTTCTTCTCAGAGCTTTGCTTGTATCATTTTCCTATCTTTGTTCCTGGTGTTTTATAACTTTGTCTTTAAATACAAACCTACTTATGTCTTTCTGCCACAATAGCTGGGTAGGAGTGTTCTTGCAGCCAAACAACTTACCTCTGCAATAAAAAAGTGGCCTACTTTGTAATCTTCTGTTTGTTTAAGAGCTTGTTTGAAATTCAGGGATGTTATCAGACATAGTATTGAAGTCCATTACCTAAACTATTCTGTACAATCCTGGAAAATTTTAGCCTGGATAAAGGTACAACACAGAGTTTCAGGAAGATATGCCTTTCAGCAGTTGGAGGCAGATGGTCCGTACTACAAACCTAAGAATGCATGAGAAGGCTTCTCATGTAAGAATGATATTTCCAAGTCTTATGAGCAGTTGGTGGAATTGAATTACATACATATTTGTTAGTGTTTGTGTTTTGCCTTATGGAAGATTTTTCCAGAGGCAGTGTTAAATACATGCTGTGAAGCTGTTCAGCCTCTTTTGGTTAAGAGACCTTTCCTCTCTTTTGACCCTACTCTTTTTATCTACTATTATGTCTTCTATCTGTTGTCTTTTATTATTATCTGCACTCTTAACTCTATCTACACTGTAGCTCATATTTAATCTTGAGTGAAACTTAATGTAAAATACTACATCAGCTTCAGCTAGTCCTGTTAGGTTTTGTTGCCTTCTTGTCTCAGTTATCCTGTGGAAACCTCAGCACAGACCATGGAAAAGACAAGAAAGTGCCGTGGGGAAAGCATTCAAAGTAGTCTTGATTTAAGTATTTAGAAGGGTTTGACTATGTGCCCAAGGAATGTTTTTCTCCGTATTTGTTGTTTGGAATGCACTAATGAGATATAATTCAAAAAATATTTTGAATTGAATCAGTGCAGAAACTTATGACTGTGAAGCTGTCAGACTGGTTCTGAATAACATGAGCTTCTGGTTTACAGCCTTTTCAAAAATGTGTGATGATTTAAGTCTGTGACTCTAAACCATTTCTAGTTAGCATTTTGGAAGGAGTGGAATCTTCAACACTTAGAACTTCAGAGCTCTGCAATCTTTATTTCAGAAGAATGACATGCTTCAACTAGACTTTAAAAATAGTCAGAAAATTATAGATTCAGTGTACTCTTTTTAAAAATTCTTGCATTAGACATATTTAACAGCATAAAGAAAAAAGTCACTTCCTTCCATTGTTTGTGACTATTCATAAACTGAGTAGTTAAGTGTGTTTGCATTTTGCTTGAGTAAATCAAAATCATTTTGCCCAATACATATAAAATGAGTGTCCTTTATTCAATATATTCACAGTAAAATGTCTAGTTTTATTCATGTAACTTAGAACTTTCCCAGAGAAGGAATTGTAAATTTTCTTTCTTCTCATTGAAATGGAATGTGTGATCATGTAAATATTAAATAAGTTGAACTTCTTAGTACCACAGCATATAGAAAATAGCAGGCTGAAGTATGTTTCACAAAAATAATGTAGGCAAATAATTTAACAGCAGTTCTTTTTACTAAACATGTGGTGCATTTGCTGATTGTATCTGTAGGGGTATGCTTATGTGTATAACTGAAAGAATAACATTTATTTTACATAGATAAAGGATCTTTATGTTTTGGTTTGTGGATAGGTGCTGAGTCATGTTGGAAAGGACCTTCATGCAAATGTTAGAACAACTGTGTGCTAATCAATGACTTGTAACCCGTTTAAGACAGCTTTACAGCTTTGCTAGACTAAATCCTTGATGCTGCTCATGTTATCTGGGTCACACATTGTATTCTTAACTTTTAAAGCAGACCCTGGGAAAGCTGTTTCATGACAAGATACTGAGCTCTGCTGGGTTCCTGTAGTCTCCTGCTCCTCCTGTCCCTTTATCTGGGAAAAAAAATAGTTTGTATGTCATTGTAATTGAAAAGGTTACTTAGAATGTGTTTCAGATAATTTTTTCGCTCTGCCAACACAAAGTCAGGTTTAAAATGCAACTTTCAAAAACAAGCCATTTCAACTTTCATTAATTCTTTCTGCCTTTATTTAGCTTTGTACTTTTGATAATGGGGTAATTTGTACTAAAGAAATTTAGGGGTTAGTTTTTAACTTCTGAGGGTAGAAATTTAAAAGATTTCTTTTCCTGGTAAAATCTTGATTCCTTAGACTATTAAATCACAGTTAATATTGCTGGTGGTTTTTGAAGTGACAGGTATCTTTCCTGACTCCTGTTTGCTGGCTTCCTGCCTTACATTGTTTTGTACAAAATTGAAATAGTAATTCTCAATTTGCTAAGCAAATTACAACGTGTCACTTTTCATTATCTATCATTTCATACACTAAAACATATGGGAAGGTGGTTGCATTATTTAATATCTCTTGTGTTTCATTCAGTGGTTGCCTATAAAGAGTTAAATTTTAAACCCGTAGTCAGCTTGTGCATTTCCACCCTTCACAGAAACAGCCCGGATGTCAATTGATGAGTTATTTAGTGACTTAACTGTTTAGTACCTGTATGGTTTTTCTTTCAGTGTGAGGCACCACTGGTCATGCAGTGCCTGAGTTAACAGTGGTCTTGTTTATAACAAAAAGAAAGCATTTAGATGTAATATAGACCAATAAATGCCACAAATATTGGTGCAAATCTGTAAAATTACTTTAAAGCAATTTACACCAGTTTTCTTTTGGCATTGCAGTCCAGTTTCGTAGGTTTTATACTATAGTTTTCTGTTGTAGTAACTTTTTAAAAAAGTTTGTTTGGATGAGGTATTTTAATTACTTAAAACATTCGTGAGAATTTTTGAAGGTTTTTTTTTCTCCTCCTAAGAGCTTGCTTATGCCTTCTCTATTATGTGGTCTTAACATTTGTATCTGTAGTGAAGCAAGCTTCTTCGTTAGTGTAATTTTTATGAGCACCATTAGTCATTCCATGCCAGCAGCAGTACTCAAGATGAGTGAGTTTGCATGAAAGTGTAAATACAGGGCGATGTTGTTGCATCCTTGCTGACAGAGCTGAGTTCAGCTGGAGCTGTTCTCAGGTCTGGACTGTATTCTGTGAATGCACATATCCAATCTTGACTACTCTGTGCTTCTTCTCACTGATGTGCATATGATGACTCTTGCTCTTACTTACTCTCGTACCTTTTGCAACTTCAGGATGTGTAGGGTATTGTTGTTCCACAACAAACAGGGGAGTGGAGAGGGCATTTGGAAGTTGGGTGCAGCAGTTGCAGAATAGAAGTTTTCAATGAGGCATGAACCTTGGTAAGGAGAGGTGGTGGAGAATGGGAAAAACTTGTTAGAATTTTTGAGAGATTGGCTCCTCCATGCATGCTGGTCAGTGCTTGGAGCAGCTCTGATGAATCAGGTAGTTAATGGCAGCTGCACCTCCATCTGCTGCTCCTCTGGAAAAGGTGCATGTGGGGAAAGGGGTGGCAGTGGGGAGCAGGGAAGGAGGGGAGCGAGGAGTGGCCGTGAGCATGGCTAGAAGTGAATAAAAACTAAACAGATGTGTTTTCTTGGAGGATACAGACCATCGCAGGAAGAGTTGTGTCCACAGGGCAGCCTTCAGTAAATAATCCAATGGATTATGGTACAGAATTGATAGAAATCAAAGTTACTACAAGGAGTTAACTCACTTCTGGTTCCTCAGGAGGCAGGATAAAAGAGGGTAAGGCTTAGGTGATGCCTTGGTAACAGTAGCTATTTGTTTTACTAGTAATTTCTCACACTTCAAAACATAATTAATAAAACCTCAAATTTTCCCTAAGAAGTTTTGTATTTGGAATGTACACTCTGCTGAAGAACTCAAGTTTGAGGTCTTGTCATTCTTAGAGTGAAACCATCAGCAGCTGAAACATTGAATAGATTGATGTTGCTTTTGCAGTTTTGATATGCTGAGATCTCTTACTCCAGCATCAAGATTTGTAGCTTAAACTATTTTAACATGTTTTTAAATCAGGTATGTGTCTACCAATCCAGCTACTAATGGCTAGCTGTCTAGAAATTAATTTCTTCCCACCCCAGTGAAACTCAAGCTAGCACTGAAAATGTCATTCTGTGTAGAATTTTATCATTTTCAGTTATTATCACTAGTAGATAGTTGATAGTGTCTTAATGTTATGAGTATGAATATGAAATGGAAAACCAGGTGAAAAAAACCTGCTTCTCTAAGTCTGTTGTCTTTATTGCTTTGGTGTTTTGTTTAAAACTAGTGTTAGTGCCCTGCCCACAAGAAATAAATACCTCTGTACCTGTCCAGCCCTTTGCCCCTCCACCAAAATCTGAATGCTGAGTTACAGTAAATGACCAAGACTTCTGCTGTATTAACAGTTTCTCATTAGTTGCCTTCTTAATATAAACCATATTTAGAATGCTTATTGGTGTGGCTGGACTCAAATACAAAGGAAATTCCTATGAAAATTATTTTCATGCAGCCTAACTTAAGTTCAGGACTATGCCTATTAAGATACTAGCAAATGTAGGGTTTCACTTAGGTGAAATAAATAGAATTTTCCACCAACGTAATTCTGAAAACAAATATTGCTTTACTTAGCTTTAATCAAAATTTAGGTTTTAAGATAAAGGGTTATAACTTTCTCACTGCTGTGACTCTTTATTAGCTCATGCTGAGAAATGTTTCTCAGCAAGTAACATACCTTTATATGAAAAAAACAAGCCCAAAAACATGATGAAATACATTAGCTTCAGAGTGGTTCCTAGAATTGCACCTCTTCCTTGAACTGTGTGCTTTCAACATATTTAATTTCAAATATTATAAAAGGAAAAGAAGTTTACCAGTTACAGGGCTCCTACACAGTGTTTTATATACCTACATAGTTATATATATATATATATATATATATATATATTTTTTTTTTAGTCCTGCAAAGAAGTGCAATAACCCATTTAGTTCTTACCACTTCATACCTGTTCAATATTGTAGCAAAACTGGCTCTGAATTACAGTGAGCATTGAACACAGTGAATAAATGTCCATTTGCTCTATAGTGTTCATTGATGTACATATACTTGCTTCTGCTGTGGAGTCTTACCTTCTACTCATCTCTTATTAATTCTTCAGGTTAATTGTCTTGTTTCTTTCTTTTGGGATGACTAATTTCTTTCTACGTGAAAATGTATTTTTATGTGATTTTTTTCTTGAACTTCTATTCCTAGAAAATTTCCACAGGTAAGCATAGTTAGATCTGCAAAATCATTAAGACTAACCTAAACTGGTGTTGCTTACAGCTGTGTGAGGTACAGACTTGATTAGTGCTTTATTCCTCATCGTGATCAATGTGCATGGAGCCACCTATTGCTGCTAAATACCTTGTTTTCACCATTTAAGTTAACATAGCATAGGACTTCCCCAATTTAGATTCAAAACTGCTAATACAGATTATTCTGTTGCTCGAATTTCATTGCTTTAGGGAATACTTGCTGGAGGAAATTAGAGAAAAATAAGGTAGAGTGAATGCAACTTGATGAATATGACTGATACAAAGAATTATGAATTTGAATTTTACTGAAATATATTGAGACTGTTGGAAAGTTCTGCTGAAAGCAGTTGGAAGTGTCAGTTTACCTTGAATAGGAATCATGTTGTCTTGGTTATTGGAAACAGTGATTTTACTATGTGTGTAGTAACATGCTTGATTTTAAAAAAAAGAGCAACATGAATAACCAAATCCATTATTGAATTGCTGCATTCCACTACTAATGCCAGCAGTGGAGTTCTATTGTAGACAAAACTGTCATGTCCAATTGGCTTGGTTGTGGTTAACTAGGCAAGTTACTAGAAATATTTCAGGGGTTTGGAAGCAGGTTACTGTGATCAACCTCAGATACTTTTGTCATTACTTTACACCTGGTAATACTTCCTGATAGTAGGTTCCTGATAGCAAGGCTTTTCTTGTGTGCATTTTCAGAATATTTACTAGGCTAAAGAGTATGTGATGTGAGCAGGGTAATTGGCAAACAAGAATACACATCAAGTTTTTCAAAAGAAAAGCTTTTTTCAGAGGAATATCTTCTGCATAGCCAGAATAGGCTATGTTGGTATTTCACATTCCCTGCCCCTCTTTTCTCTTTCCTCTTAATTTTATTTGTTTGTTTTGCTTTGGTAAATGTATTGGCAGTTGCAGGGCCTATTTAAAAGGCTTTGGTTGTTTTATGGGTTTTTTTGTAGGACTTTTTTTGTGGGAGTTTTGTATGGACTGTTGTTAGTATAGCATTTCAGATTTTTGCTTTATTTTGTCCTGAGCAAGATGAATTGTTCAGAGACTGAAAGGAACAAGTTGTTTTCTCTGTGTTTCTCTTTGTAATTTTTTTCTTCCTCTCTCTGCCCCAGGAGAAATTGTATTATAGCTTGAAATTTGCAAGACTGACATCCTTCCCCCCTTTTGCTGTCCTTAGGAAATACTTTAATGTGAGCCTGAAGCTGATAAATGAGGTTTGAGAGGTTTTTCTTTGTTACCAAGCTGAACATACTTTTCAGTTTCTGTTTTGCTGGAAGTCAGTGGGCAAGAGCTAACTCACATATTCAAAATTGTTCAGACTCCCTGACATAGCTATCTCAATCAGGAAGAATAGCATCCCTGAGAGTATTTGACTGTGTTAATGTAGGATTTTTTGATATAACTTGTTACTGTGTGCATATTAGGATTTGTTTCTGGAGCTGTCTTTTAGAGTGTTGGGTAGTATGGGTATGCTGGTTTAACTAAGGTAAAATGGTCCTGGTACTGGTATAACTTTCAGGAATGATTGAGGTCAAGAAATGAGGGATATTTTAAGAGCAACCAAATGTTGGTATGGCTATTGTTATGGACAGTTATTCTAAAAAAAACATAGTTTTGAGTCTAGCAGAAAACTTCACACTGTAGGCTCTGAGCCAATCTATTAAAATTTAGTCAGGAATATTTCAAAGTTTTTAGCAAATATTTGATGAATGGTATTGTCTGGATTAGAGATAAAACTGCAAGTTATATATGCACTATTAACATGCAGTTTAGAGTGTGCCTTCTGAAAGAGTGAGAATTTTTTAACTTTCTATTTATACTAAGAGCAAACTTAATTTCTGGAAAATCCAGATCATCCCTGACTGGACTTCTAGACAGAAATTCTTGTTGTTTTTTGCTAGGAAGACGGAACAATCTTGCACATGTGTTCAGTTCTTCAAGCTAGGTAAAATTGTTTTGTGTAAAGGTTATAACATGATCAAAGCAAGCATGTTGAGTGCAATAGTGTGCACAAGGGCAGGAGTGGATGCTCAAGACAGTATTTAATTCCAGTTAATTTTGCTGGAAGTTTGTAAGTTTGTAATTATAAATTATAGTAAGGGGTTGTTTTTTGTTAGGTTGTTTGTTTGTCTTTTGTTTTTTCAAATCCACTGTGTTAATTTTTAAGGTATTCTGTGCCACTTGTCAGTAATCTGGCAATAAGCATTTTCTGTTAAAACATTCAGTATTTACTTCAATTAAAATTTGAAATATTGATGATAAAACATTAATCATATATGCCAAGGACATAGAAGCAGTTTAATGGCTTTGGCGGGGGGATAGTTTTGTTGTTATTGACAGGGTTTTGTGTGGGGGTGTGTTGGGTTTTTTGTTGGGGTTATTGTGTTTGTTTTGTTTTGTTTTTTTTAACAGAAGGTGTGTTTACTCTTATTTTTAACTTAAGAACAGTGTTTTCTACTTAGTTTTAGCAGTGATAAGAATGTTAGTGTGGGGAGCCTGGCACTTGCTCTCAGATGTTTTTGCCTCTTTTCAGAGCAGATATAAATTATTTTCTGGGGATGTTCTGGAGGTTTCCCAAGTCCTTCACTGCTCCCCTTGGGCCATTATGGGGACCAGTGAACACAGATAATCTGATGGAAAAAATGTGATGAACACAGGTCGGTTCATCACAAGGGTTGTTATTTTCTAGTGTCATCTCCTACAGTTTAATGTGTTGGGTACAATTTTATGATACAGCTGAGTCAATGCAGTGGCTTTTGTTACAAAAAGCTCCTTTATCCTCACAGCCATGGTTTTGCAAAGGAAGGCACTGAGAGACACAGCAGTCAGCTCTGGCATTTGTTGTTCTTTTTTCCTGAGTCAATTCAGTTGATTAACTGGTTGGATTTGATTTTTGCCTGAAGGAAAAGCAGTTTTTTTGCTAAATTAGTGTAACAATTTGGCTAAGAGAGGAGCCTGGTTAGTGCAAGAGCCACAGAGTTCTTGGAGAAGGCATGGAACAGCAGGACAATGAGCAGCTGGGTCATCTCAGCTGTGCTGAAAGGCGAGTAATCTGAAATAAATCCTGTTTGGTACCATCTTTTATGTTCTTTTTAAAGAACTAAACTGTGACTCAGAAGTTCTGCAATCAGAACAGGGTTTATGAGAAATGGATTTAAGTTACTGGGGCAGCCTAAAGTAATGTGTGGATGCTAAAGTACATGGGGTTTGTAGGTGGAAGTTGTTGTGTTTTTTTTATTTTATTTGAGACTGCACATACCAATCAGAGTCTATGCAGTCATGTGATGCAAAGTAGAAGTTTTATCATTCTGGTTTGGCAGACTCAACTCCAGAACATGTATGAATATGGAGTAAAGGCTTTGTGGTTGAAATGTGATTGTCAGTTCTAATCTCTAGTCGGAATTAGATACGTAAATGTACAAACTTAATGTTTACCACAAATCTGAATGGTACCAGAGGAATGGGAAGATGCATTTTTAGGTTTTAAAAAGGCTCTATGTCAAACAACTGAGATGTTATCTGCTCCTTGATGTCCCCTGCTGGTGCTTTCAGTATGTGCTGGCTGGGCTGGTTTGTTAAGCTGTGAGAAGACTGGCCAAAATGTATAACTTTCTGCTCAGTTAGCAAGCTGGAGTAGCTCAGTATGAGCTCACATGATTGGCAATACCAATGCAGGATGGAAGGTGAGGCCATAAGGGAATTACCTAATTTCCTTCTGCTGTCCTGATGCTATACCCATAATGCTTTTCCCTGGAAATTTGGACAACTTG
Organism: Certhia americana; assembly: GCA_018697195.1. NCBI lineage: Eukaryota > Metazoa > Chordata > Aves > Passeriformes > Certhiidae > Certhia > Certhia americana. The sequence continues at coordinate 111,622,058 of CM031858.1, forward strand.
AGAGACAATAGTTTCTGCAATTTTTAGACTCTCCCTCGTCTGTGTTACTTAAAAAAAAAAAAAGTTTTAAATGGTGTTTAAGAGAAGTTACAGTTCTGCAACAAAAGCTGTTTGAAGTGTTGCTAAAAGGAATGTGTATCTATACTGGTTCATATATCTGCATCTATTACCTGACTAAATATTAACATTATATATTAAAACTCTTGGTTTATTGCAGAGGAGACTGCTTGGAGTACAGACTAGGGTAATGTAAAACCTGAAATCCCAGTGATATGCAAACCTGATAACTGATACACAAAACAGTTTTCTTTGACCTTCATCTTTTTCAAACTTGCTAATAGCATCATGTGTACCCAGTCTTAATTTTTAATTTTATGGAGCACCTGGGTTCTTACAGAACACGAGAGGATCACTAGTGAAAATAATGGATAATGCTATAGTTGTAAGAATCTATAAGAAAAAATAAGTAACTATAAGCAGCTGTAAGTACATGGAAGTTTTATCATATTATAATATTGTTATTACATCATTGTGCATATTTTATTTGAAAATAAAAACATTCCATGATTGCATGCACAAATGTTAATTACCTTTCTCCCTTTAGTGCTGAAATACCATTGTAGCTTTGATGCTGTAAAGCAGTTGAGCATCCAGTAGTTTAATATCTATCAATATCTGCCTTTTTTCATGAATAAGAATAAAAGTCCTGTAATTATAATTTGGTTAGTGACTGTTAGTTGGTGCTCTCTAAAGGCAGTTAATCTTTGTATTCTGTTGTGAATATGTCTTTATCTCTCTTTAACAAATTAATCAATGCTTCTGTGCTTATTTTTTTTTTTCCTCTGGCAAGTGGCTGTATTAATCATTAGATTAAAAAGGACTTGATTTTCAATTTGTTTTCAGATACTAGTCTTTTGTTAGGTTTTTTTGAAAACAAGTGAAATCAAGTGAAAATATTTCAATCTTACAGTTGATATTTATTAGGATGATCTGTGATAAATGTTGCATTCTTTAATTATGTTTTGGAGTAAATCTGCCATATTGATTTTATGTGGATTTTGGTTGATTAGAACTTGACAGACAGTCAATTGATTTTGAAATGTACTGGATCTAAACAGTATGGTGCTTGGGAAAGAGAACCTGAAGTAAGCAATCTCAGACTAAAGAGGAAGCTCTCCTATTTTACGGCTTGCATTAGTATTACTTGGTGGTAATTAACTTCCAGTGAAGCAGTTAGTTGCTTCAAAGCAATTAGTGTGCTAAATAAATTTGTGCTGGCAATACTTGTTTGCCTTGGAAAATATATTCAGCAGTTGCCAGTGTGTAACTTACAAAAGCAACGAAGTTGTTTACCTTTTCTTTAATGTGAACAATATTAATTACATTATTCCATTTTCTCTAGTTAAAGTACCTCGTAATTTTCGCTTGTTGGAGGAACTTGAAGAAGGGCAGAAGGGAGTAGGTGATGGTACAGTAAGCTGGGGCCTTGAAGATGATGAAGATATGACACTCACCAGATGGACAGGAATGATTATTGGGCCACCAAGGGTAAGTGTGATGAAAGAACATATTTTTAAGTTTTTAGGCAATACAAAATGCAAAAAAAAGTTACTGTTCTACAGCGTAAAGGAATTAGTTAAAATCCAATGTATGAAATTGTAGAAATAGTGTATAATTCCTCACTTTCCAGCATGTAAGTGTTTCAGGCTAGCCTTCCCTGTTTCTGCAGCTGTTTGTAAAAGCCAGTTATGATTTGAGACCTATTTTAATGAGTTATGGATATATTAATTCTGTATTTCCACTGTTATTCCCCATTTTGTCACATGTGCCTGGTAATTTCAATTTTGTAGCAAACTGGCAATATATTTTTAACTTCCACAAGTTTCATCAAATAGTCTTTCAGTACAACAGTGTTAGAATTTCAGTTAATCATACCTAAAGACTAGTAGCTTTTAGTTACTTCTAATCCTTCTGACCTTTGAAGTTCTGTCGAATGTCATTTAGACTGATACAACTTGCAGGAGAATTGATCCCCTCTTGTGTGTATCAGCCACATCAGATATGAGTGGAGACATCTTTACTTGACTTACTGCACACTTTCTCCTAAGTTACAATATGATGCAAAAGATCAGTGTGTAACTGAGACCCTTAAATGACTGTCAACATCTAAGTAGCCCTAAGTTAGCAGGTCTTTGACTGCTAGAATGAGAACTGTCTTGTATGTCCCTTGGTGATGCAGGGCCTGTGAAATGAGCTGTGTGAGACAGAGATCAGAACTCTGCCTCAGTGAAAATAATGTCTCCCAAAGTAGCAGAGTTTCAGAGATAGATTCAGTGTAATTCAAGTTTCTTTTGGAAGTCCATTGTCTCTTGCAGTAGGCTGCTTTGAACACCTGAATGGCTTTGCTGAGCTCCTAAGATTTGGGTGAAGTTGGGAGAGGGCAGATTTAAAATATAATCATGACTATGTTCTTTGGATATTAAATTTTGTGAAATCAACGTTTGAGTACATTTTGAAGAAAGTAGTCTAATGTGTTGGGATAAAACCTTGAAAATTTGACTTAGCTGTTATAGTCTCCCTTACTCTCCAAAATCCCTCCAGAACTGCCTGTGACTGCTTTCTCGTTCAAGCTAAGGCAGAATACTTTGCATCTTTGAAAAGAGATTATGATGTGTATAATACTGTACTTACAATACTGTTCTGTAAGGTTCCATGTGTTTTAAAAAAAATAATAAAAGTACTCAGCCCGGCTTGGGATACACTTTTAGTCCTGCTTAATTTGTAGTTCTGTGATTTTATTTTCTTTATGATAAAGAGTGCATGCAAGTAATATATCTTGTGCCATTTCAGGGACATGCAACCTTGCAGGTAGAATGACTTGCAATATGTAGTGACTGTAGAAAGTGGAAGCCACCAGCTCCCAAACCACTGACAGCACCTTGAGAAGAATTGGATATCTAATTTCAGGGTCTGTGGAAGATTAGTGTTTTTTGGAATTGGCTAAGTTAAGTAGATGCAGTTAGGCACAACATGGAGAAACCTGCTAATATTGTCCGTAAAGTTCTTCTCATATGTGGCTTCCCTACAGTTGTGCAAAAAAATTGCTTATTAGGTTTTTTTTATTGCTTCATTTGAAAGGTGACCCAACAGCAAGAGAGGAGGGTGAGATTTGTTTTGGATTAATTGAAACGTTTTTCTGACTTCCAGAAAATGGGATTTCAGTTTTCTTGGGATTCTGTCCAGGGTTGCCTGGCTTGCAGTGAAACAATGACTTGATAAATTGAGCAAAATTGAGAATCCTTCTGGATAAGAATAAGGGAATGAGAATGAGTGCTGTTCTTGGGATTTTCCAGAGTTGTGAGCAGAGTTATATACATTTTGGCCTATTTTCACTGTAACTGACAGCATCCCTCTCTGGGGAAATAAATTGTTTTGGCTGAATGAATAATGAGAATTTTGGTTACTCTGCTTTTTTGTGCTGTGGTACCAGCTATGTTACCTGTAACAGGACAATATGTCTTTTGTCTGGCCTTCAGCTTTTAACCATAGAATCAGAATGTTAAGGATTGGAAGGGATCTTAAAGATCATCTTGTCCCAACACCTGCTGCCACAGGCAGGGGCACCTCCTGCTATACCAGGTTGCTCAAGACCTCATCTAATCTGGCCTTGAACACTGCCAGGGTTGTAGCATCCACCATCTCCCTGGGCAGCCTTGTCTAGAGCCTAATTACACTCACAGGGTAATTAAATTACACCCACAGGGGTGGGAAAGAATGATAGAAAAACTTTTGATTTGGATTGTTTCTTTCTGACCCACTTGCTGTTCAGTCTCTCTGCTTGCTCAAAAATTGTGGTGCGTGGTTAGGGTGTTTCAGTAGTCCTGTTTTCACTCTGCCACAGACTGGACTGTTTGATAACTTGGCTATGAGGTTGATACTTCTGCTTGGAGAGTGACAGCTGACTGATGCAGAACAGGTTAAAGATGCTGCTTCTGGAAAGTTGAGAGGCGTGTTTACTGCTTGTTGTTCGTGTTGGCTCTGTCTGTTGTGCCAATGCAAATGCAGGTGTAGAACCAGAGTTCATCTTCCTTTTGGAACACAGGGGCATGTGCATCAGTGACCAGCAAGGCACTGATCCTGTCATGGCCTGCTTGACAAGATTAAAAAAAAATAGAACAATATCTAATTCTAATGTGGCTTTCTCAATGTATACTTGCACTTAGAATTCTCTGTTCCATGGTCACTTGGAATGACATCTGCAAACTAGCAGTCACTTTACTGTCTGAGCTCATAAATCCTCCAGTAAACCAAGTAATTCTCAGCTGCAGAAATTTCAGATATTTTCAGTAGTGCTAACTACTTCCAGAATATGTTTTCTTTTACAGGTTATATTTTTATTTTATTTTGGTTTTGGTTGTATCTTAACTGTTGAGTTATTGGCATCTCTGTCTTTCTCCATTTCCAATTTTTTTACAGTGTTAGGTATTTCATTAGAGGGGAAGGTGATAATTTTCCTAAAGCTAATTGATTTCTCTTAGGCCTGTGCTGTGACACTGTTAATTTGAGGACACAGGTGGATAGAAAGGATGAGAGAAAATGTGAATTAAAAACATAATTGTATTAAAACTTGTGTATGGTGTAGTCAATAAGCAGTGTAATTTATGCATAGTCATGGAGTAAGCAATATAACCAAAACAGTGGAAATCAGTCAGTAATACAAGACCTTCAGCTGGTACACAATATTAACAAATTTATATTTATTTCATATTTCTTAATGGTTATTCCTCTTGGCTTTGCTCTGTTTTAAAAATTTTCTTAATATTTAGCTTTCAGTAAAATGCATTAGTCTGTCTTTTTGCTTTCTAGACAAACTATGAAAACAGAATATACAGTCTGAAAGTAGAGTGTGGACCTAAATACCCAGAAGCACCTCCTACAGTTAGATTTGTAACTAAAATTAATATGAATGGAATAAATAATTCCAATGGAATGGTAAGTTGAAATGGTAAGATGTTGTTAATTTATACTAAAAATTATTTCTGTGAAAATCAGGTGAGGAATATGCATGTTGGACAGAGCTGTTGTATTTAATGTTTATAATATAAATACAGATTTAAATTGAATTTTGGTGGCCTACTTCTTTAAATCTTTGTGGCTTTTTGTGGCTTACCAATGAGACAAGCATTATCTGATGCACTGTATATAATATTGAGACAGTTGTTTCTTTTAAATGAAGAAAAAGGTTTTAGTTTTCAACAGGCAAACAGTAAGTGTTTAAGCTGTGTGTAGGTATTTCCCTCATAATGCTCTTATAAAAGGGGATTATTTTTGTATTGTAGCAGGAATATTACAACTCTCTCTGATGTTTCCACTAATTAAAAAGGGAGGTTATTCCTGATGAGAATCACTCTGGATGTTTTAACTCACCTATAATGAACTGGTGTATTTATACTCTTCTTTCCTTTATACTGGATTTATTCAAATCCAAGGTGATTCTGAACTTCTGGTCTTAATACCTTTTGATATAGCTGGTAATCACTTGCATTTTAAAGACCAATTTGCAGTAAGTTGCTTTCCCTGGTCCTGCAGTTAGGGTGGGATGAATTCACAGGGGTAAACTGTGTCAGCAGCTCAAGGAAGTTTGTTACTCTGTTACTCACCAGGTATTTAAATACTGTGGGCAAGCCAGGTGCCCCTTTGCTGAAAGAGTGGAGGTGTGAGCTGGCTTGTGTTTACAGAGTTGTATGCATGTATCAGCAGGAAACACAATCACATCTATGTGTGCATTTGTCTTTAGCAAATGCAGAGCAAGTTGGTTAAGGTAATACCTAAAGGTGCGTTAGCATCTTTGGATTTTAAATAATTTTTAAGTTTTAAAAGAAAGATGGACTTGCATTTCTGTTGTTAACAGCACTGGACTGTGATGTTCAAGTGTCTCAATGACTGTAGCAGGGGATCTTTTGTTGTAGGTTGTAGAGTAGTGTTCTGGTTAGTCATCCAAAGCTAGTGCACTAATGCTTCAAAAACAATCTAAAATTATTCTGAAAATACTTTTATGTAGCTAACAATCTTACTCTACCTGAAGATCCTGTTGAAATTGCTATCTGCAAATTGGCTCATGCCCTTAATCACAACTGCGGCTTGTTTTCTAAGGGTGTGTGTTTATTGAGAAGTTGTAAGAAGCAAAAGCTGCTTACAGTATGTTTGGAAGATGATTTTCACACCTCTTCCAAATGCCATAGGAACATGTATTATTGTGATTCAGTGAAGAAATATGTTCTTATGGCTTCATCCCTGCATACCTCAAAGTAGAGGTGTTGATTTTCAGAAGCAGGCCCTTAGACTGGCAGAGTCTGAAGGCTCATGTTTACTGAAGCCAATGAGTTTGAGCTTTTGTTTGGAAAAGTCTACACTCGCTCAGCTTACTAAGGAACAGGGTGACTACTGTGACTCTGCCTGGTCATTTTAAAAGCACTGTTCAAATTGAGTTATTGCTATAGGAAAAGTTGATTTTAATAAGCTAATAGTCTTACATCAGACCATCGTTAATTTTACCCCCCCAAAAGATAAACTTGAATATTTTATGAAGGATTTGCTATGCAAATGCATAACTTCTTTTTTTAATGGATTTAATAGGAATAAATAGTATTTTAATGAAAAAAAATTCATACGTAATGAATTTAAAACACATTTATTATGTAATTTTTAATGTTCCCTTTGTCCCAGTGTCTTGCATTTGATCTTATTTTGTCTCTGTGGTCATTGAGAAACCATGAAATAAACAGTGGGGGCATGTTCAGCTTCCTGGAGCAGTTAATATTGCTGCTTCCTGATAGTTCCTTCATGTTTCTTCCAAGCTCTTCTCCCACTTTCTGGTCATCTTTCATTTAATAGATCATAAGCAGTTTGCTGCATTCTTTGAATTAATGGCAGGGTTTCATCTGCAGACTTCTCTACTCTCCGTGCTTCTGCAGGCACCCTGGGTTTTGACATGTGGCCAGCTTTTGGTCACATTGCTTATAGATGTCAGGAAGAAGCTCTGGCTTTCCAAAAAGAGGCCTGAGACAGCAGGTGAAATTGTTTTATCTTAGCAGATTATACTCAACACATTTGTAATGTTGTTAAGGTAGGCTTGTGTGCCAGTTAACATCTGTGGAAAAGTAGGGCCCACACTGGGAGTTTTAGAGGGTGATCATTTCTGTTGAGTTAGTGTGAGTAGTGGAGGGGAAAGATGGATAAGTGTAGTTACTTGGGATCTAAAGAAGCTATTCTCATACTGCCCTGTGGGCAGTGGTTCTCTACTTTCTTGACTTAAAGCTCCCTTTATACTTTGCATGAAACGTGCACGTGTGTAATGAATTTATCAATACTGACAGGTACAATTTTATTGACTTTTTGTTTGATTATTCTGTGAGAGAGGAGTTTGTAAGTAACTTTCCTGCCAGCAGCATATCTTCAGGAATCACTGTTTGGTAAATTTAATGCAGGAAAGGAGAGAACTAGTTCAGGAAAATTTTATCTCAAAAGACTTAGGTGCTCTGAGGCACCCTGTTAAATTGTCTTTCTTTTCTTATCTGCAAGTTAGTTTTTTGTGTTTTTTGTCATTTTAATTTACTTATGAGGCTGCTGTATTTCTGTACAGAATTAGATTACTAAGGTCAGAAAAACTAGTCCCTAGTACTTGTGTAGAGCTGGACAAAATACTTTTATGTGCTAATGAAATCACTATTGTAAAACTGTAGATTATCATTCCTAATGCTACAGGGTCTTTTCTCTTGGAGACTTACGTATCCTGTATTGATAAAACACAGGTTGTATTCTAATGTTTGTTTTCCCATTTTCTTTTGAGGTTGTCTAATTTTTACATCTGTGATAGCGCTCCTCAGCAGTCTTATCTGGCAGGATTTACAATCATTTCTGTTCATTTAGATACCATTTACAGCTGGAAATACTTGTTTCCATTTAAATCTCTTGGGACTCTCAGCTGTAAATCTGTAAGCTGTCCAGTTGCTTCTTTGAATATGTTTGCTGTACACATTTGCTATTCGTTGAAGTTACTTGGAACATTTTAAACACTGAATACTTTGCATCATTGTGTAAAATAATTTGTTTTATTTTCAACTGTTCAGAAAAAAATAATGCATTTTATATATTTCCTCTCTTGCTATTGTTTAAGGTTCCACAGTGGTGTACACCCCGCCCCCCAATAAAATAGTCTAAATAAATTAGTCTTCAGATTGCAGTTTGCAGTTTTATTAGCATTTATGTGACCTTGAAATGTCTCCCTCTGTGTTCCAGGGTGTTCATTTGAATATTACCTAATGCTTTTGTGTGATTTGAACATAATTTGTGTCACTCTCTTAAATGTCTTTAAATGATCTTATCATTGTTCTTGTTGTGTATCTTATCATTATTATCAAATGTCTTATCATTGTTCATCATAAAGTGAGTTTATTATGCACTAACTAGGAAATCAATTCTGCAAGACAGAAAACAGAACTTGAGCCAAAAGCTTTGCTGCTACAAGATGTTATGAAAGAAGCTGGTGACTTGCAGAAAAGAGACTTGAGATAAACAGGCAACAAAAATATCATGTTGCAGCAGTCTTTAGTCAGAAAACAGTCATAGCAGTGTTAAAGCAGAGTTTTCAGTCTGTGAGGTTTTGTTGCAAATTCCCAGCAAAAAAAGAAAAGCAGGAAGAGCTTACTCTTAAGTGATTAGCTCTCATGTTCCAGTCTTTATAGAACTGCATTATTTGAACAGCAGTAGTGACTGGTTGCTCTGTGCTGTAATTGAGGCAAACGTCCAGACCTGGGGAAGCCAATGAAGGCAAAATTGAGGAGAAGCAAGGAGAAGGAAGATGTTGTGAAAGCAGAATTTCCAGACTGAAGATAGATGTTCATTTATATAGTCCCAGAGCAACTTCCTTTCCAGCCATTTTGCCTCCTATCTACCACATTAACCCAAATCACCCTTTAAAAAAGTAGTAAAAGTACAGTGATGATTTCACCAGTGCTAACTTTCAAAACCTTTATGTATTATACATAATACATAAATACAGCTCATGCACTTGTGTATTTTAAACTGGCATGATGTTGCTGCATATTAGAGCTTTTCTTTTGATGCTGTTTTTTCTTTTTTATCAAATGTTTGCAATAATTCTTAAGTAATCTGATTGCCATTCATTCTGTAGCTTGATGATACGTTGTTGTTGGCAACTCTACTGACTTTAAGGGGTTCCCAACTCTGACCAGAGCATTGTGTGAAAAGAAATACTTGTAAGTGCTGAACTGTAAACAAGGTCAAGGATCTGGCTTAGGGACTTCTTTCCAGGTGATGCTTTCACCTGGGTGGGCTCTGTCAGTTCAGTTCAGAAGTTCAGAAAATACTCCCCCATATATGGTTTACCTGAGCTGATAGGCCGTAGCACTGTTAAAGGAACAAGAGGGAACAGAAATTTTTTGGGATAGTATTGCTGCCCAAGCCAGCATGTTGTTAAACCGTGGCCTCAGTTTCCTCCTACAAAAAGTCTCATCTGGTGTTCTGAAAATAAACAGCTTCACTTCAAATGATCTAGAGATAAAACATCTGTGTTAACATTCTTATTTCTGATTCCAGGTCTTTTTTTCTTTCAGCTTGCCCTAATTAAGATGGGACAAGAAACTTCTTGATGTTTTATGCTGCCTAAATCATAAAACAATGGTTTCCAGCACTCTTGTAGCCGTGTGGGCTGCAACTCTACCAAAGGAATCCAGTAGCATGCAATAGCCCTATTCCTGCCCTAGGGCCTGCTTTGCAATTGCACAGCTCTAGGCCCCTCTGTGTTAAGTTCTTCCATGCAGAGGCTGAGACTTAACCTGCTGCCAAAGAAAAGATCCCAGGATGACTTTCAATTGCTGACTTTCCTATGGAAACCTCCCCATTATAATATAATTGTGTAAATTGTCCCACAGGTTTTATAAACGCATAGGAGAAGTCCCATGTCCTTTCCTTTCAGTTCCTATTCCATTTGGTAAGTGATGCACAGTAATCTTCACGGCTCTGTAAGATGACTTACTGTGAGAAGGATGCAAGGAACTAAGAAATGTCCAAGCACTACAAATCACTTATTTCAGTTTTTCAAGACATTTCTTAGTACATGTAGTGGCTCTAGATACATCAGAAGCACCATGTGAAGATGTGAAAGGAATCACTAACAGTACTTGTAGCAAAGAAGTTATAAGGGAAGTGTTGCTATAGAAAAGAATTCTATGGACTCGTGTGTGGCAGGTTCTTTCAAAGAACTGAGGAACACCCAGGTGCATATATTAGCATAGTGAAGGTGATTACTTGTTTCTTTTTTGAAAAAAAAAATTAGATTTTGCAAGATAATAGCTCCAGTTTTGCAATGAACAGTTTGCTGATGTCCTCCTCCCCTCCTCCTTTCCTTCTCACCAATATAAGTAGCAGCACAGATGGAAGGGTCCACCTGCATGGATTTTATTGCCGAATCTGTATCTGTGTGTAAGTATGTGATTGTTTTCCTTAAAATGTTTTAGGAATGCAGGGACTCCACGCCACAGAGAAGGTGTCAGGAAATGCTTAGACCGTTTCATAGAGCAATTAGGTCGATAACAGTTATTTATGTAGAGATTTTGTATTCCATCATAAATTACATTTCTCTCTTCTTTTTCCAGGTGGATGCACGGAGCATACCAGTGTTAGCAAAATGGCAAAATTCATATAGCATTAAAGTTGTACTTCAAGAGCTAAGACGTCTAATGATGTCCAAAGAAAATATGAAGCTTCCACAACCTCCAGAGGGACAAACTTACAATAATTAATTTTAGCTGATTCTCAAACTTCTGTCTTAAAACAACAACCTTCTACTCATGTAATGTCTTGATTAAATCTCACAATGCAAACACCCACACATTAAAGAATTTCAGCTGGTATACATGACCTGGACATTTGTAAGAATATATATAATATATGTATGCCCAATATGTTTTCAGGCACTATGGGAGAAAAAGGCAGCACAATTATTTTTTTTCTCTTATTGAGGCACTGTCATTTAAGCATAAGCCTGAAATAGCCTATAATTGGAATTCAGGTCTTACAAGATGAAAGCATGACAGAAAGTGTCAGATTGCTGTGGAATAATATATGTTACTGAAAATAATTTCTGGAGAAGGCAAAATATAAATGGCATGCTTTATCCATCTTGCTTAGTAAAAGAGCTGCAGTTAAATTTGTTTTAAGGTAGCAGGTACAGTGAATACCGTTGCTCATCTTGTTTAATTTTGCAAGGGTGTGGGTGCCGACTACTAGTAGTGTCACAAAGTATGTTCAGGATTGTTTTGATACCTGTATTTATAAAATGGGGGGATTAATTTCTGTTAAGCAGCTCCTGTGTTACATGTATTGGACATGGCAAATATTTGTTTACAGTCTTTGTTCTAATAAACCATGCATTTAAGTTTTAGTGAAACAAAGGAAATGTATGGATATGTGATTGAGATTAAAGTTAGTCTTAAAATGTAAATAAAATGTGGAAAGTGTCTGAGGCTGTGCCATTTCTATAATAGTCATGTAATATATGTACAGTAACTGGCAGAAGTAGTGGAAAGCCAAACATAATATTGCTGCTGGTGTTACGTGCACCTTTTGTTCTTATCACTTTTGTATGCTTATTTTACTTGAGAGGTCAAGATATTCCATATGTTGCAGGGGAGTAAGTTCTGTCATCTGTAGTATCACTTCTTTAGACAAACTTGCACTCTCTGTGTGTGTATATAAATATATTTAAAAGAAAAACCCCAAACACCTAACCAACCCAAAAATAAAAACAAACAAAAGTCCCTTGTTACCCATCTTCCCTTTAGTTCCCGTCCAGATTCTTTCGATAAATGAGCATAACTTTCACTTTGCTTACTTGACCTCTAAGCAGTTTTCAGATCACATTGCTGAAGTCTGTTCTACTTCTCAGTCCTTTGTCTTGCTTTCTTGCATCTTTTCCTCTTTTATGTTACTTGCCTTTTTTCTTGTCTGTGCTGCTTTTGCCTTTTCTGAAACACACAAAAAATAAACTTCAGGAAGCTTTACTAAAAATCACACCTGTGAAGCAATCATCATATTTCCATCTGCTTAACATGAATCATTTGCTGTGATGCCACTGTGTTCGTAGCGACAAGCTTTCTGCCTTTCCTGCAGTCCTTAGTCTGTTTTTCAATGTATTCTGTCTGGTGGGAACATTGGTTTTATTTCTGTTACTGATTTCTCATAGGCAAGTAGTTAACGCTATTCTGTTGGATATTAGGCCTTCTTTCCATGCCCCTCACCTTGGAGAATGCAACTTCGTTCATTTTGGTGAGAAAATGTAACATTGGGAGTGAGTCAGCTGTTTGCATTTAAAGTTTTATTTAGTGGTTCTTTTGAAAAAGTGAGTATAATCAAAAGCCATCAACAGCTAGGTAACTTTCTTTGGTAAGCCTTTTCCTGTTTCTGATGTAAACAATGAAAAGCAATAAACTAGGTATTGTTGGTTTGCTTTTTTTTAATGGAAAGGTTTGATTGATATTTGTCAATTTATGCTTTTTAGACAAATTGGGCATTTCCAGAATTGGTGGATTTATAGCTGCCAGCTACCTCGTGTCTGTATTTATATAACATATCATTTGTGATGGTTTGGCTGAAGTGCATTGCAACATTTTTTTTCCCTTGTTTTAATTTGAATGATTTTGATGCCATTAAATCTTCTTTCTTACACTAACACTGCTAATCTATATTTAATCAATTAAAATAATGGAACTGTACAGTTCTGAGATGTGAATTTTTTTGAAGATTACAACATAAACTATTGAGAGAATGCTTGTAGACTATTATTTGGTTGATAACATAATTTAAGAGACTGGCTTATTCACAGAGCATCCAGAAGAGTGTTGTTCGCATGGTTGTGTGTGGTGCAAGGTGATCCTGTAATAGTCTGTCCATTTGTATTGATGAGAATCTGGATATCCAGCTCTAAACAGATACATTTTGCAGAAGGAGAAATGGGTTCTGGAGGGAGTTGAGCTGATCTCTGACACTGGAGTATGTAATACATGGATGACTACAAAAATATTCCTGCAGTGATCTTAGGTGTGTTGGTTTTCCATTTTGCTCACGCTGGGACAAGTCTGAAGTGTAATTAATTATGAAATTTTAAATTGTCCTCAACTACTGCATAAAGTTCAGAGCCTCCTCAGAACTCTTCTACTACCTGAAGAAGATTTTGAAGCATTGTGCTTACTCTCCTCCAGAAAAGTTATGTTTTGCAAGTGTCTATGTCTGATCACTGTTTACTTCAAATTTGTTTTCTCATATTCTCATGGTCTCCTTACATAGCCTACTTAGATGACAGAATTTTAATTTTCCTCTCACAAGTATTTAATTTGTGTTACATTCTTTTGGCAAGATTTGAATTTGCCATTGTTACCAAGTGTGGTTTTATTTTTTTCTTTTCAAACCCATATTTGAACCTCTTGCAAAGCAGAGCACCATTTGAAGCCAGTTGAGTGAGGGATAAAGTGGAAAAGCTCTAAATTCATAATTCTTTTCCTGTTGGTCATTGGCTGGTGTTTAAACTAGCTTTGTGCTCTGAAGCATCGCCAAAGTTCTTGTGTTCTTGTTCGACACAGGGATACATTTTCTATGAAGCAAAGAAAAAAAGCCAAAGATGGTATGATTCATGCTTTGTTAAACCTTAAGATACAATGTGCAAGCCTATGGAAATAGCCACATTATAAATGATGTGCCTTACTCATAGATAATAAAGTACAGAAAACATTGCAAAGTGTGAAGCTACCAATGGCCTTGATTGCTCCCCCTCTTCCTGAACGCAAGCTGAGAATACTTTTCACCAAGCAAGACAAGAGTCAGCAGTGCATCCCTCAACTATTATCAAGCCTAATGCACATTCCTCCTAAATGTTTGTTACTGTATTGGGGATACCTAAAGAAAAATTCTAGTGCATACTATGACAGTTGATCATCAGTAATGGTAACAACTGTATAATTTAGACAAGTGTTTCTGTTTTGCATGGTTACTTATATGGTGAGTTTGTAGCTATTTAGTAGCTTTTGTGACAGTAACTAAAGGCCTAAAAATATTTGTTACACTTCTCCTATGCTCTCTTTTGATGCAAGGCACAGTTAGTAGGCTACCAGATAATTGTCCTGCGGCAGAGGCAGGATGTCTGACTACTACTTGCTTTAATTCTGGCCTCTAGTTTATGAAAACTCAGCCAGATTGCCCTGGTGTGGCTAATTTCAACTGTTAGAGGAGGAGCAAACTGGTACTAAGCAAGTCTGAATATGCGTTACTGTACCAAAGATGACTTAAAACTCCTGTTGTTCTTTTATGTGAGTAAAATTCCAGATAGATGTGAAGCAGTGGGACAAAATATGTTTCTCGTCAATGTTTCTAAATAATGTGTTCAAACTCTTTTGTGAAACTTGAAAATTTATGAGGTGGAGAGGTATTGGAGGAACATGACTGTCTGTAGTCTTTATTTAATAATAATGATAATAAATTAAAAACAAAAAGAGCTTTAAATCTTGTTAATCCATCTGTTTTAACTCTCTCTGTTGAAACAATTGTGGGAAATGTTTTTTTCTGTTTCTTGTTCTTCTGATTGCCTTATTCCCCGAATCAATGTGCTGTACATTTTCTGGTGAAGACCCAACTGATCTTGGGCTAAAATATGAAGGATGTAATGCTGGAAGTATAAAAATAATGCACTTGAATAATGCTTTAAAAATCTCCCCACAAAATAACTTCTTACATTACCATAGTGTTACTGTCATAGTGGTCATAGTGGTTTATAATTTTGGTCAGGTTTTTTTTGTTTGTTTGTTTTGTTGGGGGTATTTTTAACTGAATGGATGTATACTTTCAGCTCAATTTGTAAAGAGCTGTAAGTTTATGTACAGTCAGTTTTGTTCTTTAAAATACATGAGCCAACTGTCAAGTAACATTTCCATATTCAAGCAGTTCTATAAAGTGTTTTAGTCTTTACCATTTTAAAAATAGTGATAAATATTTTAAAAAATTATTTATATAAGCAACAAGCTGTATAAATGGATAACTTAATGCAAGATGTTGACATAATGCATATATAGCCAGTGTTTTGGATCTCTTGATAAAATTCGTGTTTTCTTTACTGATTTATGACTTTTCATAATTTCTTAACAGCAGCATCCCAGCCTTCTGCTTTTAATACAAGCAGTATGGGTTAAATGTAAACATGGTTCTATAATCTGTAAACTATGTTGTTGGGGTTGGAAAACCCCAAACTGTATATCTGTTAAATCAGAAGTACTGAAGGAGTGTCTGTGCAGTCATACTATGAAGGGTTTTCTAAGCTGGTTTGTGCTTGTTCCCACTCTGCTCCCTGCAGATTGTTACAGATGTGTAGGTATGCTAATTTAAGCCATTGGCTGTTTCAGTTTTAATATTACTGTTATTTTATCCTATTACTATTTTTAAGCATGCAGGAATGACAAAGGAAGGGAGTAAGAGTTTGATTTCTCTCTGCAATTTCTACTAAAAATTACCAAGAAAAGAAGAAACCTGGTAGAGGTAAACACATCTCTTACTGACTTGACTTGAAAATAGCACATGAAGAATTTTCTGTATTTTTCCAATTGTCATAGAAATAAGAGCTGTTTCAGTTAGGATGAGAGCTGAAACAGTAGAGCTGTGCAGTAGTCATGAAGATATGGAAGAGGGTGTTTCTAGCAGATCTTCCAGCATCATGAAAGTTGGGTTAATACGGGAGTGAGGGTTCAGCTTTACATAGGCTTTGGGAAATGATGTAGCATTTGGAACTCCTTAAAGTCAGCCTCACAGAACTTAACCCAATTCTCTTCATCTCTTTCACTTTTTAAAGATAGAATATTCCTGCCTACAAATGTTAAAACATTATGGTGAAGTATAGCAGATTGAGATGACTTTGTTTCTCTTAAGTTTTGGCAAAACTTGCCACAATGAGGAGCTGTGTAAACCAAAACCGTGGAAGTGTGTGGCGGTGGCAGCTGGCTCTTTGGTTTCCACATTTATCTAAGTGGTTGGTAATCAGCAGTTTTGGGTTTAAATGTGCGTATGTAGTTAAGAGAGTCAGTACTATTCTGAGAAAAGTCTATACTATTACTGAGAAAAGTCTGTACTAAAAGCTCTGCTTTTGTAATGGTATCAGGCAAATTGCCAACATCCCTGACCTTTTCTGGCCGACAGATTATTCCAGTGTTTGTTGTTTGTGCAACTGCAGTTTTGGGAGAGAGCATTTCATCTCTGGGAGGTATGTTGCACTTTGAACTCTGGGACTGTCTGCTTCTGAGAAATCTAAAATAACTCCTTGCCACAGCATCACAATTTGAGGATTTTGTGGAGCTGGTCATAGTCATCGTGTGTTGTGTTTTCTGAAATGACTTCCTGTCATATGTACATTTTTTTTCTGTCTGAAGACTTGAAGATTAAATTTACTGTATCATATGATACTACTAACCTGTTGCACTGTGTGAGATTTATTACAGCATTGTCTGAAAATGTTTCAACATCTCTGTCCTTGAAATCAGCATCATATGTATTGAGTCATTGCATTTATAGGAAATTTCTCATGCCAAGTTAGTACTATACTTTCATTCCTTAAATGCTGTAACTTTGAAATACTGAATATGAAGTGAAAGTTGATAGCCATGACGTTTCTAGTTAACAATGTCTTTATATCTCTGTTCAATGACTGTGATAATGATTTGCTTCCTTGAGCTGTCATTCAGATTGCACATTAAACACTCATTTTTTGAAGCCTTTGAGTGTCACCTCAATTAGTAGCGTAATGGTTTTTGATCTTTGGAGTGGGATGCTGTGAACAGAGTACTGCTTTGGAAGCTCTTCACTCTACCAACCTTCTTTCAATCTGTTGAAAAATATATTCTGAACTGCTCAGGTTCCTTGGAGTAGAAACTTTTTGTTCTAGCATTTCAAAACCTCTTCACTTATGCCTTCAGTTTTGTTTGGAATTGATGTGTTACTCATGCAGTGTTAACAACGTTGAATTGCAGTCTCTAATCCTTTATTGTACTTTTGTGGTTGTATGATCCTATAATATCTGTATGGTTCTAGTATTAAAACTGAAACCAACAAGAATGATGCACTGCTTTGCTTGACAGATGGACAGATGATATGTGCTGCACTAAATGAGTCTGTGGCTCATTTAGAAGGGCAGTGGAGAGGGAAGAGATTCTTATCATTTAAGTATATATAACTCCTGATACCATTCAAAAATGGTTCTCTGTCTACTTAAAACTGAGATGCCAACTAAGTATTTGCCTGTTTTTTTACATGCTTGCCACTACAGAGTTAAAACTACATTATAGAGGGATGACCAGTAACTTGTGCTCGGGTAGGAGGGGTTTAGTACAACCATAGCAAAAATTAGAGTTCTGTGGTAGGTGCTTTTATGTGTAATAGCTGGAATCTGATTTGTGTCTGTACAATTTAAAGACAAGTGGCAAAATGTCTTAGTATTAGATTCATGCTGTATCTCTACTGCTGTTTGGTGGGTAGTTCTTATTTGCTCTGGCTTCTAATTTAGTAACTCTTACTTTGTATTTTCACAGTGTTGGAGTTATTCCTTCCTGGTCTTTTAAGGGATAAGGAACACATGTGATGCATGCATGAACATGCTCTTACATGTCAAAGCATTTAGGCAAATAAAATTGTGTTCCTTCTTCTCAGTTTTCTGGGAGAAGAGTTAGATGAACTAGCCCAAAACTTTTTTTTTTTTTTTTTTTTTTTTTTTTTTTTTGAATGGTCAGCTGCTGATAGGTGGTAGCTGCATTTCTGCTGTGCAACACACCTTGCCTCTCACCCAGATCACCAAGTAGCAGAGGTCCAATCCTTTGCTGGTCTTTCTAGTTTCAAGGGAGCTACTTTCCAGGTCCTAACTGGAGGCAGCCTGGCTCAGCCTGCTTCTGTTTACCAAGGAAGAGAGAGCTGTGCCAGTGTTTGTCCCCCCTCCTTATTCAGCCATTGTCCTTTTGCAAAATCCCATGGCCTGCAAGGAAACTGCTTGGGTGTGGAACAAGGAGCTCTGTGGCTCTCAAATGGGGTCTTCCCACACTGGCCTTTCAAAACTCTTTCCTAACTGAATAAAATAATAAAATTTGATTTATAACTTGACTCCTCAAAGCATTTATGCAAGGAGTTGTGTTGGTAGCTTTTAGTGGTGATGACAGATTCCTTTCCCTACTTGTCTCCAAAGCAGCTATTCCCAGTTAGGCTGTGATGAGGTAAGAAAACTTCTAAATCATGTAGCAAGCCTTTCAGAAGTCAGAAATTAGTGAAAAACCTGGGAACTGGTTGCAACCTGCATTCTCTGGTCTCCTTACATAGGTGGGGACATTTTATCTTCCAGTATTGAGAAGGTATTTTTTCATCATTGCCTCTTGATTTTCTTTATCCATGGCAAAACTTGAGTTTTGGAAGCTCTTGAATAAGCAAAACGATCCTTGTGTGATGTTTGGAGATAAGAATATTGCAGAAAGCAGGACAATCCTTACGCAAACTTCACCAAACTGAAAATATACAATCTGAAATACTTTTCAAAAGAAAGATGAAGACTCATGTTCTGCACTGGGAGGTGTTAGTGTATGTAACAGTGGCAGCCAAAATGCACAGGTTTTGGGTTAAATTACAGGCTAAGTAAGCAATATGTATTCTTAGGAGAGGAATGTCTGGTGCAGAAGCTTTTACAACCCCAATCTGCATTTGCCTTCATGTCTCTCAGTCTTCAGGATTCATCATAAATAAGCAAAGCTCCACGTGTGTATGTGTTTTGAAGGCATCTGTCCTCTGGGGAGTTGTCTCAACTCCTGCATCTCAGGGATGCAGCAGTGGCCCCCTGCAATCTCAAATCTTGCTTTGTTTTTCACCATCTAGCTTTTTAACTGTGGCCATTTGTGCACTACTTCTCAGAGGTTCATGAAATATATTTCAGATAACTGAGTGTCCTGGTGGGTTTAAGCTGACTACGGAGGAGTCCATGGGGAACAAATAATTAGGGGTCAAAGTTGGAAAACCCATTCTTACTCTATGTTTTTTTTTAAAATTTGAATGCACAAGTGGGTGTTTGTGAGAATTTGCAGTACTGCTCAGCCACTGCTGCAGAGACAGAGTCTGGTGGAAGAGGATTTGTTAGCTTTGGTTTTCTGGCAACTGGGGACAGCAAAGGCAAATGCTCAGGTGTGCTCTTACAGATGGGAATGATATTCCTGTTCGGGTAAAAACAGCCATATTTATGTAACAAGTCTTTGTGACGTGGAATGAGGAATATTTGTGTCGTTCTTTTAGCAGTGTGACTTGGCCTCATTTGTTTCCCCTAGAAATGTAGCTTTAGTTTCAGTGTTCCTCTCCTATCTCCCATCTGTATTGTTCAGTGAATTTTGTATTTTTGTTTGTGCTGCAATCTTTATAATACCCAGATCTATTCACATGTACCATTTGGTCTAACACAATTAGAAAATGACATCACACAAATTCCCACGTTCCAGAAATAAATGGGCTAAATGGAGACCTTGGGGTAGCCAGTCTGGCATACCTGAATGAAAAGGTGATGGGATCCCAGCCAGCTCTGCTCAGTTGCCTGCTTTTCTTGCCTGGCTTCTGCTTTCTTTTTGCTTCATTTTAAACTTGGCATAGGAGTAGTTAAACCCAGCTGTTGTGCAAGCAGAAGTTAGCAGTCTAGTCTCATTTTTATGCTTAAACACAAAACTAAGATCTGAGCTTCTGTTTGTGAAGTACTTACCACTTTTTACATTATTAGTACACATAATCAGTCAGACACCTGCTGTTCCTTAATTCACCTTTGACTAGAAGGGTTTAATTGATCACACAATTTGTATTTTTTGTTAGATAACATCACTATGAAGGTATTGGTGGCAGATATGTTTCTTTTCCCTTATCTGAAGGAAGGTAACTTTTCTAATGCATTTACTGTTGCTTGCAGCGATTCACACAATTTCCAGCAACAATTATTTTCTGCAGTCTTTGATTTCCACCTAGATCAATTCTCTTCAACTAGTTCTCTTTTTTGTCAGATTGATTGTTGCCAGGTCTGCAATTTGCATAGTACTTTTAAAGTCTCTGGAATGAAATGCCAGATTGAGCTGGCAAAAAAACCCAGTCATGGTGTAAGAAATTTGTCTTAGGCCATTGCCATATCCTGACATGGATGTACCCCTGCCCTGGGCACTGTATGTTGTTACATTTGAGAAGTGTGAGTAGTGGGCTGCAAGAAAACTTGCAGTGTTGCAAAACCATAGGTCCAAAAGACCTATTACCTATTTTGGGTAATTTGTATGTGGCTTGTGTAAAGAACTTTTCTTCTCTCTTGCCCTTTAGTACTCACTGATTCACAAACAGGAGCTATTTATGTTCCTTCATTGTCTGGAAAGGAGAAGGCTTTGGGGTGACCCAATTGCAGCCTTCCAGTACCTGAAGGGAGCCTACAAGAAGGATGGAGAGAGACTATTTACAAGGGCATGTAGTGACAGGACAAGGGGGAATGGCTTCAGATTGCCAGAGGATAGGTTTAGATTGGATATTAGAAAGAAAATTTTTCACTGTGGGGGTGGTAAGGCACTGGAACAGGTTGCCCAGAGAAGTTGTAGATGCCCCTTCCCTGGAAGTGCTCAAGGGTTGGATGGGGCTCTGAGCAACCTGGTGCGGTGGAAGGTGTCCTGTCCAAGGCAGAGGGGTTGGCACTAGATGATCTTTCAGGTTCCCTCCAACCCAAACCATTCAATGGTTCTGTGATTCTATGATTACTTGAGATGAGACCTTGCCAACTTGGTCCAAATTCCAGAAAATAGCAGAAATCATTTTGTACTCTTGCTTTGGTTACGGAAGTCATGCCTTGGAGGTGGCAAACACACAGCATGCTGCTGATTTTGATTTACATTTGACACGCATTGAGTCTCTTTCTCCTCTCCAAGCTGCCAGCTTGCAAACTGCCTTTCAAGCTATAGTACCTTTAGTAGAGACAACATCTGCTAGCCCATGAAAGTCTGGATTATTTACCTTCACACAAAAAGGTTTATAAGAAGTGGCTACAGGAGAAAACATACAGGTAAACTTACCTTAAACAGTGTTAAGTTGCCTCTAAAACGATGTGTAATTTGGACAATCCAGGAAGATGTGTGATAGCAGAAGAAATTAAAAAAATGTTATTTATTGTTTCTGTATACAGGAAAATATTTTGAATGTAGAAGGGGACAAGGGATTATGCCAAGGCATAATTTGTAAGTGCTTATGTCTCTGCTCTTCACAATTTACTGAATATGCAAAAAAGAATTAATTTATTAACTTCTCAATGTAGACAACTTAAAAGGAAGAGACTTTGCAGAAATTTGGGCAAATGTTCTCTTACTGAGGCTTCTTGAAATTAATTATAATTAATTTTTAAATTACAATAGTTTTTTTAAAGTACTATTAAAAGTAATTAATTTTAATTTTTTCTCTCAGCATAATCTGGAGGAACTATGGTGTTTGAATCTCAGTAGGCCTGCTCTAGTCCTTGGTGATACTCAGAATAAATCTGTCATTATTACTGGTGCAGTTATTTAAAGTGTAAGTTTAGGAAAGACAAAAACTGGAGGTATAAGTGTGCACATTTGCATGATGGGTGCTCAGTGCATTACTGCAGTTGAAGAAAAACGGGGACTGTGAAATGTGTTCAGAGTACTCTACCAAATGTTTAATTCTTGGGTCATAAAATTGATTTTGTTATGACATCAAGCATTCAACATCTGAGACCAGACTGCATTGGCACTTCGATATAAAAAAAAAAAAAAAACAAAACAAATCCAACTATATTTCTTACCCAAATGAAAATGGCTTTCACATGGAGGTAAATCTTTGTTGAGTGTACACTTTTACAAGAGGTATTGGCAAGAGCAGCCTGTTTTTCAAGCAGTCACAGGTAATAATCAAAATGCTCTATAAATGGAATTTGTGTCTTTGTGAGAGCAAATAATCCTGTGTTATGGTCTGAGAGGTAACTGTGTCTTCCTGTGTTTTCTAGAAAGAGTGGGATCGATGGCTGCCAATGGGGTTAATTGGAACAGCAGTGGGGATGCTGGGGTTTTTGATTCATCAGATAATTAAATCTCCCATCAAATTGAAATGAAACCTGGTAGAAAATTACCTGCAGGTAAGCAAGAGAAAGTCAGAGTGACATTTTCTGTGTTAGTTTATTAGAAAATGCACAGCATCAAGCTTTAACTGCCTGAGGAGGTGAGTGTGGAGATCAGATCCCCTTGGGGTCCTTTGTGTACACACATTTGTCCTTTGCTACAACTTGGCCTATAGAAAAGCATAATATCTGATTTTGTTCTTGTCATGGGATTGATGAAAGCAGTCTTTAATATACTGTGGCCTTCCTGTTCCTCCTTGAACGCCAGGAGGCATGTGCTGCTTTAGGTCTGGGTGATATCCAAGGGAAGGGATTAACTCTCTTTAAGGTACTTAGAGAGTGTGGACCCGGTATCAGACATATTATTTCACTCTATGGCTGGGTCAGCCATATTTTCAGTAACAGATTATTGTGGAATTATTAATTTGTCCTTGATGGCTATCATTAGCTCTGTTGTAATTGGAATGGTGGTGGTAAAAATCACTGAATGGATAAAAACAGTGTGTTAAGGCATCTCTGATCTTGACTGCTCGCTTTTCCTCACCTATAAAAAGAAGCAAGATGGTAGAATTTTCACTTGGCTCGTGATATCTATGGTAGATGGTATAAATATTGACGAGTTTCTTGTGAGAAGGGGTTTTTGAGCTTTAGTTCCAGCTGAATCCTGACCAGGCAGGGTCAGGAATCCTGGCAGCTGGTGGGGGGGAGCCTGTAGGACCATCAATCATTGCATGCAGCCAGCAGCACTTTGTGCAAGGGGAAGCCAGGGTCTGGGCTGGCAGTGCTTTTGTGCTCAGCAGCAGTGGCAGGAGCTGCCAGAGGTGGTCCCCAGCACTTGGCAGAGAAATCACCCCTGGCTCCCTGACTCAGCAGAGGCCACAGCCCAGAGCAAGCTGCTGAGGAGGGTGCAGCTCTGCAGATTTGGGGCTGGGGATCTCTCACTGGGGCTGGAGCAAGGCAGATAAGCTCCTTTTCTGCACAGATGTGGAGGGACAGCTGACACTGTTGTAGCACTGCAGGGACTGGATAGAGGCTCTTTAGGAAGGCCACACCATAGTTACCAGCGGGAATGGTTGGAGCTCTGCTTTGGGAGAGATGAGAGTCAGGTGAAAGCTTGCAGATCAGTGTTAGAGGGCACATGTGGGGTGGTGGTGTGGATGTCTGCTGTAAACTGTGAGGAATTAGACAAAGCTGTCTTCAGATATTTGGAAGGAGGCTTGTGGTCACTGGCCCAGATCCTTATGGGAGTCTAGCCAAACATCCCAATACATGCGGGAAGGATAACACATCAGGGCACAAGCAATCCACAAGGAGTGCATTGATAACAACTTCCTGATAAGGTGATCAAAAAGCAAATGAGGGGACATACTCTGCTGGAACTTGTACTTGCAGAGAAGGGAAGACTGATCAGGGGTGTGAGGGCTGAGGGCAGCAGTAACCGTGAGATTGGGGTGTGCGGGATCCTGAGATGAGGGGGAAAAAGTGAAGGACTGGACCTCAGGGGAGCACTCTGATCTGTTCAGAGATTTGATCCCCAGAGGAGATCATCCTGGAGAGAACTGGGATCCAAGAGGGCTGATTGTTTTTCATCCATTGTGAGGAGCCATTCCAATGAGCAAATCAAGCAAAATCAAGAATGAATTTACAGTGGACAGCAACTTTCTACACAGACATTTCTGGAACGGTGGCTGTTCTTTGTTTCAGCTTTAGCAAGGCTTTCATCACTGTCTCCCATAACAGTCTCATAGACAAACAAATGGTGTATGGATAAGATGTTTGGACAGTGAGATGGATTTACCTGGCAGAACTGCTGGGCTCAAGCATTAGGGTCAGTGGCATGAAGTCCAGCCAGAGGCTGGTCCTCAAGGGTATACCCAAGGGGTCAGTTCTGGGGTCAAATACTGTTGGATGTTTTCACTAATCACCTGGATGATGGGATAATATTTTGGTGCACCCTCAGCAAACTTGCAGACAAAAGTAAAAATAAAAGGAAGCAGTGCTTAATAGACCATGACTGAGGCCAAGGGCCTCCTGGGCTGCATTCAGAGTGTTATCAGCAGGCTGAGGGAAGTGATCCTTCCCCTCTCTTCAGCATTGGTGAGGCCATATCTGGAGTACTGGGCCCAGTTCTGGGCTCTCCAGTGCAATGGAGACATGGATGTGTCCTCCAGTATTCCGTGAAATTAAGATAATGGGATAATACTACCAACTGCTGCAGGACAGTTCTCAATTAATTCACAGAAATGCAAGGGAAGAGTTATTCTGCAGAACAGATGGAAGCTGAATATATCAGAGGAAATATTAAAAAAAGTGAACACGTTTAGGTTTTCCATGAGGAAAGCATATATAATCCTCTTGGAATATTATTTCCCTTTTTTAATATACAAACTACATGTATGTTTATAAAATATATAAACAGTGAATAAATACACATGCAAACGTGTATATATGCATTTGTATGTATATACAAGCATGTGTGTATATATACACACTAAAGTATAAGTAAATAATACACAGAAAGAAACCACACTTTGACTCCAGGTCATCACAACAACTGTTACATGCACTCTTGATCCTGTTCTGTTATAAAAGCTGTCCTATTGTATTATTAATACAGAAAGGCAGGAGATAAACTCTGACATCAGTACAAACATATAATTCCTGACCTAGAAGATCTTCCCATCTGAATACTCCTTCAGCTGCAGATGAGCAGGATGCTTTTTTTGTGCACTTTGCTTTGCTGTTTGGCCGTGTTGCATGATGTGTTTACAAAACACTTGATGGGACATGCTGCTGGGAAAGCTGTAACTCTGTGACCTCAGAAACGCCAGGGATGTGCTTGACCTGCACCCACAATGTGTCACAGCTGAGTCCTGAGGAAGGCAGAAAAATGTGTGGGAGTTGAGGAGGTCTGGAGACAGCACGCCCGTGGTCAGCCCAAACACAAACAAACAAACCAAAAACCTAGGGTGACCAAAACATGTGTTTTGAATGTGAGAATGCCCAGTATGAGAGATATCCTTCTGGTTAAAATAAAGCAGGAAATAGCTTGCTCACTTCTGTCTACTAATAATAGATTGCAAATTCATTAAGGTAATTACTGAACTAAGACTTTGAAGGCTCCATTCGGGTAAAGTGCCTGAAGACACCAGAGACTGAGTTTTTGTGCTTATTCTTAAGGTACTTGAAGCCTGCTTCTGGCCTGAAAAAGGCCTTGAGGAGTAACAACATTTCCTTTATAGTATTTTTAGAGATGGGCAGGAAGTCCTGGAAAAAACCCTATGGCTTGACTTTCATGGCTGAATGTTACCATTCACATTACCTTTATTCACTCCCTTCCTTCTGAAGAGCCTGCATTGCTTGTTTTGGTTTTTCCCTATCATATATCTTCTGCCTGCAGAAATTTGTAGTACAAAAGATGACTGAAAAGCAGGACCTGGTCTGTGGGTGCTGATGACCTGGCTGTGAGGGCTTCTATCTGGGCTGGTGGTTCTCTTTCTGGGTTCTGTGCTGGCAAGAGTTAAGTCTCCTATGCAAGAAGTCAATAAAACTGTGATAAACCAAATCTCTTACTCTTCCATATATTTGTTGTTACTGTATTTTATTTTATTAAGAAGAAAACCCCTCAATTATACAACCCCATTGGAGAGGTCTTTCTTGGCCTTCAGCCTAAACCTGGATTCCACCACCCATAACTTGTATAAAAGTGTCTGGGGTGAAATCAGTGGTGGTGGCGATGCAATTTACACTTAGCATGTGGTGTTTATAAAATAAATACAAGTGGCAGCTGGTATAACTCATGAAAACTCAGTGTTTGGAAGGGGCCTAAGCCAAAGACCATCAGTCCATATAAAAGTTTCTGTTGGTTTTAGATAGATCATTTAGCTGTGCTATGAGGGTATTGCATGTGGCCCAGGTTAGTACTTTATGAGGCACCAAAGCTAAAACACTGAGCTTGTCTGTCATTAACTGTCCTGCAGTGTTCAGTTTAATTATAGACAGGCAATTAACAGCATAGGTGAGAGAAAAAGTGAATATTTTACTAGACTTACTCTAAAAATCCACCAACAGTAGGAAAAGGGAATTTGCTGTTATGCAGACAGTAACTGAGCAGGTTTAAGCTTTCTGAAGACTGAACTGACTGGACAAACCACAGAGGTTCACAAGTACACCTTGCCCCACAGACACCTGGTGCAAAGATGAGAGGCTGATGGGCTTCAGGCATCAGGATGGAGGCTGGGACTTGAGACAGGAGCCCTTGTCAGTCATTTTCCTCTCTCATTAGCCCCAGTATGTGTATAGCAACACTGTCAGGAACTTGAATTTTTGTGCATTGCCAGAAGCTGTATGGGCATCTGTGTTGTCTGCTAATTCTGTGAAAGTTTGTTTGTGAACAGGGCAAGGTGGGGGTCACAGTGAAAAATTGTCCGTAGACACATCTAACACATCAACATCTAATAATTGTTGACTCTGTTTCCTTTTTTTTTTTTTTCCTCTTTGCAGTTCTTTTGCCAGCAGCTTCGCCATCTGGCTTGCCAGAAATCATTTGGTATATTGAATGGCACTTCTATTCAACATCATTTTAACATCAAGGCATTTTTAGGGACATTTCTCTCATGCATGCTGGCTGTAGCCTACAGGCCCTTCTGTGAGCCAGAAGGTCCCATGATCCATTTGGGGTGAGAAATAGCAATTCTCGATGTTAAAGCTACCAGGCTGAGGGTATGGCTTTGCAACATCTGTCTTAGTAGCAGCACTGGCTTAAAAAACATCCTGCACTAGGAGCTCTTTTCACCTGTGCTGTTCTCCATCCCTTTTTCATTAGCACAGCTATTCATGCCATGCAGTGAAGGAAAGGATTTGTTTGCTGTGTGCTTTAAATACTGGCTTGGTTCCCTAGTACTATTCCCCGAGTGATGCTCAGCAAGCAGTTATCTGGATAACTGCAGTCAGTTCTGTTCCTGAAGAGCCACCTGCCCCACAGCCATGGCCTGCTGGCTGCTTTACATCTCGTGTAACTGCTTTTACCTGTACAAAGATAAAGTGAGTATCAAGTGGCTTCACACAGCAGGGGCAGTAATTTTAAAGCCCCCTGCAGAAGTGCCCCAAGTGGCTGTGCAAGGCACAGGGTCTGTGTTTCCAGCCTGGGAACACAGCAGCCACCAGTGCCAGCTGAGGGCAGCCAAAGGGACCCAGTGCTGCTCTGCAGGTGGCAGACTGCAAGCTGGGTTGGAGCTGCTTGTTTTTCATGCAGTAGTTTCTAAGTGGGGAAAAGTAGAGTTTGTAGGCTTTCTGAAGGATAATGTTCTTAATGCTGCCTTCTTATGTACAAAGGAAGAGAATCCCCAACACCCTGCTGTTGGCCTTGGCCTTGTGAGGAGGATGGAGGAGGCTTGCCTGGTCCTCCTGTGTAGGTCAGAGAGGATCTTAAAATTTACTATGTTGCAATACAATCAAACTTGGTAACTGCGGGCCAGATTTTGGCTTCTATTGTTTGTTTTGGGAAGTGACATAACTTCCTTTTTTCATCATTCAGAGGAGAATCCTGCTGCAGTTTATTATCTATCTGGAAGCATATCTTGAACAGAGATGGCAAAATGGGGTTCTGCTAAAAGGATATAGATTGTTGGCTGTTTCGCTGTTTTATTTCTGATCCTTCTTGGGGTTGGAAGGTATTCATCCTTGAGGTTTGTTCTCCCCTCTTCACCAGCCTGACCAAACGTGTTCTGTTCTGCCAACCATTCACATTTTCTGTTGCTATGTGGGTTTATACTTATTTATTTATTTGCACAGAGGTGCAGCACCCTAGGGGATGACTCAGATGTTCAAAAATAGGAGTGCATGGTTAGTCAGAAGTGGCCACAAACCTCCTAGACAATGCTTCCCAAGTGTTAGCTCTCCCTTTTGGTTTCTTTTGTTTTCTTTGCTTTCAGACATTTGTCTCCAGGAGCTCAGAGACTGCAGCTGTGATTTCTTTTTTTCCTTTGTGCGGGGTTGGTAACAGTGATTTGTGAGCCAAAGAGTTGAATCATATTTCCATGAATAAAGTCATCACAGTATCAACGTGATGCCTTTTCAAAACATAGGAATTAAGAGCTAGTTTAATTTAATTTAGTTGGAACCCTCCACCATTTTTATTAAACATAAACACAATGTAAGTTGCTAAAAGCCTCTGAGAGATTTATTAAGGCTCCTAATTTAAGTCTTGTAGAAAAGTCTTCCAAGATTATACAATGAATAGATTTTTCATTCCACTAAGGGTTTGGATTTTTTTTTTTTTCCCCATTTAAATGTAATTTGAAGTGCTGCCTGGGAACACAGTGTAATAATTTAAATCATCACACGTATTCTGTTAGAAGTAGGGCTGTTCTGACTGCCGTGGTTGTTAACCTGGGAACAGATGATTGAAACGATGGGCTCTAGTCTGATGTGTCACCACACTTGGCCAGACATTAACATGCGCTTCTTCAAAGGTGTTTCATGGACTACCATCACCTTTGCAAAAGAGACATTTAAGACTCTGAGTCAAGAACCTGACAGTCTTTAGTAGCTTCCTCCTTTATGTCAATGGGACTTTGCATATTTAAAAGACATGTTCAGCATGTTCCATGTTTAAATCTGTTGAAACCAATCTGGCTTTGCTGCTGCACGCTGGCTCTGTTGGTTCTGCCTTTAACTGATTTAGGTCTCTGTCCTCCTCTGCCTTTAACTGATTTATGAATAATTTACCAAAGAATGCTGTCAATTATACAACATCACTTTTAGTGCTCTCCTGGGCTGTGGCCCAAGCCAGCTGCAGTTGGATACCATTGGCATCCACCTCCTGATCTTCACTAGCTGATAAATAAGTGATGGGCAGAGTTGTGGGGCTCTGTGAGAGCCACCCCACCACTGCCCTCAATGCCCCAGGGGTGTCTGGTGAGTCACTGCTGAACCTATTGCATCTGGAACGGAAGCTGAGATGCTGCACCAGCAATCTTTCAGCATTCCTGCTGTTTGTCACTTTGGAATGGGGAAAAAGCCACCCACTCTAATTAGAAGAAAGTTGTTTAATTAAACAACTTTAAATTTAAAGTTGTTTTTATTAAAAGAAAGTTCACAAGTTGTTTAATACATTAATACAGAAGACCTTTTCCCATTGCTTTCTGGGTTATATATGAAGGGAAAAAAATGCAGAATTTTTTTTCACATGGACTTCATCCTTACATTAATGATACTATCCCAGGAAAAAAGAGATTATGGGATCCCATAATCACAGGGGGCCCTTGCTTTATATATCGAGCTTTGAAAAATGTTTGTGGCATTTTTTTTATTCTGGCCTTTCTCTGCTCATGTGTGTCTGAGATAATGCTGGTAAACTCTTGCTTGTGAACAGTTCTACTGAAATTAATGACATTAGTTTCCATGAAAAGAAATTGCAACTGCTTTATTTCTTCTGGATGGTATTTACTGCCATGCTGACGTGCAAAACCGTGTTTGTTTTTTTAAAGTAAGGATTAAAAAAAAATCCTGTGTGTTAATTTCCTCAAGAAATAGAATTCAAATGAACAGAAACTTGTGAACTACCTGTAGCTTAAAAGTAAATAAAAAATCATCAAAGGGAAGATATGGGATGTCCTTGGCCTTTAGCCTTTTACAATCAGTCATTTAAATAAATCTGAGATGTTCTGGTTAAACATAATGTTACTCATGGAAGAAATCAGCAATTGTGGTAAGAAAAGTGGAGAAAATGTTTGTTTTTCTGTGCAGGATCCAGATATAGTAAAATTAGAAATAAGCACTAGCTTGAAGTCAGGAACCATCCAGGGGAAGCAGGCTGTATAGTGGTCCCCTTTGCAGAGAGGGCTGTTGGTAAGCAGCAGAGACAAATGTCAGTCTAAGTCAGACTTCACTTCTTTACAAAGACTAGGAGGACAAACTCCCACTTTCCTGGTGCCTTCTGGTGCTGAACAGGCTCAAGAGATGTACCCAGGGACGGTCATAGGCATAGCAGTAACTCAGCAAGCATTAGGCAGTTAAGTCCCTTAAGGCATTCCTGCATTGGCTCTACTGGATGTGTTGGAAGGGTCCAATTTCATTATTGGTACCACTGGTGGGACACGTAGCATGTACAGCTGGCTGGAGCAAGAAGTTGGGGTTGTCCAAGGAAAGCTTGCCCAGCTAGTGCTGAGGCATACAGTACCTCTTGAGTTCCCTTCTGCTGGAAACAATGTCACTGGGAAAGTACCACATATCAGTAAAAATCCATGCAAAAAAGTGTCTTAACATTTGTGACTTGGGAAATCAGACATGAAGTTACCTGTGTGAGCTTTGTTAAGGGCTTTGACGTGACCTCTTTAATTTTTTCCCTTACTTTCTCTCCATTATCCTCACTGCTACCTGTGCTTGAACTGATAAAACTTGTGAACACTACAGAGAAGTTAAAAGGGCCTCTAGATGTTTAGAGATGACTCTGATTGTTGGGGTTTTTTTCTGAGAAATTGCTGTTTGTTACTGTTTAAAATACTTAAGTGTTTTTTGCATTCATTGACTTCAGCTGGTACCGAATGCTCAACATCTACAAATTACCCCTGAGGTGTCAGGTAGCACATCCAGAGGATGCAAGTTTTACAAGCTTTTGAGCACTATTGATTAGTTCATTAGTTGTATCAGCATCACTCCAGTAACCCCCACAAAGGCTGGACTTGAGTCTATTTTTCTATTTTTCTAAGAAAGAATTCAAGCATAATTTAATTTCCTCCTTCTAAAGCCTTCCCTCTGTTTTGAACGCTGTGGCCTCCCTTAAAAATGTAACATTTGTCTGATGCAAGATGTTGTTTTAATAGAACAAAATGGGTGTTTAGGAAATAAAATTATGTTGTGTGTGTGAAAATATATTATATAAATGTTTGAGGAAGACTGCCTGTTAATGCCTTTTTTATACTATCATAATTATTTTCCTCCCTCTTTTTCCTCCCTTTTAAAAATTTTCTTTACTGGAACTAGCTCACAGTACAGATCTCTGCTGTTTGAGCTCCTAGTGCTGCTTACAGCAATGGAGGTGCTCCTTGGGGCATATGTGGGCTCCACACATTTACAGGGAAGGAGACTAGGCATATATATTCCATGTGGGTTTCTCAGACATTTACAGACTGAGGCAGCATGTTGAGCCTTCAGGCTCCAGGACTGTACTCTTGTTCTCTAGTGAATCCCAAGCTGTCTTTCCATTTTTTCACTGCAGTATCTCATTCCTGTGAGTGCACTATTCCAGGGTGGGAAGTGGCACATCTGCCTGTTCTTGGGCTGCTTGGTGCTAGTTCAGCAGCTCACTGATACCCATGGTACCCACACGGTGCTGTGGGGCTGAGGATTTTGTCACGACAAACATATTTGAGCTCACATCCTAGAGATGCAAGGCACTATAATAACCCCATAATATACCAGCAGGCTTTGACAGGAAATTATGGTGGGGTTTTTTTCTCTTTTTTTTTTTTTTTTACACCTGTTACCCACACTTTGTCTCTTCTACCTGTTGCAGGCACAGTTTCATTACAGCTGGCGCATGAGCAGGCATAGCTTTGGTATTTTGTGCAGTCATCAGCAGATTCTTTTCTTCTTAGAGGAAGTGGAACATCAGGCTGGCCTGGCAAACCTGCAGCTGCTGCTTGGTGGCCACTTTCACCTTGCATTTACTGTTCTCTTCTCTCTGTGGGTTTGTTTACAGGGGTCATTTTGGATTTTTTGAAGCAGAGAAAAGAGTTCTATTATGGGTATGTAATGTGTGGGTATGAGAGGAAGTAGATGCAGGGGTTTAGGCTTGTCTCTTTCAGTGTTTTTGCTGGGGGAGTATCAGAGAAGGGGGACTGAGAAGAGGGAAAGCTGGGATATGGACAGTTATCAGATCAGTGGGTCATGGAGGTCTTTCACACTTTACATCTGAAAATCACTTAAATACAACACAGAGTGTTATGTTTTAAATTATTGTGAAAAGACAAAACATCTACTGTTTGCTTATTAGCTATTCATAAGGTAGTTTTCTGTGTTGGTGCATGATAAAAGAAAATACTTTGAAATAAAGAAAAAAGCAGAGAAGCTCTTAAATAAACTGTCCTTCCCTTCTGTAGTTGGTTCAAGCACTCTGTTGTTGTTGCAGGCATTGCTGTACTGTGCCCCTGTTCCTTGGTGCTTACAGATTAAACATTTGAAAAGATGCAATCACTGTTTGTTCCTAGTTGCAAAATGGAGGTGACCTTCAGCCCCAGCTGCCTTTGCTTTACTCCTTCCAGCATGACACAACCTTTTACCTTATGTCCACCTAGAAGTAGTTGCTTTTATTTTCATGTCTTTAATTAATTTTTATTGCTCATGATGATGATGATTCAGTAGTGATGTACAAGTATCAGAATCTTCTCTTTTCCCAGCCTAAATACCCTTCTTTGTATTTGACTTTGTATTTGATCAACTAGTGAGCTGGAAATAAACTCCTGGTCCCAATTCTGAATCCCAATCTACTTTTTGCTGCTTTTTACTATAGGTAAATTTTTCCTAAAATAATTGCCCAATTACTTTCATTGATCTCTGAATTTCTTCTGGCTTGTATCTCTCTAGCAATGCAGAAACTAAAGATCATGGCATTTTCCACATGAAACATTTCCATCTCAGCTGGGAAAATGGGCAATGTTTCTTGCATGTATGCTCCCTGATATATTTGCTTTATCACAGGTTTAGCAGGGGAAAGTGGAGAAGACATTGGGTTTCCACCCAAATCCTTTTTGTTAACCAACCCATAGTACATGTGCCCAAACAGTTGCAGTTACACACTGAGAAGACAAAAGTCTGGGGCAGAAAGGTGAAGCTAGGTGGTCAGGGAAGAGCTGAAGCTTTCTGAAGCCAGATTCATTGCTGAAACCAAACTATTGCATAATGAACAGCTGCCTGCAGAGGGGAAAGTGGATTCACTTCTGTTGCTATTTTACAGTAAGCTTTGCTCTTTTAACACTCAGTTGAGCATGTTTTCTGAAAAGAACAGTGGATTCTGTCTCTTTCTATCTTCTCTTAGTGTTACTAGAGGGAAAAGTTAGTTAGAATTATTAATAACATAACTCCTGGCAGGGTTCAATAAGTTTTTGGCTCTTAATGTGGTACAGATAAGCAGAAACATTTTCATTTTACTGAACATGAGGCTCAGGGGAAATTTTGTTTCTTGTATATTTTGTGGCATTAACAAAACACAGTTTACAGTGAATAAAGTGAAAGCTTGTGGGTTATATTTCTCAAGAAATTATTTGTTTTTTAAGTTTCATTCTACCTAGCATAATGTTACCAGGGGAATTTATTGTACTCTGGTGCATGAGATTTTCAGGAAACTTCACTTTATTTTTACGTAGACCATAGGATTAATTCTAAAGGTGAAACTTACTCCATAGGTACCGTTTTTCTTGATGAGTGGCCAAAGTTTGTGGTTTAGATTACAACAAAAACAAAGAGTATACTGTGCCACTTTTCATTTCCAACCTGTAGAATACTCTCTTGACTTTACTGCCACACACATACAGTGTAATGTACATATTTTACTTGAAAGGAAATATCTCAGTATATCTTTTCCTTAGCAAAAATGGAGGTAGGGAGGATAAAAAAAATCATGTATGTCTATTTTTAGTTGTACTGCAGGATTGGAATTAAGTGGAATATAATGCAAGATATTCTGATCCTGCAGTAAATAAACCAGATCTTTTTTCTACTTCAAATTAAGCTTGTTCCCTTTGAATTCCAACACCTTAAATATTTGATCTCTTTAAATCCTTTGGGAAAAGATGGATATTGTAACAGCTATTGGTAAAATAGTATTATTAAAGTTTTGCTTAGTACACTGAGTGTACTAGCATACAGCATAGGTGATTGTTTTATCCTGGTTCTAAGGCATGATATACCTTAAGTCTGTCCCTGCTTCCTGTGACTGTACATGCAGATGTTGAACTTCTGGTGCCTGGGAATGGCTGATGGGATTCTCCCTCTTCCAGACCCAGCTTTTCTGTCTGCAGCACCCTGTGGGCCAGCTCTTGAAGTTCAGATGGATTTTGACACTGTAATTTCTCTTTTCAGGAAATACCACTCTTGTTTAGTATAGCCAGCTGGCGAATTTGTTAAACTCTAGGCTATTTATTTGCAGCAAGAACAAGAATAAGATTAGGAGCAAGAAGAAAAGGAAGGAGAAAAAAGAATTTGAACAATAAGAACTCATGCTCAATCAGTTTAAGTCAGCTGACAGCTAACAGTTTGTCCAATCCACTCATCCCGAGATTGCACCAATTTAGGGTTTTTTGCAGGCAACTCTTGTCATGTCACCTTCTTGCATCCTGGCAGCTACCTTTCCATACATTTTATGATGTCTTACTTTGTTCAGATCCTAATAATGACAAAAAGCTGTGTAACTAAACCTGGGCTATGGAAATAATATCCTCACAGCTTTTAATAGATTACCACTGACCTCTTGACCCCATTTTGCCTGGAAGATAAAATTAAAACATGATATTGCTTTCATCCTTGCTGCATGTTGAGTAGTCAAGCAGAAAATTCAATTACTAATACAGCTGCCAGATTATGTTCTGTGCCTTTGATTTGTTGTTTTTTGAGTTGTTCTAGCTCAGCATGAATTTCCATAGTTTTACTTAAATAAATTTACAAACAAATTATCTCAATGAGCATGGATGCAGATTGACACTTAAGAAATGAACATTCTGCAAGGCTCTGATTCAGCAAAGTTTTTTGAAGTGCTCATTAAAGCCATTATATTGTGTTATTTAGATGTAACCTGAAGTGCTGAGTGGCAGTGGTAAGTGCAGAACATCATAGTTTTCTGCTATGTGTGCCAACACCAGTGTCTACCTGCTTGGTTCTACTTCTGTGAGGTGTGCAAGAAGAGATCAGCTTTAAATGAATTAGCTGGGTTCTCTAAATCAAAAGGAAAGATTTATTTCCTCCATGGAAATTACTTAGAGGTATCAGGTTTTGTGAGGAAGGATGCAATAATTCATGTCACTGGCAGGATGCTCAGAACAGTTTTCTCCTTTCTTTGACTTGGATTAAGAACTTGCTGGATGTGAACATCTTGGCCTTCATTCCAAGCATCCTCCTTGGAGTGCTTAGAGGTCTTCTAGGAGCTTTCTTTTTTTCTCTAAATTTAAAGATGAATCAAATACATATGCAGTCCTTTAATTCAATTCCAAAATCATCCCTTAGAAAAACAAGCAGCTTTTTGAAACTGTGCTTATCTTTGGAAACAAATAATATGGTTCCCTTAATCATATAACATTTATGGAGACTAATGAGGGCAGGTCACAAACAGCTGGATGGAAAAGTGAATCTGGCCTTCTGGCATTTAATATTGTGCAACAGAGTGAAGAACAAAATGTGGATTTTCAAAATGTGTATATGTATTTAATGTTGGTTGGTATATAAGAATAGAAGATTTTTTTTCTTTGTTTGGTTTTTATGCTTGAAGTATTTTACCTGTAGAGTCCCTCTCCTACTGCTCTTCTACTCTGATGGTAGAGTTTATCAAGTTAGTGACACTATACAGTTGTTTTGGTGGGCTTTTGCATTTATTTGCAGTCTATGGAGAGCTCAAATGTCCTGATAAGACGTGGTGGGGCCACTTTACATCTAGGCTTTGGAGTTTCCATTTGGTATCATATGTCTTTGGGGAAAGCCATGCCACTGGAAAAGAAAGGGTACAGGCAATTTTGAATATTTTAATTCTTTCAGTTTTATGCTTTGGTTATAGTTTAATCAGCATATTGTTATGAAGAACAATATGGCTTTAATAATCCTGTTAAACACAGACTGAGAGAGTTGTGTTTGTTCAGCCTGGGGGAATGAAGGCTCTGGTGAGGCCTTCGGATGATTTCCAGTATCTAAAGGGGGCTCCAGAAAGGCTGGAGAGAGACTTTTTACAAGAGCATGTAGTGACAGAATGGGAGCAATGGCTTCAAACTTAAAAAGGGCAGATTTAGAATAAATACTAAAAGAAATTCTTGGCTGGAAGGTGGTGAGACATTGGACAAGGTTACTCAAGGAAGTCATGTACTCCTCATCCCTGGAAGTGCTCAAGGCCAGGCTGGCCTGCTCATGGCAGGGGTATTGGAACTAGATGATCTTTTAGGTCTCTTTCAATGCAAACCATTCTATGATTAAATGTGAAGAAAGAAAATTTTCAGAACTTTTCTACTGCACTTTTAGTAAAATGTGCAAATTTGAGATTCCTTGCAAGTTTCTTTAGTGAATACCTACTTTTCATGAGCCTTCTTTATTTCCATTATTTTTTAAGAATTGTTTCCAAGGAGTTTTCCAGTCTTTTTAAGTGTTGAGATAACCTATCTTTAGGGAAACTGGTGCACACTGAAGCCCCTTTCTTCTGCCCTCCTACAGGCAGACTTGCCAGTTTTTATGTATGCCATATATGGTTTTTTATATATTCTGCTTTCTCTTCTCTCCCTTTTGGAGAGAGAATTGCTCAACTGAAGACCAGTGAGTTGGCTATAGAGATACTCTCCTCCCATCAGTCCAGATATCCCTTCAGCAGCTTCCACTCCAAGCCAGCAAAAACACATAAGTTTCAGGGAAAGGCAATCACCTTGACTTGCATTGACAACCTGCATGAAACTGGGAGGAAAACAGTATTTTAAATATGAGAGTGGAAACTTTTTAAGCTATAAGTGTAAATAACTGTAGGTTGAGGCTCATGGCCAAGTCCCTGCAAGCTCTCCACAGACTGGTACAAATGCACGTTTCCCAATGGTTTGCATCTCCATAAGGTCAGAAAGAGTGCATTTCATTTAGTTCTTGGAAGTTTTGTGTGTGCCCTGGCAATCCAGCACCTCCTCTGCCTAGTCCTGCTCTTGGTCAGAGCAGCAATCTGCTGTTGGGTTCTCTGTTGGCATGTCAGAGATGAAATCTCACCTGGTAGGAGAAAGAGGAAGAAAAGGGATCCTGGTGAAAGGGCTGTGCTGGAGCATACCCGTGCTGTTGATATCAGCTGAATTTCAGCTCCTCTTAGTGGCAGGATGCTGGCATTTCTGTTGGCAGCTGTGTTTGCCCACCATGTACTGAGGGAACACACCCTGATGAAGCTCACTTCAAGCTTTTTGCTTCCATCTTTGAAAGAGTAAGTAAGGTCAGTAAGGAAAACAGGATTTCTCAGCTTTAGGGAGAGCCTTCCCCCTGCCCAGCCTTCTCATGTTGTGCTACAGCTTTGCTCCCCTATCTCTCTACAGGATCATGGCACTGCAGTGAGATATCTTAACCAAAATCCAGTTTTCAATCCAGCAGGGTGAGGAGTGGAGTCCCATGTGTGACTCTTATTAGTCCTGTGGAAGTGCCATGGTTTCCAAAGGACCTTTGGGCTTATAACATTTACCGTTTTAACAATTTGGAGCTGGAGTGCGATGTTTGACAGCCATTTCCCTACCATGGGGAAGCCTTTGGCTTTCTCGTGGTACATTACAGAAACCTTGCACAAACTGCTTTAGCACATAAAAAAACACTGCTTATTACTCTCTGGAATAAAGACCAAAACACGCATCAACACAAGCCAGTAAGAGCCAGTATATTAGAAGACACTACAGAACTAAATGTAAGATCATTTAGCAAAGATTTAGTGCCAGACATAAAGAAAACACGAAGAAAGCTCCTAAGAGTTATTTTATGTAGTTTAAGAAGTGCTGCCTTGCTGACTCCAAAAGTTCATGGAGTGGTTAGGATCTTGCCAGCTCATACCTGAAAACGGGAGAACAGCATGTGTTTTGTAGGGCTGTGGTGCTTATAGAGCTTTTCTGTATATATATTTTTTTGCCTTAATCCTGTGGTTTTTTTTTTTTTTTTTTTTTTGGGTTTTTTTTTTTTTTTAACCTTAACTTCATAGCATGAACTCTTATTCGGACCATTTTTCCTTTTCTGTTAGCTCTAGAAGATCCTGCTTAGGTCACAGTCCTTATTTTATTATAACTTGGCAGAAAAAGGCAGGAAAGAAACTGTTTGATCTGAGAGAACCATGCTTTTTTTTTTTCTTTTTTTTTTCTTTTTTTAATAAACTCACATAATGAGGCAGCTGAAAGAAACTATGTCACAGTGACTTTAACCAAAAATAATCTTGTATAAACCAGTTTGCATTTAAACTTGGAAAGAACCCATCATGGTATCTTCCACACCCACAACATAACCCGGAGTACCATTCCTTTGACTGGAATTGAATATCTAATCTTCAGCCCATAGATTAGACGAAGCTGTCTTCTAAGTGCCCTACTGCCCCTTGGCCTGCATTTGCTTCTCCTCAATTCATCACCTTTCTCTCTGTGAGGAAATCACAATGTAGATAATGTTTTGCCAAGAATCTGGCAGAGCTATCTTTCTTTTACTTTTTTTTTTTTTTTAAGTCACGTTGACTAATGCTTCTGTTCCAAAAGCTCAGTGTTTCCATGGGCAGGGTGGACAATTTAAGGATACATGCATATATACTTAATATATAAGCTGTCAAAACTTTAAAGGGACACTTGAGAGGATTGTTTTCCTTTCTACCTAGCTGTGAAAATAGGCTACTGCTTTAAAAGTGTAGCCACTGGCTCCAGGCTAGCTGTCCTTCTAGCTCCCTTTGGACTTTGGGGTTTTGGCAAAAAGTTGACCTGGGTTTGAACTGTCCCAGAGTTGAGTTTTCAAAAACAAAACCTGACCTAAGCTTTGTGAAGACTGAACTACTCCCAGTTTAATCTATCTGTTGTAGATGTGTTCTGCCCATAAGCTTATAATCTTTGAGATACAGGGGAACTAAGGCTTGAGATACAATCGTCTGACAATTTGTCACAACTGCACACAGCTGAATCTCAGCTTAAAGATTTCCATAAATGTGCTATCTGAGCTGTTTAATACCTATCCACAGAGGGGATGAAACGTTGTGCTTGGAAAATATATTATTACTCTGGTTGTGTGTTCCTGTAATTTTTCTCTAGACATCTACTGAAATATTTTCCAAATACCTTTTTATTTTGGGCGTATCTTCAATTTGTATAGAAATGTAAATTAATCTCAATTAAGATAAAATCCTGAACATTAGTTTTGAATGAAATATAACTGTTATACTGAACTATATTATGATGAAAAATGAAGCACTGAAATGAAGTGCAGTCATCTCATGTAAAAACTCCCTTTGCTTTTGGTGAATGCAAAGCAGCCAGTGGAAACACCTTCTGCTGTGTTCTACTTCAAACGTTTTTGTTTCAAACATGTTTACTTCAAAATGGGTATATGGAAAACTAGAAGGACCTGATAAAATATCTTCAGCCATTTGGATTGCAATGAATGTGTCTACACCCCATAGCATATAATTAACTTTAGGTTTTATAGCTGTCTAGTAGTGCTAGGATGTCTAGGAACTTCTTTCTGTTGATTAACTGAGTATTAATCCTCTCATAACAACATCATGAGAGAAGGGAAGCAATAAGTTTCCAGGTTAGAAACAAGTCTTTAACTGTTCCTTCTGACCAGGAACTTCAAATTTGCATAAATGGGGAGGAATTTAAATCGAAATAATGAGCCCTTTCTGACACACACCATACTTTTAAGTACCAGTGGAAAAAATTTAATGACAAGATGCACAGATCCCGAGTCCCTGCTGTGCACAAGTGTCAGCCTGCAAAGAGCTTGGTCTGGCTGCAACTCCATCATCTGCCACGGTGCAGGGTGGCCGTGTGCAGAACATTCCATGTGCTCCAAATCTTCCTGGAGGTACCAGTGCTCTCTGCTGGCCACAGAGTTGGAGGGCAGTTACCTGGTTGCAACAGTCATATCCCTGAAGTGACTGGATGAATTTCAGCCTTACTCATTGCTTATGAACAAATGTGAGATACATGGGCAGGACAAAAGGGCAATTTTCTTGTGGCAAGTGATGGCATTAGTGGATTTAAGTACTTTTCTTTCTTTGTTTTTGTCCATCCTTACCTGTCACAATGGACTGGTTACTTAATGCCTGCAGGTATGTATGACAACTATTACAGTTTATTTACTGTATTTCCTTCCTTGCACTCTTGTTCTGAGTGAAACTGCTAGACGACAAACAACTCAGAAACACAAGTAGGGAGGATCACCATGAGCATATCTATGTTAATACAATTATTAACCATTTCTTCCAGCTACCTGTTACAAAGATTTCAGATGGAAAAATTTCAAAGGTTTGTCAGGCCTGAGTATTTAAAATGAATTCGTGTAGAGACAAAAGTCACACTTAATATTTTAATCACTGCAATTTTATCACAGTCAAACTTTTCCAGTGAGAGGCATTTGCTGACATGTCAAAATACGGGGGGGAGGGGGGAAGGAGAAAGAAAGAAAGAAACAAACAAAAAAAAGGGAGCTAAACATGTAAAAGAGCATGAAACATGGCTGTATGTATCACACAAGTTCTTCTTCAATTTGGAATCCTAATTCTGCTTTACAAAACATAAAGGCATTGTAGATAGGTATATACATCTACAGCAGACAGGTTGTGCTTCAACTGGAAATCTGGAACTAGAAACTGATGAAAAATCTTTGTTGTTCTCAGCTGCAGTTGGCTGAGGGACATGATCTGATCAGTCCTCTCTGTGGGGACATGAATAGGTAACCCAGCACAAACTGTAATCCAGGAATTTAAAATGACAAGTGTTGTGTTAATAAAAAGGCAGGGAATATGTGGCTGAATGGCTTGGGATTTTGTGGTTGAACAGCTGAAGAGATCCTTGAATCTGATACAGGCTTTGCACTACAAATATATTTCTTAAGAAGTACATATGAGGAATCCAGAGGAAGTAGAAAAACTCTTGCTCAGATTGAGGTTAAATGACAGCTTGACTTCACAGCCATTGCAAATGGCCGCTGCCAACTTCTAGTTTTGCAAATTCATAAATCTGCAAAATGTATTTATTCATCTTTCCACATGGGTAGCATCATATACACATTGCATAAAACAAACTGACTAGCTTGCCATTAGTGACTGGACTAATTTAATGGTTAGAAATGGTATTCCCCAATTTAGTACTTCCATTAAAGAACATGAGCTGCTCCCCTTCCCTTTCTGGTGGGAGAAAAAAGCAGAAATCCCAAATTGAGATAAGAAAAATTTACTGAAAATAGCACTGAGACAGGAAACAAACAGTAACAGAAACTATAGTAATAAAAATATACTGAGAGAGTGATTTACAACCCAAATGCTCACTAAGCCTAAGTTAAGGAAAATCAATGGTGGACAGACCCTGTGCCTTCCACATTTACTCCTTCTTGGAAGAAAAAGAGCCCTTTTCCCCTGTCCCTAGGTTCTCAGATGTCCCTGATGTAAAAATGGTATTGAATTCCACAGTGTCTTCGCCACACCCTGTCCCACTGATCTGGGCCAGAACCAGGACAGGTCAAAAGAGCTTATTGAAGTATATAGAAAGCACACATGCTTTTCTGTGCTTGCCACCAATCCTAGTCTGTTATTGGACTTTTAATACTTGATTCAGTCTTGTTTGCTATAACATGTATTTACATTTTATAAAAGCTGCCTTTGTCACTTAGTACCAGGACTTGGTATCTACGGCTATTTGTGTTGCTACAGGAAAAGCCTTTTCCCTCACTCTGACATCCTTTTTTTCCCCCCCCTTTATTTTAAGTACTAAATGCTTGCAAAATGTTATTTTTCAAAGCAAACTATTTTTTACTGTTAAGGAAAAACATCTGAAACCACAATAATTTTTTGTCTGTCTCTGAATCAAAAATAGCCAGGCTGATCCAACCTAGAGGCTGGATGGTCTTAGTGCCAATTTTTCATTTGGTGTGGCTACAAGTTATAAAGGCTACATCATGTTGAAACTGGATAGATCTGAAAGGAATTAAGCATCAAATTGTTCTGTACTTTGTAAGGTCATGCACATGCTGAAGTTAGTGATGAAGTCTCTAATGAGCTTGTAATAAGACTAAACGTGGAAGAGAAGCTTGTTCACTCTTCTCTTTTTCTTAGGAATTGAAAAAGGGAATTACGAGTGCAGCTGTAAGTCTTGAGTTAGGATCATTTAAATTTGGCTCATCTCAGAGTAATGTGAACTTATCAGTCAGTTCTCCAGAAGCGGATAAATATAATTATCCTTTTGAGATCCAACAGATTAGCAATAAGCACCCTTGCCACTTTAAGAGATGCAATAAGAACCAAATAACAAAGAAATTGTAACATGCTGAATTTTGTCTTGTGTACTGATCCAACTCAGTCAAGTAGGTGGTTTTTGCTTTTAAACTGTGATAGTGAAAGATTGCAGCTCCAGATGGGGCTGTATGTGGCTATGCCAGCATGGCAGCACTTCTATCATAGCTTCTCCTCACACATTTACACTGAACAGTGCTTTTGGTAGTGTTTTGTAGCTCTTCCAGCAGGCGTTGATATTCCTTGGAGAAGCAGGAATAGGAGGTCATGGGAAGGCAAGAGAAGGGGGTTAAAAAGCAATGGGTTTTTTCCCTCAGCAAGTCTCATACTGCACTGTGTTCTTGCAGTGTGGCAGTGCAGTCCTCCTGTTGCCACCAGGGAGAAATCTCTCTTTACTAAACACACTGACTTCAAACA
Source organism: Certhia americana (assembly GCA_018697195.1). Taxonomy (NCBI): domain Eukaryota; kingdom Metazoa; phylum Chordata; class Aves; order Passeriformes; family Certhiidae; genus Certhia; species Certhia americana. Next base: position 111,664,867 of record CM031858.1, read on the forward strand.
GGAAGAGTTAGAGGTACAAAACCCTGTGTGCAAACAAGCCCTACACCTCCAGTCTTTGTGCTTTATTCTTCTTGCTCAACCATTTGTACTTTAGTTGTAAAAATCCACTTTCTTCTGTTGTTTCTCTCTCACTTATTTTGGCATTGCTGCAAGCTTTGAATTTCTTCTCAGATGTGCTGTTTTTTGAGTGTGCATTCCTTTACTGGTAGCAAAGACACATGTATAGAACTTGAGGCTTTGATATAAATGAGTTACACAATCATATGGCTTCAAAACCCAGGGCAGAGTAATCAAGTTTTTATTCTTTTATTAACCATTATGAATTTGGAATATACCTCTTGTTTCAGAGGTTGGAATAATGTAAAAAGCAAATACAAGATTGGGAAGTATCTTGTGTCCCTTTGGTTGCCAATCTGGGGTCTGGAAGAAATTTTCTTGCACTAGATGTTGGCTGCATTTTAATTTTTCCTTGTAGTTCTGAGCAGGGATCAGGTGGATCAAATACCACAGATCTCCTGCTCTTTGTTCCAGGAACAGAGTTTGTATTGTTACTGTCTAGGCTGTGGTGGAGTCCAAGCCATGCCAGCTGCTTTCTAGACTGGGAGAAGGAAGTTGTACCTGCTTGGAGAGTTCAGTTGTTCCGGATGACTGAGATTGAGAAAGTGTCCAGGAATAGCAGAACTGGTTGTGGCCAGCATGATAACTGGCAGTCTAAAGCTGCAAAGTTTTGAAATAACCGGTGCCAGTGTTTACCAAAGGAGAGCTTTAGGAGCGTGTGGGACAGATATCTTTGAGGAGTGGTTTGAGTAGAGCCTGTGCTGCTGTGGAAGAGGAAATCTCTAAGTCCTTCCAGCTCTCCATGGCACTCTCCAGGGCAAAGCTTTCTGATTACAAATGTGTCTGTCACCTCTGAGTGCTGTGCATATCCACCCAAGTGCTTCTCGTTCTTGGTCAGCTAATCCTGTTTGACAAGTTACAATGTTGTGTGGGCAAAGAAGTCAAGGCCAGGCTATGCATTTTAATATTTCCCCCCCCCCCCCCGTTTTCTGTGTTTAGACAGCATAAAGTAATTCCTGGTTTTGGGAATTTGGGGTTTCAGCAGACAGAAGTTTAGGTAGACTAATATAAGCATTGATAAACCAGGTAGATTAGTAGAATAAACAACAAACTGATCTAGTAAACTAGATTTATTAGTTAACAAAGCAACTTAATTGAAATATATGAGGGAAGGTTGGCTTTTTGTAATCGGCACATTCTGTACAGGCAGCAAGGAAAGTTATATTCATCCATTTAATGATTTTTTTTGTTTTGTTTTTAATATTTAAGCATAAATCATCTCAAGAGGGAAATTTCAGAAACAAGCTGTTCATCAAGTGCATGGATTGGTTCAGATGGAGTCAGACGCTCTAATCAAGCCTTCAATCAAAGTAAGGAGAGTTACGTGATTGATACTTGAGAAGAAACTCAAATAACTTGAGGGTATATTGAAGCATATTCACTCATAAGGCAGTTTTTTTTAAAAGCAATGTAATGCTCCCTTCTAATATACCAGAACTAATTGAGACAAATATGCTGGGAAGATCCTGAGTTGCTACCTCTGAAAGGAAGGGGGGAAGGAATCCTGCTCAAGTAGTCCAGTTGCCTTTCTTCGGCTTAAATCGCTGCAGTTTCTCCTTATTTAGATCAGGATTAACATCACACAGACCAGATTGGAGAGAACATATATTCCTTGTTTTCCTGGAAGTGCCCCAGATGCTGAAGCTGTCATGTAAACTCATTGCTTTTTGAAAATAAGGTTAAGGCAAAAGAGAACTACTACAAACTGCGTTTTTGTATAAGTACCTTTAAATGTTTTGTCTCTCTGCTTGTCTCTTCCTCTGTGTTGCAGATTCTGTACTTCCAGTTGAAGGTGGAAGGCAAGGGATCACATAGCTTTTTAAATGTTGAGATTCATGATGAATCTGGATGCACATCCCTCTACGTTGCTTTGGCATTTCATTTTATCCTTACTTGTTGAGCAGCAGGTTCTGGGCTTGCCCGGTTATTCCTATGCTTCATTTCAGTCCTGGTTTGTGCTTCCTGTACGAAAGGCCTGTGTCAAGTAGCAACAATCTGAATTGTAGGTTGAAACTTGGCACTAGCAAAGCACCAAGTGCTTGGAGGAAGCTTTATAGGTAGAACAGGATGGGTTGCTTGGAAAGAGATGCTAAAATTGGGGAAAAGAATGAAGAAATATAATCTGAGAATAGCTGTGGAAGGACCATAGCCAAAACTGTGGACTTTCCAAGTGTAGATCATTTCAATCCTCTGGGGATTCACAAAGAGTCTTGGCTTCTGGCTCCATCTCTGTAACTGTAGGATTATGGGTTCTGATCCAGACTTTTCATCTGTTTCTTATGTATGTAATAGCCTGAACCTTAATCTTGGACATAACACCCTGAACTTTGGAGAAAACTGCAGCTGTGTCTTTGTTGTAGTTTTTAGGAAGCTGTTGTGGACTAGAGCAAGGTTCTTGCAGTAATGCTGAGAGGCTTAATGTTCAACAAGCAAGGGGTCATGGCTGGAGAATGCATAATGCCTTTCAAGAATATTGAAAAAATATAAAAAGCATTAGTTGTGTGCACAACCTCCTGCCTTTGCCCTACCCTTGTGTATTCACCTCCTGCCCTCCCCAAAATGTTGTCTAAATCAATCTTTAATATGCAGTGTTTGCTGAAACATGGTGTACTTGGCTGAATAGATATAGACACTTAAGTCTATCAGTCAGCATTCATGTTGTTGACCCGATAACCTAATTTTTATAACCAGTCTAGAACCACAAAGAGTTTTAAAACCATTCCAGAACTGCATCCATCAATCAAATAGATCAGTTGTATGAATATACGGGAAAAAGTTGTGTAATGGTGATGCTCCTCAAATCATAGAATCGTAGATTCCTGAGCTGGAATAGACTCACTAAGATCATCAAAGTCCTCCTGGCCCTGGGCAGGACACTTCAAGAATCGTACCATGTGCCTGAGAGCATTTTCCAAATGCTTCTTGAACTCTGTCAGGTTTGGTGCTCTGACCACTTCCCTGGGGAACCTGTTCCAGTGTCCAACCCTGCTCTGTGTGAAAAACATTTTCCTAATATCCAACCTAAACCTCCCTGTCAGAGCTTCCGGCCATTCCCTCAAGTTCAGTCACTGGTCACAAGAGTGTAGATATCGGTGTCTTCTGCTCCTCATCTTTCCCTCACAAAGAAGTTTCAGACTGCAATGTCTCCCCTCAGTCTCCTCAAGTCTGAGCATACAAGGGACCTCAGCCACTCCTCATAAGGCTTCTTCTCCACACCCTTCACCACCTTTGTGGCACTCCTTTGGATGCTCTGTAAGAGCTTTATGACTTTTTTATATTGCAGTACCCAAAGCTGCTCACAGCACTCGAGGTGAGGCTGAGGTGAGACCACAGAGCAGAGCCGCACAATCCCCTCCCTTGCCCCATGCTGTGCCTGATGTCCCGCAGGACAGGGTTGTCCCTCCTGGCTTCCAAGGCACTGCTGGGTCATGTCCAACTCGTCATGAACCCCTGGGGCCCTTCCTGCAATGCCGCTCTCCAGCCCCTTGTTTAGCAAAACAGACACTGGAGAATGCGGGCATCGATCCCGCTACCTCTCGCATGCTAAGCGAGCGCTCTACCATTTGAGCTAATTCCCCCTGTGCACAACCAGAAAACAAATAACTATGTAATACATATAGTAAAAATTATTATAATAATAATAATAATAATAATAATAATAATAATAATAATAATAATAATAATAATAATAATAATATCTTCATGATTTCTGGGAAGTGAACGTAGAAATCCCATTCGCTGTCTGACACTTGAGCTTGTAGATCTAATTCCTTGCAGATGGGATGGAATGTTGTGTATCACATCAGCAATTACCTGCACAACTGTGCTACATTTTAGTTTAGCTCTTCATTGTAGGTTGGTTTGAGGACCCCCCTGGGTTCTCTTCACAGCTTCATTCCTGGTTAGCTTTGGCCAAGTCATTAATACCTATTACTCCTTTTTGCCCATTTATTATATGACTGTAATATTTTACTTGCCAGGTTTATGGGGTGAATGCAGACTTAATTTTGAGAAATTATATAAGGCTGGAGTTCTAGAAGTATGGCCTTTTAATCTGAAATATGCCAGCGTGTATTTCTGTGACCTAGCCTTTTGACTTTTGCTATAAGGTTAATTCTCACTGTGCTTGGAAGGACATGAAGACAGACATGCTGTTAGTCCTTCTTCTTCAGTGTGGTAAATCTGGCAGCTTCATGCCTGTGATTGGCATTCAGTAAATTATCATACTAACGAAGGCTGTTAGAGCATTTTGTGGGAAAGGAGTCACTACAGAACCTGACAAAATTAATCTGGGATGAAAAGAATGTTAAGGCATTTCCAGAAAACATCATCACTGGCAAAAGAATTGCTCTTTTTCTTCTTGTACACAAATGCAGAGGAGATTTGTGTGTCAGGATGATGAGATTAATCCTTGTTTCATTTATTGGAGTTCAAACTAGTGAATATGAAGTAAGGATTGATACAGGTCCTTGCTGCCATTGCAGCTGCCTCGCTTTTCAGTGGTGTTTTAAGACTAACCATCCCCCTCACTGCGATAATGGTAAGTATGTAGAGTTTTCAAGTATTTTTGTGGCCAAGGTTGAGTTGAGCTTTTGCTGCTGCAGCTAAATAAAGCACTGGTGCCCTATGCACATTGAACCAGAAAGAAATAAATTATTGGCCTAGCTGTTTCTAGTTTGCCTGAAGAGGGTTTTTTTGTTTTGTTTTATCTGGGAACTTTTCCTTGTGGAATGTAAATTTGAAAATAACACTCTGACTGAGAAATCTGACTGTGTCTTTTCCTATTTTTAATTTTTTTGAGGTTACAGAAATGATAATGCCATCAGCGGTTTACAAAGAAGAAAAAGGATATTTCTGCTGGGTTACAAAACTGCTTGCCTTGTGGATTCACGTCTGTGGGGAATGAGGGCCTTGTACAATTCATCTTTTAATGCTGGGGTTGAGTATGGCCTCCTGGATGGAGTAAGTGAAGGATTTCCAGTATAGGCAAGTGATCTAATGGGAAACCTCATAGGTCTCTCTGGTCAGGTTATGCCTCATAGATTTCAAAATTTTGGGATTAATTTGGACCACATTTCATATTTCTCTTTCCCCCTCCTTTCGTAACAGGACATCTTGAGTCTGCATTACAATAGTTTCCAGGCAGACTTTTGAAAGCTAAAGTATTTGCAAATAATATTCTTTTATTAGAGAGGGTGTTCTTTGCTCTTCCTGATTGCAACACCTGGGGACGGTGAGTTGGAGGGCAAAGCTGAAATTCAGCTTAATCAACAGAGAAGTCAAGTTGAGGTCACACGGGGGAAGTTTTCACCTTTCCACAGCAGGACATTCAAGACCTGTGAGTGTTACTGTGTGTAGAAATTTCACCCATGACTAAACCCAGACTTGGCTGCCCAACTGGTTTTGCCCAAAAGTATCTCACTGAAATCTTTGCAGATGTCAGAATTCACACAAAGTGACTAAGCCTGGATTTTCCCTCCTCGTATGCTGTTGCACAGCATTTGATAAAGTAGCTGTTCCTTGGCACTCACACCAAGCTGGGTCCGTGTTAGTGATAGGTTGTGTAAATTGTGTAGGAAGCACTTTTTTAATGTTCTAGCTTGAAAGGTGTTGTGTATGCATAAAACTTTTTCTATTGTGAAGTAATATTTAGATTGATTATGGAAAAAAGTCCTCCTTCAGTGTCCTCTTGGTGCTTTAGCAGTTACTTATCCATTAGGTAATTAAGTAAAAAAAAAACTCTGCTATTTCTGTTTGTCATTGCTGTTGTGCATATTTTGGAAGTTACTGTGTGAATTGTTGGCCAACTAAATCTGCAAGACTTGAAGGGGGGGAAGTTGATGCCTGAACACTAGATGTAAGTTTTCTGAGAGCCCAAATTATGACTAAATGTAACATCTTTTCCAAAGTAGGCCTGAATTTTCTCATAACGCTTCAATATATTTAAACTTAAGTATCATTTGTAAACCATTACTTTACAGTCTTTCTGCAGGTATAAGTCTTTAGGGGCAAAAGCAGTTGATTGACATTTTCCTTAGCTCATGAGGCTGTGCTTTCTCACAGAGACCTGAGAGGTGATTACATGCCAGAACACTTGCTGATCTTAGATGCCAGGAACTGCTTTTCATTCAGCTCTAGTACAGAGAAAATTCCTACATTTTCTTTTCTTCTCTTCAATTTCTCCCTACTTTACCCACTACCTGCACTTGCTATCTGTTTTCTAAGTGCCTCTGCAAATGCACATACAGTGTATGCAAAATAATATCTGGAAATTCTTAAGAACTGTAGGAAACCGAGTTGAAAATGCCCTAGAAAACCGAGGAGGATTGCATTGCAGTGCGCTCTGAATTCCCCTAGGTGTCATGTTCTAACCCTTCTGTGCCTCTGCACGGGCAGATTCTGTTTCAATTTATGTTCATCCAAGATAAATAGCTGCATTGCTTGAGGAAATATTAATTTTTGTGGAGAAAAAAGGTCTTGGACATGACAATGCAAACACATAATTAAAAGGTTGTGCCCTCAAACCATAAAAGGCACATATTTTTCCTATATTGTCTGATGGGTTCAAAAAGAATTGGGAATGTTTGTTTTGGCTTTTCACAGCCTTCCATTTGGAAACAGTTATGAATGTGGAACTTGTAGTGAACAGGTTTGTGAGATGCTTTTTTTTTCCCTCATGGCAGACCCCACAGGCCTCTGCCCACCTCTTCTTTCTTGGCTGCCTGTTTCTACCCCCCATGCTGACACTTGACCCTCATCCTCAGCTTTTTGTGGCAAGGGGTAGATGTGGTGACATTTTTTTTTTTGGCAAATATAAGGAATAGCCTTATGACTTGCCTTCCCACAGCCTTCTGTTTCCCATGTCTTTTAAAGTGTCATGTGTCCTGAGCTTGCAGGCCTCAGGGTACTCTAGACATGGAAGAGGAATAGCATCTTTCTATAGTGTGTTTGCTCTCTGGCTAATTCTGTTTTTTTAACATTCCTTTTATTTTTACTTCTCAATAAAATGTCTCACAAGCGTTAAAGAGGAAAGGTGGCTCTGGGCTAGCCTAGTATTAGTGTCTGTGTCCAGTACTATTGATGTGTCTATGTGCAAGCTGAGAGAAATTTCATCTGCACCAGTTTGGATCCTTTGTCCTCTGAGCTGTTTTTCCTTCTATTACACATGATAGAAAGTAACCCTGACTCTCACCCCTTTCTTGCCTATCCTGTTCAAACAGAATTAAAGCAGCATATCACTTTATTGGCCAAATTTATTTCTCCAAGAAATCTCTTCTGATGGATATGGGAAATGCAATTAATTCTGAAAAGGTTAAGACTTTAAACCCTTCTCTGAGTGTGAAACACTGGAATATCAGGCTTTTGACAGACGTAGACTAAAGGAGTAAAGAGACTATTTCTTAGGATTTGGAAGTGGAAATGGAATGTCGTTAAGACGTTATCGTTATATAAACCAAAGGGAAATCTCCTCAGGGGATTAAGTCTCCCAAGAGAGCCTCTGTCCCAGAGTCTCCTGCGAATGGTGGGTGTGGCTGTTATGAATGATAGGCATGATGTTGGTACTGCAATACACCATCTGATGGGGGTTCAGACCATTGGGAACACTTGCTTGTTAATGTCTGTCTGAGTCTGCAATAGGGCAGAAATAAAAAGCTGTTATGTAAAATCATCTGGCTCTTAAGACCCAGAATGAAGGCTCAGAAATGGGGTTTGTTCATGCTGTTGTTTGATGCCTACATTAAAACAGGCAGAGCACTGTATATGATAAACTACAGTGCTGTAAGTGACCACTGTCCTATGGTTAGAAAATTTGATATGTATTTGTTGTGCACATTCCATTAGTAATGAAAATTAACTTTTTTTTCCCGTAATTTGAGTGCCTCACTTGTAATGTATACTCCTGACATGTTCCACAGTATTGCTACAGCTCATCTGCAGTAAGTGTGATGAAATAGCTCTGACAGTGTAGTAACAACTAAATCCTTTCCTCTCCCCTCTCTGTGTATTCCTTCAATACTTCTAATTTTGGCAAAATCTACTTACCTGAAATTATAGGCAGGATGCATTGCTGCAAAGTCTGGGGTTACCCTTCTCAGTTCCTCTGAGAGAGACTCGCAGCAAGCTTAAGTCCATTCACAAGAAATTTAAGTGGGGCATTGTTTTACAGATGTGATGTGAAGATGCAGCACAGACAACCACCTAATCCAGGTAACTAGAGGGAAGTTATAAGAAAATCAGAATGGTGATATGAAATGTCAGAAAAATCAAGACTTCTAAAATGCATGCCACATCTGCCTGGTACCAGTGCAGGTTTTTCTCCAGAGAGCTGCTTAGTGGTTGTAGGATGCAAACTGCTGCATTTGAAACCCTATGCAGTGGTGATGATGCAAGCAGGAAGGATGTTTTTGAAAATGCTAACACAAATATAAATTCCGAGTCTTTTCTTCTTGAGTTGAGTAAGGTAACAGTGCATTGCTGATGTTTGAAGACCAAACAGTGAAAACAATCTCTGGCTGCTAAAGAGACCATCAGGAGCACAAGAATCCTCATTGACTTAAATTTCTCTTGAGGGAATCCTGATCTAATGGATGAGAGCTCTATTCTACAGGAAAAGATGGATAAATTGTACATTAACTGGGCCACAAAATAATGATATGTATCAGGCTTGGATTAAATGTGAATATTAATTGGGTGTAAATTTTCAGCTTTCTTCTTGACAAATGGGATGCTAGAAAAAAGTCTGTATAGCTGTGCCTTTGAGCATTGCTGTAGGTCCCTTCCTACTCAGGATATTCTGATTCCTCATTATGTGAAACAATAGTGCCTGTTTGCCTTGAGCAGCCCCTACCTCCATTTGGGTGAGGGCTGTATCTGCCACCTTGACTTCCTGCTTTTCCCTCTTCCTGTCTGCACCTTGAGCTGGAAAGTAAGGATGAAAGCAGCTCACAGTACGAAGTGGTTTGTCCCTCCCTGGTTTATGAGTGCCTGCTGGTACTTGCTGTGTTGTAGGCAACGAGGGGAGCCTGCAAAGGGAGAGCTGGGCCTTACTCCAGGAGGTGCTCTGGCAGAGCTGGCTGGACTTAGAGGTGCAAAAGGTTTTCAGTGCAAACTATGTCTTATGTGAGCCTTCTTGCTGCCTTAGAACTTGCCGTGGTAAGGGAAAGGCCAAGGTCAGGTTGGATGGGGCTTTGAGCAGCCTGGTCTAGTTGAAGGTGTCCCTGCCCATGGCATGGGATTTGGTGTTGTTTGATCTTTAAGACCTCTTCAAATCCAAACCATTCTATGATTACATGAAGGAAACAATAAAAATACTCTTTAAACATCTGATTTAGAGTCAACTAGAGTACAGGTGCCTTTCTGTAATGTATAGTTCCCACCTAGTTAGTCTTAAATTTAATTTTTAAAAAAAAATTATTTAATGATCAAAGTGAGTGCTGGCACAAAGCTGGGCTTCTGTACCAGTGCCCCTATGTTCTTGCAAATGGAGTAGCAGCTGACCCTGCAGTGATGGGGCACGAGAGCTGTGGCACAGCCATGCTGTGAGATTCAGGAAATGGAGACTATTGGATCTTGGTCCATGACAGGCTTCCAGGGCAGGTCTTATGGAATGAGTAATTACAGGAAGCAGGATATTTTGCAAGATGTCAAATTAAATGTTTTAATCGGTCCTTTTGGTCTTAAAAGAAGCCAGTCTTGTTTTCAGCACATAAAACATGGTGTTACAGCTGGCTAGTTGAAGAGGAGGGACTTCCCTTCCAAACTCATAGTGCCATCCAAAGTGTGACCCTTCTCTTTATAAGAATTATAGTCTGCTGAGGTGTGAGGAGAAAAATTCTCTGAAAGCTGAATATGCTTTTGGCATACCAGGAAGCAGGAGAACAGGCCGATTTGAAATACATGAATTTCTTGTTCATGTGAAAGATCTTATGTCAAGTAAGATTAATATGATCTTATGGTCAAATATAGTAAAATAACTCTGTGGCTGGAGTGACAGTAAACACTGAAGTCTGCAAGAGCTTGTTTTTTCACCACCACCTGGTATAGAATGATTTATAAAAGTTCGCTTCTCCTCTATTTTTGACTGTAAACAAGGACTTCATAGTTTTTTTTTTTTTTTTTTTACAAGAACCTTGGACATTTCATCAGAAATGAACATCTGAAAAGCCCAAACCAAAAAAAAAAAAAAAAAAAATTAAAATATTAAAATTACTTGTCTTGCTACAAACTTTGTTGTTCCACGTTAACATTTTTCTTTATAGAATGAAATATTTGTCATGAATCACCAAGGAAACTTTCTTGGTATGTTCAAGAAAGAGGCCGAATACATGGTGCATCGTGGGAGATATAGTTTAATCTGGGAGGCCAAGCCAAATCCAATTTTAAAATTCTCAAGAGATGGCAATATAGCATTCCAAATGAAAGCTTCTTGGGTTCTAACCTGAAAAATACTGCTCTATAGGGATGACAAACAGTTTGTCAGGTCACTGGAACATTTCATAATAGGTGTATGCTTGTAGGGAAAATGAAATTATCCCCTTTTTTCTTTCTGGATAGTAGCCTTGTGAACCCAGCCCAAGAAGGTCAGAACACGTCCCCTCTGATTCCTTCATTCATCATCTGTAAAGAACTGCAACTATGGGACAGTTGATTAGCCTGCAGGTAATCCCCAAACTAGAAGAGAATCCAACTCTATCTCTAATATATCTGTGTCAGCTTTGGTACCAGGTTTTATCAGTAAAATAAACAGACACAACTGAATTGTACATGGATTCAATTGACACTGAAAGTTCAGTTGCACATCTGAAATATTGAAATTGAGATTGCATCTTTCTTTTAAATACACACATTGGAAATGAAGTTGTAATTTGAGAAGATAACATTTTTATATAGTCATTTTTCTGGCTCTAGCTATCAGTAGCTTTAAAATTATTTTATAAATAAAGGGATGTAGTGTATTACAACATACAATGATACATTTGGGACATGTATACAAACCTTAATGAAAGTTCACGAGAATTTAACATGCAGAAGTTATTTTTAATTCACAATATCTTATCTGTTTTCAGGGTTTTTTTTGAATTATGCAATTCAATTTTGAAAAATGCAGTTTGGATGCCATGTACTAATTCTTTGCCAAATTTAATATGTTTCCATATTAAAGGCATTTTCCAGTTATATTGAGATGAAAAATATCTGAAGCCATTAAATTTTGTTATATTTTTAACTTTAAAACCTTCAAAATGCTGCCAAGAGTGTTTTTAAAAAATTTTAAGAAAATAATTTATCTCTGGGACAAAAGCTGCCACAATAAACCTATCTCTATTTTTGTTTGTTTGGTTTGGTTTTGGTTTTGATCATTTTTCCTGGCCTGAGGAGTTTATGATAATTTTGAATTAGACTGCCCATGTAACAGGGTGCTCTGATGAATGGGGGCTGGGGGCCAGAGATCCCCATTTGATTATTGGACCCTGCTGAAACAGGAGCAAGTGGTTACACAACACAGCAGCTGCTGGGCTGGACATGTGTGTCAGTGGGATGGAGGCTCCTACTGTAGGTCCTGAGAGAGGTAAATCCCTACGGAAGGACCACGGTCCTCCCTTGGGCAGAGCAACAGGTTTTGTTGCTACAGGCCTCTTGTGTTTCTACATGTCCTCTCTTTTTTTGGAAGAGGAATAAGAGTGGGTTCAGGACACACATGGTGATGGCAGTGAACATGGGTTAAGGGTGTCATGAACAAGACTGCATGGTGATGGGCATCAAGGGGAAGCAGTGAAAGCATGTGGAAAAGTAGAAGTATTGAGGACAAGAAGAGCATAAACAGGATCCAGTGGGACCTGTCCTAATGTCCTAACTGTCCTAACATTTCTCTCATCGTGAAATACGAAAGTGATGATGGAAAAACTCTTGAGTGCCTGATGAATGTGTCTCAGGCAAGCTTGCAGAGCCAGACCTGAGCTCTTTTCTTATATCTCTAAAACAAAACCCCACTAACACCCCAAACTGGCAGTGACCAACCAGGTTTGCTGCCCACTGGTGAGTTGTGCAGCAGCAGGTGATTTCTGCAGTTGCTGGTGCAACATGTGAAACAGCAGTGCCTGACTTTAGAAAGGACAAGGTTGCACGGACTGTGGAGATAATTTGTGTTGTGTTGTCTGGTCTTCAGATCATGTATCAAATGGTTGACATCAGGTCACTCTAGTTATACTGTTCCCATTTCACCCTGTTCCTCAGTTTGACCCTTGTTTAAAGAAAAGATTATTTATTTGGAAGGCTTGAGTCATACTTTTCCCTTTCTCCCACATGCTTAGCAGAGTGTATGCAATACTTGGGAGGCAACAGATGAAGACAAGAGAGAACTGGCTGTAACAAATGACTGCATCCTCTCGGCACACTTTGGCAGCACAGACCTTGGGAGATTTCTGATCGTGCCTTCCTGTGACTTGCTCAAGATGGAAGGGTGTGAAAGGGACATTGTATTCCTGGAGCAGACATGGAGAGAAAATAATAGGGAGCACACTTTCTGTCAGGAGAGGCAGTAGAGGCTCATGACAGGTCATGTTGTGCTACATAGTTGTAGATCAGAGAAGATTTTGACTCTTGTTTTGAAACAAGTACACATGTGAATGCTCTACATCAGGGAGCATTTTTTTGCATGTCCTACCTCCTTACCGAAAGGGCAGGAAGGCATATGTGCCCACCCAACAGGCAAGTTCAAGTTGTCTCCTCCTTAGTTGCTTAAAAATAGTTCAAAAGTAGATGCCTCAAATGCTGTTACTCCAGCAGGATTACTCAGTAGTGAATTTAGCTTTGGATTCTCTCCATGGCCACAGTCTTCATTTTAACTCCTCATGAAAGAACGTCACAAGGCTGCTTTTCCAACTGATTTTGGTGGGGAAAGGAAAATCTTTTGCAGAAGCTGGGACAAATGAGTAGTATTCAAGTATTTTTCACATCATGTTTCCTAAAAGAAGGCAGAGGAAGCACATAATTATTTGGAAAATAATTTGGCAGATTCTTCCCAGTGCTAGGCTGTTTAATGCATCAGCCTCTCACACTTAAACAGTTTAGGGATCACTTACTATTTTTGATTATACCTGAGATGGTTCACAGAAGTTGTTTTGACAGGGCCTAGCTTTCTGTTTCTAAACTGCCTGATATTTTTTCTAATGAAGAGATTATACCCTAGTAGAACTATTTTTCAAAATCTTAAGCCTGCAGATACTCCTAACAGGGTGTTTGCTCTCCTACCACTGCCTGTTGTGAGGAGCCCAGTATATTCAAATGGTATGTTTTACATGTTTTCAAATTGCAACCTTTTTACAAAGAAGAGGAGATGCAGAGTAGTGTGGTAGAGATTCTAGTCTTACTCAAATTAATCCCAAAATAATTGGAGTAACCATGTGTAATCAGCAAATTGTTCAATGCACTAGGTCCTACTATTTTCTCTTGAATTTACTCCAACTAGGGGAAGAGCACTGTGTGTTTTTTGGCAGTAGCTTTTCTGGAAAATGAAATAAGTGAAACTATTCTCACAGAGAAGGGGATGGGGAATGGTTTCAGGACCTCAGATTTTGTAATGCAGTTCTTTAAGAAACTGGCAGTGAATAAGTACCTATGACCGTTTAGACAACAGCAAGATATTGTAAGTTTTCTGTTATTTAAGATCTAATCTCCCACTGAAGTTGAAATGAGTTTCTCAGCCTGTGGTGTAGAGCCTTTACCAAAAAGCCTCTGTAAAAACCTTGTGTAGTCAGCAGTTGTCTGTAGTCAAGTGTCTCTTTCTTCTCCAGCCTTTTCTAGACATAAGGAGCTGGGGACATTAAGAATTCTGGCATTCTAAAGATGTTAGTTTTAGCTTCAATTAAATATGACAGAGACAACTGCAGTTGTCTACTTTATTTAAAAAAATGTTCATGAATCATTATTAAAAGCATTCTGCAATACTGTGAGTAAAAAAAGTACCAGGTTGCTTAGCTGGGTTATTATACAGTACAGAGCTTGTTTTGAAAAGATTTAGTATGTGAGCCTGCTGAATGTTTGGGCATATTCAGCAGCACAAACACACAATGCTGCTCTTTTTATTAATAGAGAGTCCACTTGACACAACCCGCACCAGTGTTACCTTTTGGACACAGATTTAGATGGCTTTGAAGCCTCCTTTCAGGGTTTCATGTCTGCTGTGTGCATAAGGTGAAGAGCCAGATTACAGGAAAAATCACTGATAGATGTCTTTCCAGGGGATCTTGGCAAGAGTCACTATTATCACTAGTACTGTTTCTGATATCACTTGCATCCATTGCCACAACCTGTCAAAACAGGTGTATTTATAGGCCTTGAGGGACTGAAACAAGAAATCAAACATTTGCATAGCATTTTCCATCAAGTTCCCAAGGACCGAGACTTAAAGGATTTTGATATGTTTCCAGGGATTACTTAGCTGTGCTGAGTATTTCTATGTTCTCTTTAGCAGTCAATGTCTCACTTCTGTACTATGTCTTAGAAAAAAATGTTCTCTCTTCTACCAACAAAATCATCAACAAAATGCTGGTTGGCTTCAGTAAAAGTCACAAAAATATTTAAAGTCACATCAGAGAAAACTGGCATGAGAGCTTGTCACCAAGAGCTTACTTAACATTGTGAATTAAATTAAATTAAGAAGTAGTGCACCAGTGTGATTCATTAGAGCTACTTTGCTTAAAAAGTATGTGCCTTGCACTGAGGTATTTTTTTCGTGCTCTGTCTTGGCAGCAGTTAAGCTCTAGGGTACTAGAGGCTGCCTACTCCTTGTAATGGCTTGGAATAGTAAATGGTGTTGAGTTCTGGAAGAGGAAGAATCCCACTAATTGTGCAATCCTCCTGGCACTAGGGTTTGGCAGGACGTCCTCACAGTGAACCTACGCTGGGTGTGCCGCCCTTTGTAGAGTGTGATGCAGCTTCATGTGCCTCAGGCTGCAAGAAATAATAATTTTCAGCAGGGTGAGGGAACTTTAGTGCATAACTTTTCAGGGCTAGCATGACAATCGTGACTTTTCAGGAGATTTATGTTTACTGTAATGCAGCATCCCACTTTTCCAAAAATTTTTAGCGGTGATGGTGGTGAGTGATAAGGAGACAGTAAAGCGAGTTGAGTTAATGAATGTAGTCCTAAGACTATAAAGGATTTCTTTAAAGGTGAAGTGCAGAGGAAAGGAATATTTTTCACTTCGTTTTAAAGAGAGAGATTAATGCAAGTTCAGGAAGGGAGTATTCAGTTGTATCGATATCTGAAGAAGGTGCCTCTTTTGGCATAATCCCAGATGGAAATAGTGGATCATGATAATGACATTTTAATTCATAGTTTGTCAGGACATTATTAAGTGGCAATTAAAGTGACTCAAGTGTTCCAACACACAGGTTGCTGAGGGCCAGCAGATGATAAGACCAAGATTAAAGAAATTGAAATGTAAATCTACATTGTCTATGAAAAGGTTGCGACAACACAAGTAACTTAATCCTGTTTGATGTTACTTCCATAAACTCCTATTCTTAAGAAAGCTGCATACACAGGTCTTTTACTTCTGTGAATAGGGAATTCTAGACTCCTTCCATTCTTTACATCAAATGATTAGCTAACAGCCTTGTTCGTATTTGCTCCAAGAGAAGAATGATCAAAAGTTTTCTGCTGGCTACAAGCCCTCCACCCTTTGGAAATGTTCTCTTGACTGTGAAAAATTTTTTTCTTGGTGTCTTTTATAAATAGGAGCAAAAATTTCTAATGAGGGAAATTCTGGTTGTACACACGGGAACTGAAAGGTGCTTTCCAGGGGGAGTGCGTACTCTTCCACAAAACCTGGGAGAAGACTGGGGAACCATGCCCAGAGGTAGTGTATTGTGCCAGCTGCAGCCTCAACTCCAAAACTATTTGATTTGGCTGGTAGTACTGAGACTTCATGTCCCTTCCCATCCACCCCCTTTTTAAACTTGCTCCCATATGTACCATCTTGTACCTTTGTCCTGAAGCTTCTTGGGTTTTCTCCTAAATGTTTTCTTACTTCCAAGCCTTTTAGTTTAATGCAACCTTGTGAAAAATGACAAAATTATTTCTTCTGGGTCATTTGCTTCTTGCAAGGATGGCAATCTTTATATCATCTGAAGGAAGAAGATTCAGCCTTTTCTTTGTTCAGTTAGCCAGCCAGCTCTTCTATTTGAACAAATCTTGAAAATTTAATTAAAATACAAAATAAATGTATATTTTTTCTCTTTTTGATGGGCCCTCACTTCTGCATCTGACCTTGTAGGCTGCAAGTAGCAAGAGAGATTGCTGGCTAAGTGAGTTTTCAATGGAAGAAAGAAAATTGATTTGCACTACGTAGCTAGCTGATGATTTTTTTCTTTTATACTATTGGAAATATCAGGGAATATTCACTGTGTCAGCAGCCTTGTGTCTAATGAGGTTGTTTGGACTGTGCTCTCTGAGCCAGAGTGAAATCTTTGAAACGTTAGTCACAATTTAACTGAAAGTGGGGGAGGTTTTTAACAGTGAGCTTTAAGTAAACTGCATCTTTTTGAATTTCCTGGGCAGCTGCCTTTCTCTCTTTGATGTACCGTGCCTGGTGATGCTGTTAATGAAATGCATAATTATGTGTTATATAATAAAACAGAGCTAACATGAAGGTGCCTAATAGATTATAATGATGTGGAGGCCTGAGAAACTAAAGACTATTGGAGGTTGTTGAAAAGTTCCTCTGGTGACAAAGATGATGTCTAAAGAGGTTTGAATAACTGTGCTGATAAATTAATTGTGGTCTCTTTGTGTGTAAATGACATTTTTCAGGATTTTGTATATAGAGAGATTATTGAAAAAAAAGAAGTACAATTTACTAGGCTGCTGATGTATGAAGTGTCAGCACTGAGTGCTTCCAGGGCCTATTAGAGCTGCTGGCTTTGCATAGACGGGTGCCCTAGGCAAAGACATTTTTGGCACAGCCTGTCTCACCCGTAGGATCAAAAGGAACAACAACAAAAAAAATCTGGCAATATGCACAGAAAGTAAATTGCATCCTAAAGAGCAGACCCTAGAATGCAGTCTTGGAATGAATATCGATAAATGAAAGACTCCACTTTATGGCTGAAGAGTTGTAGGCATTTTGTGACTGCCTCCAACTTCCCTCCTTCCTTTCTCTGCTTTTGTCACCTACATATTCTCTCTCCCTTTGTAATAATCTGTAAAACTTGTTCCTTTCTGAGAATCTTTAGGCACTGGCTTGTACACATAGCTATTTTTAAAGGAGAGGGTGTACAAGCTTCCAGCTCAGGACCACATGGGCTCCTGATTGTGCTGGGCTGTGGCTGGGCTTGCTTGGCTGCTGCTCTGGTCTCACAAGGGCCTGTTTGCTGGGAGAATTAGCATGCAGGGAGCTCCAGTATGGATTTACAGCCTGCTAGTTACTTGGCACTAATTCCCTTGGGTGGATGATTCTAGTGCCTACTAAGAGTGCTTTTGTGTGAGTTAGGCAGGCTCCTTTTTGAAGGTGAAATACACTGTTTTTCACTTCCCAAGCACCAAGGGTACCCAAATGGGCAGTTAGAGCAGAGTAGCTAATATGCTGTAAATTCACACCCAAGCTCACTGAGCATGAATTTCCTCATGCAGCTGAATCCCGAGGCTCTGCACTTTGTCTCTCTCGGCAGGGAGCAGATGGCCCTTCTCAAAACAGGGAGTACCAATAAAGCCTTATGAAGAGCACAGACAGATATGTGTGCATGGAGATTGTGCCTGTCCCTGTGCTTATATGAGATGACTTGAGTCTGTCACAGTTCTTGGGTTAACTTCTGCTTCTGTGTTTTTTGTTAAGATACCCTAAGGAGGACTCTGCTGCTGAATTGCCACTGTCCTTGTCATTAATAGATTGGGGTTTTAGCTGCAGGTTTTGATGATTTCTTCCTTCTTCTTCAGCACTAAGACAGCATACCTTTTATTATATGAATGACTGTATCCTTTGTGTGTGAATCTTTCTTTGTTGTGATTCCCTTTCCCAGAATTTGTTTGAACTCTCAATTAATGACTTTCTCTAGGTCTTTAAGTCCTTGGATGTGAAATCAAGTCAATTTTTAGATAAGTCTTTGCTTTAGGCTGGGGTTCATAAATAGGTTGATCTATAATTAGTGTTCAACTTCACTTTAAGATCACATAATGGGTTAAATTTTTGTCAAATATTTCATGAAATTTTATAAATTATTTTATCTAGTTTTCATGCTTATGCTTCAAATATATAAATTTCTAAGTCATCTGCACATTTTCTTTATGTTTTTCCTCCAGTATTGCCTATATCCAAGAAAATTTTGTATCACAGAAATTGCCTCTCCAATTTCCATCTATAGCGAGAGTTCAGAAGGACTCCAACAGCACTGCTGTGGCCAAAGTTTAAATCTACTTACATACAGAAGATATTGCTCAAAATGCTTTTAACACGTCTTTTTTAAAATGACCTCAGCCATCCTAGCCTGCCAAAGATAAACAGCATTTCTTCTCGACAGGCGTTAACCCTTGGAGGAAGTGAAGCCCAGTGCTGAACTCAGAGGCACTTGCTCTGAGCATCCAGGGTGCTGCTGCAGAGAGGAGCCACCTTCCCTCCAGATCCCAGCACTCAGGAAGGCTGCAGGGCTGGGAGAAATCAGCACAAGCCTCGCGTCAGGGTTTCTCAGTCACAGATGTAAAATGCTGGCTGAACATTTCTGACAATAAAGGAGGAGGGTCTGGGCCAGGTCAGCTTGACTGTTCCTCCTAGAGGATAGAAGGGTAGGAAGAAGGGATAAAATGGGATGAAAACCAAGAAGAGATAGCCGAAGAGCTCTGGTTCTTGCTCTTCTGAAGATATTCTGTATAGGCTAAAACAATGACTTGGAAGTATTTTTTAAAGCGTTTAAGTTTCAAGAGTTTTTCTATTTTGTTTCCAAGTGCTTTTACAGGTTTTTATAGTAGTTTTTACTGTTGGTTTTATTCCAGAAGAGTTTCCTGTAGCAAGATACTTTAAAAAAACCTTAAAAGGAATTCACAATAAAGAAGTATCCATCTGTGTGAATGAGTTGCAGCAGATATGATGAAGCAATTCTTAAAATCCCACAGTTGCTGTTTTCCTTTCAACTGACATGTTCCTGTTTTTAAATAAAACACTTGAATGCTAGGTTTAAAGAGAAATTTGAAGAATGCTGTGGTGTTATTGGAAATCTCTGGCTATGTCCAAGCAGAAAAGACAGTTGCACGACTCTGTTGTACATGGCTGACCATGCCATATGAGTCCTTTGTTGGGATATGCTGTAAATCATCCTGAATGTTATCTTTTCAAACCCAGAACAGAGACAGAAGGAGGGTCAAAGTTTAAGTCTGGATAAATTTCCTACAGCTTATCATGCAGAAGTGTGTTTATTGGCATTCTTTGAATGTAGATATTTGAAGAGCTAACATTCTCTAACTGATGAGGTCTATTAAATGGCCATGTGCTGTAATTCATTTTGTCTGAATTGGAGAAAAGTTCCTGGGCAAAAGACTCTTCGTTTTATGAGGAAAGGTTGCATATTTAGTCCTAGGGTAATTGCTAATGAATATACCTGTTTAATAGGATGCAATGGTAGGGGAAATAGTGGGATGTGAAAGGAGATGGCAATTTTTACTAGAAAGCTTTAGTAAGGTATCATAAAGAGAATATTTCTGCAGTGGTTTTCACCTTGAAAAATATTTGACTTTGAGTGTGAGACCCACTCCATTGTGGGTCTAAACAACATTAATTACATTCACAATAGTCTCTATTTTGTGCAGGAGGATTCACTCTGAATCTTCTATTCAAAGGCAGTTTTACTGGTGTGTTTAAGTTGCTTCCACCACAGGTGTTAGACATTTGCAGTAGCAGGTCAGGTGAACTTGGTCTACCTTTGTGCTTAGTTATAGTGGTTGTATGCATCCAAGGAGGTAAAAAACAATTAGCTCAAGGGTACTGAAATATTAAAACACACTACATACCTCACCACTCATCTGAATATACAGCCACTGCATAGGGAGAAAGGACAAGTATACTTAGAAGAAAGTGTTTTGGGTGATATCTCATAACTCGTGAACAAGATTTTCTATGACCAGAACTTCATACCAATTCATAGGTTTGTCACTGTGGGGACAGGAATGTCTGCACCATGCCTTGTACTGCCCAGCATTGTTCTATATGGTAACTGATGTTCTTGCTGCTTGATCTCCTGAGCTGGACTTCTGTTTGAAGATGCTTCATCCCTTTTCTGGCATCCTTCAAGACAACATTTGTACAAGGAATTTGTTCTGTCAGGAAGCAGGAGTAAGGGAAAACAGTTTTATATCTCCTGAGCTCAACAAGAAAGAAAAAATATTTGGATTTGTTTGCATATTTAAATATTTGTCACACTGCCAAGCTATTTTAAGCAATCTGGCTACTTCATCTCTACTTACTATCCTTTTCCACATCATAATTATCACAAGCCACCTGAAATATGGGAATCAGATGTGAGTTTTAATGTAGGAGTCATGCTTCAAGCTGACATGGATGGGGGGGGGAACTGTCACTGCATCAGCCAAGATTCTCTGGTGGAAGTGTTGATTGATAACCCATACCTGGGAAAGGAAGGGAACACCCTTCCCCTTTCAGTGGACTGAGTTGCTTTCTGTTCCCTTGTGAAAGAAGTAGATAGTCCTGTGCAACCATTGCCTTTGTCTCCAGGAATATAAAAAAAATGCAAAGTCCTTTGTTCCATTTTTTCCTAAGGCAGAGTTCACAAATGATACCCAGTCCTTCCCACTGATTGTTCTGGCCAAGATGGTTGGTGACTTGTTCAGCGTATCCTTGTAGGGCTCCCTCTTGAAGCTGAAATGCATTCCCTACTTGGATGTGGAACCTTTTGTTTATTACAGGAGGAAATGATGAGGTCTCTCATGTTGCTGATCTGTAATTTTTCTGTCAAGTTTTTCTCAGAGGCTGTGTATGTTCTCTGAGACCTGGAGCTTAGAGATAGAAAGGGGAAAATGGAGACCCTGATTCTGAACAAGGTCCCCATGGTGTGAAGTGCCATACAAAGAGAATGAAATACTCCCTTTCTCTACAGGCTTATGGTAGGATCTGAATTACCACTGCCACTGGACTCCTGAGAGCAGTAAGTTCTCCGTAATGCCCAGCTGGTAATTAGTGGTCCAGTTGAGAATCCAGTGGAGGTTTTCACAGACTGCTGTCACTATTTCTTGTGAGCAAAAGCTGTAGAACAGAGGAACAACAACAAAGTATGGTGGAGTGTGGTTTGACTTCTGGGTGACTGGTCTGGGCTTCCTGCATGTAGGATACCATAAGATATACACTTTCAGGTGGTGATTCCTGCCATTCAAGGACAGCAACTAAAGGAAGATGAGAAGAATTGCTTTCTGGAAGTGCTTACACTAACTAAAGACTAAATGAATAGCTTGGAAAAAAGTTGCATCCTTTATTTTTTTTAATCTGCATGGATTTAATATGTCCTGTATGTCTTTCAGTGTAAGAACCAGTATCCAAAGCTCCATCTTTTTCATGGCATTTATGCCAGGTAACAAGTACCGTTTTCTCTCCCAAGTGTAGGTGCTGGGTCTGTATTTATCCTAGGTAGTGACAATTCTGTACTGTCTTCTATAAAATAATTAGCAGAAATGCTGATTCTTTGAGATGTTCTCTAGGAATTAATTAGGTATATATCCACAGCCAAAGCTATTGGCAGGACGCTTTTCTCCCAGTATTGAGGTATACTAGAAAATCTTTTAGCTTCAAATGACCCTCTAGAAAATTAAAATGTTGGCGACTCACTCTGTCCACATTTTCTTCTAAATGTAACCATGTCTGAAAGGGTTTAACAAGCACATTGAATGCTGGGTATAATTTAACTGTATTTATCATGAGAGGAAAAATTGCCAGCAATGCAGTAGGAGGAAATAAAAACAATCTGTGACATTATGGATGACTTCTATATGTACCATGGCAGATAAAACAGAGGGGAAGAAGCCATAAAGTTTCCCATGGTATTCCAATTAGATGACAAGCCCATGGAAAGAATTATATCTGCTTTCCTGGTTCAGAGTGAGGTCCTATTCACTTGAAGGACATATATATATATACATTTATATATATATAAAATTTCATTTTTCTCCCACTCCTCTTTTTTTTTCTCTCCAAGCACATTAAAGAAAGTTTCTGGATAACCTGATCACAGACTATACCAATACTCTAAAGTAAAATACATAGCATCACAACTTGGTAAGGATTTTATAGCGAGACACTTTACAGACTGCCAAGTTTTAGCCTAAATCCTCTTAGACATAGTCTGAATAGGCTGATATAGATCTCAAATCACAGATGTAGTTGCTAAGCTGCTCTCCATCATATTTAAAAAGTCATGGCAGTCAGGTGAAGTCCTCAGTGATTAGAAAAAGGGAAACCTCATGCCCATTTTTAAGACGGATAAAAAGGCAGACCCTAGCAACTATCATTGATAGTGGGATTGTAATCTCAGCAAGGTTGTGGATGCTGAGAAGCTGAGTAGTGCTGTTCATCTGCTTGAGGGAAAGGATGACATCCATAGGGGCCTTGGTAAGCTTTAGGAGTGGGCCTCTGGGGACTTCATGAAGTTCAATAAAGTCCTGCACCTGTGCTGGGGCAATCTCTGGCACCAGTACAGACAAGGTAATGAATGGACTGAGAGAAACCCTGCAGACTTGGGGATACTGGTTGACAAAAACTCAGATATGAGCAGGAAATGTGTAATTGCAGCCCAGAAAGCCAATTGCATCCTGGACTGTGGAAAAAGAAGTGTAACCAGCAGGTTTACTCTGTTCTTGTGAGACCCCCACCTGGCACACTGCATCCAGCTCTGGAACCCTCAGCACATGGATCTCTTGGAGCAGGTCCAGAGAAGGTCCACAAAAATGATCAGACGGCTGGTACACCCTCTCCAAAGAGTTGGGGTTGTTCAGCCTGGAAAAAAGAAGGCTCTAGAGACATCTTATTGCAGCTTTTTAATACTTAAAGGGGCTTATAGGAAAGACGGACAGAGATTTTTTATCAGGGCCTGTAGTGATATGATAAGGGTCAACAGTTTAAAACTAAAAGAGAATAGGTTTATATTGGACATAAGGAAGACATTTATTGTGAGGAGAGTGCCTCATCCCTAGCAGTGTACAAGGCCAGGCTGGATGGAGCAGCCTGCTCTAGTGGAAGGTGTCCCTGCCCATGGCAGGGGTTGGAACTGGATGATCTTTAAGGGCCCTTCTAGCCCAGACCATTCTATAAGTATATGATTCTATTTCCTGGTCTCTCCAGCATACTTCTTGGATGCTCCTTTACCTTGTTATCCTCTCAAAGAAGTGAAGCTTCACTATTCAGCCACCTTGGACCTCTGGAATTTAGACTCTTCCAGCTATCCCCAGCTCTCTTATAGCTTGGGTATCCCAAACCCTGAATAGTGACTTAAGGGATTTCTGGTCTGCCTCTTAAAGTAAAAATAATTGAAACAAATTATGAGGCCTCATATGAAGTCTTTGTAAGAATTCCAAGCCCTAGATCTTATTCCTTCACCTAGCATGGGAACTACACAGATTAAGACAAGACAGCAAAAAAAATTAATCTCTTTTTAATGTTACCTTAATGTTACCTTACCTCATTGCTTCTGAGCATCCTTGAAACTTTAGCAGAAGTACTTGAGCAGAAATTCTACAGAAAGGTGTCTGGCAATGAACTTTTCTTTCCATGTGTTTTCCCTGTGGACCAAGGTTTCTCCTTCTTTTTTCTCTCTGACTGATCCTGCAGCTAGCAAGATGCTGTGGGAGCCTGCCTATTTGTTTCTTTAGTCTTTTATCTCAGTGATTACACAGTTTATGTAAGTCTCTGCTGTTTTGAAGTTCCACTTATTTGCTGTACTTTAGTAGTATTTTTATCTTCAAATGCCTGCACCCAGATGTCATTTTGCACACACCTCTGGTTGTGTCAGCTTGGTTGGGGAGGGTTTGCTGCTCTGGGAAAGCGTGGGTGACACAGTTACATTTGTGCCAGGTTCTTTGTTCAGTATTATTCTGAAATATCACAAAACGTATAAACTGTGCATTGCTGGATTCCCCAAATCAAAACAGGGACAGTGGTCAACTATGTAGGAACATGTGTTTATAAACAGGTGATAAATTATATTTGTGTATGCAGAGTGAAAGATTCAGATAACTAACAGCTTGCTTAAATGCCACATAAATTTGGATCCTTCTTCAGTGGAAACTGAAAAACCTTTGGTAAACAGCACCTGGTTGGTAGCAGAGAAGAAAAATGACAGACTCAAGAGAGCACGTGATTTTAGATACTGTCAAAGTGTGGATCTTCTCTTAGTTCTTCATCGGTGTCAAGGATGGTAAGACCTCCTGTGTTTGATCCTCTTGTTGATTCCTCTTACAGGTCTGGATAATATCCCTAGGCAGAAAATATGTTACACACTGAATGGAGAGCAAAAATGGCCCTTAAATGAACAAGGTGGGGGGCAGCATTAAGGTCCTGCTCCTTAGGAGTGTGGACTCCTAACTGCTGCAGAAGTCAGTGGGTACCTTGAGAAGCTACATTATCTACATGGTGTCTATGAAGACATCTCTGTAAATACTGTTACATACAAAACTGGTGGAAGTGAGATCTGGATCTTCAGTGGTATTTCACTGCCTAATTTGTATTTAGGCACTGTCATGTCTGGATGTTCTGCTTCCTATGGAGCAGGGAGCCTTAAGATTTGTTTTCTTAATGCTCATTATATTTTTGGAACCTCATTGATCACCCTGCCTGTTTTATTCTCTGCTCTGGGTGATAAGGCTCCAAACACAGCTGTCTCTAGTATAGGGCTGCTACAGTGCACTATGATTTCCAACTACATTGCACACCACTGTAAACACCCCCCCTTATAAAATCTGGTTCACTGGAACACTCAAAGCTGCTGGTTGCCAGGGAATGTTCCTTAATGAGGGTAAGGAGTACTTGAACACATCTATGACTTGGCAACCCTTCTTGCTTTTTATAAGCTACTATACACTTCAGAGAGAAAATATCTTAGAGGCTACTTTTTAATGGGACAAGTTTACTTAAAAGCTGAGTGGAGTTGGTGCCAGTAGTTCTGTTTTGTTCTAGCTTAATATTAGCCTTGTCAAAGTTCTTATAGAGTCTCCTGGGTGTTTCTGTATTGCATACCATATAAAGATGGTTTTGGGAGCCAAGAATTTTGGCTGGAATATATATTATAGTGGTCTCATTATATTTTTCTAAAGCGTATCAGAGGTGGCCCTATATTAAAGATCCATGGAGCAAGGCTGATTTTTTTTTCTTTCTCCCTTCTAGTTTTGCCTTAGCCCACACTGCAGTCATTGGATCCAGAATGTGAGCCAATGCAAGTTTGAGGCTTATTTGGGATCCAAGGTCTTGGTTTGGCCTGTAATAAAATTTGGGTAATTAGTGATTTTTTTTAGATGATACCTTGGATTTTGAAAATCATCAGACTTTTGGGAGGGTGCTTTTGGTTTGGGCCTGAATGAGCAACTACTACATGAAAAGATTCTTTTCTCATCTTGCTGACACAAGCATTCGCTCAAAGACAGCTCGCCAACATGGTGCAACACGTGGTGCATCTTGTCTTGCCTCTTTGAGAAGCTGCATGTTTCATGACTGCTTGGTGCTTTCTTACTGACAGACATCATATTAGGTGGTGGACTTGGCAAAGGTTTTGCATCAGAGGGCATCCAGCCCATCTTTTGTAGAGTGTTTGTGGGGGAAGCTGGATCCTTCTCTGGCTGCACAAAGGAAAAAGGGAGCTGCTGTAACAAGGCCATGCTTTGTTTCGGAAGAATCCTGGCTACCACAGAAAAGAAGGTGTTGAGATGTGGGTGAGACTTGTTAAAATTACATTTGGGCTTTAAGCCTATGTCAGGTTTAAGAAAGCATGGCAAAGAACCATTTTTATTCCCTTTTTTTTTTGCCTATTCTCCTGCCCTGGGTTTTGAGTTTGGTGTGATGCCATTACCTGAGAAGCAGCTATATGAGCCATAACCATGAACCCCTGACAAAAGTACTGTGGCAGAACCACGTGCTGCTTTATGTGCATGGAAGGGCATCAGCTCAGCCTTGCCTTGGTTTCAGTGTGGTGCTGTTGGTGGTGCCCATGTGGGATGGGTAAAAGAGTACATTTCTCCCTCCTGCCCCTACAGCAGCACTCTGTGGGGCAGTTCAGGGTGTCTCCCTTCATGATCCTCTTAACATGGCCAGGGGATAATGCCAGCTTGCTTCACTGTACACCAGGTTTCAGACTGCGCTTGCAACCAGGTTATCCAGAACTGCTCCTAAAAGCAGCAAAACAAAGTGAAGGGTTGGTGCACATGAATCTGTGTGAAGAAGCTTAATCTGAACATGAATGGAAGGCAAACTTCCAGCTGGGCAGAGTAACTGCTGTATATTAACCCAAATGTTTATGTTATGGAGGCATGCTTTTCTGACAGGTGGTGGTAAACAAGGCTACTTAGCTCTGTAGTTTTCACCAGACCTGACTTTCTCTCTTTATAGTAGTTTTGGAAAAAAACCCCCAAAACTCAGTAAAAATGAATGAGCTACAAAGATGAACTGATGGGCCTTTTCTGCTTTAATCTTCAGAGAACAGAGACACTGTTTTCTACTGTTAAATTTCACTCCAAATTTCAGATTTTTCATGAAGTGATTTCAGTGTCCAAATCGATTAGTAAAAAAAGTCACATGCAAACTGTTTAATTGTGTTATTGTGAATATTCAAAGGAGACAGAGAGAGGAAGGCTATATGGAGGGAAGCAGGAGGAGTTCTGGTTTTGGGCCTGCCCCATTTTCTCACATTGCTTTGGCCAAACCAATTCATTTTTCAATATTCTCAGTTACAGAGGGGAAAACAATGCCTCCATGTCTCATGTGGCTTTCAGTGTCTGTTGTTTTTGCCAAGTATTGTCAATTTCTTAAACAAAAGGCCTTATGTAAAGATGAAATTTCTTGTGAACTCTAGAAGATGATTTTTTACCTGCTCTCATTTTGACTATTTAATGAAGCTACTACCTAAAAGTACTACATGAATCAAAATTATTTTATTTATTTAGATTGGTGAAACCATAAAAAAGAAGCCCAAGATTCCAGTTGCATTACTGTTTATTTTTAAAGCAGACTCTGAAGCAATGAAACAAATTGCCTTTCCCATGCTAAATACCAACAGATGTAACCCTTCCTCCAATCTAAGATAAACCTTTCCCAATCTTAGCCATTCCCTTTCCTAAAATGTCCAGGGTGAGAGCTGGCACTGTGCTCTCCAGGTTGGGAACTGCAGGTTTCCACAGAGCAGTGGGTGAGGAGCAAGTGTGGAGCTGGCTGAGATCAGAGATTGGAAGGGCTGGAGGCTGTGTTACAGCACATGGCTGATCTACTGCCCTTGGGAGTGTACTGGTAGTTACTGCAGTCCTCATAAGCAAGGATATACAATAGAAGTTACAAATACAGGGATAGTGAAGATGGGCCAACAATCTGTCGGATTGAAATCCTTGAAGGACCTCGTAAATACTTTAATGTTTACACAGGGCCTGTATATTTTCACAATTACCTTTCCATGAGCCCAAAATGTTTTACACTGGAATGTTTTCAGGGTTTAAGAAGTTATATTTTCTGATATGTCTGAAAACAGCAGACTCAGCTTCTACTGGCCCATTTTTTCTCATGAGTAATTAAAGTTGGATTCCTTTTTGCCCCCAAATATGCAGAATGTAAATGGTAAGTTCTACCAAAGTTATGTATTGATTATGATCGTGGTGTGGAAAGAAGAAAATGGTTTGAATTTACAAGGGAATGTTGTACCATAAATTGGCAAAAAGGTGCCTCTACTGTATTTGCCTCTATTATAATTAAAAAGTGATAAGAAAAATGATTTTTCTGTAGAGACATTTTTGAGAGAAACAAACAACTTTGAAAGGTTTGAGGCAGTTCTTTAAAACCCTAGGGTGAAAGTTTGGAGGCATGAAGACATTGATCAAGTATAGTGAATTTTGAAGCAGCTGATGTATTCCTCTGGTTTCTGTCACAAGGCGCTTCTCTTTTCTGTTCAAAACAAGGTTCCTGCTAGAGTGTGAATGGGACTGTCATGAAACTGGCACACCTGCTGCATGTATTAGACATGCAGTGACAATGGATTGGTTCTTAATATGAGGCTCTGGCTCTTGCTGTGAGGTCCATTGTGAATGGGCTGTAGGGTTCATAGTGAGTGTAACACAGATCCCTTTTGGCTCATGGACAAGATTTTCTGCCTGATGTTGAAGGAAGGATAACAAATCCACAGTGACTTTTGCTGGTGTTTTCTGTTTCTGGGGAGTCCTGAGAAACCAAAAGAAGTGACTTCTGCACACTTTCTGCAGAAGGAAAGGCGCTGAAGCAGCATCTGGAACTAATAACCTGTGTTTCACAGCTCACTGGTGGGCAGCAAGGGAGCCGCTCCGGCTCCAACAGGCCCTTATGTAAAACCTGCACACAGAGATTTTCAGCTGTGGGAAACTTGAAACGGCTTCTGCTGGCCCAGCCAGGAGGAGACTGCCTGACTCCCTTTTGGTTCACCTGGGACAACTGGCTCCCTGCAAGAGCATCGCCGCAGCCTTCAGATGTGGTAGCACGCAGGTGGAGCATGCACATACACAGGAAAATCACATCCAGCCATCAAATGGGGTATTCCACTAATTGGAAAGTCTGTCCTGGTGTCTGGCCACCATTTGGCAAATGCTGACAGTTTCCACTTAAAGCCAGCCAACCTCACCAGCAAGCCAGCTGTGCGGCTGATCTCATGAAGATGTCATTGAACAACCGCTTGAACTCCTTCAAGAAACGGTGGGTCTGATTCAGGCAGGCTGGAATCCCCTGGGGGTCTTTGCTGGATGTGGGAATACAGACATCCATTGACGTAATAGTTCCACCTCAGCGTTCCTGAGTTGCATGTAAGGATATCATCTTCATTCTGGCACTGGGGACTCCTTCCAAGTTATTTCACCTTAAGCTGAAATAGAGTCTCTTTGCTGTTCACATATATGTCACTTTTTCTGCTCCTATGAGCGTTGCTACATCCTCATAAATATTGGTAGCTTGTCATCATGGTTTCCATGAAGAAAAGGGTTATTTATTAAAAAAAAAAAAACAGATGGCACAAAAGACTTCAATGAATTTCAGCATGTTTGAGAAATGGAGTACTCTTTTTAGAAATATCAGTTTTGTGAAGGTGTTAAATTCTCTTTCACACAATTGCAAGGGAGCTTTTTATTCAGTGCACTGTGTGTACACAGAGTGACAGCAGAAATAAGGCAAAAAAAAAGAAAAAGACACAGAGTGGAGCAGTGTTATGAAAACCCATAAAGAGATGAGCATAGTTTTGCTAGCTGCTGCCATTCAATACATGGAGTTCTGACAATAGGTGAATGGGACACGAAAGCCATGTCAGACAGAATAAGCCTGAGGAAGCTGAATCCAGGTGTTGGGGAGAAAGAAGGAAGGAGAAAGAGAAAGCAAGTCACACACACAAAAAATCTGTTCCCAGAATTGTGGGTGCATATATTGACCACATATCACCATAAATACACTTTCAGATGCAGAGAGACAGCAACTTATTTTCTGGAAGAGCAGAAAGTAATACCAGCTTCCAGAGTATTATTTTTAATACATTCTGCACTTGTAGTGGAGGGTCCTTGCAGTAAGTCATAACTGAGGAAACAATGTGTGCTGACCGTGAATGGTATGTAGAAAGCAAGGGAGTTAGTTAAAGGAATCTTACTTAAAATGATGAAAATTTGTAGAAATTTGTAGCTCAAAGTATTTCTATGAAACATTAATTATGGTTCCTAATTTGAAAGAGATATAAGAGATATATATTTTTCTTAGAAAATGGAATACTGAAGATTGAGGGGTTAAATTCCTTTTCCAAAGAAGATGATTACAGCTGGAAGGAGAAGTGCATTTGCTGGAAATTCGGGTTAAAAATGTGAAAACCCTCTATTTATTGGACTGGGAACAGGGTGTAATCTGTATCTCTAGGTAACTAATGTTGTGTTTTAATAACCTGACTATACTTTTCCATTACAAAGTGTCTGATTCTCGGAGGGACTGAGAAATTTGAAATATTTGAAATTTTTTTTCCTCATCTGTGTTACTTTAGTTTACTTGTTTTGTAATCTATTAGACCTAAATCTCAATACCCATTTTGACTAAAACATCAGCTGGTAATTTGTACCTGATTATTAAAACATGTACAGCTGTCACTGTTCATTCCCAAACATTTTAAAGCCAACATTTTTAATATACTAGTTGGTGCTTTCTTGGGCCAGGGAGAGTGGAAAAACTAAGGTGGTTGGTGCGGTACATGAGGGTGGAGGCCCTGAATGAAGCTTTTATAAAAACTGTCTCATAGGAGATTTCTTCTCTTCTTTCCAGTTTGGATAAGGTTTTTTTGGCATAGAAGAATGCATTTTTGCAAGAAACTTATCATGTCTTTGCATTCAAACTGCAAAAGCCAGCTTAGTACTTTCTGAATTTCCCTTGAAAATTGCTCTGCAATGCTCCATCCAGAGAAGATGCATTTCCCTGTTTGTTTGGTTAGAAGCAAGACCACAAAGCATTTATTTTAGTGCTCAATTTACTCGCTTCTCTCACTTCTCTCTTCTTCATTCCTATGGAAGTTTGTTTGAAATATTTCTTTGAATTTATATAGCTTGTACTGGTGTCATTTTGAGAAATTACTTTCTTTGCCTCTGGTTGGTTATAATGCCAGGGCAGATGAATTAAACACAAGCTTAAGTCTTTTGTTTTTAGAGAAGATTAGTACAGGCTTAGACAATAACATGGAAGATACAAAGATAGCTGAATCATTGCCACTCTTAATACAGTAATAATCAGTATTGTGCTCCAGGGTTAGCCCTTTAGACATCGAGATAGCTAATCTGACATTGGATCCTTCTAGCTGTGTACACTTATGCACATTCATATGCTCTCTCTTGAGCTGGCTCTGCATTACTTGCAGAGATCCTTCTCTCCTCACCATTCAGCTGAGCAGCCTTGGCAGGAGGGTGTTTTCTTCTGCCCCCTGTGAGCCTGGGTGCTGCATCATCCCCTGTGTCTTGGAGATCCCAGGTGAAGGCTCATAGTCCCCACACCTGAGGTGAGAACCCATTTTTTGGATTCTCTGATGTTTGTATCAAAACTGGGCTTTTACAGTTCATGTCTGCTGGATGCCACTCTTCAATGGCCATGGTGCAGCATCTTGTGTTGGACTTGCAGAGCTGGTGAGACCAGATGTGTGCCTGAGAGCTGCTTGTTGGAAATGAGACATTTCCACACCTGCTACTAATCATGTTAAGAAACACCACCTGGACAGAAATACCAACTGAGTTTTAGATGCCTTCAGGTTTGGGTGGAAGCAGAGAGCAGGCACTGTCAATAGCTCTGAATATTTAGATGCCTGTACTCCCCTAAATATTGACATGGTTAATGAAGGCTGCTAATTACAATTTGTAATTTGTTTTTGGACTTGTAGTGTGAAAACTTAGTCAAGAACTATGACTTCTATGTTTTTACCTGTGGTTTTGGGTGTGGTGAGTTGAGGCTGTAGTGGTTAAGTTACTGTTTCTATAGTTCAGTGTGGATACACTTCCACAATGGAAGTGTTTATCCTGTTTATCCCAAGGTCACATGCACACCCAAATTCCTTTATTGTAGCTAAATTTATTAATTTATTGGTAGATAAATGCCTTTGCGTAAATGGCTGCATCTATACAGAGTGGGTAGAAGCTGCTTTTCTTCTAACTTAGTAGTATTTTATACTGATGGTGCTGGTGGGAAAAACTTCATAAGAATGAAGGAAAAAAAAGTGAAGGAACAGAAAAGTAAACTCTCGGAAGAAAATCTCCAAACATTCAACATTTCCCCCATCTTTCCCACCCCTCGCCCTCCTTGCCCCAGTCAATCTCTTTTCCAAACAGACCTTTCCACAAAGACCTTTTTATCTCTGACCTTTGTTTCTTTTTTGTTCTGCAATTTTTCAAGCATTAGAGAGAGACAATTTACCAGCAGATTATGAGAACCTCTGAAAATACATTTTTCTTTAGTGTACAGTAGTTGCTAAACATATATCTTTCAAATCCTCTCTGAGAAACAAGTGACAGGGAGACATTCAGCTAATCCAAACAACACATTTCACAGTAAGTTCTTCCAAAAGGCCTTTAGTCTGAATAGCTAAATGTTCCCTCATTTAAGGATATTGAGGCAGTCAGGATCAGGGGATGCTGGGAAGCTTGTTGTCTTACAGTCAATGTAAATATTTGTAGAAATTCTGAAGGGAATCTGAACCCTGCAAAACTTCTGATTCCTGAATTAACCATAAGGATTTCTCACTTAGTTTAGTGTTCAACTGAAATAGAGACAGCAAGGAGTCATAGGCCTGGTCTGTCATGCAAAGTTCCACTGAAGAGTGATTTTCAATAGAACTAATAAAACAAAAGCACATCAGTAGCATGCATGCACTTACATCAAAGCACACAGAGATTTTATAGGTTTAATTTACCTTTAAATCAGCTTAAATGTGTCTATTTCATGGGCGAGCACTGAGTGGAGCAAATCAATTTTAAATTTAATTAAAGTGGTGTTATTTTCCAACATAAAGAGGTCTTACAAACCTTTCTGTTTCCCTTTATTGATCTCAATGGTATTCTATGAACATGCTAAAAAACCCATTTTAAAAAAATAAAACTTACTAGCAAAACTACTGAATTCAGCCATCTGTACATGATTAACATTTTGCATATGTACTATTCTGTTACACAGTGAGATCCATATTGGCATGTAATTTTTGGATAAGCTTCTTCATAGTTTGTTTTCACTAAACGTCTTGTTGAAAAGAAAATTGGTGGACCTGTGACAAGTATGTAGAAATCTTTTTAATGACTTCTAAGGCAAGGAAAAAAATCATTTACATTTAAATGTAAGCAATTTCCTGCGATGTTGTGAGTTTGTTCACAATGGGGTAACCTTAAATGTGATAGATAGTAAGAAAGCTAATATAAATAAATAAACTGTATTTAGAATGTAGTACAGCTATAGGTCATCATAGCAGTGTGGCTTGTTCAATACTAGAATGAATACTCCATTTTTCCAGCAAAATGAAATGTATGAAAAAAAAAGAACTTTCTAGTTTCAGGAAATGCATAGTGGAGACTAAAACAGAATAACTCTAATACTTGCAAGTGTTCATAACACAGGTAAGTAATTTTAACATCCTCCAGCTTGAGATGTTCCCCTTAGCTAATGGGCCCGTCCTCTTAATTGCTCAAACTTCTGTGACCATACACAGACAAAAAAACACCACAAGCATTAAGCAACCCCCAAAACATCCTCCTGAGAACTATTTATACAAGATGCAGTGGTCAGTCAGGGCAGTAAAACAGTGGTTTACAAGAAGCCCAAATAAAACCTAGGGCCGTCCTGAGCAGGATGGCCTGTGGCGAGTCAATGGGTAAACATTCTCAGTGCAGAAAGAAAAAAAAAAGGGGAGAAACAGCCTAAAACAGATGAAGGCAAGTCTGTGACTAAATCCAAGCAAGCAGCGTTGCCTGTGTTCTCATGCACCTTATATCATTATCATATGTTTGAATTAGGATTATGCTTCTCTCCCACCCACCTTTAAGTCCTTTTCATCATTTGAAACTTATATAAAATATGGAATGAATCTATTTGAAGAAAAGTTCTCTTGTACTGCAGGTTGTCTAAGGAAACCTCCACGTTATGATTACATCTGTTATGGTTAGATCCTTAACAATTTATTTCAGTGGGAAAACTTCCATTGGATTTAATAGCAACAGGGTCTGAACTACATTTTCATGAATCATTTCAAGACAGATTGCCATTCAGAGATATTGGCTTCCTACCAAATGACTTTTTTAGTTAGATCATAAGGCAGATTGTCTTTGTTCCATATTATATCCAGTCCCATGGATGTGGTCTTGAAAGCAACCTGAAACTTGGATATCATAACTTTGGTGAAATAGCCTTAAAACTTTAACACATTATGCTACTATAGTGAATTATGTTTTGGGAGAAAATGTTCTCACATGTCCTATAAAAGAAAAATTTACACTGGATCTATTTCTGTAGAGAGGCTGCAGCTCTGTGTCTCTCTTTGAGGTAAATTTATTAAAGTAAGACAGACCTACTTGATAAAATCCAAATGTAAGCACCCTACATTATTCCATAAAAAGGCATTTTCAGCATGGTCAATGAAATGTCCTTGCTTGAAATTGTATTTCGAAACCAAGGCCTTTGTTGCATCAACACAAGCTTGCAGCAGCAGTGGCACTCACCAGCTGAGCAAAGTGTCCTTTGGGAGACACTTGGGAAAGCTCGTGCTTGTGAAGGTTAGCAAGGTTTTTGACACTGTTTTGCACCATATTCTTGCATCCCATGTGTTCAGTCTAGAGGCTGAACAACCAGATGGTAAAATACCTGGTGGGGTGGTGTGCCTTAGAGGGTGCTGACTGATGGATTGTGTGCTGCCTGGAGGCCTAACGAGGGGAGCACTGCAGGGTCTGTCACCAGAACTGGCTTGCTTAACTTTTCCATAAATGACTTGGAGGGGACAGTGGAGAATGCTTTCAACAGAATTGCAGATGTTGACAAACTAGAATGGTCAGGGCTGGACCACTCATGCTGTGAGGCTGCACAAATGGGGCTTGTTCATCATAGAGATGAGGTGGCTTTGGAGAACCCTAGCAGTGTGTGTCCTCCTCCTCACCCCCATGACTGCTGGAGATCATTGAGGACACGGTCTCCACAACGGGGCATGATGGACAAGGAAAAATGGCACAAGCTGAAATGAGATGTTCATACTAGGTATGAGGAAATATCTTCCCACCATGAGGACAGTGAGGTAGTGGCACCAGCTGCCCAGGGCAGGTGCACAGCCTTCATCCTTTGGAAGTCTTTAAGACCTGACAGAAGAAATGCCCAAGCACATTGTTTGAGCTCATGATTGAGTCCAGCTTCAGCAGGAAGACCTACTGAAGATCCCTTCTGACTTGAACAATCCTTGATTCTTATGATCCTATAGGTGCAACTACAGTTTAGCTTGGTGCTTACCTGAGAAGCAATATATTATAAAATCTTTCTTCAGCAAATTCTTTTCAAAGATGCCTTGGCATTGTAACAGTCTTTCATAAAACAACTCTTTTGCCTGCTTTTTTCCTACACTCCCAAAGCAAAGTTGTTCTTTACACTGACAGACAGAAGACTTTATGAAAGAAATGTCACTGATGATGAGCAGTGAATCAGCACAGTCCTTAGTGTGTTCTTATGTCTGCAAAAGCTCACTGATGATAATGCAAGGTGTATAGTGGATGTAGGCAACACACTTCATAATCTCAGACAAAACCAAGATCACAGAAGCATATATTGAGGTGTCCCACACATTTTTATAAGTGGCTGATTTGACAAAACATAAGGATATTTCATAAGTTTCTGCAACAATTTAGAATATTTGCTTTCCGTGCAATGGAGAAAAACAATGTGAAGACTGACAATCTACACTCTGCTAAGAAATACACTCCAGAAATTGCTGGAATGAAATAGTGTTTCACATTACTATTATTTAAAAACCATTTGGGGTTTGTACACAGTTCACATGATTCAGGAAGTAGCTATTATCATTAATCATGTTTTCACACGGTGCTCACTGTGCTAGGTCTACCATATTTCTAGACAAAGCTTAAGGCAGGCAAATACAGATTTTTATCTGGCCTATGGAAATGGAAAAGAGGCAGAGGATGAGCAGGAATTGACTCACTTAGGAACAATATAATTCCTTTGGTGGTGTGTTTTAGACAACAAGCAGCCACAGTGGCACAGTTCTGACAGCAGCTTGTCAGCATCTATGGTTCCCTTTGAGTTTCACCACTTGTACTTCATTAATTGGTAGCACTCAGTGAGGTTAAGAATGAAAAAATCCATCTCTTGTGGATTTCAAAATTTTCTTTTCAGTAGTTGACACTAAATTCTGCACCCAGCCACTTTGATTTGCAAGGTAAATTACTGCTCATTTTAACTTAAACATAATTCAGGGAGCTTAATTTTTTCCATAAATTGGTGATCCTGGTCCTTTGAAATGTGGCTTTGTAGCAAGATGATGTTCCAAATTTTCATTGCCTGTAGTCTGTTTCATATAATTGGGGATGGGTATGACGTGTTTTGATGCACATAAAATTATTCTGTTTTGGGATTCATTTAAGTCCTTCTCAGTTTAGAGGAAGAAATTTGTCTCAGCTTTGTAGGTGCCATGTATGAAGTGCATTGTCTTCTCAGCTCATTTACTCTTAGGCAGGTGCTCATATAACAAACCATCAGAATAATTGGCTTGGAAAAATGACCTTGTGTCTGTCAGGAGGGAGGACAATAATTAATAACATATGGAAAGAGTTACTTTTCCCACAGGGATGAAAGGTACCATGGTAAAACAGGATGTGGGCAAATGTATGTTCCAGTTGTCTCTGTCTGTGGTTTGTGTCAGCTTCTGACTGACCAGGAGGTTCTGGCTTATGGTGTGTCCAGAATAATTGATGGGGTTTTTTTTGAAAACAGAAACTATAAAATAAGGTTATAACTAGAGCAGTTCATTGATTTCAGTTGTAAGTTTCTGGCTTACATTTTGCAGAAAGTATTGTTATTTTTCATTTCATCCCACTGTCGAAAATAGTGGGTACACGCTTCTCAATTTTGTGTGTTCATATTTCCTGAAACTTTGCCTAGAACCTGAAAATTGTTAGAAAATACTGGAAGAATCAATGTATGATTTGTGAGCTATCTTTGAAAGGACAATTTTTCTAGCTGCTACCGCTGCAAAAAAACCCAACCCTATTGCAATGATATGTGTAAGCATAAATTTCTCCAAAGTGCTCAACTTTAATCTATTTGATATCATCCAGAATTCCTGAGGATTTCAGCTCAGATTAAAAACCTTTTTTTAACATGAAAAGTCATGAAAATTGATAAATGGACCTTACGACATCCAGCCTAGGATGACCAAATCATGCATATGGTAGAGTTTATCACGTATCTGCACACAAGCAAGGCAATGCTTGATAAGCACATTTATTGGGTAATTACATTCTTTTTTTTTTTTTGCATTTGCAAATAAAGAAGATTGATTTCCATCTTGAAGTAATTTACTAACACATTATAAACTCGTCAAACGCTAACGTGGTGCAGTATGCCATTTCCTGTTTACTAAGTAATCCTTTGGCTGTCTGCTTTGTGTCTTTGAGGTTGAACCTGGAATTGTTCTCTGCCAGGGACGTCATGGACCCTGGCGTCAGAGCGCTCCACCTGAAGGAAAACATTGCCTCCTTGGCTTGACTTCTTGCAAATACAAGCCATGGCCAATTCCTAGCAGTTTGCAGGCCCAAGCCAGAACATGCAGAGGTGTTCCAGAGAACTATTAAAAGGTTAAAATGCTATCAAATTGATGTCATGCAATGCTTCTGGCTATTTATCAGATTTTTTTTTCTTTAAGCATCTGTTTGTGAAGATTATTTGGGATATATACGAAATTTGTTCTTACTTTATTTTGCATGAAAAGCAGGTGCCCTTTAAAGAAAGGACGCAGGTTCTTTCTAGCACAAGGTCATCTCTTGTATCAGGAGTTTATGGAAACAGCAACTATGAAATGATCTTATGGGAACAGCAGAAAAAGGGAAAAATGCCCTTCGGAGCCTCAAAGGTTCACTGAAACAGTAATTTAAAAGGATTTGAATCCAGTTACTCATGACATTTCCCATGCCAATTCAAAGCTGGCCCGCTCTTTCTTCACTTTTTTTTTTTTTTTTTCCATTTTATTAGTGTATGCTTTTACAGGAAATGAGTTAACATAAATCATATTGCAGACAAGATAAGCAACAAAGTCACTGGAAGTAACATGCTAGGGTAAACAAGAATCAGACTAAAGGAATCTTTGCCATATGGGGCACTCTCAAAAGGCATATAAAATCTCCTGATAAATGAAGAATTTATGGTACTGTATTTCATATGACAGCAAGAGTGAATTCATTCTTTTAGGAGGGGATATTAAGACTGTCCTTTGAGTGGTGGGTCATAAGTGGGAGAGGCAGTGACTTAATTTCCACCTTGAGTATCCTAGACAAAAGGAGAAGATGTATATGTACCTCCTACTGCATTTGAGTTCACACAGCAAAGCCCTATGAATTCTGCTTCCAACAGCAATAAAACTGGACACATGTAATAAAAACACATGGCCAGTTTTGTTTTGTAATATTATAATTTTTCATAATTTTCGTGGTTTCTTTTGTCCTGAATGGCTGCAATATTCTACATCCTTTCTTGTACAGAATTCATTTTCTATCCGCTTTTGTTTTGTTGCCTTGAGTGCATGGCACTTGGAGCTACCTGTGAGCAAACAAGCATAAAAGTGTTTTCTTCTGTCAATGTGGACAGTGGAAAAAACTATCTGTGTCTCTTTGGTGGAGATTGGATTAGGACTTGCCCACTTGCCTACTTCATAACAAATTTTCAAGGATGAACTACCAGCAGCTGAGTGAATATTTAAAAAAAACTGTGAACTTGCTTCAGTGACAAATGAAACAGTTTGTATAAACCTTTTATGGAGACAAATATCTGCTTGCAATGAGAATTGTACAGTGGGAATTGTTTGGTTTTCAGTGGCCTGCAGGAGTAATGACATCAATAAGTGCAGCATTATATACTTGTGTATGATACATATACTTGTTTCCTCACAGAGATGTTATCATAAACATAATTAATACAAAATATGCTTAGGCCCTAAACCCTAAATTTCTGAGTGATAATCTGCAGTGTGCACCAGTTTGAAGATACAATAGAGCATAAACTAGTGAGCTTTTTTAGTTCTCACCAATTCACAGCAATAAAACTAGAAAGCACACTAGCAAGAGCTACAGCCAAAGTTCCTTTAAAATGCTCTTTACAGGCCCAGGCTGCTGAGGAATACGCAGAGTTCATGTAAATACTGTCGTGCTTTGTAATGCAGAGCAAATTGGTGTTTGGAAGCAAAAAGGGGGAAAGGAAGGTTGATACTAGGACACTCCAAAGAGAGGTGCCTGTAGAGAAAAGCTGATGTTCCCTGAAAATTCTGGTAGGCTTGTAGTTTTTTCAATCCTCAGAGCTCTTTCATGATACATTGTGCTGGTGCCTTTTTAAAGGGATGAAGGAAGAAGTTTGTTTCCCTGTCACTTTCAGCATAAACAAGCTGTTGTTAGACTGTTTTGAACAAAACCAAGATAACATCATGAATGGCTGACAAAGAAGAATCAAATAGCTTTTTTTGTCTAGTTGGTACCTCACTCCAGTGAAACACATGCAGAGAGGTTGTCTGGGAGCAAGAATTGTGTTCTGGGGTGCTCTGACCACACCCCTTCCTGCCCCAGTGTTTGTCTAGTGGCTTGAGGACTTTCATGATGAATTCTGAGTCCCTTGTCCCCAGCAGGGAACACAGGTGACTTTCTGCTGTTCTCACCAACACTGGGAAGGGAATGCTCAGCAGTCATCCTCTGAAACAAATCTCCAGTAATCTGATGTGTCATGGAATTCATGTATTCATGACCAGAAGCAGTTAGGGTTTAGGTTTTCCATCTTACTCATAAAATTACAGCTCTTGCAGCATGTAACTCTTAAGACCAAGATGACAAGTGCTGTGAATTCCTTAAAGGAGAAGGATGCTGTTCAACCTCTTACCCTGAGATTCAAGGAAATCCCATATGGATGTCACATGACCACAGTAAAATAATGAATAGTAATTTCCCCATACCTATACGAATACCTATATTTCCCCATACCTATATGAATAATGTTAGAGTGGAGGATATGTGGCTTGCCTGATGTATTTAAAAAGGTGGCTTGGGGAAGATGTAAAAAATAATTGCCATGATGTTTTTGTTGAGAGTTGCCTTGGATGTAATTATTGATTCTCAAATATGGTTATTGTGTTTTTTCCTCTCTGGAACAAAAATATTGTTATTAGGTTAAAAAGAATGGAGTAACAAGCTAATGAAGGGAAAGAAACAATCTGCTAAGCTTGCATGAAGGCAGTGGCAGCTCATAATTTTTTAATAATGTTTCTCATTTATATATTTCTTGTACCATTTTTTTCTCATGAAATAAGCATGGACAAAACACTGTAAATTTGGTCCAAATGTAGAAGTTTTTCAGTACCTGGCCACACTTGGAAACTGAAGCAATGAGAGTTGCTGTACATGGATGAAGTGCTGTTATGTTTCATAACACATATGAATGATTATGACCCTTTGAAGAGAGAAGGTCAATACCAGTTCTTACAAAAGCAAAGACAGTGCCCAAGCAGTGTTGGCTGGAATTTGAATGGGCCTACAAATGCACCTTAGTGTTGGTCTGTAGTGAACTCATAGATACTCCAGTTTTAGTAAAGAAAAACACAGATGTGCCCCCTACCTCTCCCCAAGATCTTCCAGAACTGCCTAGCAGGGCTAGATTTTTCTCCTACTCTTTGTGATCTGGATGGTTACCCACTGCGGATCCAAGATGAGATCACCAAACAGGTTTTTCCATGGGTGACCTAAATCTGAAGCTGTTATCTTCCCCAGCTCAGCAAGCAGTAGAAAATAAAAACAAAAGCAACTACTAAAGAAAACTTCTTGGCTTTAAAATTGTTAAAGAGGAAGCAATCTGTAGCTGAGAAGCAAGTTTCCAAAACAAAGATCTCCTTAGAGTAATACATTTGACACTTTGCCACAGTCAGAGCTGTGTGCATGCCTGGGAAACCCTTGCAGAGTTCAGTTTGAGTAACGTGTAGCTGGTGGACTTGATTCATTGATGGGAATGATCGACTTACTGTGTGTAGTGCAGAGGGTTGAGGGACTGGTTGGCCCCCTTCATTTCTCCCACAGTAGTGATGATACTTGCACATCAGAATAAAACAGGCTATTCTTTTGCACTGCAGCTGAAATGCCTCCCCTGTTGGCCCCCAGTGACTGCAGCTGAGCTGAGCTGTTATGAATGTGCTAGCCCTGAGTCCGCTGAGAGCTATAAATGTCATGCCCTCAATGACATGCCCTCCTCGCTAGGTGGAATTCATTCTTCAGAGTGACCTGAGGATAGGACCACTGCCTTCCTTCCCAGGCTGTTTCTGCCAGAGAAACAGCATGAGGCTGTAAATTCATATTGAGGAGTTGTTGGGAGGTCCCTTGGCTCTCTTTTGTCTTGGCTGCTCTAGACTATGGCTCCAGATCCTCCTCCAGTGGGAAAAGATAGAGTTATGCTTCTGCCTAATTTCTGTGAGACCAAATGTGAAAAAAGAGCCATTTTTTCATTTCTACATGTGTTACAATGTACTGGTGCAGGGCCATTGTGGGGCAATGAAGTGGTTCTTTGACATGATGAAGAGATTAGACATATCATCACTTGTGTTTTGCGGCTCCATCTTCTTTGCCAGAGGTTACTTCATAATGCAAAGCACAGTAAAACCAGAAGACATGGAGGATTTGAGGAGAAATCTGTAGGTAATGAATTTCTTTTCCCTGTCTGTGGACACATCTGGGATGTAACATGGAGGCTGATGATACTCCATGGTCAGCTGCAACACTTTTGCTGCCATGCTTTGCATTCTCTGATTGCTTCCCTCTATAGGCATATGTGATGGATAACAATGTGCTCTCTACCCAGGTGCTTTTTTTCTGGGATGCTGTTTATTCCTTGTTTTATGTACCTTTCCTGCATATTTGTGACTGATGAATATCATGTTCTTCCCAGGGACTGTTCTGGCGTTGGTGGCCTTTTTTGCCTTTGCCTTCACTTTTGCCAGGGAAAATTAGGGAGCAGCTTTTCTGTACTGTGGTGAAATCCTCCTGGTGTCCATTGAAGTAAAGCAGGTGCATGCAGTTGTCTTGTTAGACCAGGATCTGTCCCCTCTATGTCCTTTGAGGAAAAACGGTGAAGAGTCAAAAGCTGGAATGTGGCCCAACAGTCTTAATTTCTGCCTTGAACACAGCTGCGAGACAATTTTCCTGGAGAAACTACTGGGTTGACAAATACCACTGAGTAGTCTGTTTGGGAATTTTACCATAACAAATAAGCCATTTTCTTCACGCCTGAGGCTCTCAGATCTGTACCATACGTACCTCTCCTCCTGTCAGGCTGAGGGTTGGATTCCCTGTGTTTGCCTCTGTACTCTTACCTACACAGCTGTTAGCCATTACTCTGCATTCTGTTTGTCTATCTTTTAGCTGAAGGAATTTTTTTTTT
Organism: Certhia americana; assembly: GCA_018697195.1. Classification (NCBI taxonomy): domain Eukaryota; kingdom Metazoa; phylum Chordata; class Aves; order Passeriformes; family Certhiidae; genus Certhia; species Certhia americana. The sequence goes on from CM031858.1 coordinate 111,707,343, forward strand.
TTTTGCTTGATTTAATTTGACTGGGATAAAGTAATTATGCAGAAACCACGATACCTTTGATGGTAAGCAGACTGTACAGAATATAACTGTCTAAGCAGAAACGGGTAAAATTTGGTTTTATGCTAATTCTGTAGGGAATGTAACATTTTTGGCATTGTGTCTGCATTTTTGTGTGTATTTTTTCACCTAGGAAACCCCATCTCTTCCCACCCATCAAGTTTACTGGAACTTCAGCATTTGTGGTCGACTGAAATAGGTACTTTGAAGCCAAAAAGAAATTGACATTAAAATTATTGTATGTAAAATTGTCAAAACCCCTTGTAGTTTACCATGTTGGTTCAAACTGTTTTATCACAGTTGGATACCCCATTCCTGGAAGCATTTAAGACTGGGCTAGGTGGGTATTTGACCAACTTTGTCTATGGGAGATGTCCATTTCCTATGGAACTAGAGTATCTTTAAAGTCTCTTGCAATCCAAACCATTCTATGGTTTCCTGATCATACGTCATGGATATGCTATGCAAGTGTGTATTGACTATGTGACTGCCTTACTCAAGTTTGTTTGGAACAAATGAAGTGTTCAGAGTACTTAATTTGCATTTTCAGGACAAAGTTGGGAATCTAAGATCCTTTCAAAAGATAAAATTCATCCAAAGGATGCGATCTTCACCTGTAGCTAAAATGTTACCAGAGGTAGGACTTCAGAAACGCCTACTGACTGAAAACATGGCTTCTCATCCAAAGACAGTTCTAAAGATCTAATATCCTGGAAGACAGATTCAATCAATCTTAAAATAAAACCAAATTACCTCTGAAAGCCTTGTTCTGAAAGGTGAGTTAAAGCCTGCTGCTCTGTGTAATCACACAGATGTGTTTTGTAAGCTTTCCTTAAAAAGGTCCAGCTGGCCTGAGCCAAGCTGCACAGGCCTGCAGAGCACAGCATTGCCGCTGGGATGCTCCCAGCAAGCCCGGCAGGACTCCAGCACTCTTGTAGACCTGGATGTGGAAACCGACTTCAGTGGGGCTGGGAGCACTGGCAAGAATGCCGAGTTAGATCTTTCCACTTCAGAAACTCAAGGGAGATATTAAACATCCTCTTGATCAGCAGCAAATTCCTTGCTCCAATTCTTGCTCAAAGGATGTCATGTCTAATGGAGCTGAACTGCCAGAAAGCTGCACCTGAGTGAGGAGGATTTCTGCCTCAGGTTAGTCCCCGGTCCAGATCCAGAAGAAGTGCCAGAGGAGGGAGCCAGACTTCATTTCTGTTAGCAATATTTATTTTGCTGCTGTTCTTTGCTGTGCTCCTGCACTTTCTGCTTCCTTTGTGGTAGGAGGAAGCCAGGTACAGAACAGTGTGTACCTGTGAACTACTTCTACCCAGTGGTCCTGCTTTAGATTCCTTGCTTGTGAGGTGGTATGGGAAGGGAGATACTCTGTTCTCCTCAATCAGAAGACATAGTAGAGCAGCTGTTCCCAGTAACAATAATGACACTATTGCTGAGACAAACATTTTCACAATGATGCATGGGAATGCTAAATCCAAACCACATTGTTTAGCTAATGCATGCTTTCGTCCTGCTAAAGGGGAATGTCACATAAATGAAAGTAAATTGAAGAGATCAGAGTTTAGAAAATATGACAAAGTTGAAAACTTAAAGCTGTAATACACAGTAATATCCTTTAGCAGTGAAATCAATGATCCAAAGTGGTGTGTGTATGTGTATTTTATGGCAGTTTATTAGGTATGACTCCCCTCTGGCCAGTCCAGTGAATAGACACTGTTGTGAGTCAGGAATGCTTTCTGCCAAGCACTTCAGTGAAACTGAGTATAGCATATAGATCTCCTTTCCCACAGAACATATCAGGCATTGCAACATATCATAGATATGTCAGACTGTAGGTATGGTTTCTGGCATTTTTCTTTAATCTGCACTCCCAGCTGGGACTAATGAAACACTGCTCTCAAGGCTTGTGCATGCACATGAGTTCAGAGAGTCCTCACACACTGTTTTAATAAGGTAATACTTTTATATTCCTTAGCAAGAGGAGAGATACTTGTCTTCAGTAGTGATGCGGTGCAACAGCTTGGAGAAAGGAAAGTTAAAGATGAATGGAGACCTGAAACATTTAATTCATAAATTAATTACTGAGCTAGTGATATCTACCTTAATATTGTGACAGCCTTACTGCTGGCACTTTCAAAATAACTGATACGGGTTTGAAAGATTGTTGGAGAGCCTTTTACTTCTGGCACTGTTGTGGAGAGATTGCTAAGTTCAGATCACAAAAATGCAAAGTTACTCAATCAAACACAGAAGTCTGCTAAGTTCATGCAATAGTGAAGATAAAAATGTTTGGGTTTTTTTTTTCCCTTACCAGAGGATCATGGTCAACTTCCCCCCTTCCTTTTCTCTGTGCCTTTGCTATAAGTTCTGGGCAACAGTGATTCTGATTCTGAACCAGGTCTGATCAAAGCCAGAAACACCTTTGGCAGTGGTTTGAAGGCTTCATCTGAGCTCAGCCAGCAAAGAAGAAAAAAGGGGAAGGGAAGCACATTAAGGACTTGAAAACTATTTTTAGGTGTGCAGACTAGGGAGCTGACAGCAATATCTGACGGCAATACCAAAGTGCCTTTGTGATTACTTGGTTTTCATGTTAGAGGGTAGAGCCTGTCAGCACATTGATTGTTTTTACTGTCCAGACTCCTGCTTTTGAAGAGCTGCTCTAGTTGATTTCAATGATACACTATATAGTAATCTCGCCTATTTAAATAAATGCTATTCAGTACTTTCAACAAAAGCCCTGGACATTATGATCCTTCCATGCATTGTCAGAATCCTGGGGCACTGTAGCTCATGAATAACACAGATGGAGGAAGGTTTATAGAGTCTGTGGCAGTGGTTTTATTTCATATCCGAAGTGCGAAAAGTTTCTTCCAAAGAACAACATTATATGATACTTTTAAAATAAGTAGGCCTGTTTGGCCTTACAGATAATTGTGCAGGTGCTGTAGGACTTTGTGATGGAACCCTTTGCAGGGAAAACTGGAGTGTTGCAGAGACTGTGTGCTAACCCAAAAAGCCAAATTAAAAACGTATGCAGCCACACTGCAGCATGTGGGTGGCTTTTAGGCAAGTGCAGAGTGTTGTTAAATGTCGAAATCAAATATAGGCATGGGGAAAACTGGTGTGTGAATGGAAAGACTGATCACATACTTGTCCTGCTGTTTAAATGTGTGGTAGGCTCTTCTGAAATTGAAAGTCTGCCTAGTAGCAAGCCAGCTTGTAGAGAACTACAAAGCTGATTTTAAGTCTTCATACATTTCTAAAATCTCGCCTTTCTGCAGGTCTGAAAAATAAAGTTTGCATTTACAATTTATTAACAGCTGCCTTTGCATTTTCATGTTGAGGCTGTGGATTTTCTGTCTGCTCATTCACCCTGATGATGTTGCCTATAAGACCTGACAATTGGCAACTTAAGTAATGAGTATTAACTTCAAAACATAGCCCTGACATAGAAGAAATCTCTGTATTGCAGATTTGAAAACTGAGGCACAGAGATTAAATATTTGCTCAGTGTCCTTTGAAAAGCTGTAGCATAAATAGAATTTGATCTTTGCTCTGGAAAACCTCAGCCTAGTACTTGATAGTGACCTTTTTATCATCTTTTAGGTAAAATGCCAAAAATTCATGCAACGCTCCTTCTTCATTTGAAGAACGAAATATTAAGTAAACAGTAATCATTTAATCTGCCTAACCTGAAACAACCCTGTAACCCTGATATTTTATTGTGTAAGAAGAAGACTTGGTTGATTTAAAACAGTTTCTGATATGTGATGACCTAGTTCTTATCTGCTGTCTAGCTCACCATATGCAGAATACTCTTTTTTACAAGTTTAAAAAAGAACAACACTATTTGATGTCAGGCAGATGATTGCATTAGATATAGGCCAAAACAAAAGATAAATTCAGCTAAAAAAAAGAAAACAAAAAAATCCAAAGGAAAAAACCCAAGTACTTTTGGTGGATTAATGCAGGAGAAATAAGCCTAAAATTTTCTAAAGTAAACGAAAAATGAAGCTTCATGTTCTTTAATCTTTGCTCCTCCCCTTGTCCTTTGGTGTAGCTATTTTATCCATTCAGTTTAGGAGAGTCCTTCCCTGAATGCTTTTGCCAGTTGCATCATCTTTTAATGTTCCTTCTGTTCATTTGCAGCTACTTTGGAGCTGCAGTTCGTTTTATGTCACTCACCCAATATTTAGAATTTGTAGTTTCCTCAGATAATTGACCATCTTGACAAGAAGAGTGGCACAATCAGCTGTCAGATACTTTTCATTCCTGACTTCCATGCCAAAACTGACATGTGGATATTGGGATAATAATGTGTTATCTTAATTAGGTGTATCTTCATGATACATGCTTTATAACAGATAGAGCATATGAAACTACTGCAATGCCTTGCCAGGGTATCTTTGAAATGAGATTCCCTACTTAAGAGTTTTCTTCCTTCTTAAATAAATAAAGAGTAAACGAACAATTGCAGAGTCCAAGTCTGAATCCTAGCACTTCCTGTTCAACCTCACAAAATAGTGTAAGAAACATGTTTGGTCTGCTTTCTAAGGCTTGATGATGTGATAGGAAGGATGTTGTATGTAACATCAAAGAATGATATTGTTATACCCCTGAAGCCTGACTTCTGGAAGTCCAAGTGAAATAATGTATGTTCATTTTTCTCCAGAATATGTCAGTTTTTAATAGGCTTGGATTCTTATCAGAAATGTTCTAACGATTTCCTTCATTGTGTTTGTGTGTACTTTTTTTTGACTATCCAAATTTCTCTCACACTTTTAGAAAGTTTTGTTATGTGACTCCCTGCTGGGTTTAGTTAAGAATGGTGCGGAGCAAATTGCAAGCTGCCAAAACCAGCCAACAATCCACTGGTGATGAGCACATGTTTTTGCTCTTTCAGCTCATGGTGAATGTTACTGTTTTCTTAATTCCAGCATCATGTTCAAGTGGAAAATGGTGCAGTCTGGACTACAGACAGACCTGAACAGTGTTTTGGACCTTTAGCATACAGAGCCTGTCTGAGGATCAGGGTGGATCATAACGTTCACACTTGCTGTCTATATATGCTAGGATTACAGTCTTGGGAGTATTCCTGGCCCAGCAATCATTCTTGAAGTAGACTTCTTGGAGCTGTGCATGATGATCTCGGAGCAGAATTTAGATCTGTGTATTTATGTCTCTTAGAATGACTACAAATCTTTTTTGTGAAAGACTGTGGAATGTGAACCATTAGAGAGTCCTGCAGGACAAAGCGTGTAATGCACAAAAGGTAATTCATAGGGAGCACCTGGATGAGTTTCTTCTCTATACCCTCTGCTGCAGTGAATATATTCTGAATATATTGTGTTTTTTCTCCGTTTCCTCCTCCAAATGTAGTCTGAGTGGAATAGTACAGAATATATAGACTAGAATAGTGTGCTGTTGTAGCACACCTTATTAGAGTGTTCTCTTCATTGTCCTCAAAACCAAGTCCATTAATTGTCTATGTTACATGTCCAAATGATGGCATGCATGTGGTAGTAGGCTAAGGGAAAATCAGTGACTTTCCCAGGAGGTGGGATGTGAGCCCAGGGCAAAGTGTTTGCTCAGCCATTAGCTCTGCTGCAGTGTTGTACTCATTTTAGTAATCTGAAAGAGATTTTATTAAAACCAAAGCCAGTCAGATATTAAATGGAGACAAAGAAATTTTCAGTAGTTTGGAAGAATAACCAATTCCTTCTTTGTCCTGTGAATAGGATGTGATTTAAGGGTGGGAGCAGGTGGCAGACTCCTAGTATCTCTGGCTGTGCCACTAAATTCCTTCAGAACTGGTGTTCTTCCACAAGTTACACTTGCACAGGCATACTTATGTATAAAATCCCTTTGAGAACCTTAGATGAGAGACCAAAGCTATTGAAAAAAAAATCAGATTTCAAGACTTCATAATGAAACAATTGGCCATTTCAGAAGAAAGGGGTCTTCTCTCCAATATTAACTTGCTGGAGATGGAGATGATAGAATAGTTTTCTTCAAATGTGTGTTCCAGATTTGTACAAAAATACAGAGGTAGATTCTCACAGAATACCTTGCTTTAAATGGTATTTCATAATAAAGGACTTGAACCTAATTCTTCCATATCAAGTCCCTAGGATCTTTTGGATCAGGCAGGCATGTTTTCTTAGAATCACAGAGTCACAGAATCATAGAAATTTCTTAATACCTCAGTGTAAGTCCTCTGCTGTAGAGTGCTAATGACACCGTGAAGCAGACTAATCTTTCCTAGGAGACATTTATGTTAAAGTAAATCCCTATAACATGTTTTGGTTTGAATAAAACAATATTTTTGGACACACAAATATTCAGCTGAAAAATTCCCAGCTTATACTTGGTGTTCCAGTCATAGAAGCCACTTGGTATGTCTATATTTTTTCTGATGCCCTAATGAAGATTAGGTGTCTGCTCTCCTCTGAGTTTATCAAGCACATAATTTAGCAGTGTGTTGCACAACTTTGTACTACTGTATTAACTCCTAGCTCTTAGTTGTAATCACAGAATAGGGCTAGCACAATTTTAAGTATGCTACAAACCCAAAAGATTTGTGGTGGTCCCCAAGGTGTCTGTTATCAAAATATAAGTTAAAAGTTGAGAAGTAGATAGTATGAATGGAGTGTATATGTGTGTGTGTGAGTGTAGCAAGTAAATACTAAGATAAAAATGACAATTTTAAGTACATTGCTTGTCAAGGCTTTATCTGCATAATGCAGAAAGGTAGAACTCTGAAGAAAGGTTTGAAATTATATAGTAATTTATAAAAATATCCATTTTAACATTACTAAGTCAGTAATAATATTAGATATTTTAATGCACTCTAGAGTGCAGTACTGTGAACAAAGGTTTCACTGGTGATTTAAAATAGGACATAATTTTATGGCAGATCTTGTTTTAATGTAGGTGTTACTTAAGAAGGATGAGGGAAGCAACAACAGTCTGTCTACTTGTATCTAAATAATTGTATTTGTTTATTACAGGTATTGTCTTGTTGGGTGCAAACTAGACACTTCATGAGCTGGCCCTGCCAAAGACAAGGTCAAGGAGAGGTCAAGAAGAACATGTAGGATAGCGGATATCTTTTAATCTAATATGCCAACCTAAATCAGAAAACATCTGTGTGATGCTGCTATTGCTGATGGATATTCAGGGAAGTCAATGTGTGGTCAGCCCACTAATACTTTAGAATCAGAGCTCAATCTCAAGCTGGAAGTGACCTGTTGATGTTGATCTAAGGAGCGACATTAACAACAACATGGACTCTCTTCAGAATGCAATAGCAAACTTTATTAGAGGGAGCACATTTCTTTAGTGTTTTCTGCAGTCTTGAAATGGATTGGTTAACAGAGAATACAATAAACTTATTGGAGTAGGAAACCAACACCCCTTAGAAAACATCTTGACAAAACAGCATGTATCATTATCTGTGGCATTTACACAAACACCAGGTTCTAGGTTTTGTTTGTGTTCTTTCCTCATGCTTTCCCAGGCCAGTCCTGAGAAAGTTGAGGCTTGCTTCTTCCCGATTACTGTCTGCGTCCACAGCAACACATAAGGATTGTCAAGTCCAATTCCCTGTTCCTCAAAGGACTACCTAAAACTGAACAATGCCGAAGATACTAAAATTGAAGATGCTAAGTGCATCTTCCAGATGCTCTTGAACTCTGCCATGACCACTTCCATTGTGAGTCTGTTCCAGTGACCAACCACCTTCTCAGGGAAGAATCTTTTCCTGACTCTCCTGATGCAGCTTCATTCCATTTCCTCGTGTCTTACTGCTGGTCCCCAGAGAGCAGATCAGCACTTCCTGCTCTGCTGCTGTCCTTGTGGAAGTTGTAAATTGCAATGGGTCCATGCCTCAGCCTTCTTTTCTCCAGGCTGAACAAAACAAGCAGTCTCAGCCACTGCCCTACGTTTTGTTCTTGAGGCCTTCTACGATATTAGCTGCCCTCCCCTGGACACACTCTAATAGTTTGATGTCCTTCTTATATCAAAAACTCAAACCTACACACAGTACTCATGTGTCATCTCTGATTCTAAAGCATTGTGTACTTGTGGTTTAAAATTTGCCCATTATAATGAATGTAGTCATCTCCTCTAACTTTGGGTTAAGGCTGTGCATGCTGCTGGAGAATAAGCACATCTCTGAACTGGAGACAAATGATGAGTCTTTCTCCCCACCTCATCCACTCTCCTATGAGAAGGTAACCTCTTTTCTTTCATTTCTTTCCTTGTGTAATAAGCATATTTGGGTGATTTAGGATGAGTACTCCATGAATGAAGAGATTATGTAACATATGTGATTGAGATAAAAAAGTGATCAGGTGCAATTTAAATTTAAGGATGACAGAGACCTTACAGGGACAGATGTCATAAACTATAATGCCACTCAAAGTCTGGAAGTTGTGCAAGACTGCTGGTAAAGAATTTCTTTGTTCAGATAGGCCATTCCAGTCTTCTCTTTCTCAACTTCCTTATGGATAGCAGAATTGTTATAATATTTAATTCAGTATGGGATAGCACCTCTCTGAATGATGAGTGTTTATAAAAGCTTTCAATTGTGAAAAGCATGTAGCATTCTTCCCTTTGATAGATGACCAAAGAATTTTTAGGAATAGTAAACAGTAAGTGTAGTGGAAGAAAATTGTGGGTTACTAAGGCAAGTCTAGTAATGTAGTTTTAGGAATTTATATAGGCCCAACTGAAAAGTCATCATTTATTACTGAAACTTGGTCTGCACATGGGAATGTGGCTGGCAAAATAATGTTGAGAAGGAGCAGGGCAGTTATGTATGATGAGGTGCCAGTACACAAATAGGTATTCCTATGGAAAATGGCTGAAGCTCAGCTGATGGCTGATAGCAGTTTCACTGCATTTTTCTGCACTATGCTATCATGTAATTACCACTTAGTGCATTAATTTTAACAGCATGAAAAACCTCACCACTTCACCACTAAGCCAATACAACTGACATTGTCTTAATACAGATACAGTTACAGTAAATGAAAACAAAAATTTGTAGCTAAAGAGTGCTCTGATTTCAATTGCTAATTTAAGTCTTACTGGCAAAAGAATTAATAAAGTTTGGACAAGTTTTGCTGGTGTAGCTCTGCTACAAGTCTTTTTGTTAGGAGTCAAACTGTAAATCTTTTGATTCTTGGGTTCTAATGTGCTGCACAGAAGGAAAGAGAAATGAGTTCTTGCCTTTTCCAGATAACAGTGGAGAAGCTGCCCAATCTGTCGCGCCCAACCATGCTGCTGAATCACTACACTACATATCCCTGGTATCAGCAACTCTTCATCAATCTGGTAAGACTGAAGCCAACTCTGAAAACAAACATTTCCTCCATGAACAATGTGTTTGTTATATTTTCTCATTTGTTTATGATGGCTGTGTCAGCCGCACTGATTTACATAAACACTGCCAATCCTGGGACGTTACATTCTCAACAAAAGTAGCTGAGTACAAACAGCATTCCAAAGTTTTAATTCATATTGTATAAACATAACAGATGTTGATAAAATGAGCCAAAAAGAAAATACAACAAAGGAGACCATTTCAAGGGGGCTTTTGATTAAAATACATTCCAGATTGACAAAATGATACAATGTTAATGGAATAGATCATTTAAATGTCATTATTTGGCTCTTATAGTCCTATAAAGCAAATATAAAGCAACGCTTTTGAGATTTAAACTCCATTACAGTACAGCGCCTATACATCAACTTATAAATAAAACTATATTTCTTTTCCCTTTCCTTTTTTTTTTTAAATCCCTGCTATGACATTGCCACATTTATTTCCTAAATACTGTACTAAAATACTGGGTCAAAAAGCAATAATAATTTTGGTATACAGAGTAAGGCCTAAAATAAATATATTATAAACAAAATAAATGCAGTTTCTGCCTCAGTGAATTTCTAGTCATTGAAACTGAGATGGGCAACACTGAGAAATCCAGGTCAAAGGCCTAATTCAGTTGGGTTTTCTTTAAAAAGATATAAAATCTGCTCCTTTTTATTCACATGTAAAGATGATGAGACTTCATTTGAGATCCATCTGGTCTAAATCCCTTGCTTTGAGAATAGCTGGAAGGAGAGAAAATTTACAAAACCCACAATGCTCCTAATATGCATTATCTGTTTTAGTTTAAGAGTTTCCTTTTACTAGATGGGGAAACTGAGGTGGAGAGAGGACACATGGCTTTCCAAAGTTCAAGAGGAACTTCTACAATAGAAGTAGAAGCCAGCTCAGACTGAGGCCTCATCCAATGTTTGCACCATTGGGTCACACAACTTTTTTATTATGGGAAACCTATGGAACTCAATTACATTTCATATTGATGTGATCACTGAAGCAACAAATTTAAGCATCCCTTTTAACAACTTGTTATTATCACTCAGGAAAGCTCTGTTTCTGACATTCACATATATATCCATTGTGAATTTCTTGGGTGCAATGATTTCCTTTGGTGGTGATTTCCACGGCAAAATTATGTGTGGTGTAGAAAGAGGAAAACTCTTTCAATTTGTTTTCCTCCTTATGTGTTTGAATGCCTTGTCTGTTCTGTAAGTGAGAGAGGGAGAACTGATGTGCCCTTCTATGCTGTGCATTTATTTATGTTGTTTTATCATGTCTTTGTTTCAATCTTCCTCCGTCTGGGGAAGCATACAATTGGGAAGCACAATACACATTTGAAAGAACTGGCCAAGTCACAGGGCTAATGCTGTGGAATTATGGGAAAAATAAAGTCTTAGTGAACAACTACATGCTCTATAAAGATCCGCTTGGATGACAATAAAATGATCTTTAGCTCTGTTCCGATCAAGAAACCATTAAATCCCTCATAGTTTTCAGTCACCAGAGTTTAGTACCTGCAGGCCCTCTCCTCACACCCATGTGGTTGTTTATCTTCCTCGCAGCCTATGTTTCTACATGAATTGATTTTTATAAGCCTGTACTACAAAATATTATAGAATGTCATAATGGTTGTGTAATGAGATAGCAGCAATAAAAAAAATTTAAAACTTAATAAATGTTGGGGTCACTGACTATTTTCAAGTAAAATCTTTGACCAGAACAGTCTTAGACTTACAAAGTAGACCTCAACTTTGCTTTTCCAGTCAGTGAAATTTGAGTACATTCCAGTCATAATAGTTTTTTAAGATTTAACCTTATGGTTTACCAAAAAATAAAGTGGTTCTTTTACTATGGTATTTCCTGATATTTTAGGTATAATTGAGGATGTGGAGCACGGAGAGAGTCCAAGTTCATACTGGATCCTGCAGAACCTGCAGAACCAAGTGTTCGAGGTGATCAGCAGGAAGGACTTGATGCCTTTCCTACTGGAGGAGATGCCCAGGCTCCAGCTGGCATCACAGAGCCCTGATGCCATCGAGAAGCTCCTAGATTCAAGGCCATGAGTGCCTTCTTAGGCTTTGTCACTTGCTTTGGAGCCCATGTTCTTCTTCAGCAAAACAGAGCTTTTCCACTTGATTCCTTCCAGAAAGGACATGCTTAAAAAGTGTAATATCTTGATATGAGAGATTGTACCCCCAGAGCTGTGTCCCTTTGGTTGCTTGGTGACTGCAAAATTCATTAATTTAAATGCTTGTGAGACAACATGAGAATTCATGTGTTCATGGAAGACATATAAAATTAGATGTGAAAGATGGATGTCAATAATGCTTTTGTCATGCTGTGTCTATGCCTCTTGAAAACTATCATAACCATCATCAGCAGCCATGTTAGCAGAGACTTTTGGTGAAGACTAAATCTTCAGTCTCTGAATATCTGCCCATTAAAAAGGGAAATGTTTTAGATTTCCTCCTATGATTTTGATGTTTAATTTTGTTCTGTTAAATACCAGAGGGATTCCCACATATTTGGACATTAAAACCAAACATGTATGAAGGAATCCACCATTATTAATATTACAAGGAATACCAAGGAAAACTAGTAAAAATTTATTGGTTATAAAAACTTGCCAAAATTCCTGAAAGTGAATTTCTGGTATTTGAATCATGCAGCTCTGACTCTTCTATAAATCAAAAATTTGTTGGATGTTCTCTAGGTTTTCCATTAGGAATTTGTCTTTATTATTAATAATGTTGCTTTTGTAGAAAAGAATGCACAGCACTTTAAAACTGAAGAGTCCAGTCAATGCACATAACTGGCAGCTCAGAAATGCTCAAAGTCACATGAGACAGGCTCTTTAAATAGTCATTTAAAATATGTCATATGCAGGAGGAGTAATGCTCTGCAAATCATTCATCTAAGAGGTATGAGCATGGATGTTTATTTAGATCCTGTTACAGTTTGTAATCTTCTCATTAGTACACTGACACTAATAGGGTCATTGTCACTATTGAGCCATGCCTCACCTACCTGGAAAAAGCCAACTTTTTCTTCAAGGAATTAGGGTTTGTGTGATAGCAGAATTATCTAGAAACCCATGGTGACTTCTTCTCGAGGCAGTGAGAATCTCTTCTCTTGATAGCCAAACCTACTCTTGGGAACATAGTGTGACCCTTGGGGATGGCATGTGCGGGGCTGGAGTTGGACTTGATGATCCTTGTGGGTCCCTTCCAACCAAGCTAATTCTGTGTCACTCTGGGATTCTGAAATCTGAGTAACCTTGCCATGAATTTGCATTTTTGGTTCAAAGCCCATTGCTGATTTCCTTTTCCTTGATTTATTGAGTACACAGAGTATCACCTTTCTAAGACCTGAGTAATGCAATTTTTTTTGCTTACTATGTCTGTGGTAAATGACTAAGTGACTCATTACAAATTGTATTTGGGGTGTAGTTTGCAGAGTATGAGAGCTTGAGACAGCCAGGATAACAGTAACTTGTTACACAACTGGTCACTTACATGCTTGGCATACTCTGCCTTTAAATATGCTTGGTATATACTCTGCCTCTAAATTTGGAACAGTGTTGTGAATCCACCACAGGTACTGTGAAGAGTATATGTGTGAAAGATATAGGATTATAAACTATTTATAAGAGTATTTTGGGCTGTCCAGATGTAAAAATCATAGCGGGGTTGGCTCTCCCCCCCCCCCCCCCCCTTTAGTACAAGTATAATTTCTAAGCAAAAGTTCACACAATTTACATGGAACTTCTCATAACTGTGTTGTGAACCGGGTGCATGCTGAATTTTTTCCATACATTATTATGTATCTCGTTTCATTGGTAGATGAGGGTTTCTTTCTTTGTTAGGTTTGGTTTGGTTTTCGTTTTGTTTGTTTTGGTTTTTTTTGTTTGTTTTTTTTTTTCTTCAATGTATATGTGTTTGTGAAGACACACAAAAGAGAATTCCTCCCAGGACTGAAAGGAGTGGCTCCTTTATATTCTGAACTCCAGAGACAAACTCATCTTATCACAACTGAAAATAGCCTAGTACACACAGGAAAAGTGAAAACAGATGAAATTGGTAGGAAGTTTTTCATTAATGTGTCATTCTCATTTTATATAGAACAGGTCTCTAAAGGATTACAGTAACAAGTAGTTACTATACATATCATTTGACTCTTGGGCACAAGATACTTTTCTCTTTTTGTCTGCTTTAGTGTATGGTAAATGTTCTGCTATTTCTTCATATATTTTGAACTAAAGGCTAGATAGAGAAAAGATGCTATTTTATATAAGATACAGTTTATCAATTTTCATAATTTTTTAATCCAAAGTTCAGTGACAAAGGGTTTCACAACAAGATTCAAGTCTTTGGCATTACTTTTTGGCTTTTACTACATATATATATATTTCATCTCACTATCCATTATGATGAAGCTTTCCTAACAATTCTTTCCCTGTTAAACTGAAATGTGTCTTAAAGCACAGGTAGATCGAACTTTAGATCTAGGATTGAAGTACAGTTGTGCAAAATTCGCAATTCAATTAGGAAAATGCCTTCACACTAGAAACACTAAACCATATATTTTTTTTAGTTTAGCTAATTTTTTTTTAGTTTAGTTTTTAGCATTACATATCCCTATGAGTGAGAATAAACTGTTGTGAGAAGCTTTTTCTAGCATGAAGCTTTAATGTATGGTTTTACAGGTAACCTGCAATGTCCATTATGTAACATTGGTCATGTTTTTCCTGTCTTGTGATACTTACATACTTTAGAGTTAATTGACAAGTGTTTTTAAACTGCCTGGTTTATCACACTGGAGAACCTTTCAACATTGTTTCACAACTGATTCCTCCTTACATTTTTTAATGGGATTTTGTCAGTTAATCACATTTATTTGCTGACTATGAACAGAAAAACCTAAAGGAGGGAAGACAGTTGAAGAAATTCTTTGTATCTGCTTTAAATAAAAATGATGACTTTAAGGATTCAGGGACCAACCAATATGATATGCTCTATCGTACCTCAAGGCTCAGATAGCCTTGAGCCAAAAATCTAAATGCTAATGGGAATGTATCTGTGCTCTGCAAGTGTAGTGCCTGGAAAATCACTGATGAGGAAGTGCTGCAAAATGTTACTGTTGTCTCTGCTGCCCCTTTTCACAGAGCTTCAGCTAACAGAGCTGTCAGTGTACCTCTGGTGATCATGAAATCACTTAATGAAATGAAGTGTAACCAGCTCTCTACTAAAATAGTGCTTAATTAAGTGTGACCATCAAGTGATGGGAACTGTAGTAGTATACAAGGGAATGCTTGTTCATTCCTGAAAGGCCTATTAAAGTAAGAGGAAATATGTGATCAGCACAGTTGTCTGAATGTCTAACACGGTATGGCATGGGAATGCCAGCATCAGAGTTCAAACACATGAGGAGTTACAAACCAGAATTATTTACACTATGTGATTGTAATCAGTGCCTAGACACTTCTGAGGAGCCAAAGCAATGAAATGGTTCACTAACTTGCAGTATCTCATTAAACTAGTGAATTTTGGTCAGCTGAGATCATAGATCATAGACCCAATATTCTGCCAGTGAGGTTACTCCTTACTCCCTGACAGCAGAGAAATAGGGAGGAATTACCAGCTCCCACATATTTTATTTTGAAGAGTTACAGAAAGGAATTGGTATTTTTGTGCAGTTTATATTTGCAAAGACCTCTGTAGATGTGAAGTCCCACAGCTTCTGCTTCTGCTGTGCTTTACAAGGAGACGTGTGTAATTGGCCCTCTTATCTATGCTGGAGCTGAAATGTGGGATATGAAGTACTCTACTGAGGACTGGAAAGTGAGTCTGCGGCAGAGCTAAAAGAACTTCAGACTCCTGACTTCTTTTCTTCTCGGTATTAATCTCTTTCTTGCAAAGTGAGCCCAAAAGCTAGCACTAAGAGAAGGCATGGCAAGCTGTGTGACTCCCATATCCTCTCACATTTTGGCAGTTTTGCCACACAGAAGCATTTCTAGTGTGATTGGTACACAGAGCAAAGCCACCCATCCAACAGGAAGGACTGTAAGGATTGCCCCTATGGAGCAGACACTGTAGTCTTGCGAAAGTTCTCTCATTGAGAATGCATCCTGGAAGTCTCCCTAAGACATGCTGGGCCAGCACAGCAAAAGATGGGACCACTGCTGAGTCACTGTATTGTACATTTTTTGTGCTTTTCTGTGAAAGCATGAGATGTAAAAAAATAAGTAAACAAGACTTGATATCTGTGTTATATGTGTAAATGTATAGACATAAACATGTGCATGTGCATATATACAGGTGAAAAGCCAAACCCTTTTGTAACTATTGTTTATAATTTAGAAAATAGGCAAAGCACTGGATGAGGGAAAAAAAAGGAGGAGAAGGAAACAAATTATGTGTATCTGGAGCTTCATTATCCTACAATTATACAGGCTACTACTTACAGAAACCTTTTTAATCCTCAAGGGGTAAGAAGTAGGATAGAGATTAATGCTGGTGCAAGTTAAAGGCTGAGAGCAAGGCACAGAGGTAAAACAGACTGAATCAAGTGCCCAAGAGAGCAGTGTCTTGCAGGATATACAAATAAGTATTTTTCTCATATGACAACCATAGCATACAATCTAAACATTGTTCACAAAAATGACATGACAATTTTTAATCTATCTGGGCAGGTTGTATCTCTGACAAGGACCTTTTTTGCATCTTGTTTTTAAGGTGAAGAACATCTGAAAACATCAGCTCTTTGAACATAGAAAGCTGAGTTTCACGGAGTCACAGAAGAATTTACATTAGAAGAGTCCTCTGGGGGTCCTCTACTCCATCCCCCTGCTCCAAGGAGGTCCAGCTAGATCAGATAGCTCAGGGCCATGCCTATTCAAGCCCTTTACACCCTCAAAGACAGAAAACTCATATCCCCTACTCCAGTATTTGACCACTTTTATGGTAAATTTTTTTCTTATACTTAAATAGAGTTTCCCCACACTACATCTTAAGTCCAATGCCTATCACTGGACACATGCAGGAGAATCTGACTCTGTCTTAACTATAGGCTAAGGACAGGTAGTTTCTGCAGTCAGGTCTTCTCTGAGCCTCCTCTTCTCCAAGCTGAATGGAGTTTTCTCTCTAAGCATTTCCTCATATGCCTGTGCTCCAGCCCCTTGACCAGTCTGGTGGCCTGCTGCTGGATTTCCTCTAGTATGTCAATGTTTTTTTATGTACTGTGGAGACTTCTCTTCATACACAAACTGACTTGTGCAGGCATCATGTTAATCTTTATCATTCCAATTTTAGCATATATTCTGCCAACAAAAGCATGATTTCATTAGAAGATAAGAAGAAGATTAGAAGATAAGATAAAAGCACTTTTTTTTTTTTTTTTTTTTAAAGAAGAAGCCTGGGGACAATGGAAATGTAGGTCTTTAACCCATTGCTACCTTCTCCTCTATTAAGCAATGTGTCCTTATATTCTGGTCTTAGCCCACAATTTTCAGTGGCTTCCTGCACTGAAATCCCCTCTCAGCATCCTGAGAGAAGTATTTACATCAACTTGGGCCCTTGGTTGTGATGTCTTCTCTGCTTCTCAGAGCTCTCCTTTCTGCTTTTGCTAAAGGCTCATACTGCTTGAGTGTTTCACCACTCTGTCAGGATTTGTTCTTCACTCCAGAAGCTTTTTCCCTGAAAAATTGCTCAACTGCTCTTGGAAAAGCACAATTTCCTTCTCCTTCCCAAAGATGCCCCCTGAGTACAGCCACATTGTTGTCTGCTGTCTCCTGAAAGGAACATAATGTCTATTAGCACAGAGTAACTCCAAATGAAGAAATTAAGAATTATACACTGAACATGTTAACAGAAACATCCACAACATTGTTATGAAAAGTTATTCATTAGGGTCTGGCTGTGATTTTGGAAATTACTCAGGGTGGTTTTTAAGGTGCTGTGCGCGAGGCTTTGGGGTTTGGACACATTTTTCCACGACTCTTTACATTTGTCAGCAAGAACATACAGCTCTTTTGACAGTAGGACTTGGGTGGGCCGATGGCTGCTGGATGCTGTAATAGGAGGTTGGCAGGACACAGAATGATAAACTTACTTGTCAACAGCCTTTCTGGCTTTCTTACGACAGACTGAGCTTTGTACCTCTGCAACTTGTTTCCCATGTAGTCCCTGGTAATTTCTTTTGGCATGGGTTAATTGATTTTGTATTTGCTTGCTGCTGTTATTATGCCTGCCCAACATGGAACCTTTCTCAGCCACAGAAGCTCATTTTGTATCTATTATTCCCTGCTTTGTTATGTTGCTTCCCTCAGCCAGAAAGAATTCCTAAATTGTTTGCATGTTGGTGGCAACAGAGATGGAAGACCATAGAAAATAAAGACGATATCCGCAGTAAATGTTGAAAATGGGGTACAACCAGTGTGTGGCATGGAAAATAAAGTTACTAGCACCACTGGGGAGATCTCCAGTTGGGTGACCGCAGCATTGCAAGCCAGAAGAGTTTACATAGCACCTCAAGAGGAAGCAGACCTATGACTCCATCTGCATGCAGTACAGCCCTTTCTCTGAAAAGCAAACTACTGGCATAGGTGGAGGGCAGATGAAGGCAATCTACAGGGCCCTTTTGGCCCCTGTGTCTGCATTTCCTTCCTATGAGTCCAAATTACTGTGTAGGATTGGTGGTCACTAAAGTTTTTGATAGCATGGATTTGGGATATTGCTAAGCTAGGTCATGGACCAGCCTGCTAAAAGCATTCTTGTGTACTACAGGCAGGATGACCTTAATGTCCCATCAGTTCATAATTCACTTGTGGCTCTCTCTTCATTTGCTCTTTCTCTCTCATACAGAACCTTTTTATTTCCAATTAGTTGTGTATTAGTTGCAATTCAGTTGTATTAACAGCACTTTTCCACAATGAATTTCACTGTCATTTTCTCCCCATATTTCTGCTCCCTTCCCTTCCCTTCCCTTCCCTTCCCTTCCCTTCCCTTCCCTTC